>JAZFAV010000002.1:15341000-16582000 GCA_037954035.1 Rosalia funebris
TCGGTAAGGATGTAGTAGGAAATTTGGTTACATGCCACGGGTGAGACACCGTGGCATGTAACCAAATAAACCAGATACAATTAAAAAAAAATCATTCTGACAAGGTAGTAATTTATCTAGTGCTATAATTCAAATAAACACTATTGAATGTTTTGTCTACTTAACCGGGCGTTAAGTAGCTTTGAGATTAATCTTGCCGGTGAAAATTAAAGACCATTTTTGTTTTGTTATACATGCAGATCTGAAAAGAGATCGGGCCTTCATTCGACCTCAAACTGACGATCCAACTTTAAAAATGGATTACTATATCTTCATAGGATCTCTCATTATTTAATATTAATTTTATAAACCGAATATTATTTTATTTTATATAAATTTACAAATATAATACAAATCATGTATAACAATTTTTATTAACAAATTTAGGCATTAGTTTAACATATAGAATGTTTTAAAAGGGCAGGTTATAGCGTTCAACAACGTATGTAAATTATCAAATTTTATTTTCAAAATCAGCACTCCGTTCGAGAAATGTTCTAGTCACAACCGTCCCGCCGAGTCGAATATTCGACGTTTGGTGGCCAAATTTGAGTCAACCAGTTTGATAAACAATCAGCCAGCACCCGTACTTCACTGAAACGTAAGATCAGCTGAAAACATCACTACTGTGCGTGAGGGTGTACGGGAAAACCCGAAGCAGTCAGAATAACGTCATGAATAACGTGATTTCTCGAGCCAACTTTAAAAATGGCTCAACACATCTTCATAGGATTTCTCATTATTTAATATTAATTTTACAAACAGAATATTATTTTATTTTAAATATACAAATATAATACAAATCATATATTACAATTTTTATTAATAAATTTAGGCATTAGTTTAGTATACAAAATATCTTGAAAGGACACACAGTGTCATAATTACGAGGCCATTACTAGATATTGTCACAGGTGCGGAACCACCTGTAGTTGTGTTATGTGTGGTATTAAAAGTCAAGAGGTATTTTAGAGGTAAATTTGGGACGTGCGTGACAGTCTTAATGAAATCGTCTGGTCCACATGCATACATATAGCCATTGATGGTGTTATTTCTTGAGAACGTCGTTGTCCAGTTGATACTGTCATAAATGTCTTCACAAATGATGGCTGTAGATACGTTCTTGATGTAAGGATTGTTGACTCCCACTAGTACAATCCCTAAAAAAAAAAAATAAACAAAACATGGAATCGTATTATGAGATTTAAGTATTGAAATTTAAACTAAAACGGTCCAATTGGGTCGATAAATAAAAATAAGTAACACTAGTACAGTAAATTATTTTAATGATTTTAATACTCTAAAGAAATATATGTATATTATTATTTCTTAGTATTATACAATTCTTCTACATGCGACTACACATGCCTTACATCCATTAGGACATCTATTACGATATAAGTAAACTTATAGTCCTTACCAAATTGAGAATAGGGCACACATTATTTCACATTCCTTAATAAAAAAGAGGGTTGCTATTATAAAAATATCGATAACGTCATACATCCTACACGAATCACCCTGTATATATCAATTATATATTAAAAAATGTGCAACTAAAAATAAAAATTTGACAAATCACAGTTTGTCCCGAGTTATTCTTTGAATTTTTAATAAATTTATTCATTACTTTACAAAAGCACCATATATGTATGCTCGCATTATATTGTAATTAGTACCAGTATGACTTAGATTTATAAATTGTACTACATATTGACAATATTAGAAGCTGCATAAGGTAATTCAAATTTGTGTGCTTAATGTCTTCTACTTTAAGTAAGTCGTTTATATTATGTTTTTTTCACATTTGTACGATATACTATTTTTTTATCTCTTTTTGAGTTTTCATTTGCCTTTTTACTTTATGAGTCATAATTTTTATCTGTCTTATTTCCTACTAATTGGATTCTAATGTATCTGTGTAGAAGATGTACACTAATTAAATAAATACTAAATAATAAATTAAAATTATATATTTAAAGTTTGTTTAACAAATATATTTTTTATTTTACCCAGAAATATATCTGTGGCATAAGTTCTAATTACATATTTTAACTATTTTAGGTAGTTGAGTAATTAATTTACTTAGGTAGTTTAGTAACTAGGAATAACTTCGTGATTATAAATAAAATGCCATAGTTATTATGTTAATTTTTTTTGTTTCTTCTGTTCTTAAATCCTCTTATCGTATTTCCGAATAATATTGGCTAGTAAAACATAAGCAACAATAAATATTAACTGAAAAATACAGATTTATACACTATATTATCATAAATTAAACGGTTTTAGTTTTGTTTTGCTTGGGGTAATATAAAATGTTCAAAAATTATTCTTTATTCCTAATAATAGTAAAAGAGATACTATTTGTGACAAAATCAATATCGTTATGAATACACTTTCTCCCCCATAAGTAGATTGTTTCTGTCTTTAAACATTTTTTACGAAATATTGATTTCTATATTTAAAAGGCACTGTTTTCTTATTTAAAAATATTTTATTCCAAATTTTTCGTAAATTAAATATAAAACTTAATTGTAACTGACAAATGGCATATCAGCAAGGATTTATGGAAGACATTAGTTTTAGATATTAATGTATTTTATTGCATCTAGATACCAACTACATTAGATGGTATCCAGAAATAATGTGACAATAATAATGTAAAAAAATACTGTAAAGCCATAGTAATATAAAATCAAGGTATTAAAATTATTTATTTACATTATTATTCTTATCGGATTATCTCTAGATAGCGTATAATGTGGATATGAACTGGACATTTATCATAAATATTTACTGCATTATATTACACTATTTATATGAGGCTGTTAATACAAAATTGTATTCTATTTTATAGCATTCTTGATATATAAAAAATATAAATCTAATGATCTCATTAAGTACGTAATAAATATTTAACAAATGATCTCAGATTGCCGGAAATAGTGACTATAGGATTCTATTGGAAATCGGAATCGAATGTCATGCGTCTCAAATAAATGAAATTTCAAATATTGATATTGAATTAATACCTTTCCCTGCCATTGATTGATTCTCTATTTAATGAATCACGTAATATATTAGTATAAGCTCATTTATAATTTAAATTATAAAAGTTTAAAATACTGGCATCATACATGATTTTAAAAGGTGTATCAAATTATTCGAACAAGTTTTCAAGGTGATACTTCTTTAATCTGAACTGAAATTTGCAGCTTGAAATAAAGTCTTACTTTGATTTCGAAAAAGACATTTAGACACATTGTTCGTACCTGATATATTGTAGAGTTGACCTGATCGCTAAGTGAACTAGCGAAATGTTTGAATTGTATTTCCAGCACATGCCACGATGGACATTCTGCACGAGAAATTTCAGGGTATGGTTATCTCGCGCAGCGGTGGCGTGAACTTGCCACCGAGATCGTGCGATTTAACACCTTTAGATTTCTTCCTTTGGGACTATCTTAAATCGCAGGTCTGTGCAAATAAACCGCAAACGATTGATGCCCTCAAAGTCAACATAACGAATGCCATCGAGCAAATTCAGTCAGATTCATGCTACAGGGTTATCGAAAATTGGACCTTCCGAATACGTTCTACTAAGAAAATCCGCGGCGGACATTTGAATGACGTTATATTCCTTAATATAACGTATAACTATATACTTAATATATAAAATATTCTTTCAAATTAAAAAATATAGTGGATATCTCACAAAAAACTTGTTTTGTTTAAGTTTAAAAATCGAATTGTCTTATTGAAAAACTCTTTGAAAAATAATGAAAATTTTTTTGTTCCTTTAATTTTTTCCAGTAGTGTATTTCATTTCATACGTATATTATAAATTATTATTTAGAATATTATTTTAAGCTAAAATTAATTTAATTTAGTTATTTCAGTATGAGAAGTATCGCCAGTTTATATTCTAAGATAAATAATAAATAAGTTATAAAATAAATCATTAAAAAACACATACTATCATTCAATGTTGACTTTGTCTGTCAGGATAAACGTTCTCATTCATCTTATCCTGTTTCTTACCTGCTTGTGTTTTAGGTTCATATATGTATTTCCAAAATAACAGCGGCGTAGGAAATTCATGACTTCCATTGTCGTCGTTGTACAAGTAAATTTCAGTATCCTTTCCGGTTTGGGCGTGAGGTAAAGTCATAACGCCATACGTTCCAGTGTACGTTTCCAGAGTTAAGTTGTAATTGCTGGCCAAATCTCTTGCGTCAGCCTCCGCATTCGCCCAGTTAATTCCGTTGAATGTTTGCCACTGGGGAGCTGTGTTAACCTAAATGATTACAGTTAATCTCTCTGCAAATAACTACCGATTACTAGTTAAAATTTTGTAATGGACGAGAACGAGAGCTACGAACTAGCGAACATTATTATTTACCATGTGGAACGTTGCTCTTTGTTCAGATCCGTAAACGAAATCAGCTTTGGCCACCAGATGTCCTCTGGACAAGTACAAATTAGCTGTATAGTTTATGTAGGGGTTGGCAGTAGTGCTGTTATAACCGATCAGTTTGCTGAGCGTGGCGATTTGAGCTGCATTCACCAACAAACCGTTTGCGTCCTTATTGGAAACGTTTCCTCCGAAGTTGTAGAAATCATCGTTGGTCCAAAGAGGTCTTGGAAAACCTGATTGCCTTCCACGTATTGAGGGTATCTGTTGCAGATGAGAATATAGGGTTGTGTGAGTGTCATTATCAAAACATATCGTTATGAGTCTGACGTAGGTCTTATAAATTAAGAACCCGATTTCTATTTCTTGATTATTTCCTTCGCAAGACTTACCGGTGAATCTAAAAACAATAATCATATCAAACTACTGAGCTTAAAACATTAAAGTTTGAAACTGATGATTGTCAGATGAAGTTCAAAAATATATAGTGGGTTTTCACCAACGAAGGAGACGTAATCTGCATAAAACATCTTTTAGACACGGAATGGGAATGTTATCTTGGAAAATTCAATGTCTGGGTAGCGGTGTCAAATTATTCCTGCTGGATTTTGAACCCAAGTATACAAATAAGATAGGTCATCCATTACCAGATTATCACCCACCATGGACAGTGTTATGGAGACGGCACTCAGTCGTTACTTCAGTCATTTTCACTAAATGAATTTTTAATTGTATGTCAAAATATAAATTCGGATTTAAAAGAAATACTGTATATATGAAAGTATATTCAGAAAAAATTTTAATGGAATCCTAATAATGTATGATAATTTGCTTCTGTCACTCAATGAGAGATTATATCTTATCGTTTGTAAAAATCAATATAGACGACATTTGTTATTTGCCGTAGAAAAAGTAAAAGGACTAGGTTTAATAATAGATTCTGAATTACGTTTAAAATGTTACATTGAAGAAATGTTACATTGCATTAAATTTCTTACATATTAATGTGACTATTATCAATTTTAAAGTTAAAACGGCATTAATTGAACCGTTAGTAATTCTTCTACAACATTATCGCAACATTATTTACTTTTTCTTTTAGGATAATCACACGAAACAACGATTATAGAAAGTTAAAAATAGTTATTGCAAATTTGTTTATGGGTTAAAAAAATATCTCAGAAGAAATTAATGACTGGGTTAAAATGCATAATCTGTACAAATATGATATGAGCAATATGAGATGTATGACTGCAATTTACTTCAAACATCCTCGCTATTCTAGCTCTAGTATAAATTAACATTTAGGTATAAATATCATACATGATATAAATATTCGATTTCATAGTTCACTTTCTCTTCTGCGTTATCGTACTTCTTTGTTCTAAAGATCATTCTCTTCACTTTTTTGTTATAACTCCTATGTCCATATGCACACTGAGTCCTTGTTTAACATAGTACAATATGTATGTGCAGGACATTTCAGTAAACACTCTGAAATTTATCATAACTTAATGTTCCTATGGTGTGTAGTAAGTATTTATAATAATTATTAAGTATTATTAAGTCTATGATTTAATGAAATGTATGTACAAGGTCTGAAGGTTTAAACCTATTGAGACTGCGTACTTCATCACTAGTATAAGTATTTGGTTAGCTAGTATATTGGAGTGCACTGCAAGACTTTGTGACGGTATTTAACACTAAAATATTGGATCTCCTCCCTGATGGAAGCCAATGGGGTGCCATGTTGAATGACATCATTGGGCATATACCACGGCGCATCTGTAACCATTCGCTTTATTTTGAAATCTCTGTTCTATGTCCATTGATTAGAGTTTATTGCTGATCCCCAGCACCAATTATCCAATACACCCGTCTTAGTATTATACCGAGTTTTTTACGTTTAGTAAATATATGTTTGTGCCATGTTAGTTTCCTGTCTAGATGCATACCGAGATATTTGACTTTTTTTGTGATAGTTGACAGCTGTTCAAGTGAGCAGAGATACATCTCCGCCTATTAAATTGAGCTGACGGATATGTATCTTTCCCATTGTAAATGGTACGTGTACTGATTTGGTTTCATTGGCTCTTATGCACCACTTTCTAAGCCACTCTTGTATTTTTATTGAAGTTGATACGTTCTTTGATGCTGATATTAGATCTCTGTGGGATGAAAGTACTGCAGTATCATGAGCAAACGTATCAATTATTGTGGATCTTATTGTTGATAAGTCTGCTGTAAATAGTAAGCATACAATGGGTCCCAGGACACTGCCTTGCGGTATTCCAGACTAGATAGGCAGACTCCAGATAAACGAATATCTAAAACTCTAGCCACTTTGTTTTATCATAAAAATATATTAGTGTCTGTAGGTATTTAAACAGTAACGAATAACTCCTTGTACTCCATTAGTAAGTTATAAGTTAGTTTAGAAATTTCAAATTACTATAATTTGGACACACACTAAATTGTATGCTGTCACTTATAGAATTTTAGGGCTGCATAGGTTACACTTAAGAAAAGTTACAAATAGATGCATGAATAGTTAAACCCCGCACGAATTGTTAGTTTTCTGTTAAGAGACACTTTTCCTTATCAATATGTTTCAAAGGTGTATATTGAATTTCTGTCCGGCATTTTTTTTAATTGCGTTTCACAATTTTATCCATTATTGCAGATATAAAGCTAGCCATAAATTTTAGCCCATAAAAATGTTTATCTACTCTAAAGCACTAAAACGTAGTCACCCTGGTGGAAGTCTCTGTGGTTTTCACATAAAAAAACATATTGATTGTCAATATTGTCACAGCATGGATGTCGTTAAACTTAAGTAGACTAGAGTCGAGTTTGCATTAAAATACGAAGTAACATACCTGCTGAAGAATATAACATTGCTATCGAAATGTGTAATGTGTGTATATACATAGTTATATAAAAATATCGACCGTGGTCACGGGGAATATAATAAATGTGTTGTAATATTTACAAACATACTAAGAGATAAAGTTAGTGTTTTTTACTTAAGTAGAAATTACTAGTATCAACAACATCATATTTTACCTTGGGACTTCGGTAGGATATCGAACGCAGGTAATATTAGAAAAATATGTAGTTGCATTTTGAACAGAAAATTGTTTGTTGCCAATGCACGTTGCCATTTCAAGTTCTGATAAGTTCAATTTCGTGTTACCGGCAACGAGTTGTAGGTGACTACCTGGACACGACAACATGAAGCTCTCGTTGGTTAGAAAAGACACGATATCATTTGTTTGGGGATGTCTTATCGTATAATTCAAATTCACTATCAGTGGTTGTGGTTCCCCCAAATCGCCATTGGTTGATATCGCACAATCTAAAACAAACAAGGAACAATACAAAACTATCTTTGGTGAAGGAGTTCATATACACAACACTTATATCGTATGCTAACGAAAACTAAATTTATGGTAGGGAAGAACAAACTTTTGTAGAGGTACTATTTCTTGCCGGTGAGACTCAAACTCATATAATAATTGGGGAAAAGGACTGAAATCTTCGATGCAGTAACAAGTTTTTCATGAACACGATAATATTACACGTTACGATAATACTATTACTTTTCCGCATACATTACACAAAGTAATGTAATTGTGTAAAACAAATTTTTTTAGGATTCATTTTTCGTATTTCGGCCTAAAAACTAAAAAAAGAATGGTTTTTATACCATTTTGTGTGTGTGTGTCGTTGTCGTAGTCGTCCGCATTTATTCTTGTTAGCATGATAACTCAACTACATCGTGTCGGATCGATCGGGTTTTGACTGATTCTGATCGGGGATATCTCCCAGACGACACTTATTGATTTTTAGGTGGATAGGACACACCCCACCCTGTCCATGGGTCATGAGAAAGCACGATGATGGACTATTTGAGAAATTTTTTTGTTAACACGATAGATCAACTAAATCGTGTCGGATCAATCGGGTTTCGACTGATTCTGATTAGGGACGTTTACCAGACGACATCTATTGACTTTGAGGTGGATAGGACACACCCCACCCTGTCCATGGGTCATAAGAAAGTGGTGGGTGATGGTGGACTATTTGAGGAAAATTGAAAAAAGTAAAACTGTCGTATAAAACACATATTCTGCATTTATGTGTTGGTTTATTATTTCTTGACCACTCAATTTCAATATAGAGATGTTCTACGTGTCGAAAGGTCCGTTTTAAGGTTGTAAAAATGTTTATTTTTAAACTATCTGTTGTCTCTATTTATACCTAAGTTTGTATTATGTGATTGTTCCAGTTTAGGTGAGAGTCTAAGTAAGATGATCAGTCAGGAAGGATGTGGTAACGACCCATTACCACATATAGGTTAAGCCTAAGGTTGTCTCAATCTCACAGTATGTCATATGACGATCTTGCACTATCAGTTTTTGCACAGCAGTTTCTGACACAACAACTGATTTTGGACGACCTTCACGATTTTCGTCGGTGAGCGAATGGCAGCTACGATCAAATTCATTATACCAGCATTTCACAGTGGCAAAGGATGGGTCTTTATCACCAAAAATTGAAGTAAGTTGATCGATGCATTCTTGTCTTGATAATCCACGTCGAAAGTCGTAATAAATTAAACATTTTCACGAGTTAATTTCATTGTTTCGCTGACATACAATTTTAAAATCACTTTAAACAACACAAATCGCGCTTAAATGATAAAATGTTCTGAAGAAGGTCATGGTCAAAAATGCCAAACTTTCGTTTGACTCAAATATCAAGCTCGTATAGTAAAGCAATAAGTTAATTAATAATGTAGTATATCACGTTCTAAAACAATATTGAACATTAGCATTAACATGATTATAAGTACACTTTATAGGCTGTGCGTCTCCCAAAACAATAATATTGTGTAACATATTTTTCACATGTATAATTTCATAACTTGTACTATTTGTTCTGTTGGGTTAATATCCGGAACTAAAAACTGTATTAACATAGACATAATTTAAAAATCACAACAACTAACTACAAAAAACATACAATTTAAAAAAACTCACCTGAAATGACAACTGTTGGTAGAACAACTAAATAAGTCAAGAGTAGAAACATTTTAATTTAGAAAACTTCGAAGAAATAACGAGAATCTCGCTCTATTTATTACAATACTCGATTAGATGATTATATTTCTATTTATCTAAATTATTTTATAACAATAATCATATGTTCAGCAATATAAATTATAATTTTAAGATGGGACTTACTAAAATCCTTCTCAGAGTGATTACACCGAAATATTAAGTGCATTATTAATTCCTTGCTAATATCTCTCTAGTGGTTGACAGTGACGGCACCAGGGGGGCTGGGTGGGCACGTGCCCACCAAAAAAATTTACTATCTACAAAATTATAATATGAAACAAAATATAAAATTTTGACTACCACTATTTCAAAATTTGAAAACGAACAAAGTGTTAAAATCAACAATATTTTACAGTTATCCGACATGCTGAATAAATACAAATTGTCATTCAATGAGATTCATAAATTATGTTCAATATGTATCAAAATTCGTGTATCAAGTACGGCATGTGAAAGGACCTTTTCATATCTGAAAAGGTTAAAAAGCTATTTAAGAAGTAAAATGAAACACGAGAGATTAAGTAACTTCGCTGTACTAAATAGGTATAGAGAAAAAAAAATAGCTAAAATCTAGGACCTGGATAAGACTGTTGAGGAATTTGCAACAAAACTGAAATAATTTTATTAATATTTTAACTTTATTACCTAATGTACTACTAATTTCTTTTGTAAATTGTGTTTATGTTAATATGTTTATATCTTCGTATTGATAATGAATGAACCCCTCCCCGACACACATCCCAAATATGTGTCCAATTCAAAAATTTTGTACCAGTTTGTGCCCACCTATTTTAGAAATCCTGGCGCCGTTACTGGTGGTTGAGTGAGAGAGAAAACATTTTATCTATATCAATTGTTAACCAACATGTTAGGAATTCAAATATTTGTTTGTGTACGTAAGTATGAGATTTGTGTGTTTATTACACATTTTGCACGTTTTATAGGTCTGCATCACAGGTAGCACTAATTATGCTGATGTTTACCATATTACCTACATATATTAAATACAGAGTACTTATACAAAGTTTTAATATATAAATATGTAATTTAAAAATACTTTTCTATTATCTACAATTTAAGACAATTGTGTTACATGGTATAAATATTGACGTGTCTCGGAAAACGTTTTTATCACAGTAAATATTTTAGCTCCTAGTAGACCGTCGTAGTAATGATAATGTCACCAGAAACATAAGTGTGAAAAGGGAGCCAAGTTCGGTACAAACGCCGCCTGGGGTTGTCGGCTTCGCCGATAAAAGAGTTGAGATCTTGTGCCAAGTTTCATAGAAACTTACACCAGAAACTTACAATAGGAATGTATAACTGTCTTCAATTGATTTAAAAAAACTCTGTTACGTTTTTTGATATTGAATTAACTAGACAAGTTTTAATAGTCAACAAGTTACGTTTAACGTGATAATATTACTTTTCCGCATTCCACTATACGCGGAAAAGTAATGTAATCGTGTAAAGAAAAATTGAAAAAACAAAATTTTTTTGTGTTTATTTTTAGTTTTTAGGCCTAAAAACGGTTTTTAAAAAATATTTTCTGTGTGTGTGTCGTTGTCGTTGGTATTTATTATTGTTAGCACGATATCTCAACTAAATCGTATCGGATCGATTGAGTATTGACTGATTCTGATTAGGGACGTCTCCCAGACGACACCTATTGATTCTGAGGTAGATAGAATACACTCTACCATGTACATACATGGGGCATGACAAAGTACAATGGTGGATTATTTGAGAAATTTTTTTTGTTAGCACGATCACTCAATTAAATCGTATCGGATCGATCGGGTTTTGACTCATTTTGATTAGGGACGTCTACCAGACGACATCTATTGATTTTGAGGTGGATAGGACACACACCACCCTGTCCATGGGTCATGAGAAAGCACGATGATGGACTATTTGAAAAAAGTAAAACTGTCGCAGAAAACACGGCCACTCAATTTCAGGATAGAGATGTTCTACGCGCGGAAAAGTCCGTTTTAAGGTTTTAAAACTGTTTATTTAATAAAATCTTAAAATTTAATTTTGATAGGTGTAAACAATCGAAGAAAATAAAAAAAAAGTTTTTTTGACCCCTTTAAAAGTGGACCCCCTTAAGTGCTAAACGTATTTGGTAATTCTCGAATGTTTTAGCTCAAAGTGAAATCAACATATCTCCAACATCGATAAGCGTAATACGTACACTGATTTTTTCCGTTACATTTTTTGCGGCTTTATTTTTACGGGAATGAGATTTAGCTTAATGTTACTCTTTCACCTAACCCACAGACATTCACATGGACATACACCTGGAGATACCTAATCGGCCAGATAATTCGGTCTTTCACGCCAGCATTCTGGGTTTGATGCCGAGAGGCGGGTTTTTTTGCACAGACTACTCGACCTTCGGTTCGAATCCGGATTGACATGGAGGTATGCATAGATATAACGGAAATTGTCTCATAATTACTTCGCAGAAGGTTTATCAGTTCCCTGGATTGATCCGGGGTAACGATATCAGTTGCTTGGGGTAGCCTACATTGAAGGTTCGGAGCAATCCGGGCGTGGGTTCAACTCCCGCAAATGGATGTGTTTTTGTGTGTCCCTGTCACTGTCTGGGGATTAAATCGGCGAGTAGCATTAAACTAAACCTCCTCTTGTAAACATAAATACAGTTATAATAACAAAAAAAAAATACTTTATTCCACCTCACCTCAGAATAACGTCACTGATTTCTCCATGAATTATCGAGCTTTCAACTTAATTTAATATCTATCTAAACAGAACATTATTTTATTCTAAAATTTCAAATAAAATACAAATCATCCAGTTTTCATTCCACTTCGCCTCAGAATAACATCACTGATTTCTCGATTAATTATCCAGCTTTCAACTTAATTTAATATCTATCACAAAAAGAACATTATTTTATTGTAAACTTTCAAATAAAATACAAATCATCCAGTCTTTATTCCACCTCACCTCAGAATAACGTCACTGATTTCTCGGTTAACTATCCAACTTTTAATTTAATTTAATATCACAAACAGAAAATTAGTCTATTCTAAACTTCCAAATAAAATACAAATAATATGTAATAACTTTTATTAACAAATTTAGGTCATAGTTTAGCGTACAAAAGCTCTTAAAATAACACACAGTGCTTCCGATCGCGAGAGGAGAGAACTGTAAAGTCAAGTAGAATTTTCGATTTACATTATGTAAACAGTCCCAGTCAAGTCAAGTACCGACAAGCATCATGTAGTGAGGCAACAAGTCAGGTGATTCTGAGCGGTGGACAAGTAGCTTGACTTGCCTATTACCACCACCACCAATTTTTTCACTTAATCGCTTACTGGGCCGCCTACTTTACCAATGTGGACAGCTGATGATTCAAGTATGCAGTTCAAGTAGGCAGTTGTAGAAATATAACCTTATCTGGTATAACCTATAATATTGCCTAGAACCTTATAGGTACTCTGTGGTTTTGATAGTATGTTTTCTCCTTGATTTGTACATTTTCTGAATAATGAAGTGGACAGAAGAAGAAATTCTTCTGGAGTAGCACAAGTTATGGAAGACGAGAAGGATCTCTCTTTTTCCATAACGTCTACTACTTCTTCCAAGAGAAGATTTGTTAAATTAATTAAACTAATTCGCAACACAGCAACATCCATGTTAGATCTGCACTTAAATTACTAGGTTTTTCTCTACTGAACCACGTGTAAACGCGTTGGCTCAATCTCTATGTGAATGAAGTAAAGTAGAACGAAACTAGGCAAGTGCGGAGGCAAATTACTTGACCCGCGACTTGACCCGTGTAAACCCGGCATAAATGGGTGGTAAACCCCATCTGAAGCTAAATAGTTATAATAATACTATATTATAATAGTACTATCATTAATAATCCTACATAATAATTTTTTTTTATGATCATACTACCACAGTCGTATCCTGTCAGTTTTTTTATCTGTAGTTTTTTTTCTGATGATTTTGTTTTATGTAGTTTCTTTGCTGGTTTTTTGCTTGATTTCTTTCCCGAAATTGTTGGTTTAGTTTTCGGAATTTTTTTGGGTACAGCTCCTGTAGATTTTGCTTCCTGTTGTTCTTTTGCCTGCGGTTCTTCTGTGTATCGTATAGAAATGAAGTTTATTTCTACAGTAAGCTTTGGGGCATACGTGACAGTTTTCCTGAAATCGTCTGGTGCACATACATGCGTGTAGCCCTTGGTGGTATTCTTTCTATCTAATAAAGTTTTGTCAGACGCGTCTTTTGGCTTTATCCACTCGATACGGTCATAAATATCTTCACAAACGATGGCTTTAGATATGTCCTTAATGTAAGGATTATTGACTCCCACTAGTACAATCCCTGAAAAAAAAAATGGAATTATATTATGAGATTTTAGTATTAAAATTTAAACTAGAACGGTCCAATTAAGTGGATAAATAAAAATAAGTAACATTAGTACAGCAAATTATTTGAATGAGTTTACTGCTTTGAAGAAAAATATGTATATTATTTCTTAATATTGCATAATCCATCTACGTAATGGGCGCACAAAAAAAGAAAATTCAGGGGTATCCCGTACCGTATAAAAGAACCGATTATAAGAGAACGTATCATCCTTACCAAATGAAGAATATGTCACACGCCCCTAATATCCTTCTATCTACGAGGCGAGGAAGATATCCCCCCCCCCTCCCCAAGTGTACATTTTGTGATTTTTTCTTATTGCAGATATCAACAATCAGAAATACTTTCTATAGGTTAATTTGATCTCATAGGACCGATGTACAGAAGTCCTTTAGTTGACGGGATGAGGATACTTCCAGCGAAGAACTCTCTTCCATTTCGGTTTACATTAAATCCATTGGTAGTAGTCCTTTTAGTCTTCTATTACTTTATTGGCGAATGAGTGGTCGTAAGAGTAACTTGGGGTGTGTTTCGAGTGTATTATGGTGTTTATTGCTCCTGTCCTGGATAACATCACTCAAGAATGAAATGCCGAGGTCATTGTGTATTGTATTATTTGATACATACCACGGTGCAATGTTTGATGCACTTGTTAGGTTTAAAATAGAATAACTGTTCGGAGTCCCACTTATGAAATCCATACACTAAGTTTGAAAAACATTCAAAGAAGGTATCTTAAATACCTATTTTTAAAATCTGATGACATTTATCCATCTATTGGAATTCTGCAGAATTATTTATTATGGTCTAGATCCAAGTTGAATTATTTGAAATTACGACGGGTATACTTTGCTATTTTATTCTTGTATGAAGTACCTACTAACTTATAAATTTGACTGTCCTGATGTACTTCTCGTCAAGAATAGGGAAAAATGTGAGATACTCATGTATACGTAGAAAACAGAGTGACGCAGTAATCGTAGGAAAATGGATGCACTTTACGGGCGGCCAGATAGAACTTTATGAACATTCACAGATTTATTGTACCGCCTTGAGAAAGTTCCATAGATCCGTTTGCTATCAACTTGTAGGCAAAATGTTAATTATCAAATAAGTTAAAAAATGTTTTTAAACCAAAAAATCTTAAGACTTATAAATAAAAAATATTAGAGAAATACTGGCACCTTCATAATTAAAAACAAAATTCTAAATGGAGAAAGTCACTGCGTATTGGATTAACTGAACAGCATTGAGCAAGCTTCAAATATCCATTTGCTATCGAATTATAGGCAACCTTTGTGGATCTGTTTAAAAAATATTAACGTCATTTCAACAAAAATCTCAATATTTTACAAATAAAAAATATTCAAATAATACTGGCACTTTCGCCATTTATAAAAAAAGTCTAACTGGAGAAAATCAGTGCAGATTGGACGTATTGGGTAGATTTTAGCAAACGTCATAGATACATCTGTCATTGAATTGCAGGCAAAACGTTAAGAATTATAGAATTAAGAAAAAAAATCAATGTTTTTTAACCTTTACAATTTTTTAAGGAATTGGACAGCTTTGGGCAAACGGTTATAAAATTGCAGGTAAAACATTAACAATTATATAAGTTAAAAAATATTATGTAATGTAATTTAATTTAATTTAAACCAAAACTCTTAAGAGTTTAGAAATTAAAAAAATGTTGAAATAATACAAGCACCTTGGCCATTTAAAAAATATAACTAGAGAGAATCACTTGGGACTCATTGGACAGCTTTGGAATCATTGTGACTCATTGGAATCACTGGAATCATTGGACGGCTGTGAGCAATCTTCATACATCCATTTGCTATCAATAAAAATTCTTACTAGGTAGAATCTCTGTGCGTATTGGACTTATTGGACAGCTTTGAGCAAACTTCATAGATCTGGTGTTGTAGAATTGTAGGCAAGACGTTAATAAGCATATACATTTAAAATTATATTCAGTGTTTTTTAGATAAAAAATCTCAAGATTACTCGTATACAAAAAACTGTTAAAGTAATATTGGCACTTTCACCATTTGTTAATAAGATATTCAATGTTTTTAAACCAGAAATCTCAAGATTTTATAAATTACAAAAAAATATTAAAACTGGTGCCCCATTCTTAAAAAATGTAATTGGAGAGAATCAGTGCAGATTGAACTTATCCGATATCTTTGAGCAAACTTCATATATTCGTATGTTATCAGATATATAATTTGTTAACATTTTCATAAAGCTCATAATTATTAGTTTAAAAATAATACTAACACCTTCGCCATTTCTTAAAAAATTCTAGCTGGCGGAAATAGTGCGAAGTGGACATCTTTAAACACACTTCATCTATTTTTTTGTTATCCAGTTATAGGTAAAACGTTAATAATTATATAAGTTGAAAAAATATTCTGTTTCTTAAACCAAAAATCTCAAGATTTTTTGAATAGAAAGTATTAAAATACTGGCGCCTTTGGCATTTCTTAAAAAAATATATAACTGGATAGAATCAGCGCTGACTGCACTTATCAGATATCTTTGAGTACACTTTAAAAATTCGTTGTTATCAAATTTTAGGCAAAACGTTAATACTTACATAAGTGCAAACAATATCAAGGTATTTTAAACCGAAAATCATTAAAATATTATTTGCTATCGAATTCAAGGCAAAACATTAATAGCTAAATAATTTAAAAAATACTCAATATTTTTTAATTCAAAATAATTTCAAGATTTTATAAATAAAACGTATTAAAATAATAATAGCACCTTCACCATTAAAAAAACTGTAATTGCAGAGAATCACTATACTATAGATTGGACCTATCGGACATCTTTGCGCGAAATTATATTCGTTTGTTATCGAATTGTAGGCAAAATATAAATAAACTTAATGTTAAACAGAATATTCAATGTTCTTTAAATTAAAAAAATCACAAGATTTCAAAAATTAAAAATATTAAAATAATACTGGCCCCTTCGCTATTTCTTAAAAAAATAAATTCTAACTGGAGAGAATCCGTGCGGATTGGACTTATCGTACATCTTTGAGCAAATTTCATATATCCTGGATTTTATAAAGAATTTTAAAATAATATTGGCACCTTTGCCATTTCTTAAATAAATTCTATCTGGAGAAAATCACTGCGTATTGGAATTTTTCACAGCTTTGATGAAGTTTCATATATTCGTTTGTAACCGATTTTAGGAAAAACGTTTATAATTATAGCTGTTAATATTACAAAACAGCACTGGCGCATTCGCCATTTCTTAACAATCCGTCGAGCTCAGTCTGAATCCAAACACAGTCGGGTGCACTACTTTTGAGAGATCCCCTATCAAATCTTATACAATTTTAATGAGGTGGAGACTTCATTAAACTTTTACTTTAATTAATACAAAACAATAATAAATATTTCACACTAGTTTTTAATCGCAATAACTGAATTTACATAAAGGAACTTATATCATCTTGTAAAACAATACATTTGGAATATTTTTATAGGAGAACCAGCTATTGACAAGTTTTTTTCTGTTTTGAGGACACAATACACACATAAATTAGTATAACACATAACACATAACACATATAAGACATAAATTATTGAATAATATTTTACATACAGAAAACAATCAACCTATTTTTTCATATAAAAGTCATAAAGTTATATATAAAAAATATTGTACGTGAATTACAAAGAAGAGTTATAAGTAACTGCCCATTTTAGGTGTAAAGAATTATAAATCCTCTTCATCATTTTAGCATGTTCTATATAAAAATGAACGTCACATTGTCGGTAACGATATTTAATATAAACTATTAATTTAACACCCGAATGTGTTAATTTTGAATAAAGAAGCTAGAATAAGTAAGTGTAGAGATCCCAAAAAATATTATTAATTTAAATAATAAAAGAAATGTAATAAAATGTAATAATGAAAATAATGATGTAATCAGGCGCAATGCATCTAACAGATCCGAGTGGCTCATACAAGGCCAGGGAATGCACTAAAAAAGGAATATTTTTATTGTATACCAACCAAGAATTTTAAAAAAGGAACCTTTATTGAATGAAGTGTAGTGAAAATTGTAAACAAGAAACTACAGATATTAACTGATTTTACGAGAATACGCAGTAGTGAAAAGTTGAAAAATTTTTTAATAAAATACCCTGATTTTAGTGTTCCGGCAACTATTTACCAAAAGTGTAACAATATTGAACCTTTAAGTGACATAAAACAACAATTATTATGTGAAAAAATTACGTGATTAGATGCGGAACGGTGTTTCTCTGTATATAAAAACATTTTTTGTCCACGTCGAACATCATTGAAGGAGTCCACTGTAGAGGCGTATTTAATGCTATAAATGTATAGCTGGTCGCATGACGAAATACTGAGTTCTGCGAAGTTTCAAAAGTAACACATTATTTATATTATATCAATAGATGTAAGACTTGTTGTCATCTTCTGCTTCAACGTTATACGAGATTTGGTTATACGAACAAATTAGCAGTTGTAGAGCATGTCCTCAACAACGACAGGATGGATAGATTACGATAACGTCAAAGTGTTGGACAATAATTCAAGATACTGCCCGCGAATTGTCAGGGAATTCATCGAAATTATGAAAAACAAAAATAACTTCAATGAAGAGAATGGATGCAGATTAAGTTATAAATGAAGTTTGGATTCTCTACGGATATACGAGCAATCAAGCACTGTCCATAAGGGGGACAATAATTCTAGAATAACCAGTGAGAACACAGTAACTCAAGAATGGCCAGTGAGAATGGTGGACACTCAAGCACGATGGGGAATCATTCGATCATAACCGTTGACCAAGATTTTTTTAAGTATTTCATAAGATACATATATCATAAATTAGTATTTACAACTTTATTTTAAGTTAAAATTAATTAATATCAAGTAACTTAGGTCAAAAATAAGAAGTCTATCCAGTCTAAATAGGACCATCAATTTCTATTCTAAGATAAATCATAAATACGTTACAAGATAAAAAATTAAATAACACATACCCCTTTCCTTCGATGTTTACTTTATCTACCAGAATAAATAGGCTCATTCATCTATCCTATGTCTTACCTGCTTTTGTTTCGGGTTCATATATATATTTCCAAAATAACAGCGGCGCAGAATATTTACGACTTCCTTTGTCTGTGTACAAGTAAATTTCAATGTCTTTTCCAGTTTGATCGTGAGGCAAAGTCATAACGCCATATGTTCCCGTGTACGTTTCCAGTGTTAACTTGGAGTCGACGGCCAAATTTCTTACTTTATCCTCTACACCCGCCCAGTTCCCTCCGTTGAATGATTTCCACTGAGGAGCTGCGTTAACCTACGTTGTCAAAAATGATTACAATTACACTTTCTGCAAATAACTACCGATTACCAATTAAAATTTTGCCATAAAAGCCGACACTGCGAGGTATGAACTAGCGAACATTATTATTTACCATGTGATACGTTGCATTTTGTTGATATTCGTAAACGAAATCAGCCCTAGGCACCAGATGTCCTCTCGACAAACAAAATGTAGAATTTATGTAACGGTTGACAGCAGTGCTTTTACAACCAAGCAATTTGCTAATCGTGGCGATCTGAGTTTTAAGAGCGAACAAACTCATTGCTTTATTATTGGAAATTTTACCTCCGAGGGCAGGGAATTTGTCTTTGCGCCAAAAATTTTCTGAATTTTCTGAAGACTTCTTATCCTTTGCTTGCTTTCCAATTATTGAGGGTATCTGTTGCAGATAGGAATACAGAGTTGTGTGGGTCTTATTATCGAAACATATCCTTATGAGGCTGATTGGTTTGTCGCTGACTGAGAATCTGATATCTATCTCTTGATTCTCTCCTTCACAAGTATTACCGGTGAAGCTAAAAATAATAATCATATTAAAGAAATTTACTACTGAGTTTAAAGCATTAAAGTTTGAAATTGATGATTGATAGATAAAGTTCATAATAAGTTAAAAAAGCCGACTTCAAAAAAAGTAATTTAACTAAACAGCAAGAAATAAATGTTTTCTACAACAATTTAATACTTATTTGTTGTTTCGTTTACTGTAATTAAGAAATTATAGTTTATTATGTAATTACTATTAATTGTTTTACATAATTGTGAAGTCGGTGCCAAGTAAAACATAAAAAAATATATATCTTGTTACTATGCCAACTAGTTTGCATTTAAAATTCCCGAGGGCCGGCATTCGTATTACTAACATTGTATGGCACCGACTTCAAAATTATATAAGAAAATTAATAATAATTACATAAGAAACAATAATTTCTTAATTATACTAAACGGAACAACAAATAAGTATTAAATTGTTGCAGAAAACATTTATTTTTTAGTTAACTTACTTTTCTTTCTTTAAAGTCGCAATCTACATTTTTGGTTATACTTTGGAAATCACTTGAAATATTAATATGAATAAAAACCATAAAGTTTTGCCTCGTGAGTTTACTCAATTTCATGGTTTTGATTTATAATAACGGCTTTTCGTATATTACATAAAGAAACCAAAATTACCTACTTCTAGATGTATTTCGTGGTATTTATAATGAACCAATTTATTGTATTTACGTGGTATTTATAATTTTCGTGGAAAATGATGAACCAAACAAGGTCGCAAGGCCGGGGTAGAGAGATGATGCTTTCATTCTCCAAGTGTATTAAGAATGTAGATAGTTATTACAGAAGAGGCGTAATAAATGTTACTATAATAAAAATATGTGCCTAAGAGGCACATATTTTTATATTTATAGGGTGGTCCAACCATAACACACGATGTTAATTGTGAGTCACACCTTAACGTCAAGTCTTTTGCCCAACTTAATTTGACATTTCTCTGTTTCAGTGTTTGACAAATTCAACCATGGAGAGGTACACAATTGAGCAGCGCATTAAGATTGTTGAAGCCTTTTACGAAAATGGACGTTCAAATCCAAATGCATTTCGTGCACTTCGTGACTTTTTTGGTCAGCATAATCCACCAAATGTGTCCACAATCGGGAGAATTGTGCGCAAATTTCAACAAACCGGGTATGTAGGAAATGTGAAAATACCTGTGCATGCTCGCCCAGTTCGTTCTGCGGAAAACATTGCTGTTGCTCTCGATAGTGTAGCAGAAGAGCCGTCAACCTCGACTCGTCGTCGTGCCCAACAATTGAACATCTCACGAACATCACTGATGCGAATTTTGAATAAATATTTTAATTTACACGCTTACAGGGTTCAATTGACTCAAGAGCGAAGCCTACTGACCATTTTCAAGCATCGTCAATACGCCGAATGGTTGGTTGAACAGACAGAAGTGAATGGTGACTTTACAAAGAAAATCATCTTCAGCGACGAGGCACACTTTCACCTCAGTGGATGAGGTCGGCCAAGCAGTTACCGTGAATGGTGTTTGCTACCGCGAGATGATAACGGATTTATTGTGGCCAGAAATTGAGTATATGGACCTGAACGATATGTGGTTCCAACAGGATGGTGCCACTTGCCACACAGCCAACGAAACAATGGCACTTTTGCGCGAGAAATTCAATGGCCGTATTATCTCACGTCGCGGGTCGTGGCGATGTTAATTGGCCCCCATGATCATGTGATTTGACACCGTTGGACTTCTTTCTTTCGGGATATTTAAAAGAAAAAGAGTACGTCAATAAGCCAAGAACAATTCAAGAGCTAAAGGATGAGATAATTCGGCACATTAACGACATTGAACCTCAATAATGTCTCAGAGTCATTGAAAATATGGACCATCGGATAGAGGCATGCCACCGAAGCCGTGGTGAGCATTTGGCCGATATTTTGTTTCACACATAATATAGCCATAGATCCTTCTATCATAATAAAAAATATTAAGATAATTCTCTGAAAACTTTTTGTTTTATTTACAATTAACATCGTGCGTTTTGGTTGGACCACCTTTATAACACATCAAATATTTCTTTCTCAATTATAGGAGAAAATGATACTCATATCTAAGGCAATTCAAGGTATTAAAATAAATTTTTAAGGTACCACAAATATCTTGCAAATTCATAAATCATCAATATCATAGCGTACCACTTCGAGTCTAATGAGCCAAGTGACATAGAGGGGACAAAGAGTGGAATAGATGATGTCCACACATAATTACATAGAAGGTGAGAGTTTCATTAAAAGTGATATAGTTAATGATAAATGGCCTTGTGCAACAAACAGTAGATTATCCTTTCGTGCATACTTCTGCTAATTGAATAGTTTAACTAATTTCGGCAAATTGCTCTTCTATGCATCTTGAAAAATAAATGTAAAGATGAGTAACTAAAATTCTAGCCATTTTGTTTTATTATAAAAATCTATTAGTATCCGTAGTTATTTAAACAATTACGAATAAATGTTTGTCTTCCACTAGTAATTAAGTTAGTTTAGTTATTTAAAATTACTGTAATTTCGACACACAAGTATCACAGTCTCGCCTATAGAATTTTAAGCTGTATAGGTTATACTCAAGGAAGTTTACACATAGATTTACACATAGAGAAATAGTTAAACGCCGTACAAATTTCTAGTTTTATGTCAAGAGTATAATACATATGTATATGTTCGATTTCTGTCCTATATTTTTTAAATTGTGTTTCACAATTTTACCCATTGTTATCGATATACAGTGACAACAGATTCATAAATATTAGTCTATAAAATTAAGTAATGTTTACCTACTGTAAAGCCTTAAAATAAGTCACACTAGAGAATGCTTCTGTGGCTTTCATAAACAATATTCTAACAGCATGAACCGCAGTCATTAAACTTAAGTAAACAGTAGATAACCTTAGTAGACTAGGTTCGGGTTTGCATTAAAGTAAACAACACACCCTGCTGCCGAGGATAGTACTATTATCGAAATGTGTGTATATACATAGGTATATACCATAAAAATATCGATAATGGTTACGGGGATCATAATAAATGTGTTGTATTGTTTACAAATGTACTAAGAGATACAATTCGTAGTTTTGACTTACGTAAAAATTACTATTGTCAACATTATACTTTACCTTACAATTTCTTCGGGACACTGGACGCATGTGATTTTAGGAAAATGCGTTTTTATATCTTTAACAAAAAATTCTTTGTTGTTAATGCACCTTGCGTTTTCAAGATCTGATAAGTTTACTACATTTTTACCACTAACGAGTTGTAGACGACTACCTGGACATGCCAACATGAAACGCTCATTGGTTGAAAAATGCACGTTATGTCCTGTTTGGGGATATTTTATTACGTTATTCAAATCCATTATTAGTGGTTGACAAATACCCAAATCATTCTTGATTGAGATCACACAATCTAAAACAAACACAAAACATTACCAAACTACTTTGGCTGAAAAAGGAGTTTGTGTACACAGTAACATTTATATCGTATCATGTTAGTGAAAAACTAACTTTGGTAGAGGTGCTAATTCTTGTCGTAGATACTCAAACCGATATAATACTGGCAGGGGCTGAAATGTGTGATGCAGCTACAAGTTTATCACGTTATATAGTTTATTTCATCGCTATTTGCCAAATAAAAAATCCCTAACGGCTCTTATCTCATACCGTGGCTTGTTTTTATGGCTAGGCTCAGACAGACTGTTTCATTTATCGGAAAGATAAGAGAGTTCCTTATTTGGCAAATAGCGATGAAATGAATAGTATACCTAAGTTTATTCAATGGTTCATGGTGAGTGCTTAGGAAGGAATAAAACGTTCAGGCATATTGCACTATTACTTCTTATATCTAATCTCTTCTATTGCCATTCATGGTAAACAAAAATGATGTAAACAGTTGACTGATCTATTAATATCGTCATTCATCATACCTACCAAAACGATGGACTATTAGGTATGGTACCTTTATCTTTGTTCTTACCATTATCGCATTTAGCTATATTGATCCTCTCAGAGGCATCCGACAATCTGTTATTAATACTTTTAACTAACTTTAGTGTAATAGAGTCTATTCTACTATCGGTTTCGAAAGGATGTTGGGTAATAATACTTTAAATGAGTATGGTCAAGTATCTTTCATACATTACATGTGTAATACATGTGTTCTTAAGCCTAGTAACAACCGTTTCGTCTGCCCAAGATTTTGGCAACTGGAATTTTGGAAAGCAAAACTAAGAACTAAGCAATAAGTCTCATCTAATAAGGTGAGGCTTAGAAAATATAGAACTTCATGTTAATCTACATTCTTTTGTAGGTCTACGAAATATATCATAACTATGAAGATTGTTTCAAATATATATTTTATATTTTACAGAGCACAGTCACAGTTCTGTTTCATTTTAATTTGTTATGAGTCGATTTAATTTAAGTTTTGCAAACATATTAATTATTATCATTGGTATCTAATACAATTCTTTAAAAAATGAACTCTCTGAGATTGTTTCAACTACTGTCTCCTTATTTACCACACTTGAATGATAGTCCAAGAAGATAGTTCATAAAATGTATACATAATAATCAATTTGAAATAAGATATTAATATACCGTATTTGACGTTTGATACTAATGTAGAAATTTTAAGTTTTAATTAGGTTTGAATCAGGTTTTAACTACACTTTCTTTTGAGTGATTTCTCAAAGAATTAGTTAAATTCTTTGTGATACTAAAATTCGGACCCCATCTTATGTCTTTCTTGATTCATGTTCTATCTGATTAGTATAATTGTGATGTTTGAGCTATTAAAACTTTATATTTAAGTTCATGTATTATTATTATTAATTTATTGCTACAAGTTTACAATTGTTTGATAAATATATTATCATTTATAAACTAACATCGCGATCGAGATTTCATAGAAATTTTAATATGGTTCAAGTACTGAGTCTTGTGCACATACAATAATTTTAAGAGGGTATATTTAGTAGCATATCATAGTCCATTATTTTGATGTGAATCTCCGATGTTACTTCATATAATTTTTGCAAAAATGTATTGCGGTAAAGGAATACAATTTTGTCTTCTCAAAAAGCGATGTAGTGGCGATATAGTATTGCCAAATATTTATCAAATGGTTATTAAATAATTTTTTTAAAACTGAAATGTTTCTGACAATGATTGTTGTGCAAATTTACTTTTCTAAAATTATCTTCATGGCGTCATCATAATTTTCAATTAAAATGCAACTATTTTAAGAGAAATGAATTCTCTTAATACAAAGTACCCCATATTATAACTTTCTTATTGTTAGAGGATGTTAATTTTGAAATTCGAAAATACGATCACATTGAAAAATACATAAAAATGTTTTGTAACTGCAGAGGTATCGGGTATGTGAAATCTGGTGGTTATCATAAATAAAATTAGTTTGTGTAGACTAAATAAAAAATTCGGAAACTAATAGTGTAATTAGATTTACATCGACAAGGCACTTCAAGTTAGTGAAAGCATTAAATTAAACATTCTAAGAAATAGTTCTAAAAAACATAATTGTACATTATAAGTTTCTTTATAAAGTTGAATGAAGATGAACCAGATCATATCATACAATTTTGCGAAGATATATGATGCTACGATGTGATGTGATGAAACCCCAACTTGTTAAAGTTTGTTGTTTTTTGAAGAAGTAACTTTTTTCTTAAATGGAACAATAGATGTATTGCATAGAGAGCATCATCCAAATGTATTGATTTTTTTCAAGAAATAATGTTTGTGTATTGATTTTTTTTTAAGAAATATAATTTGCCTGTTAGATATATAGGATTTCTACATATCGACTCAGTTCCAATTTTAGTAGTTTTTATTCAAAAATGAGGATGCTAACGTTCCCCATGAAAGACTTTCGTTCCAACAAGACGGAACTCACAATATGAAATCTAGTTATACTAGGAAGATTTCATGGAACTAATTTTTATTAAAATATGATGACGTTGCAATGTAAAAAGGCTATGATGACGTCACAGCTCAAATACAAAATCTGAAAAAATATATTTTTAAAAAATAAGGTTGAAGTGTTACAGATTTAAAAAAAACATGAATATTTTGCGAAACTTCATCATAATGCTGTACATTCAAAATAATAACGTGGTTGTAATATTATGAATTTTTTATAAGAATCAATTGTGGTGGTTTGTTTTTCTTTTTACTAATTTTTAATTTTTTCTTTCTTAAATATTACCTTACATGTAATCAAAATATATAACATATAGCTAGCATATATAATATATAGCTAACAACACATAGAAAACTATATACAAAGTGTTATTAAAATGTATGATATATAATATGACAATCATTTAAATTTTAGTAAAAGTTTTGGACGTAACAGCAAATCTTGATAATATAAAACGTATTTTTAAATGTGTTTAATAGCTTCTTATAACAATAAATGTACAAGGTAAGTTTAAATTTGATATTATTCACTTGTGATTTTCCTTAAATAAATCAAGGATACTGAAAATATTCGCAGGCTTGTGAGAAAGTGTCATTATTGAAATTGCTGTGTAGTTTTCCTAAGCATACAAATTGGAAATGTCACGCACTGTATATCAACCCTTGCAAATTCATAGCCCACAACATTTGCAGTAAAGTAATACATTAATTAATAATGTAATATATCACGTTTTAAAGCAATGTCGGACATTAGTATTAATCCGATTAAATTCACATTTTACAAGTTGCGTATCTGCCAAAACAATAATATTGTCTAACACATTTCTCATTTATATAATTTCATAAATTACACAATTTATTCTAATTGGTTATGTTCCGCACCAAATAAAAAAAAATATATATAAACAGAAATAATTAAAAAATTAAAATTATTAACCACAAAAAATTTTAAAATAACTTACCTGCAAAGATAACTGTTGGTAGAACAAGTAACGAAGTCAAAAGAAAAAACATTTTAATTTAGAAAACTTAGAAAAAGTAACCGAAACTCGCCCTATTTATTATAATACTTGATTAGATCATATATTTCTATTTATCTAAATTATTTTATAACAATAATTATATGTTCAGCAATATAAATTATAATTTTAAGATGGAACTAATTAAAACCCTTCTCAGATTGATTACACTGATATACTAAGAAGATTATTAATTTCTTGTCACTATATATATATATATGTCATATCACATTTCTAGTCAAGCGAGAGGGATAAAATATTTTATGCATGTCAACTGTCTACCAGCATATTAAGAATTGCAATATTAGTTTGTGTACGTAGGTGAGCGATTTGTGTTCATTACACTTTGTGCACGTTTTTAACCGACTTCAAAAAAGGCGGAGGTTCTCAAATTGTCTGTATATATATATATATATATATATATATATATATATATATATATATATATATATATATATATATATATATATATATATAATGTATGTTTGGGTATAACTTTTATGTTTAAATATTCTTTTTGCGTTGGGTTCAGTATCTCTCTATTAAGATGGGATATCCAAGGTGGTTATATCTTAATTTCATTGGTATTGAACCTTGATTTCGAAGGTACACAACGGAACTGCTTATTAAAGTAGCCGTAGTTTTATCATTCGCAAAGCATTCTTAGCAGGTCTACCATCACTTAAAATTGTAAAATAATTAAGTTTTAAAAAAGAAAACCGACTTCAGAAAAAAGTAACTTAATAAAAAGTAAGAAATACATGTATTCCACTGTCTTGCACCAGATACGTTCACGTCAAAGAAATAGGGACCCAGAAATGGGAATAAAACCAGGTGTTTTGTAATTATTTTTAATTCTCTTAGTCCTTTGTAGTAAGTGTATAATTATAATATGTTTTTGTATATGCGCATATTCGTCTTTCTTAATTTTTTTTTTAATAATGACGTGTTAAATTTATATTTATTTTGCTTACTATTGTGTAATTGGGTCTTAGCACATGTGGAATAGGGTAATAAATGAATACATATATAAAATAATACATATACAGAATACACATAAAGGGTAGCCGACGAAGTTTTGACCAGTTGATATCTCGAAACCTATTTAAACAATTATTTTGAAAATTGGCGATGTTAAACAGTCGAAAGCGTTGCTCAATTTTGGCATAAAAGGACTTTATTAGGCACATTTCCGGTCATGTGACATCAACTTCACAATTTTAAATGAGACGCCCTATATGTTATTACAATTTTGTAATGGTCTGTCTAATACCAATCCAATGATACCATATTTGACAAGTTTTTGCGGCACTACAGTAATGATAAACAATTGCTTATGAACGTTTCTTTATTTTTATTAAGAAAGAAACGTTGGTAGCTTAGAAACAAAAAAATTGTCCTAGCAACAGAAATATATCACTACTTGTCAAGATCTGTCAAGCAGTATTACTAGATCTTGTGTTTGTAAAAATAGTAATAAGATTATTATGCCTTTACATTTTACAATGTAAATGGTACAATATCTTGGCCAGCTCGCTCCCCAGATATAACACCTTTAGATTTATTTCTATGGGGATACTTAAAAGGTTTGGTTTACAACACATAGCCTAGAAATTTAGACGATTTGCAAAACAAAACAGAGCAGCGTTCCAAACTGTTACACCAGAAATGATTAGAGTAGCATGCTACACAAATATTTTAAAAATATTTGAGTATTGCGTTAATGAAGGTGGACATCAATTTGAGCATCAACAGTAATTATTTTTATAATTATTGTATTTTGCTGTGTAATTATTTATCTTCTTTAATAAAAGTTTTAAAAAATCAATCCATTCATTTAACAGCTCAGATTATCACTGTTTTACATAAACGTGCTAATAAATATGGATCTGTTGGATTGGTATTAGACAGTCCATCACAAAATTGTAATAACATACAGGGTGTCCTATTTAAAATTTTGAAGTTGATGTTACGTGACCGGAAATGTGCAGGTGAAATAAAGAACTTTTATGCCAAAAATAGGCAACGCTTTCGACTGTTTAACAGCGCCAATTTTCAAAATTATTGATGAAATAGGTTTCGAGATATCGACTGGCCTAAACTTCGTGGGCCACCCAGTATAGAATACAATACGTATACATACATAATGAACTTGCATATTTATAATTATTTAAAAAAAAACCACTACATATACGCGCGAAGTAAATATACATACACCTATATATATTTCGCACGTATGGAATGGACATCAATGTAATTATTTTGAACGATAAGGTTGTTTTAATTTTAGATATGGAAAATGAGTTTGCTATGAGATGGAATCATAATATTTATCACACTACTCATATGGAAAGTATGCTCAAGTCATTACTGCTAATATGGAAACACATTT
This sequence comes from Rosalia funebris, assembly GCA_037954035.1. Classification (NCBI taxonomy): domain Eukaryota; kingdom Metazoa; phylum Arthropoda; class Insecta; order Coleoptera; family Cerambycidae; genus Rosalia; species Rosalia funebris. Next base: position 15,370,308 of record JAZFAV010000002.1, read on the forward strand.
CTCATAAAAAGATAGTAATCCATATTCGTTAAATTTACTAATTTGCTAATAGACTTCACCGTTTACGGAAAACACCCTGTAACTTATATATAACTCGAATTAATCTCAGGTGTATCATAAAACATAAAACCCTATCCTAGACCAAGGTAACAACTTGTATAATCGATTATGACCACCGACGCTGATACAGAACGCGTAGGGACGCCTACTGCGCACAAGCATCATTGATTCACTCCAGATAGACCCCATATTATACCTGCCTCATTCACCGTTCGACCCCTGGGGTAAGTGTTAACATACATTCCTCAAATATGTATAATTGTCTGTATGTGGGTGTTTCATTTGTAAATTGTCAGTGTGATTTAGAATTATGGCGCTTTTAAGGGGGCTCATGTAAGTACTGCAGGAATATAGTCAGAATAGCGTTTCTGACGTGGCGTTGCTTTTGTTCCACGTCGACGTCTATATTGCGTCTTTAAATTAAGACCTAATTTATTATAACATACAGATTCATATGGATTTACTCGAATTTATTGAAGTGTTTCTGTTGTTTTCAACAAGAATTTAACGGCTCGGGTATAACAGGTGGTTCTGGTACAATCCATTCAATACGTGTCATATATGATAATACGGTTGAAAGAATAGTCACACCGATGTCACATAATTAAAACTATACAGTAGTTCTTGCGAAATAGTGAACTTAGTTCAATTATCCATAGAATTGTTGTTTTAATTAACCTGTAAATGATTTGTGCACTACTCCCCAAAACTTATTAAATCCATTTTTAAACGCAATACGAGGACGTAGTCATTTAACATATTGTACAACAATTTGACGTCGGCGCATTGTACGAGGTGTGACTAAAAGTAAACCGAACTGAGTATCAAACAAATATTTATTTAGTGTTTAATACATTTTAGGTGATCGCCTTCTATGTAAATATCCTTCTTGATCCATACACCGCTGCATACGAATTTTCCATTGGAAAAAACAATGTTTAAAGTCTTCAGGTAAAAGGCTTTTTAGAAGGTTTGCCATTTTTTATTTTATCTCAATAAAATAAATCTCTCTTTTCTTTCATCTCAATAAAATAAAGAACGGCAAACCTTCTGGAAAGCCTGTTACTTGAAGACTTCAAACATTGCTTTTCCAATGAAAAATTCATATGGAGCGGTGTGTCGATCAAGAGGGGGAGTACATAGAAGGTGATCACTTAAAATGTATTAAACACTAAATAAATATTTGTTTGATACTCAGTCCGGTTTATTTTTAGCCACATCTCGTATCATCCAGTGACAAAAAATGTGTTCCTTTGAATAATTCTGATAGTTTTAATTTTTGGGAAAAGGTAAAAATCACATGGGGCTAGATCTGCGAATACGGTGGGTGTTCAAGGACAGGAATGTTCCTTTTTGCTAGAAATTGTTTAATCGAGAAAGCATTGTGAGCTGGGGCGTTGTCTTGGTGAGGCAGCCACTCCCCTTTCATTATGCAAAATTAGTGTCTTTGTCAACTTTGCATCGCTGATTTGTTTAATTTTGCAAAGAATTTGATGTTAATTTGCTGTTCGGATTTCATACTTGACATGATTGCGACAACAAACACAAATAATGTTGAATAAAAACTATTATATCATTTGCTACAATTTTACTAGACAACTGAGGTTCAGTGATGGTACTCAGAGGGGGGATAAAGTTCACAGAAGCTGTCTAACGATCTTCTAGACGGCTTTCCCGCAAATTTGACGAAAATAAAATATTGCGTGGAATGAACGAATATGGATATCGAATGGAACAACACAAAGTTGCTGATTTTAAAGTACGAAATATTATATCTGGAAAAAAATACATAGAAAGAAGTCTCTAGAGTTAATTATTTTATTTTATTTTCCTGTGTTTATGTGGACCATCTATTAGAAGCATTCTCTTAAGTGACACTAGTATACAAATATTTCTTTTTGAAAAGAGAAGATGTAACCAAATATAATTATACGCTATTATACTTGTAAAATATCTGATATTGGTATTTGTTAATTATACTTGGAATAATTAATTGTTAATTAATTATTAATGATTAACTGAATGTTATACGATTCAGTTTAGTATAATAGAACAATAAATAGAACAACTAATCTATTTATTTTAACTAATCTATTTTCAAAACAATGATAAAAACTTGATTCTAGATCATATACTCATAAACAAATTCGCATTGTGTGATTAACATATAATCACATATTTAATTGAAACCTAATTATTATAACTAAAAATTAATATAATTTAATACTCAATTAACTTATCAGTAAGGTTGCCCACCCTGAGTGCTGCTTGCATCAGTGGTGTTAGACTTGGACAACTTCGCAGTAACTGAGATGGCTTCAATATTTTATAATACTTATACAGAGTAATCCAAAGTTTAATTAGAATTAATACATAAATTAAATTATAGTTGTACTATCATTTGTAAATATACTCTTTGTCTTGGACTTAGTGGGAATTAAATTTGCTATTAAAATTAAAGTATTCTGTTCTATTAAATTAAATCATAAGACCCAAGGGTACATAGTAGACTAACATTTGTATGTTTATATGTATAAGGGTAATTACTGATACATCATAAATTGTATGTAATTTTATGTATTTCCTTTAATTTTTACAAACGTCAATTTATTTATTTCAACCAGAGAATCTCTCAGAGGCATAAAGAGATAATAATGACATAAACAGGGTATGCATTATTAAGAAGTTGAATTTAAATTAAGTCTTTAGTGTTAAAATAAAGTTAATGAATCAAAAATAAAAATAAAAAGGTGGAGTTTTATGAAATTATGCATGTTAAATTACTTTCTGTGAATTGAACTTTCTTATAAACAATTTTACTTTTAATTTTAGCCGAACAAGGTTTAACTAATGTGAGAATATATTACTATTACTACTAATACTATTACTGTATAATAAGGTACGTACACAGCTTCACACTGTAATAGTATGATAGCTCCACTGTGACTTTATAACCTCTGTCGTGCTGTACATGTAACCTCTCTGTGTGTGTGACACGTAATCTGCAACAGATTAATTTAGAGAAATAACATAAAATTTCAGCAAGCCATCATAAACGTGATTTTAGCTACAATTTGGATTCATGATAAGGCACGGGTTTAGCCTTGATAACATACTGAGGTCTAAAAACTATTCTAAGTATTAAATGCAATACAATGTTTAAATAAAATAATGTTCAATTAAGTCGTTACCTTAAATCTGTAGTTTGGGAAACTTGTGCTGTTCCTCTCGTATTCACTAGGTTATATTCATTTCTATTGCATTCAAATGGTCGATTTATTTTTTTCACCAATTTTCCTTACTATTTGCCAATTCTCTTTCACAGAAGACGTTCTGTTGAGGTAAGAGAGCAGAAAAATTGGACTGTGCCTTCAGATTTATCCTAAATTCTGAGACAGTCTAGGTAGGTAAGAATTTGTAAGTTTTTAACTTAAGTTATTTTTATTTTATTTTTAAGTTAAAATTCTGTACTGTAGCTTTACCGATTTTCTTTCGAAAAAAAAGTTTCTTTGACGAAAAATCTGAAATAATGCATATACATCAAACAAATACAGCCAAATTTGACGGTGACTTCAGATGTACTCTAAATCCAAAAGTTCTTTAAGTAGGTAAGAACTTCCAAGTTGCCACTTTGAGTCTGGAGTGCAGAAGAAACTGGTTCTTTCATTAAAACAGAAATTTATGTTGTACTCGGGAGGTCGATTTATATTACATTTCCTATATATAATTTGCGTCGATTTGGAGGCATTTGTATTTTCTATAAAATTCTCTTACTACAGTTCTCTAATTCTCTATCACAAAAATAGTTTCCTGGAGGAAAAATCTGGAAAAATTCACATAGACCAAAGAAGGAAGGAGAGACAGAATCACATGCTCCTTCAAATTTATCCTAAATCCTAGGTTTTAGATAAATTTATCTGAAGGCTTTCTGGATAGATAAGAACATATATGTTGTTACCTTGAATTTGACAAAGACCAAAGGGGGGGGGGGTAGACAAATTCGAATGTGCCTTTAGATTTCTCCTAAATTCAGAGTTTCTCTAGATAAGGGTAAGTATTTGAATCTGTAATTTGAGGAAATTTTTTCGGTACCAGAGAAAACCGACAGTTTTTCATTAAAACGAAAATTTGTATTATTTTCAAAAGGTCGATTTACACTGAGATATTTCTATCGTATTCAAGACGTCGAATTGTTATATTCTATATAATTTGCGTTGATTTTGAGGCTATTGTATTTTCCACAAAATTTCGTTACTCGCCAATCGACTTTCTTTCCCAAAAAAATGTGTACTTGAGAAAAAAATCTGAAAAAAATCATATATAGAATCCAAAGTAGGACATAAACATATAAAATAAATATAAATCCAAAAACATATAAATCCAAAGTAGGACAGACTAACGGCACCTTCAAATTTATCTTAAATTCAGAGGTTCCCTAGTTAGGTAAGAATTTGTAAGTTATTACCTTGAATTTGCAATTCGACTAAAATTTTTGGGTTTCAGAGAAAACCAACAATGTTTCAATAAGAAATTTCTATTGTATTCAGGAGGTCGATTTGTGTTGATAGTGAGGTTTTTGTATTTTCCACAAAACTTCCTTGTATAGTTTACCGATTTCACTTTGCAAAAAACGTTTTCTTGACAAAATATATGAAACAATTCCTATGAGCCAAGGAAAGACAGAAAAAGTTAACTGTACTGTTGAGATTTATCCTAAATCCAGAGATTCTCTAAAAACCTGAAAAAACTTGTTCGGTTTCAGAGAAAATTGAGCGTTTTGCATTAGAACGGAGATTTCTATCGTATTTAGGAGGTCCATTTATGTTGTATTCAGTATAACCAGCGTCGATTTTCATATCTAAAAGTTTCATAGAAACGAAATATAAAAATAATGGAATTGCAGATATCTAATGCAGTAATATTGGTCATATGATTTATATACAAGGTATTTTGTTAATGCTGCGTTCCATCCTAAATTTAAAAGCAATTTTATATAGAAAATATAATATTTTCTCCGTGACGATGACGGTTCATGGCCAAAATATTTAAAGGGTCTTTACGTTACTTTTAATATTCTCTATTTCTACAGGTCGAATCTATGACAATGAAGTTAGTCGTATTATTATTGTCCCTAACGGGGGCTTTCTGCTATCTACCAACTGGGAAGGTAAGTGTTTTATTATTTAGATTACAAAAGAAGTTGTTAAATTGATATGCACACGAGTTCTTTCTTTGTCTCTCCTAAAAGTTCTTACCTGCTTTAATGGTGAGCAGGCCTGGAGTATATTTTTTCATTCATTGAATTAATTACATCATTGAACTAAAATTTAATACAATTTCAGAGATCTGGAAAGGTTTAAACTATAAATATCGGTTTTATATCCAAAATGTATAAAAGTTTACAGTTATAGTGGTGTAAAATCTTACCAATTACAATAGTATTAAGTTTTATGCCAGTGATAGTGCAATTTTACATGAAAAATTCATGTTTTATAAATTTATCATGGAATTTAACAATTTTAATATCATTAAATTCTTTGTTAGACATAAGTTAATATGTTAAAGTTCTGTACATAGTTCTGCACTTTATTATTTTTAAGATATTTTCTTGTATTATCTAATTTGTCTTTAAATTATATTAAATTAAATAGTTTAATTATAAGAATTAGTTTGTTTCTCAGTGAGTAGATTTTTCCCTTTCTTTCCAATTTCCAGTTAAATAGATTATTTGGATTGGGATTAACTCTTAGTGTAACGCTCTTTTATAATTACCGTTAATAGTATTATTAGTATTCTGGTATATCTCGGATGTCTCAGTTGGAACTGCAGGATTTGAATTGCCCGCCATTTGTGTTCTGTCAAAGATCAATATTTAAAGGCTATCATCTATAAACTATGCGACATCAATATGACGCGGATAACAGTTAACAGTTAACAACAAGGAATAGTTTGTGTACAAGTATTCTATGAAAGTCAGTGACCATTTACAGTTACATTAAGAAAACTTCGCACACATTAGGACACAATGAACTACCACACATGAGAGTTAACAGTTCATAACTTAACCAAGAAATTTGAAGAGATGGGTTCTGTTATTGATAAGGCAATATCAATACGTCTTCGTTGTGGTCGGGCAAATAAAAATATTGCTGCAGTGAGCGAAAATGTGCGGAAGTATACAAACATATTAATTGGACGTCGTGCACACCAACTGAATTTATCAAGAGCCACCACGCATCGGATTTTAAAGAAAGATCTGTATCTGTCAGCATACAAAATTCAGTTGACACAACAATTAAAAGTTACAGATCATTTACAATGCGCACATTGTAATTGGGGTTAAGGAAAGAAGGTGATGTTGATTTTTGCAACAAACTTTTGTTCAGCGATGAAGCACAAATTGTCGAATTTGGGGTACTGATAATTCACAAGCTGTTCACGAAAAAGAAATATGTCAACAGAGATGCATATTTTTCCACCAAATTGATGATTTAGATTTGACCAATATGTGGTTAGCAAGACAGTGCAACCATAACTCTTTTACATATCAAATTTTCCGATCATGTTATCTCGCGGAATTTTGACATCAATTGACCTGCAAGGTCATGTGATTTAGGATTTCTGGACTTTTTTCTTTGAAGTTATGTCAAGCGAAAAGTGTACGCCACCCAGCCAGCAACAATCAATGATCTTAAAGGAAACATTCAATATGTTATTCGGGAAATAGAGCCATGTTGGCCTGTTGATGTCATATGGTTTGTAGATGACAGTCATTAAATATTGCCTTATTTAAATCCTATAGTTGCAACTGAGACAATCTATACGTTGGATATACACTATACCAGCCAAATAGTCAAGTTATCGAATGCTGTGGAGACAAATTTAAAGATAGACATAGAAATTTTACACCGTTCTTACACTTTTAAAAGTGGTACAGTTATGCTACAGCAGATTTCTAGCAGCGTATTAAAGAAATACATATATATTTTGTTTAAATTTTTTTTTATTGAATCAAATTATTTTACTCTCATATTTATTTCAAGGACATAGAGATAAGAAATGATATTAAAATTTCCATCAAGATTGTAAAAGAGAATTCGAATGTAGGACGACATTTTTTAATACAAGGAAGTTGTTATAAATTTCTGGTGGAATTGTAAATGTCGTATATATAAAAGGTGGTCCAACCAAAACGCACGATGTTAATTGTAAATAAAACAAAAAGTTTTCAGAGAATTATCTTAATATTATTTATTTTGATAGAAGAATCTATGACAATTATGTGTGAAACAAAATATCGGCCAAATGCTCGCCACGGCTTCGGTGGCATACCTTTATCCGATGGTCCATATTTTCAATGACTCTGAGACATAATTGAAGTTCAATGTCGTTAATGTGCCGAATTATCTCATCCTTTAGCTCTTGAATTGTTCTTGGCTTATTGACGTACACTTTTTCGTTTAAATATCCCCACAGAAAGAAGTCCAACGGTGTCAAATCACATGATCGTGGCGGCCAATTAACATCGCCACGACGTGAGATAACACGGCCATTGAATTTCTCGCGCAAAAGTGCCATTGTTTCGTTGGCTGTGTGGCAAGTGGCACCATCCTGCTGGAACCACATATCGTCCAGGTCCATATCCTCAATTTCTGGCCACTTTCTGATGTTCGTGAGATGTTCAATTGTTGGGCACGACGACGAGTCGAGGTTGACGGCTCTTCTGCTACACTATCGCGAACAACAGCAATGTTTTCCGCAGAACGAACTGGGCGAGCATGCACAGGTGTTTTCACATTTCCTACAGACCCGGTTTGCTGAAATTTGCGCACAATTCTCCCGATTGTGGACACATTTGGTCGATTATGCTGACCAAAAAAGTCACGAAGTGCACGAAATGCATTTTGATTTGAACGCCTATTTTCATAAAAGGCTTCAACAATCTTAACGCGCTGCTCAATTGTGTACCTCTCCATGGTTGAATTTGTCAAACACTGAAACAAAGAAATGTCAAATTAAGTTGGGCAGAAAACTTGACGTTAAGGTGTGACTCACAATTAACATCGTGCATTATGGTTGGACAACCCTTTAGTAGTAGCATTTTCACGAATTATAGCACCTGTGAAAACCCTATCGACAAATTTTCAGTTTCATATTATTTGTAGTTTTCCAAAAGCATCTAATGAGCTACCTACCCTACCCCATACCCGGCATCCCTGAATATTGTGCATAGTTCATCAAAACTACGTTGTTATCCTGACACTATTTTCCAGGACAACTTCCTCGCCGGTATCTTCCTACGTGACTTGGTGAATCGTATCAACGGCAAGGGGATATCCGAGGGTGACGGTGTATCCTACCTGGATTTCACAGATGGATTGCCGCTGGATCCACGGTCGCTCACCAGAGACCTGGAGGCGGAGCAGATGTTCCCCCTGGATTACGATGGCATGGGTGAACTGAATCTCCATCCCAGCATCCGAGACCAGGAGTACCTACAGCACAGCAGTCTGTGGGGAAAACAGGTATGTCCTTAATTGGTAATGGTTGACATGTTGACGTAATAAGACTTAACTATGGTGTATGTCAACTATAAACTCTATTGTCACACCGGGTCAGTCTAAAATAAAGGGTACTCTTTTAAGTATACCCTTTATTGATGTAATATTTGCATTATAATGTTTGACTTTCCGTGAATAAATAACGAGAAAAGTAGATTTAAATATTTGCAGAATTTTAAGTACAGCTTTGTGCAAAATAATGCTTGGCTTATGTCAATTTGCCGGATATTTACCAGGACGTGAATGCACGCAACCTGGGGCACGTGGTGTTTGCACCTGTTTATGTATGTGTTTAGTTAACGTTTTGTGTAGGGTGAAGGAAACATTCCGTCACAAAGTATTTCTGTTGAGACTTAGTGTTAATGTATGGTGACTGTCACTATGACGTTGCAGCGATGAGGCAATTATGTATGTGGAGAATATTTCCTTCAAAGAGGATAACCCTCACGAAATACTGTTTTAAGGGGCATTCTGTTTTTTATATGTACTTATTTAATTTATTACGGGAAAAATAATAGAGTAGACATTCCGGTTTTTTATACCCTTTATTCTATAGTTTACAAATAAAATGGCGAATGAAATTTTTGCAAAAAATACAAAATGGCGACCGTTATATCCACTTCGTTGGAGGCCTGCAAAGGACAGTGAGCATGTTTGCAGCCATCCCGTTCATCTGAAACAAAAACAGTTTTTTGGAAATTAATTAGTATCCACTTGAGTAGCGTGCCACAGGGGCCTTTTCCAAAATTCGAAAAGTTAACAAAATGGCGGACTTTTTCCGAAAAAACGCGATTTTTCACCCGTTCTTTCAACTGTTATTGCTAATAAAAGTTTTACAACATTTTTCTGTGTACACGAAAACTTGCAGAGCATAGCCAAGTATTCAAACAATTTGTGTACGAAGTTTCAGCCCAATCTAGCTTTAGAGACAGCTTGCTAACCGTTTTGAAAATTGTCCTTTCGAGAAAAACGCGTTTAAAGTTATGAAAGCTAATTACACAAAGGCAGATAACTTTACCATCAATCTGCAATACTTGGGCCATACAATTGTCCCTCCTCTTTTTCATAATCCTTCAGCCGCGATGTTACTTGCTCCCTTTGTACGCTTCTGGCACTTTTAACAGTATCCGAAACCCTGTGCTCGGCGTTGTTGATGCTTTCCTGATCGTGGGTCTCGGCGTACAGCCCCACGGTGACACCGATGATATTGAATACTCGCAAAAGTACTGAGGCACCCTCATTAAATATAATTGCAGCTAATTGAGTCGCTATCTCAATAATAATGAAGCCAGAATGCTAATGTTTGGAAGCCATGCTCCAAATCATCGTATTCACGACTCCTTGTTATGAGCTCTCAAGCGCCTCTTCAGAAAATTTTTCGAGGATAAATCCTCGTAAATTGTCTTAATGACTTTCAGTACAGTTTAATTCAGATGAATCTTATGCTTGTACTCGGCAAGAGAATTAGTAGCTTCAGCCTTACTCGTCAATTGGTGCATCAATTGTCTTATCTTAGGGGGGAGGGGGAATTTTTGTTGTGCTGTGGATTTTTATCGCTCTAACATCTGTGAAAATACGTCGCCCACACACCGTCTCTCATTTTCTCCACGAAATTTGAATATAACGAATTGTTAGACCATAATATTTTGTCAATTCAATAATTACTTCATTCGTAAGTTTTCCTACCCCTTTGCCACCAATGCCTATGTTCGTTTTGTTTCTTGCATTACGTAATCTTGTCCCATCCTTTTCTCCACGTGACCGACACATTCTTTTTTCTACAACAATTTCACCACCGTAAGGATTACTTTCAAGGATTCCCTGAGGTGAGAGTCCAGATTTCATGCGCAGACCAGCATTTGCGGCGCCATTTCCCGTAAATAAAAGAATTTCGGGAAAATCTTCTACAGGAACATTTTTATGGGTATGAGGATTGCAAAAATGCATGTTTTCATAAAAAAAAACCAGAACGCTCCCTTAAATACTGCCCAAAAATTACGTGATATGAGAAGTGTAATGCGCACCCATGAGCGACGTGAACAAACACAACGCGTATTCCAGGCAGTGATATTATTTTACAGTCAGTTGAACAAAATCCTAGAAGTACAAATTATATTACGCGTGAAGTTGCAAGCAAAGCAAAGTAAAGCAAAAGACCCACGCAAAATAATATACGTACATAAACATGAGGTTTTATGTTAGTTTTTGTCATAACTTTAGCAGGATAATGACCCCAGTGCCAGACACCTAAAACTTAAATTGTAAGGCAATTAAGTACAAAACCTACATGTCCCTTACAACAGAACGCCACTGAGTTGGGTTAATAAATTACAAGGTTTAGGGCAAATAGAGCTAGCGAAATTCACGTTAATATTCCATGTCCTATCGACTGTTGCTTTACACTAGTTTATTTCTTTCAGTAATCCCGATATTTAAAGCTTCTTTTGACATGTGGAAAATAAAATTATAAGATGTCTTATTTTGATAATACTTCTCAATAGGAGCAGCCACATTATAATGAAGTGTACAGTATATTTTTTCTAGCACTAAAAAAAAACTTCCTCTCACGTTTTAAAACATGGACTTTAGACTTAGCTTCAAATTGCTGGCACGTTTATTCCTGGTGAGTAAAGTCATGCCCTTAATATTGCTAAGTTTGACTCGCCATGACAACGCGCACGGCAATATAGATGTAATTTGTCAGACAGAACTAAACTCGATTTATTTTCGGAAGTTCGGAATATACACGATATTATACTACTCCAGGCGACATAAATATGTGCCCGTTTACCATGTGAACAGGCGGTGAGTTAAAGTTCCCATAGCGAACGTGCAATAACCTACCATGACCTACTCACTATTTCAAACTCTTCATCGAATACTCGGAGATTGAGAAATGGGCCCAAGAACTTATTAAATTGAACAGGCACAAAGCCAGAATTCTGGTGGGAATCATTACGGACCACCACAGTAGCCTGAATGCATATAAGCACAAGCTGAGGCTGACTGATAACCCGGCCTGCAGAATAGATACTGTAAAGAAGACGAGGAAACCTCGATTCATCTTCTTTACACCTGGCCCGCACTGGAGGAGAAGAGGTACCTTATATTAGGGACCCCTGTTTTCCAAGCGGAGGCGAGGCTTAGGGCAGGAGCGTTTCTAAATTGCTCCTCTTATGGGATAGCATTTTTGGGTAATGACCCGTATAAGAGGGGATCAAGGACTAACCATGCGATCAGTGGCTGATGAGGCCCAAACCCACAATAATAATACTCACTATATGTAATATTGACTATATTACTACGAATATTACTATTAAGGTAGAAAAAAGGCAGAAGGATGTTTATTACACGTTTTTTGCCTCGCGGAGCACTTTAGTTTTTTTTTTGTATTGCCTAGTATCTATGTATAAATAAAATTGTATTAGAAACTATCCTGTATAATTCAAAAAATAAACGATAACAAATTTAACATCACTTACAAAACACGCATTATAACTAAATCGTAACCTTTAACTGCAGCAATGTATGAATTTTGGAAAAGAAATACTGTCGATGGACAATACACGAAATGCTACAAATTAAAAAAATATAACGCGTGTTAACTTAATTAACAGAATTATATTGTTAACTGATATATTGCTGCACCGACATAGAGTAAATTAAAATATCTAAAACTGATACCTTATCTATTAGTCAAATTATGTAAAGAAAATATGAGTTAAATAAATATATAACATTTTTTAGTTTCGCTGATAATACGGCAATTCTTTATTAGGAAAATAATAGAAATAATTAAGATAAAAGTAGAATCATTAAATTTTCAACCGTTAAATGTTGGTTTCAGTACAACAAGTTAACGATAAATTGTGACAAAGCAATATACTTAGCTTCTATCTCACACGCGCCTAACACAACTAACTAACAAAACTATGACCTTTACATATCGACATACAAAGACCATATTATTAGACATAATCAATAAAATATTTAGGAATAATGAGTGATAGATATTTGAGATGGGATTTACAAATAAAAAATATAGTAGGAATAATAATAACAATAATAATCGAAAAAAAGGTTTATTCCCACATTTTAAGTATTTCAAATAAATTTTGGATATATCTTACATTAAACTATTTAATGCAAAAATTACCCTTTAATGCAAAAATAATCTTCATGTGGTATTATAGAATGATAAACATAATAAGCAGTATACCATAAATGGTATAAGTAACTGGAGAATTTAGCCGTAATTAAAAAGTGGGTAGTTAAGTTAATTTATCATAAAAGGATACCACTATTCAAGCGAGCATCTATTAAGAAAAAGTAAAATTTATGATATCAGAGAATTATTCTACTCAAAAATGTTTATCTATGTAAAAAAATAATAATTTACAGTTAAATCCTATTAATCACAATTACGAGACTCGGCAGCAGAGAGAAAACGTTTAAACATCAAAGTTTAAAAAAATATTGCTTAAAGGAGTTGTAATTACCATGATAACTTTATAATAATTTACAATAGGCTTAAACATGTAGATAGTGTAACGTTATATAAAATAGAAATTGGAGAATTGGATTTTGATAGAGAGATATTACAATTTAATAAGATTGAAGAGAAAAGAAACAATAAGATTAAAAAGAATTAACTATCAACGACTACAAGAGTCCCTCTGTGTGATATTTTCAGTCTTATATTGTTTTTGCACCCATCCTTCAGATGAGTGCAACAAATGCAAATAGGGATTCCCGGTTTACCAGACGTCTTCACGAGTTTTTACTTTATTTATTGACGAGTGCTGTTTTACACGGGATGTCTTGCACGGGTGGTAAATTCTCGCAACATGTACATATGTCTGGAATATCGTACATCCTTGCATGAAATACAACAATCGCGGTATCAACGACATTTAAATTAAGAAGAAGTGGCTATAATAAAATAGTATGTTTTCTTTCTTTTATTCTGTGATGCAGACTATGGTATTATCTTAGGGAAGTTCCTTATCTTCTGTCTTGATTAGTTTTTTTTTAATAATGTGGTTACTGGCTAGGACGCTTTAAATATTAATCAAACGGCTTCAAATAACGTGCTTCCAATTTCGAGAAATATGGTGGACTCGAGTAACATAAATTAATTGTTTTTTTTTAATTGTTTAACATCTTGCTTTGAAAGAATTATTACCATATAATTGATTTTCGGTTTAGAATATCAGGAATACCGGGAGGAATATCAGGAATATCGGGGCATACCTGCCCCGGAATACCATGATTTCATCCTTATTAGTAATAATCAGCGCAAATATACCGGACTATAACTAGGGCTCTGAAAATACTAGATGGATCTATCAAGCTGGCACAAGCATATAAGAGGAACTCTGTCTAAAATATATAAAAAATTATAATCATAGTGGTGTACACTTCTACCAACTACTCTAATATTTAGTTTGATATCAGAAATAATAAAATTTTGCGCCATTTCAGTAAAAGTGATAAAGCTTTACTTTGGTAGGTTTTCAATACTGTAGAAAGACGTACTGTATTTCAATTCGAAATAAATTAGAATTTGCAAAGAAACTAACAGATATATTTTATTTATAGTTTTTCTGTAATTCTATAAAGTTGTTAATATGCAATTCGATTTGAATTGTTTCTCTTTTAAATTTTTTTACTAATTGAATTATAGAAGTTTTAAAATCGGCAGTAAAACATTGCAATTCATGTTTCTTATTTCATTAACATATCAAGAAAAATTAAATTACCTTACCCTTAATTTAAATCATGTAAGAAGAAAAATTGAAATTGATAATTAGAGACTAGTTAATATGCAGAAGAAGAAACTACTAGATCATGCAATGAAAATATAGTTTCTTAAAACAATTCAAAATAATATAAAAATGTAATATTTAATATCATGTAATGAACAAGTCAAAAATCGTATGAACAATGTCAATAATAAGAAAGATAAAAAGTAATTCAATTCGCTGTTTAATTCCTTTTTTGTAGTACGTCTCTGGTGGTGCTGGGGAAGGAAATCAGCTGCTAAGACCTGAAGGGCTTAAGAACAGGCAGGAAGTCAAGACGGATTCAACACTGCCAGCCTACTGTAATCCACCTAACCCGTGTCCTGTTGGGTATACGGGTGAGTATCTTTATAATTGTTCGTTTGTTTTTTCTTTTTTTTTTTTTGTAAGAAAATCTATTTAATTAGAAAATACTAATAATATTGTCGGTAAGAGTTTTCGTTATGCAGTGGTAAAATTTGTATAATGTGAATGATCATTTTGGTAACGCCATCATTATATCTATACCGGGTGGCCCACGCAGTTTTGGCCAGTCGATATCTTGAAACCTATTTGAACAATAGTTTTGAAAGTTGATGATGTTAAACAGTCGAGAGCGTTGCTCATTTTTGGTATAAAAGTTTTTTATTTCACCTACACATGTACGGTCACGTGACATCAACTCCAAAATTTTAAATGAGACACCCTGTGTGTTATTACAATATTGTGATGGTCTATCTAATAGCAATCCAACGATACTATATTTATTAGCACGTTTATGTAAAACAGTGATAATCTGAGCTGTTAAATGAATGGATTGATTTTTTAAAACTTTTATTAAAGAAGATAAATAATTACACAGCAAAATACAATAATTATAAAAATAATTACAGTTGATGCTCAAATTGATGTCCACCTCCATTAACGCAATACTTAAATCTCTTTAAAACATTTGTGTAGCATGCTGCTCTAATCATTTCTGGCGTAACAGTTTGGCACGCTGGCGCTGCTCTGATTTTGTTTTGCAAATCGCCTAAATTTCTAGGCTATGTATTGTAAACCAAACCTTTAAGTATCCCCATAGAAAGAAATCTAAAGGTGTTATATCTGGGGAGCAAGCCGGCCAAGATATTGTACCATTGCGCCCAATCCATCTTTTAGGAAAACTAGCATCAAAATATGTCCTAACTTGCTGGGCAAACTAAGGAGGTGCACCATCCTACAGCCAAAACATCGTCCTCTTTTGGATTAAAGAAGTACCTTCAAGTAAACGGGGAAGCATATTCTGGAGAAAATCTAAATATCTTTCAACGTTCAACGTTTCTTGATAGAAATATGGCCCAATTAAACCACCGTTAAATAAACCGCACCAAACATTTACGCCCCATGTTGTCTGGAAATTGGTTTCCTGCATCAATTTTGGATTTTCAGCCGACCAGTAGTGACAATTGTGTCTATTAATGGTACCATTGCTGTGAAACGACTTTCATCACTTCACAATATTTTATTTTAATAGAACGGATCATCTATAACAAAATCTATTAATACTGCTTGACAGTTCTTGACAAGTAGTGATGTCTTTCTGTTGCTAGGATAACTTTTTTGTTTCTAAGCTATCTACGTATTTTTTTTTTTAATAAAAATAAAGAAACGTTCATAAACAGTTGTTTATCATTACTATAGTATCACAAAAACTTGACAAATATGGTATTATTTGATTGGTATTAGACAGAGCGTCACAAAATTGTAATAACATACAGGGCGCCTCATTTAAAATTTTGAAGGTGATGTCATGTGACCGGAAATGTGCAGGTGAAATAAAGTTCTTTTAAGTCAAAAATGGGCAATGCTTTCGACTGTTTAACATCGCCAATTTTCAAAAGTATTGTTCAAATAGATTTAGATATATCGACTGGCAATACTTCGTGGGCCACCTTGTATATTGTATTTTATTTATCACTTACAAAGATATCGTATAATTTTTAAACATAAAAAACGGGCTATAGATTTGCATGTCCAATATGCAGTGATAAAAAGTTCATTCTTAAACTGATATATTTGGATTTTATAAGGGTGAGAGTAATCAGAATCTACATACACTCAGGCGATCATACCGGGCTCATCGTGTTGCTTACATCAGAGCGCTACCAATCAGCTATCTCACTGTGTCAATGTATTGAGGAAGTGAACTCGATAACAGTCCAGGAAAATCGGCCGTTTCTGGCTTATAGTTCCCCACACTAGCTTCTCCTTCTATTGAGAGTAGCTCGTTAGTGCATCCTCCAGATTACACCCTGTGCACGTAGTGACAGTGACAGTACAGCTCATAACACGCTTGTTGTTTGCCTTGAGATGCTTGCTTAATCTGAAATGTCTCATAGAAATCTTATTACGGTTCGTAGATTTGTACGAGGAAGATTGAAGCAATATTCTGCTAGGTGTAGTTAAAGGCTGCAAGGTGTAGTTAAAAGTATTTTTGCTTGCCTGTCTACAACTGCTAATTTTGATCCATTCGTCTCTGTGACGCTTCAATAATGAATATTTTTTTATGATGGATTTCGATTTATGATGATTTTTACTTTTCCTCACTCCACTATAAGCGGAAAAGTAATGTAATCGTGTAAAGAAAAAGTGAAAAATTTTTTTTGGGTTTATTTTTCGTTTTTCGACCTAAAAACAAAAAAAAATGGTTTTTAAAATTTTTTTGCTGTGTGTGTGTCGTCGTTGTCGTCGGCATTTATTCTTGTTAGCACGATAACTCAACTAAATCGAGTCGGATCGATCGAGTTTTGACTGATTCTGATCGGGGACGTCTCCCAGATGACACCTATTGATTTTGAGGTTGATAGCATACACCACCCTGTCTATGGGTCATAAGAAAGCACGATGGTGGGCTATTTGAGAAATTTGTTTTGTTAATACGAGAACTCAACTAAATCATGTCGGATCGATCGGGTTTTGACTGATTCTGATCGGGAACATCTCCAAAACGACACATATTGATTTTGATGTGGATAGGACACACCCCACCCTGTCCATGGGTCATGAGAAAGCATGACGGTGGACTATTTGAGAAATGTATTTTGTTAACACGATAACTCAACTAAGTCATGTAGGATCGATCGGGTTTTGACCGATTCGGATCGGGGACGTCTCCCAGATGACATCTATTGATTTTGAGGTGGATAGCATGAGTATATACTATCCACTATGTTCATGGATCATGAGAAAGCACAATGGTGGACTATTTGAGAAATTTGTTTGTTAGCACGACCACTCAATTAAATCGTATCAGATCGATCGGGTTTCGACTGATTATGATTTCGGACGTCTACTAGACGACATATATTTATTTTCAGGTGGATAGGACCCACCCTATTCATGGGTCATGAGAAAGCACGAGGGTGAACTATTTGAAAAAAGTGAAACTGTGGCATAAAACACATATTCTGCATTTATGTGTTGGCTTATTTTTTCTCAGCCACTCAGTGTCGAGATAGAGTTGTTCTACGTGCGGAAAAGTCCGTTTTAAGGTTTTACTCGTAAGACTGTTTATTTATGATTGATTTCGCGAAGCTTTGCTTCGCAGAGTTAATGCTGTTCTGGTTCTAACAAAAAGTTCTTAGAACTCCGGCGTGCCAAGGTATCCGCCTCCCTGTTTCTATGATTCGCTACGTGTCCCTTCGCCCAACATAAAGTGTTTCGTTTATTTACATCGTTTATTTACCTTAGCACATTTAATGACTGTTTACATTGTAGAATTAGCCCTAAATTAGTCCTGCAATTGTTTAGGGCCTCAACGTGGCCTTGTTGTCAGTGAATATGCCAATGGTTTTGCTACTAATCCCTTGATTAATTTATGTGATCGCCCATAGTACCTCCATAACCTCAGCTTGGAATACTTGTGGCATGATCTAATGGATAACTGATTTGAAGGTGTCGATCTTTAGTGAAAATCCCATATCTCAGACCTTCCTATCATCTTGAATCATCTTGAATCATCAGTGTAGATTGAAATGTCTGGTTTCACGGAGTCATCGAAATTCAGTCTAACCCATAAGTGATATATACCGGGTAACTTAAAGAGATGATACCACGTTAATCTTTAATGACCATCCCAATTTCTTATTTTATTATTGAACTCTGACTAAAATTATGATAACATTTCATGTAACATCTCATTTCTATATTTATTTGTGGTATTCGATCTAATCCCGGTTTAACAGTAAAAATAATACAATTTATTTAATCTTAAATTTAATAATAAATGCAAAAATTATATCAACACAGTTTGGAATAGATTTTCACCAACGTCCTGGCAATATCCGAGATGATCTTCGAATTCCTGCAGAATATTATGAGCTACTTGAGGTTTCATTAATCCACTTTATATTTTATCTTATTTGGCTTTTCAAGTTTTCAATGTTATTGGGTCTATTAACGTACATTTGAGGTAGCTCACTCACATTAAAGTTTTCCTAACTTCATTGGGTACACAATAAAAAACCACAAATATAAAGCAGGTATCCTTTTCAACAATAATACGTGGTCGAATATTTAAAAAAAAATATATATATAAAACCATATTTAAATAAAAATAGTTTTTTTCTCAAAATCGGTTCATTTTCTCGATATCGAACAAGAGCACCATTTTGTTAGTCTAAAGTTCAAGCGAACTGAAAATCATATCTATCATACAGGGTGCAAAAGAAATGAGCATTATTGTATTAAAGTGAGTCCGTCGCTGGCGAACTAAATAAGCCAAATGTGTTAAAATTGTACCACTTTAAGAAGTCTTAACTGGTATCAATCATTATAAAAATTATTAAATTACACCAAATATATTAAAAAATATATTAAAAGATAATCAAGGAAAACCTATTTCCACAAACCTATTTCCGGCACGTTTAGGGGGTCATATCTCGGAAGGAGGGGGCGGGAGGCTGTAGGGAAAAAATTATAGGAACTTGTCACGTTATTTTAATGTTTTCTAGATAAATCCGGGAGATTGCCCACATATTCTGGGGCACGCTGTATACAAATATCAAAATTTAAAAAAATCATAGAAATTGTTATAATTCTGTAAATACGATAAAACCTTGATTTCTCGTCTCTCAACGGTAACAAGACTAACTATATTAATAAAAATGAAAACTAAATAAAGCTAAGAAACAAATTAAAATTTCCCATTATGTCATGATAATAAGAATTAATCTATTTAACGACATTGAACCCTTATTTTAATTCTCAACATTTATAGAGGAACAAGGCTGCATTATGGATTTCGAAAATTCCGCTTCCTATAGTCGTCACTATCAAGCCGCCCAGGATTGCATGTGTGATACAGAACACATGTTCGATTGTCCAAATCCGAACGGTTCGATGGTGGATGATCCTATGGACTCAATGGATGATATGGAATTTAACCGATTTTTACAACAATCAATAAAGGTATTTCTATAAATGTTAAATGATTGAAACTGATATTGAATGAGTGTAAGTACAGACTAGTAATTGTCCTGCAATACTCCATAAGTTAAAATATGTAATTTTTTAGAAGCAGGTTTAAATCCTCATGTAGAACTTATAAGTTAAACATCTTTGTCATTCAGTTTTTTTTTAAATTATTATTTTTCCGCATGAAAGTAAAGTATTGCAAAATAATACCGCCATGTTTAATGTATTGTGGCTATGTTATTTATTTTAACTGGATTGTAATAGAACTGTGTATTTTAGGTGTTCCCTCATAAGAATTTGGTGGCCAAAAAGTTTCACTCCAATGATAAGGTAATGTTAATCCACATAAACGGAACATGTCTCCACTAAAAATTGAACAAAAAAAATCTACAATGTATAGAAATTGTTGAGTACTTGACGATCGTTTTTCTAACCAGGTCATAATGGTCTTTCGTTGACACTATATTATTTTCAGTTTTAATATTTCGTGCTCTCTACTTTTGTTGATTACAAAGATAATGATAAATCTTTATCTTTTGTCTCATGGAGCTTCTCTCCATCATCTCAGTTAACATAATTTTCTCTGGCTTAACCTCCAACTTAATATTTGATACATGTTCTTAATAAGTTGATAATATTAATTATTCGATTGCTGAATAATCATAAATACAGGATTTTAGGATAATTTCTGGTGCATGGTACTTATAGTAATTGTTCGAAGTGAGCTCCATCTACTTCCTGACAGTAAAACATCCTATTGCGAAACTCTTCTCGTACTTTTTCAAATGTGTCTGTGGATATAACGCTACATTCTGTAACAATACGTTGTTTTAAAACATCAATATTGTCAGGCTGAGTGGCGTAAACCTTCGATTTAAAATACCCCCACAGAAAAAAATCTAAAGGTGTGAGGTCCGGTGATCGAGGCGGCCATTCCATTCCATTCCATCAAAAAATTGATATACTGGCAGAAGTAATAGTAAATCCTACTTCTTCAACAACTCAAGTTGCATCAACCTGTGAAGTCAGTCAAAGTACAGTGCACAGGGTGTTGAAAAAAAAACAAATTTCACCCATAAAAATTAAAAATGGTTCATCAATTCTCAGACGACGATCCAGACCGAAGACTGCAATTTTGTGAAAATATGGAGACTAAAATTAACCAACAGCCAGACTATGTCAAAACAATTTGTTTTAATGACGAAAGTACTTTCTATCTAAATGGAAATGTAAATACACAAAACGTGAGGTATTGGAGTGACGCAAATCCTCACATGTTTCGTGAAACACATACTCAGTATCCCGAGAAGGTCGCTGTTTGGGCAGGTATACTGGGAAACCACATCGTTGGGCCTGTTTTTTTAAATTACCAACTTAATCGGTGAGGTGTATCTGCAGATGTTGCAAAATGCAATAGAACCGTTAATCCTTGAAATTTTGGAAGATAATCAAGATGAATTCGACATTTTGGAAATAACATTCCAACAGGATGGTACTCCTCCACACTATTACGGTGCAGTAAGACGGCATTTGGATGAAGAATATCCTGGTAGATGGATTGGACGACGAGGTTCAATGGAATGGCCGCCTCGATCACCGGACCTCACACCTTTAGATTTTTTTCTGTGGGGGTATCTTAAATCGAAGGTTTACGCCACTCAGCCTGACAATATTGATGTTTTAAAACAACGTATTGTTACAGAATGTAGGGCTATTTCTGCAGACACATTTGAAATAATACGAGAAAAGTTTCGCAATAGGAGGTTTTACTGTCAGGAAGTAGATGGAGCTCACTTCGAACAATTACTATAAGTAGGTACTGATTCTTGAATCTGTAATTAAAATTATTATCCAAGTTTACTGATTACTGATTTAATCCATCAAAACTACCATAAATACAAACAATATTAGTATCATTGAATAGGTTTTTTCGATACCTTTTAAAAGAGGTGTCGCTTGCCATAGGGTTCCATTTAAGATTATTGGTCACAATGACCTTGTGACGTCATCTTTGACGCATACGTCATCTATCATCACTAGTAGGGAAGTTTACAACCCTTAATATTCAGTTACCAAATTTCACTAGTTTATGTATAATCGTTCCAAAGATAAGAGGGGGGAGGGGACTTTTGAATAGCACTGTATATGCGTTCACGCCTCATGCGTCATAACGACTCAAAATTAGCAATATTAAAAATGGCAGACTTTACTCACGAGGAGTACGCAGATATGCTGTTTGTTTAAAAAGAAAGAAAGAAAGAGAGAGAGAATATCAACGTCAACTGCCCAAGTTGTATTGGCCTTAAGCCTAATAAATTATTAACCCGATCCAGTGGCGTTCTGTCGTAGATACGAAATTTTTTATTTTTTATTGGATTGCCTTATAATTTAAGTTTTGTCTCTGGCAGTGGGGTCACTGCCATACTAAAGTTATTCCAGAAATTATCCTAAGATCCTATATAAGTTAAGTCTACTTGTTAGTTATCAGATTCATTATTCATACCATGTGTTTCATTTAAAATAACGACAACCGTATACTTTTGTCATCTTTTTAAATCCAGATTTGAGCTTTGACATAATTGTAGGCCTATATAAGATGTACATTTCGAGGCAACTAATTTAATATTTAAATTAAGTAACAAACTGAGACAGCGTCAGCCCCCCGGATGGAGTCCATTCCAGATATTTTACTTCGCTTTGAAGATATCGAAAAAAGTTATTATAAAATGTCGTTCAGAGTCTATGTTTGAGCCCCTACACCAAATTTCATTGCGGAATTCGTATTCTTAGTTTTTTCAATATTCTATTGGCACAAGTCCACACACGGTTACAATTTTGGTTTTCAATTTAATAAGAGACCATGGAAGTGGAAGAAAGTATTGAACAGAAGTGTTGATATTGTGTTTATCCCTGTCGCCGCCACTGAAAAGAGCATTTATGACTAATAGCGACTCGTAAAGCATAGAAGGTATTCGGTTAAATTCTGCGGCTACTTCTCTGCTCTATGAATCACCTCTCTCTCTTTCTCTCTCTCTACGCACTGCTTCTCGGCTCTATGTGCTCCATCACTAAATAACTTTATTACTTCGATTTTTTCCCTTAAATGCAGACGCATATTACTATTGTAATCTAGAACTTTACACAACATAACTCAAAAGTTTTATCAGATTGACATTCAATACAATCATAGTTTTTGTCTCCATGGCATCCTATTAAATTGAAAACCAAAATTGTAACTTTGTGTGAAATTTTCGAAAAAATATGGAAAAAAACTAAAAATGCGAAATAAAATATCGAGAATAGGCCCCATTTGGGAAGCTGCCGTTATGTCAGTTTGTTGCTTACATTTAAGTTGGTTGTCCCGAAATGTACGTCTTATATAGCACTGCAATTGTGCCCAGGCTCAAAACTGGATTTCAAAAAATGACAAAAACATGGGGGTGTCTTCATTTTTAATAACACATAATTAAGTTTTCAAATAAGTATTTAGTCGTTAACTTGCTGATATTTTAACACTAAAATATACAGGCCCGATTGATAAAAGCTGAAGGTACTTGAAAGTATCACCCTAATATTTAATTACCTTTTTGTTATCTCCTTTACTTTATTCCATCCCATTCCCCAAAAATCAAGAAGGATAAATGGTAGTGAAGTGCAACATGGCAAAAACAACATTGAAATGGAAAATAATGAATATGAAAATATTTATTACTGACTATTTGATTTTAAGTCTTGAAGAAGAGAGTGGCGAGATGATATAGGTAGTAAGAGGTATTCAAAGAATATCTGCAGTTCAGTGAGTTATACACAAAATAAGGTGTTTGTCACGCTCTATGGGAAAGGGCTATTATAAACTCTCCGGACTATCGTCTATCGCGAGCAAGAAGCCAAGTATTGTATATGAATTGTTCTTGTCCAAGTACGTGTGCTCCAATAAGTAATAGTCAGAGTAATACGAGCAATTGATAGTAGCAGTAGTGTTAGTAATGACACTTATCGTCTTTGGTCATGGATGATGGAAATAACTATCCCCTTTCCACGCTGCCCTCAGTCGGTATAAGTAGCGTGTAACATATTTTTGTTTATATTGTATACTGTTTCAACCTGTGGTTTGTATAATGATTTTTTGCGTGTGCGTTACAGATAACAATCGTATGAATCAGTCAACTGACATTTTTGAACAGTGTCATGCCGAAAACATATTTTAAAATAACAGTACAATATAAATCCGTCAACCTATAACAGAGTAATGGAAAGGTTCTCCACAAAAATATTCAATGGAAGTGATATTTCCATCAAAATAAATGAAATAAATTCAACAAAAATAAGAATAAATGAAACAAAAATGAAATAAATTTTACAGACACATTGGGACGTCAATGAATGAAGACGTGATTTCATAATTGTATTTTGTTCGGCAAATTATTAACTGTCTGTGCCGTACGTAGTTGATTGAAACATATCTCGCTAGATATACGTGCTGATAATTATGGCATGTTAGTAACAATTGCGAATGGTGTATCATGTGATCCGTGCGTCGTCACTAAATTGATACACGCACAAATATCCATATCCATATAAATTGTATGTATGAATCTCGCTTTCTATACATTTAGAATTTTGATGATGGAGGTGGCTCAGCAAATTTACTATTTAATTATAATATAATACGTATGTTATATGTTATACGCATCATCTTCAGCAGTAGATAAACTATGTAAAAATTACGAACAAAGTGCTTATATATTTTGTCTTAATTTCTTGGATAAAGTTGTTGTCGAATGATAATTTTTTCAAATACTCGTAATAATAATGGTACCGATATACCGATTGTTTTTATATTTTACAACAGCAATAAAATGTTCACATCCTCATGTCTTGAGAACTAGACAATGACTTCACTAATATTCACCACTGATGTACAATAACCTATGAAATTCATGTGTAGAATCATGTATCATAAGTGCAGAAATTTGAATAGTATAAGTAGGGAACATTTTTCTAATATACTTCATCTTCAAGTCTCCTCTTTTAATTGATCAATATTCTGCTTTTTTTTAACACAATTGCTATCTTGCAGAGCAAGAAGACAAATCCGTTTCTGACTGGCGAGAAGCTTCCAGTGGCGGCGAAGAAGGGTAACAACGTGCTGCTGTAGATGCAGAATCTTGGCAACTTTTAACGACACTCAAAGCTGCCACGTTGACTTCAATCGACAATGTAATATCGACTCTGGCTATGAACAAGGCTGACGCGCTGAAGAACAATAAGTAACCATTCCAAAATCCCCATCCCAATGCAAAAAGATGTTCAAAAGCATTAGGTAGTAGTTGCTTTTTATGTAATCATGTACGTGTTAATGAATAAAGGTACCCATACTGTTAGAGTTAAGATAACGGATGTGATCCGTTAAAATTTGTAACTCTTGAGCGAAAAACAAAGAATTCTCTTGAGAATGATAAAGATCTATGAAACTGCGATCCCAATAAAAAAACTTTAATGCAAGTGTACTTGTTGGGATTCAACATTAACATATCACGATGTTGACCAAATGACTAAAACTTAAGTCCCGTTCTAGGCCCTATTGATTTTAGCCGACGTCCTCCCAAGAATGACGTGGCGTTTGCCATTTCACCAGGTCATTTTTGAAGAATCTTTGGATGTCGGCTATCATCAAGACGTAACTTAAGTGAAGTGCATCTTTCACCCTTCTGAACCGAAACAAGACTTCTAATCTAATCTAGTCTAATATTTATTGAGGTAGAATTGCACTTATTGTAAAAAGAGGTGGATATAACCAATATTTAACTGTGTCTCTTCTATTTAATATTACAGACTGTTTAATGATACTAACGTTTTATTGGTGTTTAATGAAATATTTATGTATGTTACTAAAGTTAAGTGGTTAACCATTTTTCAAATTGAGGCTTCTTAAGTGTTGAACAAACCATTTTATTCGATATGATGAATAAAATGCACTAACAGACAGTCTTCTGTATGTCAGATGTGGAATAAATGTATTCTTTCAATGCAACCTTTTGTTTTTCAATTTCGCTAAAAGTGTTGAACATCCAGCTGAATAAGTGGGACTTCTGGTTTCGTTCATTACTAAGGGCAAGTAATTTCTAAAAAATAACCAGATCAAATCCACCCATTAGAAAATTTGTTTATTTTCAAAATTTGTACATACATAAATTGTGTCCATGAGAATTCGCATATCGCATATTCTATTTATTAACATGTCATTTTAGATGAAAGTGTGCCTCGTCATTCGTAATTAATTGATGAATAAAATTAAGATTTTCTGCACCTAATTGCTGAAGAGTTCCGCTATATTATAAATGCTGTTGTTTATCACGAAGCTTAATTTTACAACCTAGCTGTATTTTGTAAAGAAAAAAGTGCAAATCAAGGTCAGTATCCATCTCAAGCTAGTTCTGGTCAATTTCAGTTCATTTCATCGTTACCACGTTCCCCGTTCCCGCTCGACGGTCTTCCAGAACGTGGTTTACCTATTTTAGAGCGATATCACACGCTTCCTGTTTCTCCAAACTTTCTGACAACATTATGAATAATTTTTTAATGGGTGCATTTTTGATATTAAAATGTACACGGTATTGACACTGGGTTAAATTTATGGATTTCTGATTTAGAAAATAATATTCGACAATTTTTGGGCGTTGGGGAATTGGTAGGTGCTCTACTCGTATTATTAATTTCCCAAGTTTTCTTTATAACACTGAAACAGAACGGATAAAATAACAAAATAAGAAAAAATAGAAGCAGTTAAGATGGGTCACCTATTTTTGGCCCACCCTTTATTCCTCACAATGTAATTTTGGAAATCTAAATTTACTTCATAAGATTTGACACGACTCGGAAATATTGAATAAAGCTACACATAAAGCAAATAATCAGCATATGAAAAAGACGTATTATAAATTATCAATTAGTACCGATATATCAAATAACTAAGTAGCACAGCTGATTTATTTTTGATAATAGATTTATGGCAATGAAACTTTACTTAACTCCATTCGACAGAGCCCAACAGTTCTACACTCGTACCCGTAAAGTTGATAATATAATGCCAAAGACCCTAATACGTTATGCTTTTTCCAATTTTTTGTCCTTCAAAATTTAGTCCTTGAGTAGCAACGAAGACGCGACGAAGACGAAGTAAGTGTTAATGATGAAATTATACAATCTGAACTTATTCATTGGATTCAATACGACTCAATAACATAGACATTCATTATTTCTAAAGATAGGCACATATGGATTCTACAACTAGAACGTTATAATAACATAGCCATGGTATGTTATTTTTTTTTTTTAGATGTTTAACACCGGGTCCGGCAACAGAATTGAATGGTTTTGAATAGGCTGCTGTGGAAATACTGCTTATTTGACAAACGTCAAATAGTGATAAAATTGTATTTTATTATCGAAAGTTTCGTGTTACAATGGCAAATTGGTTAATCAACGGGTTTCTGTTGTTAAATCATTTATCCTGACCCAGTCCATCGTACAAACCCAGAGGAGTTTTCACCGTAAATTTAATTTGCCAATGCGCATTGAAGTCCCATCAAGAAATGCAATTTTGAGATGGATAAGAAATTTCGACGAAAGGGACAGTGTAAAATAAAAATTTGTCGAGGTACACGTACAGTTTGTACACAAGGTGATATTGAAAGAACTAGAGTAGCCGTTGAACGGAGTCTACAACGTTCTGCAATTCGGCAATCAATTGCACTACGAATTTCAAAGCGAAGTATGCGACGAATTTTAAATCTAGATTTGAAATTTCATTCGTATGATAGAGATAATACAGTACAGATAGTCTAGAGGCTAAACCCTGTTGATAAAGTTAATCGCCTCACTTTCTGCAGGCAATTTCCTGAAACATTGAACAAAAATGCAGAAATTCTCGATAAACTGATCATGTCTGACGACGCTCACTTCCATCTCAATGGGTACGTTAATAAGCAGAACATTCGCTACTGGGCAAAACACAACCCAAAAGAAATGAATGAACACTCACTTTATGACCAAAAGGTAATGGTGTGGTGTGGAGTATGCAGATTTGGTGTGATCGGGCCATACTTTTTTGAAAAAAACGGCCACACCGGTACAGTCAATTCACTTCGGTACATTGAGATATTGGAAACACTTGTGGCTGTGGAACTTCAAAGAATGAACCAAGATGAAGTATGGTTCCAGCAGGATGGCGCCATAGCGCATACAGCTAGACGATCCATTGCTGTTTTACAGCGTATGTTCTCGAATCGCTTAATTTCAAGGTTTGGCGACTTTGCACGGCTCGCAAAATCACAGGACCTGACGTCCCGGATTTTTTTCTGTGGCAATTATTAAAGTCAAAATGTATTCTACCCGTCCCCAAACACTTCTGGAGCTCAATGAAAGGATTCGTGAAGAGATAAATTCGATAAACGAAGATTTACTCAAGCGCGTTATGTTCAATTTCAGAAACAGGTTGCAGCAATGTACAGAAGAAGACGGTGGTCATCTTAGGGATGTGATCTTTGTAAACTAAGTGTTATAAGAAATTTCAAGAATTGTGTTTTTAGTTGTAATAATAATTAGTCCAAATATATTATTTGCTTCTTAACAGTGGCCTATTAAAAACCGTCCAATCATGTTGCCGGACCCTATAGTATATTATGCAACATTTGTAAGAAGTCGTCTACCATATTCGACCTGATCCTCATAGAGTCTAGCCCATTTGAGATGGAAGCATCCTGTAAAATTGCAAATTAACCTAATTCAATTTCACCTATACGGTAACATATAAGTCGGGAATCGAGAAAGGAACCACCAAGCCGCCAAGTAGTTATTAAAGTAGTTCCCGAATAGCAAAGCTATTACATAATCGCTCTAGGAAACAACTACTCCTCGGGCTAAAGCCCCGCCAGGCATTGAATTATACCCAGAAGCGATCCTCGACTCCTTTCTCGTGTTTCTGCATGATCAGATAAGGTTTTAAAAAATAAAACCCGCCACAGGTACGATTCGACATTTGTCCCGGATCGGAACCGAACGACATACAGCTGTTTCAAACTTATTAGTTCTCATCAGTGCCGTACACGGTACGCCGATTCAGGACAAATGCCGAATGAACTTTATGGCGTATACATCTTCATCGATACGATCTCTGTCAGTAACATATAAGTCGGAAATCGAGAAAGTTGGTTCCTTTCTCGATTTCCGACTTATATGTTACTGACAGAGATCGTATCGATGAAGATGTATACGCTATAAAGTTCATTCGGCATTTGTCCTGAATCGGCGTACCGTGTACGGCACTGATGAGAACTGACAAGTTTGAAACAGCTGTATGTCGTTCGGTTCCGATCCGGGACAAATGTCGAATCCTACCTGTGGCGGGTTTTATTTTTTGAAACCTTTTCACCTATACGGTAAACAATACTAATCGTTACGTAATACATTGTGGCTCAGATAATTTTCCTATAAATTCATTTTGTTATTAATTTTACATCATCCGTTACGTACTTATATACTAAAATGTTTAAATGTACCGGCAATTTCGCGCTGCGTGACCTGCAAGACAACTAGCGCCTTTTGTACAGTAATTTACCAGCGAACTACCGCAGTGCCAGGGGGCCGGTCTATCAGCATATTCTGTTACGAACCACAACTTGAGGAGCACTGCTTGACAATCACGCAATGATTTATATGAATACACGATACTTTTAAAATTGTACCACTTTCGACCATGATAACACTTTAGAACAGCAATTTGGTTGTCTTAGATGTGTGGCTTGTCTTTGACTGACTTTTGGCCTCTAAATCCAAAAATTACCGCAGTTTTTGTCTATCACGTCAATTTTTTAAGCTACAGGACACCCTCCTTTTATCTCAAAAGTCATACAAAATGTGCATATAAAGAAAAATAAAGGGAAAACTTACCAGATATACTATTAACAAATAATACTTTTATTCATACGGAGGCCATATATAGATACTGCAAGTTAAATTGTGTTCAAACAAATAGTAAAGTTCCTTTAGCAAATAGTAAACATACATATTAAGGTAAAAATTTTCGTTTATAGCTTTTTCTATGGTATTTAATATGTGGACATTCTCGCTTGATGCTCCAACAATAGTCAGCTATCATATATGTATGTACATCTTATCCACCTTGATATGGTGCCTCCATGACCTTCAATTCTTGGTGGGTCGCTCACCTTGCTCATCACTGACTGCATCAAGATCTTTCGGGAAGTCAGCAAGATGTCTATGTAAAAAATACAACTTGATGCTCATGTTGCATCCAAGCATTCTGTAGCTCTCCAGGAATTGTTGGACAGTTTCGGTGTAATTCTGTGCTCGGGTATTTCCAAGAAAGTCTTTGACAATGTTTTTGAATGCCCATTAAGCATTTTGTTGGCGTTCTGTCATTGTTTCGATGAAATGTTCATCTAGAACGAGTTGCCGAATCTGTGGACCATTAAACACACTGGCCTTTTCAAATGACAGGCTACGAAATGCTGAAATGAGATATTTGAAACATTATCCTTCAATTCACAAAGCTTTAACAAACTGTTTCATGAGATGCAGTTTTATATACAGAGGTGGAAATATAATGTTCTATCTGTCGACAAGTGGCTGATGTAGAATATTTGGATCACCAGGTTTCAGGTCAGATCTTGACGGCCAATTCGACTGCACCCAATGCTGTCCCACATACACAAAAACAGGGTTACTTGGCATATCCGTGTTGCTGATGACGGAGAAAGCAGACCATTTTCAGGTCAACACAGATGGTCCATTGGTGCATGTGATATTGCAAAAAATCAACGACTCTATGTCTTTATATTCTTCACGCAAATAAGCTGAATGGCCTATTGGGACTGCACCAAATAAATTTCCATTGTGGAGGAGGACATACTTCAGCTCCGCTCTAAGCTAGGTGTACAGAAAAAATTTGACGTGGTAAAAGAAAACTAACAGTTTAACAAGCTCAAAAATCGAACTTAACAGAAATTGTGTTACAAATTGTTCCCAGTGTAATCATTCGCATATCTGTATTTATGCAAAAGTTATTGTTTGTGAAGCCGAACAATTTAGATTGTTAGATATAAAACTAATGCAAGGACATGGTCAATGCATATAAAATGCAAGATTTGATATTTTTATATTCTATTTATTTTAATTTAATTAAATATTTATACAACATTAAATGAAAATGTCATTTTCTCATGGACAGATTGATATAAAACTGATATAAAAATACATGATTGTATAAATGTTGTGTACTAAAATATTTATTTGAAGTATAAATATAAATTACATTTAAAGTTCACAAATCCAATTGCCAAATTTGTTCGCATCTTCTCGGTATCGTAACATAGCCTTGTTTATATATTGCATGATTCATAGACGAAATATGAGATGGTGGAGATTGGTGATATTGTAACGTAAGGTACGAATGGAAATCACTAGGAACCTTGTTGTAGTATCGTGTTCTTTGATACAGCGAGCTTGTATCTATGTTTTGCTCTTCTCTTCCCGAACACGGAAGGTAAGGTGAATACGACTCATCTGATAACTGAGAGAATGCCTGACTTGAGACTGATTGTCTTGAATTATCTGTAATGAGAAATTAATTTAAGTGACAACATAAAAAAAAGAACAGGAAATATTAAAAATTAGTTTTCCGTAATCATCTAAAAAGTTATTGCACTTTGATAATTTTACTGATTGTGAGCAGAAAATATACATTCTTCGTGTTTGGTGAAGTCCTACCGATTCTTTGTGGTAAGGTTTTGTTATGAGATTAGCAATAATTATTCGAATAGACATATTGTACGTATGATATTGGTATGGTATTGTAAGTATGAAGAAAGTGCCTCTTCTGAAGTCACAAGTTTGTGAGGCTTATAATGTTCATGGCAGTTACCAGATTGCCAAGTAAAGAATTAGTCCTGTTGTGTTCCAGAGTAATTTTCAAAGTTTACTTTGATTTCCTTACACTAATAAATGTAAACATACTTATATGCGTAGATTATCCTGACTACACTACATTCTCTTATAAGATCAAACAACTGTTTCAAAAGTTCTCAGGATTACAGCATCATCATTGTAAAGAAGACGAGGAAACCTCGATTCATCTTCTTTACACCTGCCCTGCACTGGAGGAGAAGAGGTATCTTATATTAGGGACCCTTGTTATCCTAGAGGAGGCGAGGCTTCAGGCGGGGGACGTGCCTAAATTGCTCCTTTTATGGGATAGCATTTTTGGATAATGACCCGGATAAGAGAGGATCGCCAAGGGACTACCCATGCGATCAGTGGCTGATGAGGGCCAAACCTATATAATAATAATAATACAGCATCATCATTAATTCCAGATATTTTCCAAACCGTGAAAACTAGAGATTTATGCCTCTCACCGGATATCACTATAAACCGAAGTATTTCTATGCATAAGATGAATCGATGAAACATTTACCTAAAACTTTTTTTTCTAAAATTAAAAATATGAGATTTATAAAAGAATGGATTGTAGGCACATGAGTAAGTATAGCTTTATATTTATTTATTTATGGAGACTAAGAGCTGCGAGTGATTTCTTAATGGGCCGTAATTTCTAAGGTGAGTGTTAATGATCCTTTAAAATTGGTGTGCTTAAAGTATATAAAAGTACTTTCCATTAGACACTAGAAAGACGGTTGAGGAAAGAATATTCCACACAGCACATCTGGAAAGGTGTGCTGTGTGAAATTTATGTTGCATCTTTATATCTGGGATATTTATGCTGTACCGCTTCCAGTGCTTTTATATGATATAAAATATAAATCCCAAAATTTCAGTTTTGTCTGCGTACGATTAAAATTCATTTT
Organism: Rosalia funebris; assembly: GCA_037954035.1. Classification (NCBI taxonomy): domain Eukaryota; kingdom Metazoa; phylum Arthropoda; class Insecta; order Coleoptera; family Cerambycidae; genus Rosalia; species Rosalia funebris. Next base: position 15,403,056 of record JAZFAV010000002.1, read on the forward strand.
ATTTTCCCCTTTCGCAGTATACAGTTTTAATTCTAACCAGCTCTGCGGCATTAAAAAACCGACATCTCGCAGCAATTTTAGCTTGGACTTGAGATTAGCTTAGCTTAGACTATGACCCTTGCCAATAATAATTTGGATGTGAATAATTAATATGTTATAGTCATTTTAGAGTATTCAGAAGTAAGAACATTACTTATTACTGTGCGTATAAGAATGTTACTACTTCATAATCAACTTTTCAATGCTTCGTTAACGTTTAATGATCTACTTAATTAAGAATATTTATCAAAAGAAGTATACGTTGTCATACATTACAGGACAAAGAATTTAAAGGTAAAGGTAAGGGTAGGTAAAAAACAGCTGATCAGTTTTTCCCGAATAGTGAAGGATTAAATATCACTCGACGTACGTTTCGTCAAGCGCCAATTAAGCTGGCATTGTTCGAAGGTGATTAAAATACCTTGAAGCTTTAATCATATTCCGATGATACCAACTTGGTCGTGTCGAGTAACGAGTAATCTGTAGGTGATCGTGGAAAACTGACTTCCTGTTTTTATTGCTGCAAAGAAGGTTATAGCCATTTCTCAGGTAAATATAGGGGATTATAACCTAAAAGAAAGTTAGTATTACCCATTGCAATTGCTTTTAAAATCTAAATTGCAAAACGTTCTAGTCAGAGGCAAATGCAATGAGTATTAGTTTCGATGAGTATGAGTATTCGAAATGACACCTTGATACATGACAGGAAGCATACAAGCCTAGACTCGTAGTAGATCGGGAAGGCATAATTTTACAACTAATATATTTATATAAAAGTACTAATAAAACTTTCAAGACTACCTTATTAAAGAAAAATGTTCGTGAAAGAGACAAAGTATAAACTTTTAACATAAATACGATGAAATATTAGTACGTTATGATGTGTTGGTGACCAGTTTGTTAATAAAAACAATAATTCGCGGTTCAGAACAGTTCGGCCGCTTCATCAACACTGTGTTACGTCACCTTTATTAACAACAACAGCTTTAATTCTGGCAGGCATTGTATCTATCAGCTTAGCGCACTCTTCAGGAAGCGTGCTGTCCCAAATTTCTGGTAATTTGGTGCGTAGATCGTTAATTGAACGGGTTGGGTGTTTGCGCAACTGTTTTTTCATTTTATGCCACAATGCTTCCATTGGCGAGAGGTCAGGACTGCTAGAGGGCCTTCCATAACAGGGGCAATATGTTTTGTAAACCAAGCTCTGATAGTTTTTGCTATGTGCAACGTAGCACCATCCTGCTGGAAAATGTACTGCAAGTCAGTGTCTTAACATATTGGTATTGACGGCAATAAAATGTCTGTCAAAATTTGTTTATATTTTTCTGCAGTCACGGTACCATCTACGAAATGCAATTTTCCTACGCCCATACCACTCATACACCCTCAGACCATGAGAGGCGCAGGGAACTTCAGTTTCCTAACTAAAGCTTTTTTTCCTTGAACTGTGCATTCAGTTTTTTATTAGATGTTTATAATGCCTTGCACAGATTTAAGCAGCGAATATATAGCAGATCTTTTCCGAGCCAAAATTCCTTTTTTTTTTTGAGCATTAATAATTGATTTTCGCATATCGTCATTTAATGCCACGCAACGTGCCATTTTTTTTATTTTAGCAGACGCATCCAAAACACACATTATAATATCCATTTCACTTTGACAACAATTGAGATTCTATTTTGTTTTAAAACTCTACAACCGTTTAGCTTATTATGCTTTTTAGCAACTAGCCGAACTATTCTAAACTACGAATCTTAATGTTTTTTATTAACAAACTTGTTATGGACACATTATAACGTAGTAATATTCATCGTATTATACTTTGTTTCTGTTATCAATATTTTCCTTCAATAAAATATTGTTGAGAGTGTTATTACTTTTATTTAAATATATTCATTGTAGAATTATGCATGATTGAACTATTACGAGCCTGGCCTTGATCCTTTCTAATACTACCTTTGTTAAGTTGAACGAAGACCTTACCATCATACAGGTCATCCTTTGAATTTTTGGCGAAGTAAGTAACGTCAGAATTTGCCTCGGGAGAAGGAGTCCATACGGATCGTGGTGGTTTTGCCACGGGATTAACGTCAATTATTTCATGGACACAAAATTTTTCTTCCACAATCGGTTTCAAGGTCCTCTGACGGATGTAGTAAACAAACAGTGCAATAAGCGCAACAGATAAAACAATAAGAATGCTCACTGTCCATAGGACAAAGGTAGCTTTTATTTCATTTTCGTTACTTTGAGCATCTTCGTTAATTACTTGCAAATGTTCGTAACTATGTTGTCGTTTAATAGGCGTTGATAATATAATACTTTGTTCATCCTGACCTCCAGCGTTTCTTGCTATGCACTTATAATCACCGTAGTCGAGGTTATTCATCTCTGTTATAGTTAAGAAGCTCCATAAAACATCATTGGTCATATTTTTATGAGTAGTATATTTTAGGTTGCTATTTTTAATCACATGTCCGTTATTTCTCCATTCTATATCTGGAACGGGTTCACCTTTGGATAGGCAAACTAAAGTGATATTAGTAGCTGATGCTATGTCCTCCTTAGGGTCTTGAATATATATCATTACTATTGCAGGATCACAAGCAAATATTAAAGGATCCTGCCACAATTTTCCTTTTAGTCGTGGTGGACTATCACATTTAATTGAATTTGCGGCCAATTCATGTTCAATAACACTTTGGCGAAATTTTTGCAAATGGCAATCGCACACCCAAGGATTATCCTCCAGATTTAAACTATACAGTTTTGGTAGAGTTATTTTGAAGTCGAACGTAATTCGCTGTAATCTATTATACGAGAGATCGAGTTCGCGCAACTTTGGTAAACTAGAGAAAGTATTTGAAAATATTTCTTGAATACGATTGTGATGCAACAGAATGACTTGTAGACTTGACACGTTGAAAATTCCAGCTGGTAAATCGCTGATATTATTATAACTCAAATTTATTTTAAGTAATCTGGTATTGTGGTGGAAAGTTTGATTGCTTAAATGACTTATTTTGTTTCTGTTTAAGTCTAGTTCAATTAATAAGGGAAGTTCGAAAAATGTCGACTCGCTGACCTGTTCCAAGCTGCAGTGTTCGAGACTTAACGCGTGCACGTTACGCAGATTGGCACGTGAGAATTCGTAGTTATCCAGAGCGATAAATTCGTTATTTGAAAAGTCGATATCTTGGATGGTACTGCTTAGGTCCTTTGGTATGTCAATTAGGCCCAGATTTTCACAATTGGCTGTCTGTTTTCCGGAAACCCATCCACACCGGCATTTGCTGCATCCATTTGTCCAATCTTCAGCTGATATTTTTGTGACTGTGATGAGGAAGACGCAAATCGGGAAGTAGAAGCTCATAGTCTGTGACAGTGTAAGTTCCTACAACAGTAAAGATGGTTTCAATAAGAATATATAGTTCTTATTTTTCGTATTAATATAGTGATGATGAAGTAAAATTGTGCAAAATTTCACTATTTATGTCACAAGATTTTAATATTGTGTATGATAATTGGTTAAATCTTGTATTAAAGGACCTTTCAATAAGGACGCTCGATTTTTAAACATAAATAAGACAAGTTGTGTGTGAGATATCCACTCATTTTTTTGTTTAAAAGAATATTTTATGGCATTAAGTATGGAATATAACGTCGTGCAAATGTCCGCCGTGGCCTTGCTTGGAGGCATGTATTCGGGAGGTCCAGCTCTCGATGACTTTGTCGTATAAATCTGGCTGAATTTCCTGGATGGCGTTCGCTATGTTGACTTTGCGAGCATCAATTGTTTGTGGTTTATTCACATGGACCTGCGATTTACAATAGCCCCAAAGGAAGAAGTCTAAAGGCGTTAAATTGCACGATCTCGGTGGCCAGTTCACGTTACCACTGTACGAGACAATGCCCTCAAATTGCTCGTGCAGAATGTCCATCCTGGCATGCGCTGTGTGGCACGTAGCGCTGTCACGTTGGAACCACATATCGTCGGTATCCATATCATTCAGTTTAAGCCACAAGAAGTTGCTTATCATCGATCTGTAGCGCTCGCCGTTGACGGTTATCGCAATGCCAGTTTCGTTCTGGAAGAAGTACGGACCGATGATTTTACTAGACCAAAATCCGCACAAAACAGTGACTTTCTCAGGATGCATTTGGTGCTGGTGTATCACGTGTGGATTGGTATCGTCCCAAAGCCGACAATTTTGCTTGTTCACATATTCATTCATCCAAAAATGGGCTTCGTCGCTAAAGACGTTTTTTTTGGCGAAATTTTGGTCAACTTCCAACTACTCCAAAGCCCAATCAGCGAACACATAGCGTTGTCTATGGTTGTTTACCTTAAGTTCCTGGGTGAGTTGAATTTTATACGGGTGAAGACCCAAGTAAGACTGATGTAGTTCTTGTGAACGACGAGAAATTGACTGCCTCGGGTTTTCCCGTACACTCTCACGTACAACAGCGATGTTTTTAGCATGCCTTGCGTTTCGGTGATGTACGGATGTTGGAGGATTATTTATCAAACCAGCTGACCCGAATTTGGCTACCAAACGACGAATAGTCGACTTTCCGGGATGGTTGTGGTGAGGATAAAAATCACGTAATGCGCGCAACTCTTCTCGAACGGAGCACTGATTGTGAAAATAAAAGTTGATGATTTCCACACGTTGTTGAACGATATAACCTTTCATGGTGATTTGCCGTACACTGCTGTACAATTCACAATAAATTTGACAATCGTTGGTTTAGCAACATGACCGCCATAACCTAACAAATTTCGAGCGTCCCTATTGGACCCTATAATAAAACTTTCATATAAAACTTATATGAATACATCACATATATGGTATCTATTCCAGATAGTATATTAAATACATTTTGAAGTTAATTTTATTCCTAGTTTCAAAATGAACACACTCTCCGTTGGCAAAAGTGTAATTATCTCAAAAATTAATTCACTATTTTCTATATTTCAGAGAAATATATCGAAAGTGTTTCATTATTTCTTTGTCATATAGTACATTTTCTGCTTTTGATGATATATTTGTTTTGTTGAATATGTTTTATTTTTTTTTTTATAATATATTTATAGTTTTGATAGTGCTTCTTTAATTTCAATATTGATATTTTTGTTTTATTATTATATGTTTTGTTTGGTGTATTTCAGTGTAGTCTCTGTGATAAACATGTTAAGTATATTTCACTTTAATTATGTAAAACTTTCTAAATTTTGTCCCCTCCGGAAATATTCCTGCGGGTGTCCATGGTTAGAATTCATAATATCGTCGCGCTATATAATAAAACAATTTTTATACTACTAAAGGGTACCTTTTAAATAAATTATGCATAACCTCATGGTATAATTATTATTTTTCATTAGAAAATCATATTTGTATAATGCAGTGTATTTATCTATTTGTTTTGACGTATGAATATAAGTGAAAATATCTGAAAAACTAGTAAACGTAGGTATTAAGAACTCTACCTAAATCGATATAGTCAGAGAATTAAAAAAAATGTAACAATACAGAGTAGAAAATTGGTGGGTAGTTCCGGTATGATAAGACATGCAATGATGATAGAAATAAAATAAGTTTTATCATTCATTATCAACATCAGATATTCCAAATTCTATATGCACCATAACATGGATGACCCTGCATTACCATTTTTTTTCGAATTCTAAAATTCTTATTTACTATTAATAGATGTCTCATATCTACTGAGGTGAATATTTGGAAACGACCGATAAACAACAGCATATCGTTAGACGAACGACTTCCTATGATTACAAAGGAAAACAAAGAAGTGCCTTCATTGTCTTGTAAGATAAAAGTCCAAAGTGTCGAATTATCTGAGTGTATAGGGATAATTACTAATTTTACCAGTACCGTATCTGTTTAATATCTAAGCTAGCGGATAATTTGTTACTTACCAAACAAGTAAAAATGTTCGTATACAAATACATATATAAACAAACTCACACCAATACCACAATTAAATACGAACGAATATGCCCATGAACACGTTCACATTTTTAAACGAACGATACCTTAATGGATTCTTCGGAAGACTGACTGCTCGTTGTTGATAGGATAGGAGCTGTAATTCTAAATGCATCACCATTTAGAATTACAGCTTTGTGGGATCTGCACCTATTGATTTTTGTTATCGCGACGAACAAACAAACAATCGCGTTGAACAAGCTGTTATTTTTAATGTAGGATAGGTTTTTGAACTTATAGAAGTTAATTGTTTTTAACATAATAAATGAATGTTTATTTAAATAAATTTTACTTTAAATAAACATTTTCTATTCTCATTTCTCCTCGTACCTTTAATGAGATGAAATATACCTTATATTTAAAATTTTACTTATTCTTCTGAATAACTCTGAATGGTAAGAAATATTAGCAAGAAACCGTACACTGTTGAAAATCTGTCCTTAAAAACTTTTATACATTTTAAGTATAAATCTAATATAACTCCACCAGAATATAGTACACTTTGGTCCGCCTGAGGTAGATTATAATCTCTGCGTGGTAACTATTCTAAAGTACTGCCAATCAAGAATAGGAACAAGTTTCAAAACAACACTTTCTCTTGTTATTGATGAGCAGTACGCATCTATGTTATCTTCATCTTGACACTGTTGAAACCTAAGGCAATATGGCCGCTCCTGGTTTCTGATTAACCAACTTATGCCCGAATGCTGTTGTGTGCATCAAGAAGCAAAAATTGGACAAGTTTATTAAAATTTTTGGCCGGATTGTGATGGTGTTGAATAATGTGTTGAATTTCGCTGGATGATTTCATCGAATATATGTTATGCATATGCACCTAATCTATTTGTATTTCGCGACGATGAACTAAACAACGTAATATAAATGTATATTTTGTATCTCTCATTTCAATTATTGTTTGCTTATTATTTAATAATAATAATTCATTTTACCGAGAATATTACCAATTTTTCATTTTCCGCGATATACAACTAAATCCCAATAAAAATTATTACCACTTAAATTAAAACCTGAAGCAATGTGGATAATTAACTTAGTATTGTGCCCAAATGTCTATAGTTTGTCTATAGTAAAAAGCAAATATAGCCATTTATCATGGCCAAATTTATTAAAACTAATCTTCCACTAAACTAAAACTCCAATAATTTTTATCTGAAGTTTCTCTTAAAGGAGCTACAGTCCAGTAAAGGGGTGGCTCCCATAGTGTTCTTTTTTTCTTAAATAAAATTTTGGACTTTATGGGATTAGAACTTAAGAACGACTTGATTGGAAATTATGGAATTGCTAAACTGTTTTAAGTTTATTTCTTAGACTTTCCATGGATAACAAAATAAAAAAGCAGACAGATCTGTTCGCGAAGAAAAATAAAAATGTAATTACATTATTAATAAAAATAGGGTAGGCAATAGGGTAATGGAATGGTAAGGCTACTGTTAAAAATTATTATATAATGCGTATATAAAAATAAACAATTTTAAAACCTTCTAACGGACTTTTCCGCACGTAGAACATATCTATCTCGAAATTGAGTGACCGAGAAAAAATAAACCAACACATAAATGCAGAATACGTGTTCTATGCGACAGTTGTACTTTTTTTCAATTTTTCTCAAATAGTCCACCATCGTGCTTTCTCATGACCCATGGACAGTGTGGGATGCGTCCTATCCACCTCAAAATCAATAGATGTCGTCTGGTAGACGTTCTTAATCAGAATCAGTCGAAATCCGATCGATCCGACATGATTTAATTAAGTGATCGTGTGTTGACAAAAATACTTTCTCAAATAGTCCACCATTGTGCTTTCTCATGATCCATGAACATGGTAGAGTGTGTTCTATCCATCTCAAAACCAATAGGTGTCGTCTGGGAGACGTTCTCGACCATAATCAGTCAAAACCCAATCGATCCGACACGATTTAGTTGAGTTATCGTGCTAACAAGAATAAATACCGACGACAACGACGACACACACACACAGGACATTACTTTTCCGCGTATAGTGGAGTGTGGAAAAGTAATATACCTATTTGAAAATAAATGGGTAATAACAGTATAAATAAAGAACGGAACAGTAATAAAACAGTGGTATCACGAAAATAAACAATATCCAACTGTCCATTTAACTAAATATTGTTATATTTTAAAATGCCCATCATTTGTATTTCTTTCTATACAATAAGAAATAAAGTCGGTTTCGTTTGTGGTCCACCGTGAGTGTATTAAAAGTGTTTCCTATACGTTTCCATCTTTTCGATTCACATAATAAAACTCATGGAATTTAAATCAGGTGATTGTGGGGGCCATGTATCGTATAATTATCACCGCGACCAATCTAGGGATTTATAAGGGTTGTTAACTACTATCAGCACAGCATTGACTGTTAAAATGGGTAGGAGTATTGTCACTGTCATGCATATACTACAAGGTAGATTTTCTTGCTAAAGAAATATCATCTAAAAACTCATATAATATTTCGCCCTTAAAAGGTGGGATATTGTAATAAATCGTTTCATAAACTAGCCGTCCATACATTTATTTAAATGTAAAATCAACGTTAACAATGTTGCTACCTTTCGCGCATGTATTCGATGCCCAGATGTATTCGATGTACCTGATAAAAACTCCACTCCTATTAAAGTAGATTCATCACTAGTCATTTTTAACTTACAACCCTATTTGCTCTGAAAATAATCTTTAATACTCATTTCGGTAACACTTTGTATATAAAATTGGACTAGAAATGATGTAAATATATCGTGCCTTAATTGATTGGCAAATAAATTTAAAATGCTTGATTTGATTATACCTTTTATGGTTAGAAAGGGATCTCTCTTTAGGATTTAACTTAGCAGGTAGCCAATATAATATTTTTTTGTACTCTTCCACAACCGTTTTCAAAGTGAAACCTTTGTGACTGTCATATTATAGCAGAGTATGGCAATGCCCGAGAATGGCAATATTTTGTAATTAAATATTGTAATTCTTAAAAGTCTTTTTATATATCAATATTATATAAATTATATTTATTAATCAAAATATAAATAAATAATCAAAATATAAACTAAACTATCATAACCAAATACGAGATAACGATGTTTTTGAAGACATTACTATTAGAATACATACAGTAGATTACAAATTTCAAGAATAATACGAAGCAAGATAAAACTAGTCAGAATTAAATGTTCATTACTCGGTGTTTCTACTAAACGTCGTTCTTTGTTGTTTCTATAAAAACTTTAAAGTTTTGACCTCAGCAATCTGGAATTTTTCCGTTACAAATAATGCTGGTGCGATAAATGTCTCATGCATTAAAATATACACTATGTTCATACGAAGACTGCTCACACCCTACAGGCATGTTGTCTTATTTTTGAAAATTAAAATCATCATGCCATTTATAAGGTAAAATATAGCACTTGTTTTTCTCTATGAATAATTTGTTATAATTTATAAGTAATAAATATATCGTACTTTATGACTCATATTTGTCATTTATTAATAATAATTCTGTTAGATATTAAGGTGTTTTAGTGGACTTTATTCAAAAGTAAGTCTTCTAAATGAGTAATTAAATTTATGTAGGGTGATTCAAATAAGTGTAGTATATGAGAAATGCTTTTCTAATGAAAAATACTACCGGATAGTAAAATTAAATCAATAATTATACTAAATATGAATATGTCGATCGAATGTCAAGTTGTTAAGAGGGGAGAGATGGACTACGATTAAATTAACCACTGGGTAAAATGTTGGTAGTAGGATCTAGTGCCTATCTGTGGGTATGCCAGGCACTAGTTTGGTAGTAAGTGATAAGTTCCTCTCAGGGTAATATACGACAATATTTTAGCGGTTGGTGCCCAAGGAATATGTATTATAAGTAACTATAAATGTTTAACAATTAATACAGCTGAAATTTTGAAAAAGAAATACCCAATACTTTCCTCTGAATCAATGTCTAAATCTAACCACATATATTTCCATTCCATTTCCACATAAAACCATCTCTATATAGACATATATTTTATCAAAAGATATATGTATCAACCAGTTGCTCAATTTTAATAATTCGTAGCTTTACTGCCCAAATGTATATATAAATGGTTTCCATTAATAACCTTAATACATAAAACTCTGAACTACTGGAAACAACTTTAAGTTTAGGGAATTCTTGAGTGGATTTCAAATGCAGCCATCCAGATGGATGACAAGCTTGCTGTCGACATTCTAACCGACATGGAACAAGGTATCATGTAGAGAAGCACTTGGAGACAACGAAAGCAAAAAAAATAAACTTTTGTAAAACAAAGTAATATAACGAAAATTTCATAAGAAATGCTTAGTCATGAAACGTTCATAAATAAATAGTTTTGAAACCTTAAAACGGACTTTTCCGCGCGTAGAACATCTCTATCTCGAAATTGAGTGGCCGAGAAAAAATAAACCAACACATAAATGCAGAATATGTTTTATGCGACAGTTTTACTTTTTTCAAATGGTCCACCTTCGCGCTATCTCATGACCCAGGAACAGGGTGGGGTGTATCCTATCCACCTCAAAATCAATAGATGTCGTCTGGTAGATGTCCCTAATCAGAATCAGTGGAAACCCAATCCATCCGACACGATTTAATTGAGTGATCGTGCTAACAAAAATAATTCTCAAATAGTCCACCATTGTGCTTTCTCATGAATCATGAACATGGTAGAGTGTGTTCTATCCACCTCAAAATCAATAGGTATCGTCTGGGAGACGTCCTCGATCAGAATCAGTCAAAACCCGATCGATCCGACACGACTTAGTTCAGTTATCGTGCTAACAAGAATAAATGCCGACGATGACACACACAGCAAAACATTTTTATAAACCATTTTTTTTGTTTTTAGACCGAAAAACGAAAAATAAACCCAAAAAAAAATGTTTTCACTTTTTCTTTACACGATTATATTACTTTTCCGTTCATAGTGTGGAGTGTGGAAAAGTAAAAAGGGATTAAAAAATTTTGATGACGTCATACATCCTACACGCACCTTATATGTATTAACTATATATATAAAAAAATGCGCAATTAAAAATGAAATTTGACGGTGTTTTAGAGTTTTTCCCAAAAGTTGTTCCTTAAATTTTTAACGAATTTATTCATTACTTTACGAAAACCCTGTATATATGATGTACTATTTTATATGCCTAAGAACCATTTGCCATAATAATGATCAGTAAAAATTACGGAGAAATTAGCCATCAAGTAGGACCCTTTTATTTTTTGTCAGGCATCGCCTGAAAAATAAAAAATATTTTTTTAAAGGCAATAGCTATGAGATGTACCATAGGAAAACATTTTAATTTTTTTTTATAAAAATGACAGCTCTTTGAAAAGAAAACTCCGATTTTATCGAAATTTTGAGTGTTAAAAATTTATAGCTCATGAATGTGACACCCAATCAAAATAAATAGTTTTAAAACCTTAAAACGGACTTTTCCGCACGTAGAACATCTATCTCGAAATTAAGTGGTCGAGAAAAAATAAACCAACACATAAATGCAGAATGTGTTTTATGCGACAGTTTTACTGTTTTCAAATCGTTCACCCTCGTGCTTTCTCATGACCCACGAACAGGGTGGGGTGTGTTATATCCACCTCAAAATCAATAGGTGTCGTCTGGGAGATGTCCCCCATCAGAATTAGTCAAAATCCGATCGATCCGACATGATTTAGTTGAGTTATCGTGTTAACAAAAAAAAATTCTCAAATAGTCGACCGTTGTGCTTTCTCATGACCCATGGACAGGGTGGGGTATGTCCTATCCACCTCAAAATTAATAGGTGTCATCTAGGAGACGTTCCCGATCAGAATAAGTCAAAACCCGATCGATCCGACACGATTTACTTGAAGTATCGTATTAACAAAAAAAATTTCTCAAATAGTTCACCGTCGTGCTTTCACATGACCAGTGGACAGGGTGGGGTGTGTCCTATCCACCTCAAAATCAATAGGTTTCGTCTGGGAGACGTCCCCGACCAGAACTAGTCAAAACCCGATCTATCCGACACGATTTAGTTGAGTTATCGTGCTAACAAACAAAAATTTCTCAACTATACCCACGGGAGGGGATGGTGTGCGCTATCCACATCAAGATAAATGGGTGTTATCTGGGAGACGTCCCCGATCAGAATCAGTCAAAACCCGATCTATCCGACATAATTTAGTTGAGTTATTGTGTTAACAAAAAAAAATTTCTTAAATAGTCCACCGTCGTGCTTTCTCATGACCCATGGACAGGGTGTGGTGTGTCCTATCCACCTCAAAATCAATAGGTGTCATCTGGGAGACGTCCCCGATCAGAATCAGTCAAAATCCGATAGATCCGACACGATTTAGTTGAGTTATCGTGCTAACAAGAAATTTTAATGCCGACAACGACGACACACACAGACAAGATTTTTTAAAAACCATTTTGGCTTTTAGGCCGAAAAACGAAAAATAAATGAATTTTTTTTCATTTTTCTATACACGATTACATTACTTTTCCGCTAGTATAGTTGAGTGCGGAAAAGTAAAAAATATATGCTTTATCTTAATATTATAAAGAATATGTGTTAATAAAGAATATCGGTTAAGTAGATCTTGAGATATCTTGTATACCAGTTTGAAAAAAAGTAGTTTGCGAAAAAAACGCAAAAGAAAAAAAAACAGTACGGCGTTAGCGTCTTAAACAAATCTAATATCTAACAAGCGTTCTACCCATCAGTATCAGTATCGATCGTATACCGGTTGAATTACTTTTTGGACAACTGCAGGAATAGAATTTTTATGCTAAGAACCCAGAGTTCTCCGATCGCTACCTGAGTTTCGGGTTGACTCTCTACCGCGCTCACTTCTAATTGATATAACTTCCAAAATAATTTGAATTTTGAAGAGGTTAAACGTTTAAACTATTCTTAAAAGTACAAACAATTTATCTAGCAAAACAAAAGATAATTCGATTTTTTGAAAATCTCAAGGTGGTGTATTATTATTATATTATATAGGTTTGGGCCTCATCAGCCACTGATCGCATGGGTAGTCTCCTGGCGATCCCCTCTTATCCGGGTCATTGTCCAAAAATGCTATCTCATAAAAGGAGTAATTTAGGCACGTCCCCCGCCTTAAGCCTCGCCTCCTCTAGGATAACAGGGGTCCCTAAGATAAGATACCTCTTCTCTTCCAGTGCGGGGCAGGTGTAAAGAAGATGAATCGAGGTTTCCTCGTCTTCTTTACAGTAACTACAGACCGGGCTGTCAGTCAGCCTCAGCTTGTGCTTATATGTATTCAGGCTACTATGGTGGCTCGTTAGATTCCCACCAGGGTTCTGGATTTGTGCCTGTTCAATTTAATGAATCTTTGGGCCCATTTCTCAATCTCTGAGTATTGGATGAAAAGTTTGGTTATTCGACAACCCGTTACTCCTCTTAATCTTTTATTGTGCTGGTGTCTTGCCCAGCCATTGATGCGGTCTCTGATCAGATTCTGACTTATTCCCACTGCAGGTTCTGGTCCATAGAGGTTCTCCCTGGTCCCTAGTCTGGCAAGGTCATCTGCAATTAGATTTCCCTTAATGCCATTATGCCCAGGTATCCATAAAAATTCCACCGATCCCTTCCCTGTCAAGTGGTTCAATGCTTCCTAGCAATTATAGACCAGCTTCGACTTTGTCGTTGCTGAATTCAGGGTTGCCAACGCCGCCCTGCTATCCGAGCAGATACATACCTTCTCCTGGGTCCGATTTTGGTCGGCCCCCAGAACACCGTATGTAATTCCAACTAGCTCGGTCTGGAGTGCGGTAGTGTATTTGCCCAAGGGGAAGGTTTTACCTATCCCGTCGCGTCGCCTATACACCCCAGCACCCGCTCTGTTCCACTCTTGGCTCCATCCGTGTACCAGATGTCTCCATTGAGCGGCAATCCAGCTTGACCCTCCATCCAGTCGGTCTTACTGGCGAGGGTGATCTTATATTTCTTGTTAAACAGGAAGTGGACACCTGTACTGTCAGAAGGCATCCATAGGAGTCCCTCCTCAGCTAGCTCTCTTGAGAGTCTATTCAGGTCCCTTACCTTCCTATTCATGTTTCCCACCCTGTGCATTGCCTTTGCGGCTTCCGCTTTCAGGGTGACATCAAGAGGTGGTATCCCCGTCAGTATCCCCATCACCTCGATCGGTGTTGATCTTGGGGCTCCGGTTATACTTCTAAGAATCAATCCTCTTAGCTTGTTAAGTCAGTTGGCTTCCGACTTTAAACAGGCTCTCTCCCACCAGACCAGTGCTGCATACGTCAGTCTGGGTTTGAGAATTGCCTCATACATCCATTTCATGGTTTCCGGTTTCAAGCCCCAGCTATTACCAATGGCTCTTCTCAGTTGCCAAAGTGTTGCCGTGATCTTGGAACATATGTGACTTAGATGTTTTCCCCATGACAGTATCCCGTCCAGGATTACTCCTAAGTATTTCACTTCGCTATTATAGCTTAGTTCTTGGCCACCAAGTTTCAGCGGATTTTCATAGTTTCATGTTTTGTTCCACTTATATTTCTTGGTGAACGCCATCACCTCAGTCTTAGAGGGATTGACCGAGAGGCCCCTCTCCCTGCACCAATTCCCAACCTTGTTTAAAGCTCCCTGCATTATATCGAGAATCGGCTCCAGGAAAGGGCCCTTCGTTATTATTACTAAGTCATGGGCATAGCCAAATACTTGGTAATCCTTTAACCTTTCAAGCAGCTCATGTATTACTAGACACCACAGAAGGGGGGACAATACCCCTCCCTGTGGACAGCCCGAGTCGACCCGCCCCTCGATGGTAGTCTTGCCTTTATTGGCAGTAATCTGTCTGTTTCCCAATATATGGTCTATTCATTCAGCGATTATTCTGGGGGTGTAGCATCTGCCTAGTGCTCCGCTAATCACCTCCCTGGATGTAAAGTTGAAGGTTCCTTCAATATCAAGGAAGGTGCCGACAACGTATCCTCCGAAGTCATCGATACGGTCACAACTGGACTCCGGAGGAAGGTGGTGTAACCCCTTAATAAGAAATGGACGGATAATGTGGTCGTCGTAGACACTGGACCACACATTTATTTTTTGTGGCCGTTGTGTATACTGCTATCATCCAGTGAAGATTTTCGATGGACCAATAGCGAGTTTGTTCACTTTACCATCTCAACAAAACCTGGTCTTGTCGGAAAAAAAACTAATATTATAAAGGAAGTTCCGATTTATTATTAATACGGTCCATCATATGATCGCAAAATTACGCCTATCATAATCATTATCATTCAATTCTTGCAAAAGACAGCTTTGTGTGGACGTACACAGATGTTCCTTTTTCTAGTATAGTATGTACAGAACCTTTACTTATACCCCAATTTAACGACAACTGGGATTTTCAGTCACTCTCAGCAATACATTCAACTTTTTTCTCAATATTTGTTGCGAGTCTCTGAGGTCCAAGTTATGGAACACCATTCACACTACCTGTTTCCCTAAATTTCTTTAGTTTTACATACCACTGACTGGGTAATTGGTTATCGGTCGAGATAATGTTTGTTGAAAAGGTTCCAGGTTTCGATTTGTGTCCTTTTGTGATCCCCGTATATTATAAAAATTTTGATTCATTCTATCCCTATTAAATGAATAGTATTTCACACTGAGAGCTGAGAGCACTCAATAGATATTGATTTTTTTTCTGGTATGACTTATGTCACGTTGACGTTACATGCAAAAGGGTTGAAATTTTCACTAGGCACCGCCATCCTTTCGGCAACGCTCTTGAATAGGATTTTTGCGTTTTTACTGAAATGCAAAGTTTTTCAATAATCTTGTAATGCAACTTGAAATACATTTTACAGGTCCGTACATAAGAAAGCATTGATTCTAAATAAGAACAGGAGAAGTGTGATGTCATTTAAAAATAGTGGAATGTGGGTTGGAACCTTTGGTGTGAAGATAACACTAACGTAGTTTGCCACAAAACACCAAAACACTACACTCGACGAGCGATTCGCCAACAAAGTTGGCATCACCTGGAGATGATGGTGTTTTATGGAAAACTATGCCAGTGTTGCCATTTAAAAAACCAAATCGGTTGCCATGTAAATGAAATTACTGGCTCCAAAACAAACTGAAGGTTACCCAAAGGAGCACACTGAACTAAGAAATTGTTGCCTAAACAATTTTCTTATACAGGGTATTTTTAAAAAGTTATAAACATTAGCCCATACATATTGGACACCCTGCATAATAATGATATGGGTATTATTTACTGTGAATTTTCAAAAAAACATCGATCTATTAGTAGAGGAAACAGTCCTCAAGATAGTGATTGAGATTGGTACTTTTGTGGCAGAGTAATATTTAATTATATTTTGAAACATTTATACGAGAACAAATATATCAAATTTGCGAAAATGATCTGCATGATCACAGTCAGATTCGCAGGATCACTAATGGGACTGTGTGGTATTACATGTAGATGCAGAATTGAAACTAATTTACAGTACAGATCAAATCGCTGAAGTTTGACATAGAGTGAACTCAAAATTAATATTAATTGTATCCACTTGTTAAGGGGGCACGTCAGTTTTGTCTGCTCAAAGGATCAATGTTTCTTTTTTCATATATTTTCAAAGGTTAACGACTTAATATAATGAGAATATATTCCCAAAGCCGCTTAACAGAATTCGTAAAAATGGCTTATATAAAGTTATAGCATTGTTTAGGAAGCGCGGTCTAAGCGGCCGCGCGCAAGCACAGACTTGCACAGCTCATAAATTTAGTCGTGTTCGGCTTTTGTGCAGACACTTTGTATGTGTATAGTATGCACATTTTTTTTTTTTAAGATTTAAGATGTCAAAAAATGTGTTAAAATGAGTGTAATTTAATACAGTTTAAATTGATTCCAAAACTTTAAACGTAAAGATATTTTAATACAGAATAATTCGATTTTCTCATTTTTTTTTTATTTCAAAGCTTTTTAATCAAATTCCGCATAGTTTGACATTTTCGATATCTCAATTTTTTCGATGTCTCAATTTTTTACGTTTTTTTTGTCACGTCTGAAAGTAAAATTTTTTGAAATAAAATGCCATGTCAACTTTAAGTGTTCACCATATTGTTACAAATTCAAAATAAAAAAGAGGCCATGTCAAACAATGTACATTCTCATACACTTCAAAACCCCGTATCAATTTTTGCTTTTAGATGAACCGTACATTACCAATCCTAGGAACCACGAGTATGGTGCGATCGGGAATGGCAGATTCACGGAACTGAGGGGGATTTTTTAGCTAGATAAAATTTTTTCTTTGTTCTTATCTTTATTAGTTGCCGAGATCAAAATTCTTAAAATTCATTGAAAAGACGGTGCTGAAAACTGACGTGACCTCTTAGGCCGACCGTCCAGTGGAACTGTTTTCGTCCGACTGATGCCATGACAGAGAAAGAAATAGGGAAGCGCCCATTAGTCGGCCGACTAATGGACGCGTCTCTACTACTTTCTCTGTCATGGGATCACTCGGCCGTATTCGGCCAATCGTCAACAGATCGACTGGATCTGTTTTCGTCGGACGAAAACAGATCCAGTGGACGGCCGGCCTTAAATGGAATGGATTTTTCTATTTGTGTTTATATAACACTATTATTTTCTTATACCTTTTTGGCAACAACCGGGTACTAGTTATTTAAATCACTAGACTTAGGGAATTATAACCGACGTCCAGCACTAGCTGGACGTCAGTTATAATTCCCTCTTAATTAAAAATAAGTTTTCGATTCCATTGAGATCTCGTGGTGTATAATCCAGGCGGGTTCGTTTCTTTAATCGAAATAAATAAAAGTCAAATGGAAAATGTATCGCTTTATTGGTTTAAAGATTTCCGTACTGTACATTTTAGACTGAAGATTAAGATAGATTATTTACAGTGCATCTAGAGAATTCCAAAACATATGTTAAGTAGGTATGACGCACAATAAAAAGGAAATACTGCGTTAAACATTTTTGAGCAAATCAAACACACTGACAATTTTATACATAGACCTCGACGGAATATCGTAAAGAAAACAATACGACCAAAGCAAATATGATCGGCAGTTCACTTGGACCGTATAATAGCGCCTTTGTTCGCATTATAAAAAAAATACCAATAAATATAACATAATTATATTTGCATGAAATTAATTGTCTATAGCATCAGTCGAAGTGGAAGCCCGAAGGATAAACATGCATTTACATTCAAGGGATTCGAAGCTTTATTAAATTTAGACATAAGAACAGTTTCATTGGAGTGTCTAAATCGTTCACGTTTATTTTTAAGGCACTGTTTAATTTAAATATATATATATATATATATATATATATATATATATATATATATATATATATATATATATATATATATATAATCGTTAATATAATAACATGTCATTGAAATAGTTTTTTTAACCCTGTGTTCAGACAAAACACACATTCACTATATAATTTTTTTCAAAAATTGGTCCACGTTAAGTCACAACCAGCGCCACGAGCACTGATTTAAGCCATTCTCACACTTCAGTCCCATCCTCCCCTTCGTCTTCAAACACTGGACCGGTGGACAACCTCTTCTTGGGCTTTGGAGGAGGCGTTGGAGGAATCTTCGACAGCCTGCCCTGATGATTAGGAGACGGCAAGGAGGCGGTGGAGTTTCTCTTCTCTGGACTCCGCAGAACGTCGACGTTGCCTTTAGACCAGGGACCATTTGGCTGGGAAAACTTGTTCAAGTTCATGTTTCTCGGCAAAGTTTTGCTGGACAAAGGTTGGTTGGGAGGAGACTCGTGGCTTTCAGCGATGGGATCACAATTGGTCGGGCTCATGGGAAACATTCTGTTCGATCGAGGGGTGCTGCTAGTGACGTCTCCAATACGATTTAGTGATAACAAGCTCGCACCTCCATCTGCGGTGGTACGCACTCCCAGATTGTCGTATAAGGGCTCGGGAGTCATGTCCGAGACATTTGGCGGTTCAGAACTCCAACTCTGCTGCCGTGGCCGCCTTGGTATCGTGACGTATTGCCTCGAGGATATCCTTGGAGGACCGACGAATGGGGAGTGTGATCTGGAATACGGCAATGTGCGGTAAAGATTCAAGTGGTCGCTCATCGGGCTATGCAGTGGAGACTGAGGGCCATGATGTGGTGGTAACCGAGTTGTGTCCGGCACCGTGGACGCTGAACTGGCTGCGGGGGAGACCTGGGCTGCTCTTGGTGGGAACGGTAAAAGATCCGGTGGGTAATGACTGTTTAAGCGGTAATCCGATGAATCCAAGAGATTCTGCGATTTGCGGAGAAGTGGTTGATCGTAGTCTATCGATCGTGATTCGTCATCGCCATCTGAAAACAACATATAGGTTTAAATGACCATTATTTAACGTTATTAAAAAAAAAAAAAGATGCAAAAGGCAATTCAAAGTTACATACATTTTTAAAAGTCAACAATATTATTAAAATACATAGAAAAAATACATAAGTAGTATCACTCATTTTATCGCGGTTTCCCTCATGGATAAAGAAGATACAAGATAATGTGGTTAATGTGTTAATTTTGGTAACAAACTATGAGGAAGAGTGATCGATTCAGGTAAATCCCTTTGCTATAAAATAATAGTAACATGATAAATTGTCGTTGCCAAGTAACCACGATGGCTTCAAAATTAATGAGTGATGTCCTTAAAGTTAATAAATCTAACATTAATCAGTGTATACGAGGTTAATAAAAATTTGTTATCACATCAGGTGTGATCAAAAATAAGGTGAACGAATTTTTATAGCAGAAACTGCTAGCGCTACATTCGTGTAAAATAATGCGCCCGATAGCCTGATTGTTTGAGATAGTCAGTGTTAAGTTTGAATAAGTTATAACTTGTTAATTGACCTACAGGGCCGGAAGAGTGAGGACGTGTTTACCGTGGCTGTCGCGCATCATGAATTTCGAACAACATATTAACATTAAGTTTTGTTTTAAGTTGCAAAAAGTGCCAAAGAACCCCATGAAATGTTAAAATCGATATAAGGTTATAATGTGGCGACTCTGACGCCTGTTTAAAAATGGCATGAGCGATTTAAAAGCGGAAATGCGTCGATTGAAGACGAGCAACGGTCGGGACGTCGTTCGACTTCAAAACCAGACGAAAACAGCGTTTGCGAAATTATGCACGGAGAAAGGGACCAGAAAAATGGACCAATGACTTCTTCCCTCATCACGACAACGCGCCGTGCCACACCTCACTTCTGATCCGCGAGTCTTTGGCTCAAAAAAAAAGATTCCTGTCTATCTACAAGTACCTTACTCTCCGGGTTTAGCACCATGCGACTTCTGTCTCTTTTCAAAAATCAAAGCCGCATTAAAAGGAAACATTTTGACACTATTTCCGACATTGACAGGGCCACGACGGAGCAGCTGCAGGCCCTTCAGAAAGAAGCCTTCCAGAAATGCTTCCAATCATGGAGACAACGTTGGAATAATTGCATCGCTAACCAAGGACGGTACTTTGAAGGAGATTGGTTGAAATTTGAAGCAAGTTTGTCACTGTGTTCAGAATAAAATTATTCACCGTATTTTTTTTATCAGACCTCGTGAAAGAAGTTTTGTTTAAAGTGATATGGTCATACATGAGCTGATGACAACTACCTGAAAATAAACTTATAAGTTTATACAGTTCATAGAAGCACCTATCATGGATTTATTTCCATCATTCATTTTCCGAAAACGTGGCTAACTTCGCATTAATCGTGTGTGGATAAGAGGCAATTGATGTAACAGTTTACAGTTTTTCGCCTCATTGACGATCTGATCTGGCAAATGACTTCGGAGGGTCAAAGCGATTCATTTTATATGTATTAGACACGACTGTATATCATCCATTTTCGCCTTCCTGAAGGCCTGAGAAATTACTTTAGTAGACACCTTTCATGTTCCGTTAAAGACTAACCGTTTGCCGTTAGTGACGTACGTCATATTAATACCGATATTAATGCTAATGTATTCCGAAATATGTTGAACTAATTAGATAACAAACTAGAGTCGCCAACCACAGTCTACATAATGTTACGATTTTGTGTGCCAATATTATTTTATTTTCATTTTCATATATATAACTAGGATTACTATTTTTCTCAAATCCCCTAGATATAGTGTGTCTAGGATTTGAGCTACATGTGTCGGGATCTCGTTTATGGTAGGAGATACCACAAGCGATATGGAAAGTCGGTTAAATACGGACATTTAACAATTGGGATATTTAGGGATAATTGTCAGCGATTATTTGACTAACTGGAGAGGTTTTCATAATATTGCCTCTAGTAGTTGATGGTTTAAATATATTATTATATATTGTAATGATATTCTAGGGATTCTAAAATTCAATCAACTTAATATGCCATTCTAGTAAGGTAAAATATTAGTTAAATTAAGTCAAATTATTACAAATTGAGTATATAAAGGGTTTTTTAATAAAGTCCGCCGCGGCTTTGCTTGACCTCGCCGCTGCGCGAGATAAGCATGCCCTCAGATCACTAGTGCAGAATGTCCATCGTAACACGCGCTGTGTGGCACGTAGCGCCGTCCTGTTGGAACCACATGTTGTCGATATCTATATTATCCAGTTTAGGCCACAAAAAGTTACTTATCATCGATCTGTAACGCTTGCTGTTGACGGTTATGGCAATGTTAGTTTTTGGAAGAAGTACGGACTGATGATTCCGCCAGTTGAAAATTCGCACCAAACATGACTTTCTTGGAATGCACTTGGTGCTAGTGTATCTTGTGTAGATTGGTATCGCTCCAAATCCGACAATTTTGTTTGTTCGCATATCCATTCATCCAAAAATGGGCCTCGTCACTAAAGATGACTTTTGGCGAAATTTGGGTCAACTTTCAACTGATCGAGAGCCCAATCAGCGAACACACGGCATTGTCTATGGTAGTTTACCTTAAGTTCCTGGATCAGTTAGATTTTATACTGGTACAGATCCAAGCCCCGACGCAAAATTCGTCGGGCTAATTTTAATCGTCTCAACACTAACTATATTAATTTCACATTACAAGAATTTAGTGAGGTAAAAAATACAAGCCCTTAGCTAATTTTAAATTTCCCAGCAAATTGACGCTGACAGTCTCAAGCCTGCATTGAAGTGTGAGAGGCACTGTTTCGTAACCACCGGATACAACTGTGCGACATGCACAATGAAAATATAAATTTCAAATTATATAACTTTCTAAAGGGTCACGTTGATAGACAAAATTACAGATACTAGGCCACAGAATATTCGCATTGAATTGTCAGAAACTGTCCACAATCGAATTGTGCAACATTTTCTTAAGTAAAATAGTGCATAAAAATGATGTGATGTGAATAAAAATCTCCACCGA
Organism: Rosalia funebris; assembly: GCA_037954035.1. Classification (NCBI taxonomy): domain Eukaryota; kingdom Metazoa; phylum Arthropoda; class Insecta; order Coleoptera; family Cerambycidae; genus Rosalia; species Rosalia funebris. The sequence goes on from JAZFAV010000002.1 coordinate 15,425,560, forward strand.
AAAATAGTTCTACTTTAAACCCGAATTGAAGTAAACGGGCAATATGTTAACGGGAGTTAAATTTATAGACTATTTTTGACAGTTAATGTAGTAAGTTAATATTATAATTTTGTTTTGTTTTGAAAATTATTATGAAAATTATTTATAATAATAATATAGGGCATTTACTGAAAACATTATCATCTACCCAAATTTGGGACTTAGATTATTAGTCGAATCTTAGATTTAAAACAGGATCTGGGATTTAATAAAATAACAAAGTAATTCAATCAATTCAAAATTTGTTCAAAATTGCATCAACTTTATTATTGATTTCATCTTTAACTCGTTGTATGAAGATGTTACCTGCTATAAAATTATTCTTTGTCTATTTCTTATTAACAATCATTTAAAGGGGATATCTAGACAGAAAAATGGATCACTGTCAGCTCAAAAATAAAGAAAATCAAGTGTTTTTATGGCCGTGTAAACATATAAGCCATGTTAGCAAATAATTCTCTATAGAGGCTTTGAGAACAGCCATTAAATAATGCAAATGGAATCCAACACAAGGGAATTGTTTTCAGATAATGGCAAATAAGCAGAAAGGATGTTTTTATAAAAGTAATATATATAAACGACAAATATGTTACTTTTAACGAGCGAAAATAAACGCCACAATACGTTGTAACTTTTGTTAAAAATAAAACGAAACAGGCAGTGTTTTATCGTTACTGTATTTTTATTCGTCGTCAATGTATTTCCTCGTTGCATGAACTATTAAAATGAACTGTACACAGATTAAAAGGGACTGAAAGGCGGTATTTCAAAAAATTGTTAAAACGTCATAGGCACAATGGGCAATAATCGCATGATTTACGTTAGACTAATGCTGTATCCATTTATATTGTTATATGAAAGTACTTAGGAATATGGAAAAATATGTTTTCTGTTAAAACGTTACCATGTTTACATATTGTGACGGAAATATAAACAATGTATTGCTAACCATTTTTTTGATTTTCCACATAATACATTTTTTATCAATTTGATTAAATTTCAAGACATTTTAAATGTTCAATAAACGTTTTAAACTTTCAATAAATGAAGACATAACAGTTTTTGATTGAGGTAATTAACTAGTAGCTGTGTATGAAGTTGATCATTAGGTCTTCGCGAATTTCGGGTATGATTTGGATAAGCAAAAATAGAAACATCTGTTTAATCAACAAATGACTTCGTCTACTCTTTCAATAAATTATAAGAACATTTTCTGATCAAGTTTATGTTGAGATTCGTGTACTTTTGCAATACATGTTTCTACTACATAACTTAAAGGGACTTAAATACGCTCCTGGACGTTTGAAAAATTATTAACTCGAAAGGTTGAACCCATTACGGTTTTCACATTATTCAAATTAACGTAATAATAATATACATCATTTGGTCATATACCCCGTGCGTAATAAACTACAGGGGTAGTAGTGGTATATGCGGAAAATGTGCATAAAACAAATTCCTCCAGACTTCGGTACTAAATTGCTAATCCGGTTTCTATATTAAGATGGTCTAGTGGACAGACTTCCTAGACTAAGATTTTTGCATTTAGGCCTTGATAAAAAACGGCGAAAGCCGACACCTAATTTTCATTGTAAAAACAATTTTATATAAGAAATCATTCCTAAGTATTTAAATGAATTGCACAGTCCTCCGTGGAAATCTTTCCAGTGGCAGTTTAAACTGTCCAAATTTACGAGAAAGGCTCAAAGATACAGCTTGTCAAGAATAGGAAAAAGTGTGAGATTTCCTATGATGCGTAGAAGACAGAGTGAGGCAGCATTCGGAAGGAAAAGGATGCACTTTACGCGCGGCCAGATCGAACTTTGTGTACAGGGTTATCCACATAACATTATATCCACCTAACCGTTTTATTTTTTGAAATAGAGAAAAATGATAAATACAAAAGTTGTAGGAAATTTTACTGCGATCTCAGACACGTATTTAGAAAAATAATCGAATTTCGCGTTTTGGTGATCTAGACCAAACTTATGTTATTTTAAATAGAACATCCTGTTTTTTTTTCGATTTTTGAAGTCTACGTGCTTCTCCGATTAAAACAATATATACATGTTATATCTTTGCTCTAGTAGTTTGCACAGTATTGCCCTTTGAAATGTCGAATTATACCAGTTCATCGACAAGGTCGTACTTCAATCAATGTTGGTGTGGTATTTTTCGAAACTCAATTATTGGACCAGTATTTTTTGAAGGCAGTTCAACTGGACAAAAATATTTAGATCTTTTAAGAGGAGAGATTTCTGATTTAATAATCCAGTTAAAAAAGTCGAATATTGTTTGGCAACAAGACGGTGCTCCAGCACCTAAATCACATGTTGTAAAGCGACATTTAGATAATACTTTTATAGAGTGGATAGGTTCAAATGGAAGTGTTTAAAGGCTGGCCAGAAGTCTTGACCTGACTCAACTGGATTTCTTTCTGTGGGACACTTTGAAAGATCGGGTATATACGGAAAGGTCAAATAACGTAGAAGAACTTAGAGAAAAAATATGTCGGGAGATCAGAGACATGAAGGAGACTGGTATCTCGGCTTATAAATGAAATTTGTTAAGGAGGTATGCCCTCTGTATTGCATAAAATGGAGGTATTATAGAACACCTTCTATAATTTATAATTACAGTTTTTAATAAAATGTTACGTTCCATCCAGAAACATGCTTTCATTTCAAGAGGCGATACTGTGCAAACTACTAGAGCAAATATATAACATGTATATATTGTCGTAATCAGAAGAGCACGTGGATTTCAAATATCGAAAAATAAATAGGGTATTCCATTTAAAAAAACATAAGTTTGGTCTAGATCTCCGAAACGCGAGATTCGATTGTTTTTCTAAATACACGTCTCAGATCGTAGTAAAACTTCCTACAACTTTATTTACCATTTTTTTCTATTTTAAAAAATAAAACAGTTAATGGGGGTAGAATGTTATGTAGATAATCCTGTACATTCATACATACTCGATATTCACTCCGAAAATATCTCAATGCGACTGAGTAAAGAGCAGGCTATTTACTACGCACCTCGTGGGCGATCCGGCCATCGAAGTTTTGAGGCTTGTTCCTATTCTTGACAAGCTTGTACTAGATATATATATAGCGCTTGCAACGTTTCCTCTTCCCTTCTAATGGGTGCCGTAACTGCATTGTGTATAATTTAATACAGTTATAACGTAATATAACATAAATTAAACTTTTAATTTCAGTCCAATAATATTGTTATATTTTTCTTATTTATTTTTCACAAGCGAAGCATGGATTTTTCTACGAGCGACAAAATCGCCATAGCATTATGGTCAATTTTCTATACATTTACATTTACGAACATGAATGTTTCAACAAATTTTTTTTTGCGCAAAACACCATTTAATTGAAAGACGTTTTCGTGAACGCTTCCTCGTGTATTTTTCTTTAAAACAATATATTCTGTACAGTATTCAAAATAATGTGAAAAAATATTTTGCGATACGATTAAGTAACACCTTATACAGAACATATAGTAAACGAAAATAAACAACCATTTTTACAAGATTTTACTTCACTTTTATTTTTCTCAAATTTAGTAAACAGGTGACAATATTGTCAAGAATTTTCCAATTATCCACGAGTTCTTTACCTACGAGTTTTTACTATATTTAAAAACAGGAAATTCGCAAAAAATCTGCTTTTTTGTAATTTAGACTTCTAGACAAATTTCTAGTCTAGTTTAATTGTAAGTCTAGTCCAGCCGTCGCTATGAATTGTTTTTGAATTTTAGTCTTGATCTCCAGTGTATTCATAATTAACATTGATTCATATATCGTACCTCTTGTAATATCCGTAATGTAATACTCGTTAATTCACATTATTTTTTGGTTCATATTACAAAATTTCATATAAAATTAGATTGTTATTTTTTAAATTATAAGTTTAGGGTAGATTTGCCTGATATCTCTTCCATTTCTTTTTACTTGTTTTTATTTTAACAGGGATGATTTATTTTTATAGCTTAAATATATTCGTTCTCTTAAATCTCGATCTCATTCGAAATTATATTGTTTCCACTTACATCAATACACCCCCACTGCTTTCTTACATTTTAACGGTTAGACAATATGGTCACGAATGACAGTGAATTGTTTTATTCTTTGTTGACTTTTATGGGCCTAAAGAAACTTAGTGAAAAAAAGAAAAGTCTTAAATAATTAAGGATGCAAGTAAATCATGTATGCGCAGGTTCCCGAGATGTAAGAGATGTAGAAATGAAAAAAGATAATATCGATGTTTTTGAGTCATTTATTATGATCCTTTATCTTTGAATCATGTAAACATACGTTTAATTTGCACCTTTTCAGTATATCTCGACATCTTCGTTGTCTGGAAAATTAGAAAAAAACTATTTAGAGGTTTTTAGGCTCTCTTACTCTTTTGAGTAGAATTTACTATTTTTGAGTAGAATAGAGAATTCTCTTTTGGGTAGAATACTGAAGTTTGATTTATTTCACCTAATCATAGTTGGCTATTGTTTAGTTAAACATTTTTTTTCTTTCTCCTACGATATAATATATCAGTTCTTATTATGTGATAATGACTGATGATGAACAAAAAGCGATATACAATGTATATCCATGCCACCTTTTTCGTATTTTTTAACGTTATCGAGAGCCATTATATGAACATCTGAATTTGTACACCCTATACTTTGCCAAAACTAATTAAAATTATTAAATGGGATAATTAATAAAGCAGGCCTACAAATTTTGACATATTGAAAGTTGATTTGTGTTTGATAAGTGATTATAAGTGAGTTATTTACGCTGATTTCATAAGGTATTTGATCAACTGAATAATCAGAATAAATTAAAAACTAAAGGAAAAATTACATTTTAATAAACACTATATTTAATAAACATTAAAAAACATAGCAAAAAGCAACAACACAAATAGTTTTGAGTCTCTAATTCTCTTTTTTCTTTGAAAATCTCTCCCTTTTTATTAAAAAAACTTCGCTTTGTAGTTTATATTGTGTAATCATTCGTTGGATTTTCCCTTTTCAGCATCCAGCAGTACTCTGTCATCATCGCTACATGCCATCGACCCTGGTACCTCCTCTCCATCTCCTTTCTGTCTTGATGGAACTTTTCACCTTGTTCCTCACCAACAGCACCAAAATTTCCTGGAAAGTAGTCTAGTTGAGCATGCAGGCATTGAAATTTTATGCTTATATTACAACCACGTTGCTTAAACTTATTCAGAATGTTGTTGCCAATTTCTTCATACTGCGGATACTCATAATTTCCAAAAAAAATTCTGTTACATTTTTAAAGCATATCCAAGATTCCTTTTCAATTTCTGTCATTGTTTCTTCAAACTGTTGGGCCTGCATTAATTTTCTTATTTGTCGTCTTCCGAAAATCGCTTCCTTTAATTTCGCTTCACAAAGAGCTGGAGTATAGGCTTATGTGGAAATTGCCACACGAGTACTTAAAGAAATTCCCATTTTTATTTATAGCTTTTACATATTGCTTCATTAATCCTAATTTAATATGAAGTGGCGGCAAAAGAATTCTTTGCGGATCAACAAAATTTCCATAAATAACGTTTTTTGAACAAGGCGTTAAGTTTATAACAAAATATATTTGGTGTATTTGTACAACTTCTAGGCATTTTTAAAACAAAATAAAAACACACGACGTGATGTCACGAGTAAAGGGAACGCAGATTAAAAACATACTACAGCGACTATGTATGTAAATACCCGAATAATATAAAACCGGAGTATCCCCACCAGCCAGCTCTGTTTCGGTAAGTCTTCCAAACTTGTGTGTACACAGTGGCACCGCAAAGTTTGAGGCAAAATTTAATTTTATAGAACCTCGGTTTTAAAAACTACAAATTATTATACAATGTACATTTACAAATACTGGTGCGTGATGGAAACAAAAAAAAAATAGTGTTTCAAAAAGTCAATAAAAGTCCGATAACAAAATCTTTGTCTGTTGGCCTGTGTAACTGTTGTTATGTAATAAATGTTGAAGAATTAAACATCCATCCATTTTGCACATTTAACGTATTTCTTTGGAGTTGAAGGTTTAAAAAATGATACGAATATCCAAATGATCAATTTTCAAACTTCAACTCAAATAAATATTGCCGCACTGCATGTGGTAGTGAAGTATCTAATACAGTATTTAATGTTTATAACATACTGCTTTCGCATAACAGCATTTTTCATACTTGAAAACTAGTTTATTTATTTAAGCACTTAAAGCTCATGGATAAGTATTAGTAAGCTCAACCGTAAATCATATTTTAATTAATCTCTAAATGTAACCTTAATTCCACACCCAAGTGTTAGTAGGGGGATGTAGGTTAAGGTTAGAACAAACAAAAAAGTCACCTTTATTATTTAGCAGATTGAGTAATCCAAACGTGAGCACCCCCCGAAAACCAAGAGTGGCCTATAAAAATTTAAATACTAAATTGTATGCACAAAAGGACCTAGAAAAGCGGGCATTATGAAATCTCTTCCTCTCCTGATTACTGTAAAAAGTAAATGCGATAAACTTTCTAGCTGCAATTTAATCAAATCATGTCGGCGTTTGAAATGAAATATTCTACGTAAACAATTTTCTAGACGTCGAATGCATTTCTAAATAAAAATACGAAGCATTTCTAAAGCAGCTGTTATGATGTTTGTTTATTAAAAAAATTTAAGAAAATTTTAGCTGTGTTGTTTTAGTGTGTGGAGTGTGTGGTATTAGATAAAGTCGAGGAAAGAGAGAAGCGACTGAAGTGTTAGGAGTTATTTGTTTAATTTTCGAAAGAAAACTACGATAATAACTAGCTACGAGGTCTAGAAAATTGTTTATAGTGGCTGTTATCAATACTAATGAATTAATTACTAAAAAAGTAATACCTATGTAGTCAGTCAGGAGGTTCATCTCCTACTAGACTTCAATAAAGATACAAGCCATATAATCAGTTAGTGCTAATTAGTTGATTTTCCGCATTAGGTGACGTTATTATCAATAACATTTATAAATTATTGATTTTAAAAAATAAAACCCGCCACAGGTAGGATTCGACATCTGTCCTGGATCGGAACCGAACGACATACCGTACGCCGAACGGTACGTCGATCCAGGACTTATATGTTACTGACAGAGATCGTATCGATAAAGATGTATATCCCATAGAGTTCATTCGGCATTTGTCCTGGGTCGGCGTACTGTGTACGGCACTGATGAGAACTAATAAGTTCGAAACATCTGTATGTCGTTCGGTTCCGATCCAGGACAGATGTCGAATCCTACCTGTGGCGGGTTTTATTTTTTGAAACCTTATCTGATCGTGCAGAAACACGAGAAAGGGGTCGAGGATCGCTTCTAGGTATAATTCAATGCCTGGCGGGGCTTTAGCCCGAGGAGTAGTTGTTTCCTAGAGCGATTATGTAATAGCTTTGCTATTCGGGAACTACTTTGATAACCGCTTGGCGGCTTGGTGGTTCCTTTCTCGATTTCCGACTTATATGTTACTGATAAATTATTGATAATAATTGATTAATGTAATAAAAAAAATATCGTAATATCCAATATAGTACGAGGGTGAATAAAAATATAAACCGGAATTTTTACTTTAACGCTGGTTAGGTAGGGAGCAGGTAAAGGAGTGGCACGCTGTCTTGGTATATATTAGGTGGGGATGTGAAGAGGAGGGGACTCCATCGGGCCGGCTCGCCAAGGTCAATTAACTAATTAGCTATCAGTAGCATCATGCCTAAACAAAAGGTACACACGTCTGTTGAGCAACGCATTATTATTAATTTTTTGCCGCGTAAAACTGGCCGAAATTTTCCGTCCATTGACCTTAACTGTTTGCCGACAAAACCCTTTCAAAGACTCGAGACTGTGACTGACATAACAATTTTTAAGTGGCCGAGAATCAGTGGAGAATGAGGGTCATGCCCGTCGACCCCGGACAAGCATCAGTGAGGCGGACACTCGTACAGTCCGTGATCTGGTTGAGGCTGAACGGCGCCTTACAGTATCGCAATGTACTGCAGAAATTGGAATATCACAAGGAAGTACAATCGATCATTTTGGATGACCTGGGTTGCCGAAAAGTGCCAACAAGATGGGTTACTCGCCTATGGAAGTACCAAAAAGACGACCAAAATGATGGAAGACTTGATAAAATACCACAAAGCAAACCAGCTTGCAGTTTGTAAAAGGCTTTTGGCACGATGTCGAGCGGAGTGAAGCAATTCTTTAAGTCGCATTATCACCAGCGACGAGACGTGGGGGCATCGTTACACTCCAGAATCAAAACAAGCCAACATGGAGTTTCGAAAACCTGAAGAAGGCCTACTTCAAAAAACTAAAACTCGGCTTTCTGCATGGAAAGTTCTTGCCACTGTTTTTTGGGATTACTGAGGCATATGGTTTATTGATTTCTTTCATGAGCGGCGTACAGTTAGCGCAGCCTACTACTGACATCTTCTGGATGAAGTAAAACTGGCTTTTCGGTGGAAAAGACGAGATATGCCTATCCAAAGTGTGATCCTTCTTCACGACAACGCTCGGTTACATATAACTGCTTTGACCCGAGAAAAACTGGGAAGAATCCACTGGGAAACACTTGAACATCCGCCCTATATCTCGGATTTGTCACCATGTGACCATCACACGTTTGGACCACTCAAAGAGGAACTAGGAGGATGTCGTTTTGATGACGACCAAGACGTGGAGGCATTTATGCAAGAGAAGACTACGAAGAAAAATAAGATGTATTCAAAAATGTTCTTACTGTGACAATAAATTTATTTAAAAAAAAATCTGGTTTATATTTGATTCACCCTAGTATATGTATGTACTCATATATTCGATGCATAATATTTTTCAATCAATTTAATACTTTCTGCGAATGGTTAAGCACTTCAAACCAAAAGAGTAAAGACGCTTTCTTGGTTTCTGTGAAAGACTAGACCACTTTTCTTGTTCTTTCAATCTTTTTTATTTTTGTTGGAGGGGATCACTAATAATAAGGTCATATTACAGGCGGATCCTGGAGAACAGGCGGGCAGGCCTAAAGAGGGCGAAACTTTTTAAAGTCATATCCAAATTGATGGACAACGAAGTAATAACTTAAAGTTACATCGCAAGGAATTTTAGATGCAAAGTTAGGGGTATGGAAAATACCTTATGACATCGTGAATTAATTACGAAAATATAAACAAGAACTAGTACATTTTAGGAAAAAATTATATTAAAATTATATGGTTGTACTACTACTTGTTATCAGCGGCGGCTCGTGAGTGAGGATATTACATGGGTAGGCACAGTAATCACATTGCATGTAGGGGTAGCAAAAGGATAAAAAACTTATACAGTCGGTCAAGTAGAAGCGTGGCAGGCTTTACTCACAACCGGTAAAGGTATCACTCTAATTTTTTATGAGTCGATAAAGGGAACTTTTGTCCTTGATGCATTGTCATAAAAGATTCAGTTGTGGTTGATATTTTGTAAGATAAACACGTTAAGCAATATGAGTGCCAAATACGTGTTGCGCTACGAGGCTGTTCCTGTGGGTATTGTGCACCTATCAGAAAGGTTAAAAAATGTCGCAACTAGCGGCTGCTAGATATATGAAAAAGTAGAAACTATTCGTACAGAAATGGGTGCAGCGATATAATGTAGCAAAAATGTCAATATCTTACCGGAACGTGGCTCGATAGATAAATTGGACCAAGAAGAGATTGGTGAACAAATCCTGAATCTGTTTTCGCGGAATCCTGGTTTAACACTGCGACAAGGACAATAAAAATTGATGTAAAAGGGGTTAGATATATCGTACAAAGCAACCAGAACCCGCCTCCGTGATCACGACCTGAAATAGCGCGCGACGGTGGAGAAATCTCTGTTGACAAAAAAAAAACATGTGATGAAGCACTCTTGAGCGCACGAACACATCGATCGAGATTCTAACGTAATTTTTATCAACAAGTGTTCTATATGGGCACGTTGTATCCTCACGCAATTCTGGTCAACATCTACTAAGAGGCTGATCCAGTGGACTGTGAAACACGGAGTAAATGTTCACCTTTGGTATTGCTTTTTAGAGAAGAGGTTCAGAACTTTGCACTTATTTACCGACAACCTGAATGCCCGGAAAATGCGGAAAATTTATTGAAAGACTTTGTTATCACCTGCTAAACGTTGGGTCATCGACAATAATAACGACTGATGATCTCAAACGCCCCAGCAAACTCTATACCGAGTTGAAAACACAATCTGGTATCGATACAAATCATCGCCGTCCCCGGATGCAAATCCCATTGAAAATGTGTGGTCATACATTAAGCATAAACTTATTGGAAAACGCACGTATACTTTGAAGCAGTTATTTCATGAGATATGTCCGATTTGGAGGTCCTTGCCGCCAGAATATGCCGTCAATTTGGTCGAAAGCATGAGAGATGCAAAGCAATTATTTCCACCGATGGCGACTGGACCCATTGATAATGCAATTATATCTTTATTTTGATTGAGTGCAATGCATATATGTATTGAACATTTTGTTTAATGTATTTCTTTTATAAATTAACTCTGCTACGTTTCTGCTTTATTGACTGTATATTACCGTTACTTTCAGAGGAAATCAGCTCGTCAATAAATACAAAATAGCTTTTAGGACAGCTACATAACCACTTAAATTTATCGTACACATTACTATTAAATTTTCAATGCAAAATTACTGCAGATTTTCCAACGTCGATTTTCGAAACGATCAAATCAAGCGTCAGCGTAACTAATAGTATAATTTTTGTCCTTCGTCCACCAGTTATTGCTTTAATAGACAACAGAAAATCAACTGAATTCATTTTTAAACATTAAAAGTTACGAGCCATGATTCCAACATGTTCAACGAGATGAACGGAATAATTGATCACGAGAGACGTGGTCACCTACTAAAATGTGACCATGTTGACCTACTCTCATCGAATTTAAATAAACGACTATGCTATCCAATTACCAACATAGCGTACTTCGCCTGCTCAACGAAAAAGTACCTATCCAAAGTAAATAAGATGTTCAATCGAATGGCTAGCTGAATCGCCAGATTTTACTCCACAATTTTTTCTTTTCACCAACAAAGCAATAGCCTAATAATAAGTTCATTCTATTTGGGGATCTTCTTTAGAGGAAAACGTTATAACTCTAAATTAATTTTATTTCAATTTCATGTTGATTTGTCAACAATTAATGGAAGGTATCTTGAAACAAAAAAAATTTCATGAAAAACGTATTGTCGTGAAAGAAAGAAAAAATATTCTAGTTTATTTTAGGTTCAACAAATAAATTAAAGCAATATAAATCTTACAACACAAAATGTTAGAATCGTGAACAGTTCACGTTTCTTTCCTATTAGTGAATACCTCTTAGGTAGAAGAAGATAGTTGCTTCTATTGAGATGATAATATGGATAGTGAGAATAATAATTGACTATCGTGAGATTAAATGGCTTGTACTTAATAATGTGAATACATTTTTTAAATCGTGTAACCGATCAAGGAACAAAACCAAATTTATATAACTAATTGGACGCTGTATATAGTAATTCTTGAAAGAAAACTGATAAGACATGGATTAAATTGCAACAGGAAGGCAATCAAATATGTTCGTCGCCTAAAACTAAGAGTACCACTTACCAAAGACCGACTCGTTATCTAATAGATTCCTTTTGACGTCGCTAACTTCGGTACCTCCACTAACAACGGATGGAGGTACTGTAGCTCGAGGCGGTTTGGTCACTGGGTTAACATCGGTAATTAAGCCTTTCTTAATTTCGGCTTGGCCCCCACTCATGCTTATGTATTCCTCCGAGCTGCCAGCATGGTCCCTCTTAGCGTTCATGCCGTGGGTAGACCTCTTGCAGAAACAGCATACAAGTAGCAGTATGATTAGAAGTAGCACAATGAAGGTAACCGATAGGCCTATAATCCACAAGGTGGAAGACGCCACTGGATAAGACCCACCTCCACCTATCAACGGTCCCGACGGTACTATTAGCGTGATATTTCTTTCGTCTTCGCCGCCAGGGTTCTTCGCTATACACTTGTAATCTCCACGATCTCTGTAGCTCACGCTGGTGATCGTTAAGTTGTTCCACGTGTATCCATCCGCGGTATTTTTAAACGTAATGTATTTTTGCTTATTTTTTCTGGGATCTCTCTCGATTATATGACCGTTGTTCATCCAGTCTACATCGGGAATTGGTTCACCTTTTACTTTGCAGATCAGGGTTACGTTAGTAGACGTCGCTTCGATTTGAGATAAAGCTTTGGGATCTACTATTTCTGGTAAGCATGCAAAGACAATAGAATCTTGCCACATCCTCCCTTTGAGCTTTGGTGGCTCTTGACATTCCGTAGGATTGGTGATCAAGTTGCTCTTGATGGCACTCTGCCGAAACTCTTGCAAATGGCAGTCGCATATCCAAGGATTACCTTCGACGTTCAAACTCTGTAATTTTGGTAGATCCTTCTTCAAATCGAAAGTGATTCGTTTAATTTTGTTATAACCTAAATTGATGTGGCTCAAAGCTGGTAATTTGCCGAAAGTCTCCGCAGATATACTCTCAATTTTGTTCCTATCTAAAGAAATTCTTTGTAGAAAAGTCATGTTGTAAAATAGCCCTTCTTCTAGCACAGTTAAATTGTTATAGCTTAAAATTAATATTCGTAGTTTGCTATTGTGTCGAAAAACATCTCGATTCAATATGTTAATTCGATTCCTGCTCAAATCGAGCTCGATGAGCAAGGCCAACTCGTGGAAGGCGGTGTCGCTTATCATTTCTATGCTACAGTTTTGGAATTTCAACTTGTGTACATCCCGCAGGTTCGCGTTTAAAAATTCATAGTTGCCTAAGCTGTACAGGGGGTTGTTCGAGAAATCGATTTCTCTAATGGCGTTACTTAAGTCTTTTGGAATTGTGTTTAGGTTTTGGTTTGCACAATTGGCGGTTTTTCTTCCGCTCACCCATATACACGAACACTTGTTGCATTCTTTCGTCCAGTCCGCTTCCGCCATTGTCGAGGCGATCCAAAACGCGAAGAAATATATACATATGAGATCCATACTTATGGTGGGAAGAGTCACGTACAGTCTGGAACAAAAAAGAAGACGAAATTAATCCTCTATTGAGTTTGTAATATGTTACTACTTGTACAGCTAATTTATCGACCCAGATTCTTTGTTTCTACAGATTATTTTATATAAATTTCGTATTTAGTATAGATTGAGCGTTAGATATTTTATATATAGAGTAGTCAGAAAGTCATGGGCACTTTTAATAAGGTGTCATTTCTAGCCAAGTATTTTAAAACATGGTTTTGTCAGTGTTAGTTTGTCACAACATATATCATATAACATTCATATTCAATATAAAGAAAAAAACGGAATGAATACATACAATTTGCAAAATAGACTGAAACACAACACGGTAAAGAATTCTTATGCAGTTACAGCCTACAGGAAAAAAAATAACAGCGACAATATTTATTCTAAAATAATGTTTTCTAAAAGATACTACAGGTAATATTTCGTGTGAAGCTTAACAAAAATATACATAATTTTTGTTATTATTTATGAATACTCCTTAGGGCATTCATGGACATTACAATATGATCATAAAGATAAGTACATTTTTTCTAATATATAATACTACTTAATAAAGTTAGAACTAAGGTCGTACTCAACAGTATCCTTAGATTTCCTTTCCTTAGTATCCTTTGGTGTACCTAGCTTATTAACTAGGTACACCAAAAAACTAACGTATACAATAAGGCGTACAATGCTCTGCTTTGTCACATCACTGAACTAACTCAAAGGGTTTGATTCTATTGAGTCTTCTTGTCAATCCTACGTTGTCAAGGAGCTAGATTGCCTCGACGTTGACATGTTGGAGGAGTCGTTGTTCACGCCTCCTGGCATTCTTGTATCTGGCTTGTTCAACAGTATCCACACCCAGGTCCCGATGGAGGTTACTGTTTCGGATATACCAAAGTGCACCTAAGATGTTGCTTAGTACATTTTGAAACCTTTGAATGCTCTGCACATTGGTCTGACTGACACAGCCCCACAGCTAAATTTCATAGGACCATACTATCTACGGTTTAAGTCTCTGCTTATATAATATAAGCTTATTATGAATAGGGTGGAGTTTCTTCCAATCAACCAGTATATTTTTATATCTTTAAGTATAAGTTCTTCTTTTTTCTTTTTGATATAGGCTTTCCAGCGTAGCTTAGCATCAAGAGTAATACCAAGATATTTACAATACCTGTATTTGAAAACGGAATTCGTTTATCATTCATGATTATGGGTATATGTTGATTAGCTCTGTTTGTAAAGTTAACTAAAATAGATTTTGATTCATTTAATTTTATTCTCCACTTTCTTGTCCAATTATTAATTTTGTTGACTGATATCTGCAAAGTTTTCTCCTGCTTCTTCGTAATTATTACCTATTGCTAATATAGCAGTATCATCTGCAAACGTTGCTATGGTGTCATTTTCTAATCTAGGAATCAATCACTTGTATACAAAAGGTGCAGGATAGGTCCTAGTACACTTCCTTGCGGTACTCCTGCATTACTTATTTTAAGCTCAGAATAGGCTTCTTCTAGCTTAATTCTAAAATGTCTTTCTGACATGTAGGATTCCAGAATATCAGAACACCGTTTACAAGAGTATATGGTTACAAGAGTATATATCCAGTAGTCTGATGTTTTATTTTTAGTAAAATGTGTTATTTCATATAGAAATTATTACTGGATATCAATGACTGCACAAAGTGACCAAAGCACATTTATTTCTGATACGATATGCGGAATATTTTCATGTACAATTATAATTTGGTATGAATCTAACTTGCATTCTTCTAAATTTTGTTGAATATCCACTGCTCCGCTTTATTTTAACAGCGGGAATTTCCTTGTATTCATCGAGAACGAAAGCAACGTCCTTAACAACCGTCATATTTGGCATAACATTTTAATTGTTTTCAGAATATTGTTTATAGACTGACATACCATCACAAAGGAATTGAGTATTTAACAGAAAAGATAATCACCGAATACATTTCAGCATTAAATAAATTATACATACATCATATTGTGTGGGCTCCACTGTACTACAAAAAAAGTAAAATGGACTAGACATTAAATAGTAATGACCGTTTAATACCTTCGAGAATTAAAAAAAAAAACTAAAAAGGTTTTTCGATGTACTCATGAAAGCTGCCAATAGTTTCCAATTTTACTTCACTGAAAATAACTACGTTATTCCCAGTCGAGTTAGTGTTTTATAATTCGAAAAATATAAACTTTAAGCCTGGTTTTATTGGGGCAATGACTTGACAATAAAATCCGATCATCTAAAAATAGTCAAACAATAGGATATCTGGTGTGCTGCAACAATAAAAGTGTAGAAAGACTCAACACGAATGTGAGTACGTTTAACGAGTTTATTCATGGGTTATGTATCCCGAGAGCTATGAATTCTATTGGGTAAATAATGGGTGGCCGTTGTGGCACTGTTTTGCTTAGAAATTGCGCTAGACTTAATAATTCACGTTAAACGCTCGAGACAGAAGGTCGAGGGGTTTTAGCTTAAATTATTATGTCGAGAATGGTTATAATAAAGCAATATTTTGTAAAGACATGATAGTCTGTAGTTAAAATTCATGGCAGGAGAAATTTACGTTAATATTATTTATGAAATTAGTCTTAGAATCTAATATAAAAAGTTGTGGAACTCTCCTTTTGCAATTCAGTTTTGATTTTTTGTTGCTAAAGTCTGGGTTTTGTAATACGACTATGATATCCTTTAGATCCTCTTCAGTATTGACATGTATAGTTAAGAGTCGAAATGAATAAAGCTTATACTAATACGTAGGTACATATATAGGTGAAGTTGAGTTGTACGCTCGTTTTCCCTATTTGGATTGATTTTGTTCTATCGGTATTTGAGTCATTTAAAGTTGAAGGTCTATTTCAAAAATCAATGGCCCAATCAAACTCCATTTGGAAAACAGGATAATGCCAAGAAATTAATTGTCACTTCGACATTGACAGTTTATTTTTCAATAACAAAACAAAGTACAGACAAATTCCCAAAATAAATTTGTAAATTCCAATTATACGAGGGGCACTATTTATATTTTGAGCTTTGGCAACACTAAGTGTTGTCAGATGCCTTCTGACGTTTCCAATGGAAAGTTCGGACATATTTGACCATAAGCTTCTTCGGAATATCTTATACTTTAAGTGCGATTTGTGTTATTTACACTGATTTGAAAATTGTACCTCAGAGAAAAAATAGAATTAATTCCTGAAAACTTTTGTGCGATGATCTATTACGACTTTCAACGTGGATTATCAAGACAAGAGTGCTTCGATCAACTTACTTCCACTATTGGTGATAAAGTCCCATCCTTTGCCACTGTGAAAAGTTGGTATAACCAGTTTAAATGTGGCCGGCAGTTGCTCGCCGACGAAAGTATCGTCACGTGACATACTGTGAGATTGAGGCAACCTTAGGCATTAATTCCACTAGCATATATAAAATATTGCATGATTATTTAGCTGTAAAAAGGTTTGTTCCCGTTGGATCTCACATAATTTGAAAAAATCTCAAAAAAATGCTCGTGTCGATTGGTGCAAACAAATGCTCAAGAAATACAATGGCGATGCTTCAAAAGACGTATATAACATATAACATATGGGCCGAAAGTAAATAGCAGTCGACTGTATGGGTGTTTCAAGATGAACCAAATCCAACAAAAGTTGTTCGCGCTCAAAACACTTCGAAAAGAAATGGTCGCCTGTGTTTTTTCGGAAAAACTGGTTATGTGGAAACAGTGCCTCTAGAGGCACGTAAAACGGTCAATTCTGAATGGTACACAACCATTTGTTTCCCAGAAGTCTTCGGTGAAATAAGGAAAACAAACAAGCACCGTCAGATCATTCTTCATCATGACAATGCAAGCTCTCACACATCTCGTCTAACAACCGAATGTTTGAACACTCAAAAAATCGAATTAATGGGTCATCCACCGTACAGTCCTGATTTGGCACCTAAATGACATATTTTTGTTCCCGAACCGTCAAAAATAATTTGCGTGGACAACGATTTTCGTCGGCAGAAGAAGCCGTTGATGCATTCAAAAACCATGTTTTGGAGATATCTCAAGCGGAATTGAAAAAGTGTATAGATCATGAAGGAAAATAACTTGAAAAACAATAAAGCGATTTTGAATGACAAATTAATGTTTTTTTATTATTAGGCTCAAAATATAAATATCGCCCCTCGTATTATGGACTTTTGTATTTACACTGTATTTATAATTAATATTCCAAGTATAGTTTGAACTACAATTGTACCTAGTATTGAAATAAAATAAAAATTGTACATAAATGTAATAATAATCGTACATAAATAATATACTAACTTTCGGGGAAAGTTTGGAATTTCGTATACCCGTACAAAAACTTATAGAACGTCAGCCGGGAATACTAAAAGACTTAAGAATATACAAAAGATATTCGCTGCTGAAGCTCTTTTCATTCTATTTTGCGTAACTTCTCAGTTTACCTGCCTAGTAATGCCGCGGAAAATACTTGTTTCAAAATAAGTTTAGGCATGCAGCTTTCATAGCATTTTAATTAAAATACCAAAATAAAAAGTTGCGGGAGTTATAAAAGCTTCGTCATAAAATGAACACGACACTAAAAAGTATATAAAATAACAATATTACGTCCATTGGTTGCTTATAAACTCGTTCATGTTTTAACAGCCCTCAAGAACGGTGGCTCCGAAAAATATGTTTGTTTAGTAGATTTATGCTAACTTTAAAACTGAATTAATATAAACAACTTAGAAAGGTAGGCGGTTGTCCGGGTTGATTAAGCGCATTTATAATTGATAGAAAATGTTAAGCAATGGTCTTACCGCCTATTATTTGGATGGCGGGCAGATCGGATCTCTTGTAACCTTTGTACGTCGGTGAAATGCAGATTATGCGAGGTTTTTATAGATTATCTATATATATATATATATATATATATATATATATATATATATATATATATATATATATATATATATATATATATATATATATATTGAATGTAAAACGGTCGTTTATCTAGGGAAGTAAGGGATATGTACTACATCATAGGTATTCGTCTGTGGAAACAGATTCCGGGGACTAATACCTGGAGAATAAGTTCTGAATATCTTGAGAATACAGAGCGGGTGCACATTTTTATTGGATCACCTCTTCCATGAGAAAGCAGGGTACCCATCTATTCAACATCTTTGGCATATTGTGAAGGTCCGTCAAAATGCGGTGTATGGTTCCTCTGTACTCTTCGCGAATATATTTCGCTATTGGGAATTCAAATTAAGATCGCAGCGCCATGACGGATTATCCGCAAATTAATCTCGAGTACATGGTTTCCCAACCTCACTTTTTGGTCGTGTTATTTTCGATATTTTCCAGCATTTTTGGCTATTTTCCTGTATTTTAAAATTATTGTTAACACTGTTATAGTTTTTCTGACTGAAAAATTGAATTGTTCTGTCGGTTACGTCTGGTAAGTACCTACTTATTAGGAGTCTCTGTCTTAGGTATTATCATTTTTGATTAGAAAATATTTTTAATATAAATATTGTTATTTTAGAATGAACATGGCCCAAATAACTCTAAGTTTAGTAGAGTACATTAACTATGTTGGTGGAAATATAAATGCAAGATGTGTGGTTGAAAGAGAATAAGTTTTAAATGCTGGTCACATTATTCTACATGGCAGAACAGATTGTAGCTCTTCTCACATTAAGTTGGTTGCCATTTGTCTGCAGACTAGTGCTCTGTAGTCCGAACCCCATCAAATTAGTGGAGAACTTGGGATGAGCTTCCATCAATTGTCTGTTTCGGTATCTTTCACACCGATACGAGTGTGAAGATTGTGCCTTCGAGGTAGAGGACACTGTTGAAGGTGTCGGAAGGTTTTGAGAAGGAACAGCTGTTTTCTTTAATTTACGACCCCTACTTTCCGATTTTTGGCCTTACAAAAATAAAAAATATATCTTAAATGTTTGAAATCATAGATTAGAAGTTCTATCTTTGTTAAAATAATCTTCTGCCTTAAAGTGTAGAGAGCAAACTTTCATAAATTTGGTCACAGGCTTGCCAATGCACAGTCTAATTATCCAGACTTTTCTTCGATCCACTAACTCTTTTCCCATTCTGGATTAAAACTTGACTTTTCCTGAATTTTCTTTAGAAAAAAGATGAAAATTAATTTTCTTTTCAGGGTTCTTTTTGGCCCAGGTATGGCATTGAGGAACACAACAGCAATGGTTCGAAAGCTTGGAGGAAGACATTTCAGACATCTTTAATCGGTACTGCTTTATACTTTTCCCCTTCTTATTTGACTTCGTTCTAAAATAACAATATTGTACATTAAAAATATTTATACCTAATAACAAGTACGTACTTACCAGACGTAATCGACAGAACAATCCAATTTTTCAGTCACAAAAACTATAATAGTGTAAAAGGATAATAAATATAACAACAACTAACCATAACAATAATTTTAAAACACAGGAAAATAGCCAAAAATGCTGTAAAATATCGGAAATAACACGACCAAAAAGTAAGGTTGGGAAATCATATACTAGAGATTATTTCAGCAGTCGGTCACCAGAGGTCACATTGCTTCTCTTGAAATCCCAATAGCAATGCATTCAATATGTTCCCCCCCACATTTCGTGGACCATCTCGACCGATATTAGTTTCTATCCTACGAATTCGTTTATCAAACTTTGTACTGTTCCGAAAGATTTTCACTAAATACCACACCAATTTTTATATAATTACGTTGATCATTGTTGTTAATAATTGTAAACTATAATGGAGAAGATTCGAAATACTACCCACACAAGCTTCTTTGGTTAACTGATGGGTATTTAAAAAGCAGATCACCATTATACATACGCATGTTTAAATAATAAGATCTACTGCTTTATTTTATTTTATTTAAGGTTAACGTACTGCACACATGTAATATTAACAAATTGCGAAAAAAAGTTCGAGTATTATCGCAAAAAGTTTACCTAAAATAAAATATTCAGGCCGTTAAAAGTGAGAATTTACCTCCGCTAAGAGCTATCTACACAAAACGTTATTTTTCGAATGAACTGTATGTGGTTGCTCTTTGTCAATTAAATATTTATAAGTCAGTGTGTGAAACTTTTGTTCGTGTATTTTTAAGAGGCCTACAAAAATACGAAAATATTCTATTTGACTGACAAAGTGGTAAATAATGAATTGTTTTGCCCCAAATGATACACATTTGTCTGTGCTGCTGTTTGTTTTTAGAACTTGTCAGCTAGGAAATAAACAAAGGAATTTATTTAATACATTAAGCTTGTCAATTATCAGTGCCATAAAACTCCTATTCAATGACTGGGTAGAAAGTCCCATAAATAAATAATTATAAGTAAAATAACCTTTAACAACAATGAAAGGGTATAGGTACAAAATGTTCATTTTATTTGGAAACAAGATAAATAACACGTATATTTATTATCATGATTTATCTACAGCTGACTATAAGTCCAAATAATAATAATGATAATAATCTTTATATGAGTATCTGAGTAAATATAGGTATACAATTGCGAAGAAGGAATTCTATGTTCATTTAATAAAATTAACAAAAATAAAATTGCTAAATTATACTATTAATTTCTCGAAGATAAAACACAAACAATAAATTAAGTAAAAATATATTTAAAAAAAATAGAAAACATATTTCTCACAGGGCAAAGCAGAGTAGAGCCAGGAGTATCTACAAATACAGAGAAACATATACATATGTATATAGTGCTTTCATAAAGTAATGAATAAATTTGTTAACAATTCAAGGAATAACTTTTGGGAAAATATCCCGGAAATATGTCATACCTAGGAGGTATGACATATTTAATGAATTTGGAATTATGGGTATCGAATATTTAACGAATTTATCCATTATTTTACAAAAGCATTGTATACGCAGATAAAATTATAATTCTTATTTATTATAGGAACTAAAGCAACAAACTTTTTACTTGGCGAATATTAACAATAATTTTTCGCGTTCTTTTTGTATCTTTTAAAGCTACTGATTTGGCGAACAGCTAAGGGTAGGTTATTTAAAAGCTTTATGCCAGTATAATCTACACATTTAAAAAGGATGTTATTTGCTGTAGGTAACTTAAGAGATTGATTAATATTTCCTGTTGTAATGTTTTGGTGATTTATTATGCTATTAAAGTGTGCGTTTGTTTTTAATGAAAGTTAAGAGTGTCAACGCATATAACCTTCCTATATTTAAGACGCTGGCGGATACTTCTTGCAAAAAAAATAATAGCTTTTGAAATGTGGTGTTATCAGAGAATGATACGAATATACTGGACATATCGTGTTACAAACGAAGATGTATTAAATATAATAGGATGACAACGAACAGTACTAAAAGTGGTCAAAGGAATAAAATTGGAATATTTCAGTCATATTATGAGAAATAGTAAATATAACGTGTTAACATTTATTATGCAAGGAAAAATAACGACAGAAGGAGACCCCAAGACGACGCATATCATGGCTCAAAAACTTAAGACAATGGACCGGCAAAACTTCAGTCGAATTATTCAGACCGGCAGTTAATGAGGTCAGATGGGCCTTAGTGATAACCTACGTCCAATGAGAATATGGTACTACAAGAAGAAGATCTAAGATGCCCGTTTCAGAAAATATGGTATGTGATGGAAAACCTGTTTACTGTAAGTGATTTTTATTATTGGTGTTTGTAGAATAATTTTTGGTTTTGTAGGAATATAACTTCCGTCTCAAATACTTATATTATAACTAATTACTGTCTTAACTAGGGCACAGTGTATGGTTTCTAGGTGTTTAATTCCAAGAAATTATTTTAATTGGTAAAATAAATATAGTAAGCGTCTAATTTTATTTGAGTGCATCGTCTCACTACAGTTGACTAACTATACTTGAAAGTTAATTTAGAATAGCTTAGCTTTAACTTAGTTTATTATCCGAGATAGGTAATTGCTTGATAATTATTACAAACTGTTGCCGGCCACTAAATTATTTACTAGGTGTTCCAGAGTTACGAGTAATATGAACA
Source organism: Rosalia funebris (assembly GCA_037954035.1). Lineage (NCBI taxonomy): Eukaryota > Metazoa > Arthropoda > Insecta > Coleoptera > Cerambycidae > Rosalia > Rosalia funebris. The sequence goes on from JAZFAV010000002.1 coordinate 15,447,856, forward strand.
ACAGAACAACATATTGAATAATTATAGTTGTCATTCTATATCAATTATTTCTTATACCGTGGTCAACTACACCATTGTAACTTAGCGGACTTTATGCACCAAACATTTTCACCTTCATTAAACTTTTACACTAGGGACCAGAAGGACATCACCCGAGGCAGCCAACTTCTCGTCGTTCAATAGAACTTGGCCTTTCTTCGACTTCAACTTGGCGAAATTTACGTCGGAACTTGGGTCTGCACCCGTATTAAATCCAACTGACCGAGGAACTTAAGGTAAACGACCATAGAGAACGCCATGTGCTCGCTGAATTTATCTAGAGCAGTTGGAAGTTGACCCAAATTTCTCAAAAAAAAAAAAAAAAAAAAATCATCTTTAATGACGAAGTTAATTTTTGGATGAATGGATATGTGAACAAGCAAAATTGTCAGATTTGGAACGGTATAAATCCACACGAGATACACCATCACTAAATGTACCCCGAGAAAGTCACTGTTTGGTGCGGATTTTGGTCTGGTAGAATCATCGGTCCGTACTTCTTCCAAAACGAAACTTGCATTGCCATAACTGGCAGTGGCGAGCGCTATAGATCGATAAGCAACTTCTTGTGGCCTAAACTGGATGATATAGATACCGACGACATGTTTCAACAAGACGGCGCTACGGTCACACAGCGCATGACAAGGTGGACATTATGCATGAGCAATTTGAGGGCATGGTTATCTCGTGCAGCAGCGACGTGAACTGGCCACAGAGATGGTGTGATTTAACGCCTTTAGACTTCTTCCTTTGGGTCAATATTAAATCGTAGGTCTATGCGAATAAGCCGCAAACAATTGATGGCCTAAAAGGCAATATAACGAACGCCATCCAGCAAATTCAGCTATATTTATGCGACAAAGTAATCGAAAATTGGACCTTCTGCATACGTGCCACAAAGCAAAGTCGCAGAGGACAGTTGAACAACGTTATATTTCATACTTAATGCCATAAAATTTCGTCAAGGATTTCGTCATTTAATTTAGCACACTTCTTACTACATCAAGTTACAAACGATACCCGGTCGTGCTGTAAGAGAAAAAGTTTAATTCTTCAGTAAGAAGATAAGTTGCATTTCATGCAACTTTTAATGGCGCGTTTGTATATGCGCCTCCACTTTCCTGTTTCCGTTGTCTACGATGCGGAAAATACGGCGTAATTCTAAAGAAAACGCTGGAGCGGGCACAAGAAGGAAACGAGAATAAGGAACGAAAGCACAGTAAGCATGTGGTTATTAGCCGAAAGTTTAATAATGTAGTAGGAGACGTACGTAATGAATGTCTAAATCTCGCGTGGGACCGTACTGAACTCTTCATGCATAGCTTAGTGCGCGCTGAAATGCGCTGAAATATTAAGCTTTTCTGCTTTTACTTTTAAGCCTGAGAGCGGACTTTATTTTGCCTGGCAATTAGTTGTGTACAACCTTTGCGATTATTGCGCCCTTTCCTACTTTGCGGATTACGTAGATTCCTAATTGCGAATATTAGTATTAGATAAAGGTCGAAATTATTCAGATATTAATTAACTGCCGCAAAGTTGGAGCGCGCAGGGACGTGCTTTATCTCCGTGAAGTGTATCGGATCCAATTAAATAAATTATACACTGATAAAAGAGTATTTTCAAAATTACTGAATGAAATGATTTAATATCGATTATTGATTTTATGGTTTTGCATACATTTTATTTTTATTCCACTAAATGAAATCTTAAACCAGCCCATTTTGATTTTACTGAAATGGATACTATTTTCATTTGTAATTGCTAGAGATTAGAGATGAGTCAGTGTAGAGAATTAGTGTACAAAAGTCTACATTAAGTTTTCCTCTATAGGAGTGAGCGTAATAAGAGATCTCTTTGTTTACTTTTAATATTGTTTGCATGATTACATATGTACGTCATGTTAACAACTTTCATAGTATATAAAATACTTTTACCAATCAGGTAAATTGGACCATACTTCTTTGAAAATTAAGTTGGTAATGCTATCACAGTAAATGGGGAATTCTATCGTGACAGGTTAAACAATTTGTGTTCCACCAAGCTGATGATTTAGATTTGAACAACGTGTGATTTCAGCAAGGCGGTGTAATGTGTCATACAGCACGTGTTATTATAGTTATTTTGCATACCAAATTTTGTGATCATGTCTCGCGGAATGCTGACGTCAATTGGCCTGCAAGATTATGTGATTTAACATCACTGGACTTTTTTCTGTCGGGTTATGTTAAGGGAAAAGTCTACTCAGACAGCAACAATCAACGACCTCAAAGCAAACATTCAAGGTGTTATTCAGGAAGTGGAGCCAGTTCTATAGGGTGATTCAAATTGAACTTCAGGATTTGAATTACGCGCCATTTGCGTTGTGTGAACGTTGGGAGTTTGCATTTTTACAGTTGGTATCGAAACACATGGCAAATTCATCATGGCGCCGCACACTGTGCACCCAACGCGTAAATATCATAAAATTTATTATGAAAGCAGGCGATCAGTTACGATTACATTAAGAAAACTTCGACCACTTTTTGGACGCAATAATGTGCCAAGTGAGCGTGCAATTCGTGATCTAGTGCAAAAGTTTGAAACAAGTGGTATGCTTCTCGACAAACCAAGGGTCCGGTATCAACGCAGATGTCGGTCAGACGAAACTATTGCTCGCGTAAGTGATAGTGTGCGTGAATAACCAACCACGTCAATTCGTCGCCGTTTGCAGTAATTGACTCTTTCATACGGCACTACACAACGAATTTTAACAAGAGATGTGCGTTTAAAGGCGTATAAAATTCAATTGACACAAGAACTTAAAGAAACGGACCACTAGAAACGCCGTACATTTGTGAACTGGGTTTTAGGGAACACAGAAATTGATGCTGATTTTTGTAAAAAAAAATAGATTGCTCGATGAAGCCATTTTCATTTAAATGGCTTTCTGAATCGCCAAAATTGTCGCATTTGGGGTAGTGAAAATCCCCATATTATTCAATAGAAGCCAATGCATCCACAAAAATGCACTACCTGGTGTGCACTATGGGCTGGAGGAATCATTGGCCCATACTTTTTTGAGGACGAAGTTGGCAACGCCGTTACTGTCAATGGTGTACGCTATCGGGAGATGGTAAACGGCTACTTTTTCAATAAAACCAACGATTTGAACTTGAATGACATGTGGTTTCAACAGGATGAAGCCACATGTCACACAGCACGTGAAACAGTTACTTTACTTCAAACCAAATATCCTGGTCGTGTTATCTCTCAGAGTCGATTGGCCACCGAGGTCTTGCGATCTTACCCCATTAGACTTTTTTCTGTGGGGCTATTTGAAGGAAAGGGTTTATGTCAACAAACCTGCTGCGATTCCAGAGCTAAAAGAGAACATCAGACGTGCAATTGCTGAAATAGAGCCGCAAGTATGCGAAAGCGTTATGAAAAACTTCGCTAAAAGAATGGTATCATGTCAGCGGAGCTGTGGAGGGCAATTGGCTGACATTATATTTCATATCTAACTTCTAAGTTTGTACTTTATACTGACAGCAATAAAATTCGGATTTTTTCAATATTTTGATTTTTATTCAGAAAGCAAATCCTAAAGTTCGATTTGGATCGCCCTTTATATGCCTGTGTTATGGACAATTTTGCTAAACGAATGACATCATGCCAGATGAGCCGAGGCGGCCATATGAACGATATTCTTTTCCATTTGTAGCCGTATCGTCTCCATTTTATGTTGAAGAATAAAAAACCTCAGTTTGTCAAATATTATTAGTTTTATTCAAAAATCACATTAAACTAAACCACAGTTGGTAGCATCAAACCATCAATCCAAATATATCGGTTTGGAGTGGCGGTTATAGTTTTTATTCATGTAAATTAAGGGTGGACTTGACATTTTTTCACTATTTGTGATTTGTAATTTGTTTTTACAGAGAACACAGTTCAACAAAAGATAAGAATTGAGTAAATACCGTCATACTTCAAATTTCAAATGTTGGGTTACATCTTAGTTCGGAAAGACAAGACTTCGCGCACGCGCAACATTATTCTTGGCTTTCATTTACATTATAAAGTTAAAAGTTAGGGCGGATTTATCACCACACTTTCATTTGCATGAAGTTTAAACTTTCATTAAGAAAGTTAAACTTGTACCTATATATCAAGGTTTCTTTTTATGCAACTTCGCGACGAGATGGTTAACTTTTACTTCGGAATGTATATAAAATTGGAGAATCCTGTTTCATTAAATGATTAAGGGCTTGTATTTTCGACCTCACTGGACGGTTTTCATGGGTCTGCTATACTGCTTTATTTGAGTCGTCATGACAACGCGTGTGGCCGTACGGATGTAATTTACCAGACAAGGTATATAAACTAACTTCGGGAATAAGTTTATGCCCGAAATTTTTTTCGGGAATTCGGGATGGACACGACATCATATGACATAAGCAACGTATATTCATCACATTAACATGCTGTGAAATTAGCATAACTAAATTTCCCATTATGAATGTACCATGATCTACTTATTGTATGTAATATTGTAATATTGAGTATGTTACTATGAATATCGCCATTGGCACAGAGGTGACGCAGAACGATGTTAACTAGAACTTTTTATGTTGTAAGGCGTTTTAGTTACAGATCACCAAGGATAGGAACAAGTCTCAAAACTGCGATATCGGACCGTCCACGAGGTGCGCAGTAAACAGCCTGGTCTTTACTCAGTCGAATTGAGACCTATGCAGAGTGGATATCGATAAATATATTGAATGTGAATGTACACATAGTTTGATCTTGCCGTGCGTAAAGTGTATCCTTTTCCCTCCGAGTGCTGCCTCACTCTTTCTTCTATGTATACCTAGAGAATCTCACACATTATCCTATACTTACAGTGTGATTTTTTATATTGCTTAATATCTGAGGTATGTATACGTAAAATTATGCCAGGAACTATCCTAAAACCCTGTATATGGCGCCGCCATTGATGAGGGATTCAAGTGGGCAGCTCTAATCATATAACACATACTTATTAGGCCATATTCAGTGTTGTTACATTTCGCAGCTTGATTTGTTCGAAACTATGTGGCTTTCGTTTACAATTGTCATAATTTGTAACGTATTTAGAACAGATTAGTAAACAGCAGTAAAGTAAGAGCGTAAATTATGTAAAGCGAAATATAAAAATTAAAATATCTTCAAATCAAAAGATGAGGATAACTGAACGCTATGTATATTATTAACATGTATGTAAAAAGTGAACGTTATTTTATGTAAGTAAAATTTAATATAAAAAGAATCTTAAATCTGTCTTATTAGAAACCTTAATGTAAACTCCTTTGATATTAATTTCGGAATACGTATTAAATCTTGATTTAATATAGTGCCCTTCTAAGGGCCCTTAATATCAATCAAAAGAATGTTGATATTATTATATTAGCGCTAAAACATCAAAGTACTCTTAATAATGTCGGAAAATCACGGAAACGGAAACGTTCCCCGTCTTCTTTGAAGGACTTTTATTATGGCTCACATCAGGTTTAATTTGAGAAAGTTTGCGAAGAAAAAATATTTTCATATTAGATCCAATATGCGGTGAAATTAAATTTAGTAGGAAAAGGCACGATTGCTATTGCGCAAGACTCAATATGATATACCTACTCAGTTGCTATTTTTGTAGTTATCGAATAAAAATAAATGAGTCGAATATCTATAATATCTTTACAATATTTTTACAAATTTTGAATTTACAAATATGATTATATTCTAATATTTACTAAACGGCTGTTTTCGTGTGTGTGTCACGAAATTTATAGGTCCATGTACGAAATACTTTTCGTTAGAATTTCGGCATTTTGACAAAATCAATATAGTAAATCGACCCTTGCGAAAAACGTGGTAGGTAAACGTATTAAGAGGCAGGAAATTGGAAAACACATAAGGCAGTTTTATTATGTCAAGAAGTTAAAAGCTTCCATTATTATATTTATGCAATAACGGTTTTAATGTTATTTTACAATACTCGTAAAATATATGTAAAATATTATGTATGATTATATAGGGTGTCTCTTTTGGAGCTATAGGATGTGATTTGTGAATAAAACTAATAATATTTGACAAACTGAGTTCTCATTCTTCAACATAGAATGGAGAAGATATGGTTACAAATGGAAAACAATATCGTTCATAGCATCTCAGATGAAAACAAACATTTTTTCCACAGCAATGTATATTAATGCATACCAGCTGACTATGGTAAGTAAACAACGGTACAACAATGAAGCAGATATATGTTAAAAGCAATGATACGATATAAAGAAAAAAGTGATATGTGAAAATTGTTTGCACAAAACCCATCTAAATTTATACTGAATACAGTAACAAAACTATTATTCTTATTCAGTAACTGTTATTTATAGGTCTTCTATTTGTGTGGAAACGTGTATCTTATATTATGGCAAAAGTAAATAAAGACCTAGATAATCACATATACTGGATGAACTAAAATTAGCAGAGCTCGAAAATGAAATTTTGAATAATAAATATTTAAACATACTTATAGTAAATATATGCGTTCAATAATAAATAATTTTACGTTAAACAAATGAAAAGTAATCACAATTTATCAGAGAACTTAAAGATCAGAATTCTACATCAGATTAGATTACATCGACAGAACGATTTATTTATTATCAATGAATTAAGTTCATGATAAATAAATACAGATTTTATATGTAGCAAAACAAATATAAGTTTCCCTTAAGCATCTATTTGTCGTACATGTCATATACAAATCACTGGAAAAAATTGTTGCATTTATTATAGACATTGTTCTTATCTAATTTGACTCGTCGAGTTCAAATCTACAGACAGTTTTGCTTTATATTTATAAACTCTAGATTTTTTATAATTCGACATTTTCATTTTCGCGAAATTTGGCGCTTCGTATCGTAATCACATGATGGTAGAAAATTACTCTTGTAGCTCTTGCGCCTGTAGACTTTGTCAGGGCAATCCGTTGGATGCTCCAGCAGTAGGCTGCCATCATATGCTTGTACCAACACTTTTGGTAGCGTTCTTTCATCGTCAAGAGGTTTGATAGAAGCGCTCTCCGTGTTCTCTGGGAATTGATCGAGGTGACTATACAGAAAATGAAGCAATATGACACTCATATTGCAAAAAATATTTCATAAAGCCAACATAATTGTAGTAATGAGAACTTCATAGTTAGGAGCTTCGTAGTTTTTATTGCCTTTTAAGGAAATTTTGTATAACTGCTACGAATCACCACTAATTTTTAATCTGTACATCGAAGAGGCGATTAATGTGGTAAAAGATAGAGTGGATTTCGGGATTAAAATACAGGGACAGAAACTAAAAATGCTGAGATTCGCGGATGATATAGCAGTATTAGCATCTAGTAAGGAGGAATTAGAATCGGCATTGAACGAAATGGAGGCAGTGTTGACAGAGGAATACGAAATGACGGTGAATAAAAACAAAACTAAAGTGTTAGTGTGTAGTATTTAGGAAGTAAAATAAATTGGGATGGAAGAAGCGATAAAGATATAAAACAAAGAATAGCGCAGGGTCGAGTAGCTTTTAACAAAAAGAAAGCACTTTTATGCTCGGGAGTAATAAACTTAGAAACAAGGAAGAGATTTTTGAAAACATATGTATGGAGCACGGCACTATACGGTTGCGAAACCTGGACGGTAGGGGAAGCAAGTAGGAAGAAATTAGAAGCTTTTGAGATGTGGTGTTACCGAAGAATGATGAAAATACCATGGACTGATAGGGTTAGAAACGAAGAAGTATTGGAGAAAGTGGGCGAGAAAAGAAGTATGTGGAAAAACATAAGGATGAGAAGAGATAGAATGGTAGGCCACTTGCTGAGACATGGGGGAATAGTCCGCGATATTTTGGAGGCAGAAATAGGAGTGAAGAAAGGCAGAGGTAGGCCTAGATTAGACTACTGCTCGCAAATAGTAAGGGATGTAGGTTGTAGCACAATTAGCGAAATGCGTAGGTTAGCACAAGATAGGAGAAGCTGGAGGTTAGCGTCCAACCAGTCTTAGGACTGATGACCTAATCATGATGATGATGCTACGAAAGATAACCACTCTGCTTCCTCCTTGTCATTCCTGACAAAATCTTCCTGACAAAATCCTGTGTATGCAGATCTATACCATATATTTTTACACACATATACTTTCAAATGAGACCTGCTTTAAGACCAATGTCCAATTGTAATAGAAGCGAAATAACTATTCTATTTATTGAAAACCAAATGGTTTCTTTCACATATTTTTTAAGGTAATGAGAATCAGTTTGGCTTAACATTTTAGCTACTGTGCATACCAGAGTAGGTACACATAGTTCATTTACATAGGAACTGTGTGTATATAATGTGAGCACAAGGAGTAGATGTGGACAATATGTAGACATAAGTTCTATTGATTTAAATGCATTTATCTTTTGGTTCAGTCTGTGGATAAAAAACAGCAAACTAATTTTGGACTTTGTTAACTGATGGTAGTTATAGAAGTCTCTGTAACTGTTGTTACCAAAGTTATATTACAATTGGCTCTAACGTTTTTGTATTATGTACGTACGTATTGTATAATGTTAAAAAAAACGAACCGTAAAGGTTTAAGTGAAGCTGAACTTCAGCAAATAGTGGATGAAATGAGTGATATGGAATATGACGTCTATAGTGACGATGACTTACTGGTTGATTCGGACTTTGCGTTATCATCAGATGATTTGGATGATAATAATAAGATTGGGGATACTTAGGAAATAGATGAAAGTGACTAGTGCAGACGAATCCTCTGAGGGATGTCAAAAGGACTCACCTGAAAAATAAATAAATAATTTACGGGACATATGGAGTGAACATAAACGTAAGTTAAAATTTTTGTTGCGAATTGTGAAGGTGAATTTGGGTTCACTACAGGAAATGTAAGAAATTTTATCTTTGAAGAAATCTCTGGGTTTTCACAAAAACATTTTTTGACAAATGAGAAGGGAATCAGCCATTTCATTTTTTCAAATTATTCATAGATGACCAAATTTTATCACTTGTCGTTGAAGAAACGAATAGAATATGTAGAACAAAAAATAATTGGTGGTATTACAAGGGAAACGTTGTGCAAAAATTTTCTTTTAGTTCACTGGAAAGATACGGATCAATGTCAAGAATTCGATTTAAACTTCTTCTAGCAAACATACATTTTGCTAACAACGAAGTTGTCATGTAGGCAGTAGGCCGTACGAAATTGAATTATTGCAAAACCATTTGTTCACAAAACTTCTTCCACCCCGGGCAAAAATGTAGCGACCCAAATTCTTTATGCTAGATATAGCTTACTAATGAAAACATAAAAAAATCACCGATTTGTAGATATTCCAAAAAGAGGAAGGCGCACAAGATGCTATAAGCTAAAGGGTGAAGAAAACGGACGCGAATACGCAGTAAAGAACACTCCTCATGTAAAAACATCATGTTGAGACTGTGATGTTACGGTTACGGTTTGAAATATTATTTTGATTCTCACAACTACGTGTTTACAAAATAATAGTTGTGACAACATATGGTTACACATAGTCCCTGAAAAGAAAAGATGTTAATTTCTATATGGGTGCACTGTGTGTACTATTTTTGGACTCACATTCATATATATGTATATATATATATATATATATATATATATATATATATATATATATATATATATATATATATATATATATATATGAAAAAATATTTCTTCCTTTTCCTATTTTTGTAAGATACAAATAAAGTTATTAAAAACAAATATGTCAGTTAATACAAAATGATCTCAATAGTCCTAGTTAGTAGCCAAAGTGTTAATTCAATTTTTATAATTTGTTAAATAAATTAACACTACTTTTTATGCTGCATAAGAATACATAGACGAATATATTATATTATATTACCATTAGCAGCCAAACAAAAAGAGTTCCTTTCTCTAAAAGTCGAAGCCGTAATAAAACACAGACTTGTTAAGTGAGCAAATAGGTTGAATTACATCATCGTAGGATTCCTTAATCCGTTCCGGATTTGTACAACTAACCGAATTTCGAGTTTGTATGTCAACTCTATTAGAAGATTAAGTGTTTTTGGATATTAGGGGACGCCGAGATAGGACGTTAGATCAACAATCAGACAAAACATTCGATTAGATCCCGTTCCGCTTCTCTAGAACCTTCTCGCCAAATACATTGACCCGGACAAAGGCGCTATAATGCGACTCCAATAAGTTTTTTCCGCAGTAATCACTCGCGCGTTTTCTGTTTTTATTTCCACGGGCCATTTATTCGACTTCTCTCGAATTCGGAGTTTCTGTCAACTTGCGGCTGAAGTTTATTTATAATGTATCAACGTATCTTCCAAGAAACGTAACTTTTTATAATCGGCGCAGTAATCTGTAGCGGGAAAATTGATGGATCATACATAATGCGCTCGACCTAGATGGTAAAATATTTAAATATTCCGCTGGTACTGGATGTTTTTCTCTATTTGTATAAGGGGGTGACTTTAGAGGGATGCATTGTATACTGAGTAGGGAAACACGATGAGAACACAAGAAACGGTAATGGTAATATAATGTTGATTTTTTGCATAACGAAGCATTTTGTTACTAATTCTTTTTCTAGACATAAGAACATAGATATAATGTACGCAAGGGAAGAAAAAAATCAAAATGAAATTATATCCTAGTAGAGGGTCTTTCAATAGGGACGTTCGAAATTTGTTAGGTTATAGCAGCCACGCTGTTAAAGTAACATCTGTCAAATTTGTTGTGAATTGTTCAGTAGTGTATGGCAAACCACCATGGAGGGCTATAACGTTCAATAGCGTGCGCAAATCATCAAATTATTTTCAAAATCAGTGCTCCATTCAAGAAACGTTCAGTGCATTACGTGATCCTCGCCTCGATCCTTTTATCCTCGCCACAACCGCCCCGCCGAGTCGACTATTCCACATTTGGTGGCTAAATTCGAGTCAACTGGTTTGATAAATAATCAGCCAACATCCGTACATCATCGAAACGCCATGTCTGCTGAAAACATCGCTGCTGTGCGAGAGAATGTACGGGAAAACCCGAGGCAGTCAACTTCTCATCATTTACGAGAACCTGGACATCTTCTAAAAAGAAACTGACATTGCCGTAACCGTCAACGGCGAGCGCTACAGATCGATGATAAATAGCTTTTGGGGCCTTTGGTTAACGTAACGAACGCCGTCCGGCAAATTTAGCCAGATTTATGCACCAAAGTAATCGAAAATTGGACCTCTCAAATAAGTGCCACCAAGCAAAGCCGCGGCGGACATTTGAATGACGCATTCCATACTAAATGCCATAAAGTAGTCTTTCAAATAAGAAAAAATCTCGCACACAACATGCTTTATTTACGTTTAAAAATCGAGCGTCCTTATTAAAAGACCCTTTAGAAAAGACCAACATTAATACAATAATGGATGCAGGGGTTAGAAGAGGATTTGAGGCAGGAAATGATCACCACCTATAAGATTATAGGAAAGAAAAAGAGGAAAATAGATGCAGATGATTTAAAATGATGCAAAACAGCAAAAGCAGAGATTGAATTAGTAAAAATATATAAATCAAGAAATGAATAAACCAGTAAAGAATATATGGAATCAGTGACAATAAAATTGACAACTAATGAAGAAGTATTCAAGGCAGGAAATTTAGGACAAATGTAGAATACATTCAAGGAAATTACCAGATATAGCCAAAGTGGCATGTGGCAGTTACAAAAAGGACAATACGGATAAGTAAACAGCGTGGTGGACCACAGAGAAGGAAGTGAAAAGATTATTCTAAAAGAGGCATAAAAAAACGTAGCATATAAAACTGAAGGAAGAAAACAGAACAAATAGTGATAGGAGCAAATAGTCAACCCTGGAAAGAATTTGGAGAAAAATAGCAAAGATTACCACAAGTTGTTTTATAAAATATTAAAAACACGTCGAAAGGATAAAATATACGACACAAAGCAAATAATGAATATACAAGGAAAACTGATCATGAACGATAAGCAGACAATGGATAGATGCCGAGAATATTTTCAAGAATTTTTAGGGGTAGAAGGAGAAAGGATACAGTAACAAAACTACATGAAGGCAAATACTAAATGAAGCAATAACAATATGAGAATTGTAAGATGTAATTCAAAAACAAAAAAATAGAAAAACAAAATAAAGATCGGGGCGATAAAATTGATTGCACAAAAAGGAAGAGAAATGTTATTGCAGATATTTAATAAAATATGGCAGGAAGAACAAATACCAACAGATTGACAAGTAGCACTTACAGTATCGATACATATAAAAATGCGATGTGAAAATACAACATCGTAGATTATCGACAAAAGGATAAAAGAAACAGTTGAAGAAACAGTAGATGAAGTAAAAAGTAGGTTCAGAAAGGCAAGGAGTATTCAGGACCATCTATTTATATTAAAGAAAATACTGACTCAGAAAAAAATTATATTCTTAGGATTTAATGACTGAGAGAAGGCTTTTGATAAGGTACTACATGAAACATTAGGAGAAGAGAAATAGGAGAGTTTTGGGAACCACTGATCTAAATATACTCACTATCTAACCGATTACCTGTCATATCTTTTGAAGAATTGAAATCCGCATTACTTTTCAAATATACACCATTTATGTATATTATTGAATTTCTAATGAAACAAGAGACATAACATACCTCTCTAGGATTCAGTTTGAAATAATTTAGTAAAACAGTAATCTTAATTAAATAGGAATTAATTTAGGAGAACAAAACAGAATATCAATTCAGTCGATCATCTATTCTTTGACGAATAGCTATATTTATTTGAACCCAATAACACAATGGCGGCCAATAATAATTATCATCCACAAAATTCACATGACGGTAGGTTTGCTAATTGACAATTAGTATTCCGGCGTAGTATAAACATTTCACTATTTCAATAATGATGGGTAAAACAAACAACAACATATTTACGTCATGATCTGTATTGAATCCTGATCAGTTAAGCATGGGATTAATGTGAGCATTATTATTTCACAAATGCTTTCCTCATTCTCTATAGGGCTGCATAATTACGGATGATGATGTCTATTAAGTCTATTAAGTCTATTTTATGGTGCTGTTGGACACTCCCAACGTTTCTATGAAAATAAAAAAAAACTGTTTTAATAAATTCTAATGCTTACTTTTATTAGATAAAAATTTACTTATTTTAATCGTCTTTGAAAAAGCTTTTTATTAAGTAAGATGGGAAAAAATGTTCGAGATACTAAAGAGCGCGGGAATGAAGTATAGAGATAGGAGAGTAGTACACAATCTATACAAAGACCAAACTGATGTTATAGAAGTAGGAGGGGAAAGAAGGGAAGTAGGTATTAGGATAGGAGTAAGACAAGGATGTTCGCTATCACCACTAATTTTTAATCTGTACATTGAAGAGGCGATTAATGTGATAAAAGATAGAGTGGGTTTCGGGATTAAACTACAGGGACAGAAACTAAAAATGCTGGGATTCGCGGATGATATAGCAGTATTAGCATCTAGTAAGGAGGAATTAGAATCAGCGTTGAATGAAATGGAGGCAGTGTTGACAGAGGAATACGGAATGAGGGTGAATAAAAACAAAACTGAAGTGTTAGTGTGCAGAGGGCGCGAGAGTAGAGCAAAAATAAAAGTACAAATTAATAATGAAAGATTGGAGGAAGTTAAAGACTTCACTTATTTAGGAAGTAAAATAAATTGGGATGGAAGAAGCAATAAAGATATAAAACAAAGAATAGCGCAGGGTCGAGTAGCTTTTAACAAAAAGAAAGCCACTTTTATGCTCGGGGGTAATAAACTTAAAAACAAGGAAGAGATTTTTGAAATTAGAAGCTTTTGAGATGTGGTGTTACCGAAGAATGATGAAAATACCGTGGACTGATAGGGTTAGAAACGAAGAAGTATTAGAGAAAGTCGGCGAGAAAAGAAGTATGTGGAAAAACATAAAGAAGAGAAGAGATAGAATAGTAGGCCACTTGCTGAGACATGGGGGAATAGTCTGCGATATTTTGGAGACAGAAATAGGAGTGAAGAAAGGCAGAGGTAGGCCTAGATTAGACTACTGCTCGCAAATAGTAAGGGATGTAGGTTGTAGCACAATTAGCGAAATGAGTAGGTTAGCACAAGATAGGAGAAGCTGGAGGTTAGCGTCCAACCAGTCTTAGGACTGATGACCTCATGATGATGAATCGTCTTTGATGATGATAGGAGAACTAAACAAAGTAAGAATTATGAATCAAAATATTTTTAGATTCATATTACTAATCGTACATCAGCTAAGATTTTAGTCTACGTGGTGGAATGTGGGTGAGGGGTGAAGTCCGAGCAGGACTATTGCTCTTATCTGCTCATAGCTGCAGAGCAGGAATGAGTTTCGTTTAAGGCGGATATATTTTTCCTCTGATCTATTACAATTTTCATAATGGGTATTAACTATACAACTATAATAAACTGTTCTGTTTTTTCCTACTCAGGCATAGAATTTAAAAAAAAATGTTGTTAAGTTTATGATCATTTACTTGATTTATCACTTAATTACGCGATCGCCATACACTATTCATCGTCAAATGAATTATGTACAAGTTATTAATGCACATTAGTTTTATTTATATTTTCTTGCTTATTATTGAAAATCATGCCTAACTAAAAATATCTTGGTAATAACAAGATACTGTGAATTCGATAAACATGAAATATTACGGGGTCTTTTCATGCCACTTTTCTGTAGCTGTTTTATTTCTTAGATATAGCGAGAAACCGTATTTCTGATATTTTTGCACATTTATTTGTTTACAAGTTTCGGAGATAACAGCAATTTCTTCTTATCAACGTCTTACTTTTGACATAATTGAGGAAAGTTTTCACTTTTCAGCGGTGTATGAAAATCATCCTTTATTTGCTTCATTTGTTATGCAATAATGTATTTCGAATAGTTCAGTTTACACGGATTTGTCATTTACATATAAGTCCGCTTTTATTTATAATCAACATTTTAGGCTACATGTCAATAAACACAATTATCGCTATTGCACCACAGGTAATCTTTACATTATTAAGAAATCTTGACATAAGAACAATGTACCAAAATTTCTCAGAATAATTTCAGGACGACACTAATACTATAGAAGTACTTTTTAGTAATAGTAGTAATGTTTCAATTTATAAGGATACGAGAAAAATTAAAACATACTTCCAATAAAGTTCCAATATATGTATGTAATTCAAGGTGGCATCCAAAGCCTTAAAATTTCTCTATTCTAAATAACATTTTTATGTACTCGTAGAATAGACAATAGGGCTGGCTATACTCTATTCTAATGTATTCTATGTTATTCCAAATAAATAAATAAATAATGGCAACGGCCATCCCATGTTGAACATCGATCCTCATTCGATCACCGAAGTCAAGCAACCTCGGGCGCAGTTAGCACTTGGATGGGTTACCGCTGGAAAACACCGCGTGCCGTTGCCGTTTCAGCCTGCAGTGCTGCTGGGTGGATTGAGTAGCCCAGTAGTACTGTTGCCGGTCCCAAGCCCGGAAGAAAGAGGAGGGTTAGAGGGCAGGTTTAGCTGCCCACCCTCTGTCAAACACATCCATCTTATAGTACCGATGATATTCATCGAAGAGGAACAGGTCATAGACCTACTGTAGTAGAAGGAAGAAGAAGAAGAAATAAATAAATAGGTAAAAAAAATTTGTTTTAAACTAATCCATGCTTGTATCTATACCTGTATATTTTTGCAAATCTTATGTTTGACTATTACTGGAATAAAGTGAAGTATCATTCCCATACGATGGATGACATTACACATTACGTTACACTTAATCAACCTAAAACAAATATTACTTTTAGAGTCGATATTGTTTACTCAGTGTCCAGGTGAACTGACCACCGAAATCGTGCGATTTAACGCCTTTAGACATATTTTTTTGGGATTATTTTAAATCGCAGGTGTATGGAAATAAACCGCAAACAATTGATGCTCTCAAAGTCAACATAACGAACGCCATCCAGCAAATTCAGCCAGATTTATGCGACAAAGTCATCGAAAATTGGACTTCCCGAGTACGTGCCACCAAGCAAAGCCACGGCATTTGAACGACGTAATATTCCTTTAAGTTTGTTTGGACACACAGAAATTAGAACATCCCTCCCCCAGAAAGCCTACAGGCAGGTTTTGTGTAGGGGAAGGTTAAACATACAAACGCGGACAAACACCCAGCCCTGAGGGAAGTGCCAAGTTCCCTCTGGTGAGAATCGAACTCACGCAGACAATGTGCCCAGTATTTGGCCCAGTTGCCACCCTGTTACCAAATACCAAATCAGCACCACCGCGGCACCATGAGAATAAGACCATGCGTCACCCATCCAAGTCGCAACTGTGCAATCCGTTGCTTGACTTCGAACAGCGCAGGTCCGACAATGAACGGAGTACGCTGCCTCATCCTCTTACTTACATCCTTAATACCATAAAATATTCTTTAAAATAAAAAAAATTGAGTGGATATCCCACACACAACTTGTTTTATTTACATTTGAAAATCGGGAGTCCTTATTGAAAGACCCTTTACTAGGCTCACAGGTTATACCCGTATAGAGACTGAATTATTGACCTTCTCTAAACGTCGTTTCTGTAAAACTATGTGAAAGGTATTCTCATATTCATATCATTAAACTTTTTTTCGTATCCCTTTCAAAATATGTATATCGATTCAATTTTTATTATAATTTTATATCAAAAATTTTTCACACCGTGGTGAATAGAACGTTGCCTTACACCGTTTATGAAGGACTAAATTTGCTTAAAAACTTATATTTACTTATATAGCTTACCATTTCTATTTCTTGTTATTTCCAGTACTTGTAATTTATACAAGAATACGAAAACAAGATAATACGGAATATTAACAATTGTCAGTATATTTTTATATTTTTCACCAAGGACAACGCAGAACACCTAAAAATGAACTGCCATGTTTTTAACACAATTATAGTTCATTTTAAGTTTGGCGTATGGACACAATTTGACATTGTCAATGTATAATTTTCTCTATAACGCTAAAAAATATTATAATAATTTTATGTATTTTTTAGATACATTCTAATGAATGCATTAAAAATATATATAACAACTTAAACGATTTATGTTTATTACCTGTCTTCAACGAGGGTCGTAAAAATTCCAGACCAACCCTCGCACATGTTTGCCATGAGACTTTACGTAATCTTTTCAGGGATACTTAAAAGGTGATTAAATATTAAAACCTTAAGGGTGAGGGTTTATTAAATTACCGTAAGGTACCGCCTTATCACCAAAATAAAGTTGTCATTTTGACAGAGATAGGAACGTAATTAATGCGCCCATGTCTAGACTGATTAATTACCCAGGCAGTCGTTCCATTGGGAGAAGTTATGTAAACGTTTGTCAGCGCGTGGAGAAAAATAACATCTGCTCAGATATTTAGGGCATAGATAAGGGTTTTAAAATGCACGTCCCATCCATAGTTAGATAGTATTTAAATTATTTTAATTCCTGGAACTTTATGGTACGTATCGACTTGGAAATACTCGTATATTGCATATATTTTTATATTAAATTTATTTTTTGGAATGTTCAAGATTTATTGGCAATGGAAAATATATCCGAGAAAAGACTTAAGTCAATATGAAAATATTTGCTTAGAAATGACAAATAAAAACTACATTTTTTCATAGATCCCGCGCTTTTTGTTCAAATTAAATGCCAGTTTCCTCATTGAGTGTATATTCCTTTGATAGTTTCTTTGGATAACTGCTGGGCTAGATGCTGAGTCTCCTTTCTTTTGAGCTTTTTCTGAGTAAGTCACCTGTAATGAATGATAAAACGTTGGCCCCATGTTAACGTGAGATACATCCGAAGACCAGGGAGATTTAACCATACTATCTTTTGGAAGCTTCCAGTTAATAAAACATGTCAAATTATAAATGAATTACTTTAGGGTCGTTGAACGTGAATAATATTGAACCCCCCCCCCCCCAGAAATACAATCATTCTCTTATTAAAAAAATAATTAGTATTTCTTAGGAATTCTATTTGGTTGGTTGCAAAGATCTAATGATTGATAGTAATGTGTTATCATTAGATTCCATCCACTTCACTGTTGAAAAACAATATATTTAGCGAGGCATCAATTCGAATTTTTTTTTCAATAAATCTATACTTTATTCTTGTCTCTCTTTGATTTGTAGATACAAATCAAATACAAACATCATTACAATTTTCCATATTTGAAATTTCCTATCAAGTACACTATGGATTTGCTGAATTTTACCCAATTAATGCTGCTGGTAATTGATATCCTGTGAAAAAGGGAAGGATTTGTATGTATATCTATCGTTCAAGCTCTTCAAATTGTTTTTATTTTATTTTTTTTTGTGATTACGTGAAAATTGATAAACAAATATACGTATAAAATACAATATTTTCTTTAGGGATTTTTAATTTTAAAAAACAAGAAATGTTACTATATCGCCTTTCTTTTTTTTTGTGATTAATTTTTTGTTTATTTATTTTTGTATACATATATTGGTCAATTTTGAAATTTAAGTTTGTTAGAATTACAACTTTACTTTCAAAAAGTTTCAAGATTTAAATATTTTTTCGACTAATTAAAGTCATGAAGAAAAGTGAAGCATGTTTTTCATGAATGTAGTATATTTGTCGAGGGTCGAGATTTGTTATATTGAAAATTGATTACAAATGTGTCAAATGTTAGTTCACTGTTGAATTATAAATTAATTATTGCTTTAAATAAAAGTTTTACTTATATTAATTATACATTTTTTTTTTAATTTAAGTATATAAAATTTATTTACAATAGTATTTCTTAAATATTTTGTAAACTAAGTATCGAATACGCCACTGATTCAATATGAGCACCATAGGTAGTGCTAAATATAAACTATAGCTACTGCCCAATAAATAAACAAATAAAATGGGTAGATGTTAATTAAGGTGTTGATGGGTAGGAATTCTTCTTTTTTATTTACACTGTATTTCTTTGTTTAAAATATCTTATAAACTCATCCACAAGGTGATTAAAAATTGGAATTATGACCGTCCTAGCAATTGTTAATTAAAAAGTTATTTTCAAAACAGTTTGTGTCTTCACCACTTTAAAGTTTATAATACTCTAAAAAAATCTAAATGCACCCATCAAGTATTCCCAGAATAGTTCTAGTCACTCTAACTTGAAAGATTAATAACTTTTATTTTATTTTTGTACTCATACCTTTAAATTCTTTTTTAACATTCTGAGGTTTGGATTTGTTTCATTTAAAATATATCAGGTGTCAACGAAATTATATAACAGCCCGTCATTTTTTTTATCGGAATAAAATTTAATGTTTGAGTGCAATATTAAAATTAATACTTATTAATTATAATGAAATTATCAGAAAAAAAAAATTAAATCTATTTTTCGTAATTTTTGGGTAACAATCGTTATAATTTAAATTTTAAATTAGTATCATTAGGAGTTCATCGTAAAATAATTGTAGAAAAACGTAATTTATTTAGGTAAAACGTATTTTAACTTTAGATTATTATCTTTTGTACGAAACCCAGTTTTAATTTCCTTACAATTCATTTACAAAAAGAAAAAAATCAGCACCCAAACATAAAAAATCAGCTGTATTATCTGAAAAGTAAGCCATATTATCCAATACCTACTGGAAAAAATTTTAAATTATCAATTTTGATTTTATAGAAAATTGAATATTGGATAAGTCCACCATATTAAGGAAATTTCAAAAATTTTGATTCATTGTATAGCCAAACCCATCCAGAATCGGAATGTTGAAAATAAAAATTGACGACGTTGTCGGTGAAAATGAAGGTGGTTTTAAATTTGAATTATACCTGCGTTTTAAATTTGAATGTTATATTTCCATTTAAGTTGAAGAACATACTTATTATTCAGTATTGCAAAGTTATTCTCTAAGCAGATACTTCTTAATAAAATATCAAGATGAAATGACAACGCTACATCCAGTAAATACTGAAGTACCCCAGGGTAGCGTCCTTCGACCGGTATTGGTGTGTGGTCGTATAGCGTCTACTTTATTAAGAATAATAAGAAATGCGCCATGGTATGTAACAGATGACACAATACATAGGGATTTAAAAGTGCCAACAATGTGCAAAGAGACAAAGCGTGTGAGTTCAAAGTACTTATACAATTTTGAAGCTCATCCAAACTCTCTAGCTATGAAACTACTTAACACTTAACACTTCTGGACATGATCCATATTGATTAGAATAATGTAATTAGTGAATGGTAATAGTAGTCTAATAACTTAATAGTTAATTTATTTCTTCACTTTTTTTTACTGATTTTAAATAATGTATACTTTGTTAATATACGAGTACGTTATGATCTTAATGTAGGCCACTAATTCCTGCTATTGTGTATATATTCTTCATTCTTTTCACTTTTTAAAAACAATTTATTTTTAAATTACGATTTTGAACACATACTTATGTCAAAAAAGGAGAATCCTCTTTTATACTTTTAAACTTGAAACCTATTTGACGATTACTTGATGTTTACTTGCTGACTAGTTGAGGATTACGGAGGTACTGAAGTTACTGATGGTTGTTTCTCTATGTAAAACATTTCTGTTGCTGAGGCGGCAGGAATGTTTTAAGAAGTGTTTTTCTCGAAAGCTTTTTGCAAGTTGCAATAAATGCGATAAAAAACAATGTAATTTTATGATAAACACAAAAGGTTTTTAGTTACTCGATAATTGCAATGACTCTGGTATACTCTTTTATTGACATAACATGTGGATGCCCTGATATAATATTATAAAGTACAATCCTATTATAAGTCTTAATTTAATAATAAGAGAAAATTCTATACAATACATATAACATTTGTTTATTGCCCATGGGCAAATTATAAATATTTGAAGGAGTAAATAAAAAATCAACTAAAAAAATGCCTGGCTGATACATGATCACATTAACACCTGGTATATAAATAGTTTTTAATAACCGACGTATTATATATGGTAGGCCTTCTAAATCTGTTGCAGGATCTCATTTTATTAGATTTTTGTAGGCTAATTTTATCTAATTTATTAGTGGAAATCATAAAATTTCTTAATAGATCAAAATCATAAAACGTAAATGAAGTTTTATTTACGTTTACGTTATTTAACATTTATAATATAATCATCCATTAAGTGCCAGTTGTAGAACTAAGAAAGCAAAAGTCAATATAAAACGGACAAGGATGATTATTTCAAATTCACGATAACACGTCAATTACATGTAAATGATATTCAGTAAGTATCGCTTTAATAGAACACGTACATAAATGACAACTGAAAACATCGCGCCGGTCTTATATTACAGGAAACTGTTAGGCGATTCATCGAATAGAAAATATTCTACTATGATTTCTTATCGTGCGACAGTTTTTCCCGACGGAATTGAAAGGCAAAAAAAGTGAAGTTAAATATTTGAGTATCGACCGAGAGCAAACAAGGCTTGAATACAAATAAGGAGGCCAGATTTTGCATGTTTTATTAATTTTCTTCACAATTTATCATTTGTTAAAGCAGTATATTTAACAGTTCATATTTTATAAATGATCTAATGCTATTTATGGAAATGTGACAGATTAGATTTATTATAATAGCCGTCCAAATTATGGATTATCAATGGCAGTCTATCTTAATGACTGAAGGCGGTATATCGAGTATGAGGGGACTAAATCTTCCAGGTTGGCTACGATATTTAGTACTTTGCATGTTTCAAATTTAAATTAGTTTATTGACCAACTATATCATTATATTGAGTGAAACAAAATTGTAATAAAATATTTTATATGCGTCAACGGAAAAACGATAAAAAGACTTATATAAGCAATTTACATTAATTTGGCATAACTAAATTGATTACACCTGGTTCTGGGCCAACTGATGTCATCATTATGCTTTTACTTTTCCGCACTCAACTATACCAGAGCGGAACAGTAATGTAATCGTGTAAAGAAAAATGAGAAAAAATTTTTTCCAGCGTTTATTTTTCGTTTTTCGGCCTAAAAACAAAAACATGGTTTTTAAAAATGTTTTGTCTGTGTGTGTTGTCGTAAAATTTCTTGTTAACACAATAACTCAACTAAATCGTGTCGGATCGATCGGGTTTTGACTGATTCTGATCGGGGACGTCTCCCAGACGACACCTATTGATTTTGAGGTGGATAGAACACACTCTACCATGAGTCATGAGAAAGCACAACGGTGGACTATTTGAGAAATTTTTTTTGTTAGCACGATCACTCAATTAAATCGTGTCGGATCGATCAGGTTTCGACTGATTCTGATTAGGAACGCCTACCAGACGACATCTATTGATTTTGAGGTGGATAGGACACACCTCACCCTGTCCATGGGTCATGAGAAGCACGATGGTGGTATTGACCTGCGACTATTTTTCTCCAAATTACAGTCCTTGAAGAACATCGAAAAATTTTGGATTTTTTTAAATTTCTTAATTTTTGTGCCTAGTGTAATAAATCCGGGATTACCAAATATCATTATTATAACTTGTTATATTGTACTGTAAAAAAAATCATACCAGCGTCATCTGGCAGTAGTTTCAAATGTAGCAAAAGCATATTTTTCGTTTTAAATCGACAATCAAATAATGTAATGTACGAGTATTTGTTTTCCATACTTTTACGCGGATAAATAACAATGTATCGACGTGAAAAATAATACTAAATGATGGAATCGGTTATTTTCTATTTTATGTCTCACGTTACATTCCACATAAAACATAAATAGCAAATAGCACGTTTTGTAAATCCCCAATTTTACGTATATCAGCGTATACTATATGGAATTGTAATGTAAAACATTCATCGAAAACATCAATCAAAACGTCATATGCGATTAATGGATTCATTCATTTGTCTTTTATTTTTATAACTTTGTTGATGTACCCCTTGATGACTCAGCCTCATTAGTGGTATTGGGGTGTAAACATACAGAGATGGGGTTTACAATAAAATAAAAGGGAATGCACTGTTTGTTGACTACTACTAAAAACTATAGAGATAAACATAATTATATAGAGTAGTTATTAAAAAATGGGAAAATAGCATCGTAAGGTTAATTTTAACAAAATTGTCCACGTTCATCGATTAGAACACATTCGATGGGTCTCAAAAATGGCAGACTCAGTCCTAATGGAAGTCAAGGCTCCTCACCAAGTGTTTAAAACCGTAATATGTATAAAACTGTACTAAAATGGACTTTATTTAAATTGAAAGGCATTCGGGTTTCAATGGGAATATGACTTAAACAGATATAACCTCAATTATGTCACGAAAACTTAATTTAAATTTTACACATTTTTTGGTTATTCAGTGCAGCAAAAAGTTGTACACTAGGTATCTTTATAATTTGAAAAAATTGGCTTATAGTTATATTTAAAACGGTAATAAATAATTTTCTCTTTTTCATAACAACGATTTTAAAGGTAATGTGATAATTAAAAATCATTGATGGTGAGATAAAGATGAATATGATGTTATAGACATTTTACAAAGGAATAATGTTATAAAATTACTTTAATACTTATTTACTACTTTTATACTAACAGTTGTAAACAGAACACGGATAAAATAATACTTAATAATTTATATTTTTATGTATTCACTTGAACAAAATGGAACGTCCTGAATACTTCAAAAGATAAAGTAAAAACTTGATGAAACGTATTCAATACTTTAAAGAACGGCAAATTGTTATAATTTTTTGATTTTCAAATAATCAATAAATGGTTTAAGTTAAACATTAGTAAAACATATTAAACTTTTTAGCAATCTTGAGCAACTCACAACGCACTGTGACTAATTCGTTTGTCTTTGATTTGTATAATTTTACTTTACCTTATTTAAGTAGCTATTCCCACATCTGTGATACAAAAATATTGTTGAATTGTTGGTGTTTTTTTTTTTTTTGAAAAAATATCCATATGCCCACTTATTTGACTATAGCTAGTGTTCTAATTTTTTAAATTTATTTAGGAAATGAAGGGTGCTGACCACGAGATGATCTATGGGAAACGTACATATGATAACGAATATCTTCAGGAGACCGAAAGGAAATATGCAGATGTAATACATACAGAACCTAAAAATTGTGTCCGACAAATTATAAAATACTTTTTTAATTATTGAATTAATCTAAAACATAATTAAACAATTAATTTGATCATCTTCTCATGACGGCAACATTTCATTCTGATACATACATGACCTAAAAAAGTATTTCGACAATTACGACAAATTTCTGTAAAATATTTTTATAAATATTGAGTTAATCTTAAACTTTAATGAGTTAATATTAATAACCATTTTATTGTAAAATATATTTTTGAAGTTTTCTTTATAAATCCTTTCATGACGATATTTTTGTAAAATATTTCTATAATTATTGAATTAATCTAAAATGTATTTAAATAATATTGATAACCCTTATATTGTATTTTTAAAAAATCATGGAATTAATCTAAAATTTAATTAACCAATATTGATAACCTTTTAATGGCGTCATAATTCAGAAAATCGAGTAGTGAGAGGTAACTTGAAAAAAATCCAAAATAAAATAGTAGGGAATGCACAAATTCGGTTATAATACACTATTAGTTATGCAATTCAATTGGGCCAGTAGTATAATCCCAAATCCAATGAACATATTTCTATATAATATTTTTCTAATAAGTATTTTAACATTACGTATGAAGTTTTATTTTAAAATAAAATAGAAAAATAATAGGTTATATATAGATTACATAAAACACCTACGCGTAGAATTTTGTAAAAAAAACCTTCAAAATAGAGACTTGTTATTTAAAAAATGAATTTGATGTAAGTCTTGCTTTTGTAGGACACTTTGTATAATAATAAAGACCTCATAAACCTAGAAGCTCAAGAAAATAAATAAATCGATGATCGACGAATGATTTTTATGGAAAATAAATTATATAAAAATATTGATTTTAATGGTTTTTATTGTATTAAAAAAAAATAAAAAAAAACACCTAAACCTATCTTCTGTTTTAACAGTAACACTTGAAAAATAGAAGTATTATAAAACTATAAAGCCGGACATTTAATCTTTTCGGCAGCACACCAGTGGTTAACAAAAAATTAAACACAATTTTTTCTAAATAATACATAATAGTAATATCAAAGGCATCGAAATTGTTCGTTTCGAGTCAGTTCTTGACATTGACAGAACCGATAAAGCGGTAAAACGTTATATTTTAAAGAAATTATATATAACTTTTGTGAAATTAAAATCAAATAAAGCGTTTCAAAGTTTAATAGGGATAATGGGGTTAGTTGAGACTCGGTTTGGGCCTTTTGATCCGCCGGGACTATGTTTCGCAGAACCCGTGGAACACTGGAAGTTAGGCCACTGATTATCTTGTATTCTCTCTTTGACTGTATACGTTATTATTTATTATATTTGAAATTGGAAAGGTTGTATTTCTAAAGATGGTATTCTTAAAAAATAAATTATGACAACATAATATTCTTATATATAGGGTATCCTAGAAAAGAAGGCTGATGAACTCTAAACTTAAAAGAATGAGAATTTAATCTAATATTTTGTTTATATACACATGTAAGTAGCATTAAATGATTCAGAGTATTAATGCTTCTGGGAAAAAGTACCTTATGTAGTAGAGGGCTTATACTGGTTGGGAGTCCTCCCCCCACCACTTTCTATGACGTCACAGTTGACCTTGAGGGATCTCTCTGGTCACGGTCACCTTTTCAAGACCACATCGGTCAAGGTCAACTCACGCGTCACATTGAGATCAAAGGATGCCGCGAGAGAGGTGTTAGCGTCAAAGGTGACAAACAACATATGTATTAATTAGTGGCACGCGTCATATTGACATCAAAGGATGCCGCCAGACAGGTGTTACTTGGATTCCGACATGTGTGTAAATTTTAGGGAAGCGTTGATATTGTCGAGAATTTCAATATTATTTAAAAAAAGTCGGGCTATTGGAGGAGTCGAACCTTGCGGCCTCCGGGTTCCCAAGCTGAACATCTTACAATTAGCGATGAGCTATCGAGGTCTTAAGTCATAGGTGTCCGATATATACTAGAATTATTTCACATGACCGCTGTTGTGGGTCCGAGGCTCGGGAATATGGCTGTACTAGAGAAAAACAAGTATGGCAGCATCAAAGAAAAAAACTAATGACATCACTCACATAATTACTTTATAATTTCTGGCTTGTGTTCAAATACAGGGTAATCAATTGTGAAAGTCGGAAGAAGGCTCTGGATACATAAAACACATATTCTGCATTTATGCGTTGGTTTATTTTTTCTCGGTCACTCAATTTGAAGATAGAGATGTTTTACGTGCGGAAAAGTCCGTTTTAAGGTTTTAAAACTGTTTATTTACATATGTGACGGTAGTAATTACTTCAGCTTGAGCATAGGTTAGATTAAAAATTTAAAAAAATATTTTACAATATCAAAATACAAAATTCAATGGTAGTGATTATTTATCAACTCAAATGTAAAAATGCAGATTGTTAACTCAAATATAAAAATGCAGATAACAATCACTATTAAATGTTCAAGTTCTGCACCATCTGACAGTAGCCTTAGTGACCGTTACTGTATTTTATTAAACATAACTAAAAATAAATAAAATTTGATGAGTCCGAAAGTTTTTTCGCAAAGTTATTTCTTGAATTGGTGACGAATGTATTCATTACTTATCCTAAAAAATTAAAGCATCCTAAATGGCAGATTTGTCCCTTTAATTTTTTTAACGACCTTGGGCATCAAGCTCGCTGCTCTGTTTCCCAGTAAGGCTCGTTTCACATTAACCCGGAAGTCGGGTAAACGACACCTGGTACCCGATTGTTGAGTGAAAGATCAAATGAGACATTTCACATCAAGCCGGCAAATGTCGTGGTCGTGTACACGACACCCGGCAGTCGGGCAAAGGTCCAGGGAGCCCGGCAGCTCCCTGCGAATTGGACGGCTGCCCTGTCCAATGTGCAAAGGAATCGGCCCGGCTGAGGGGATACTGAGCAAGTGTAACCTTTCATATCTACCCGACAGCGTTACTGGCCGGCACTTGTTGAATTTACTCTAACAGTAGTGTTTTGAGTGCCATTGTAAAGTTATTTGGTTTTAATTTATATTTAAGTCATTATGGATATCGCAGTGAATATCGAATATCCTTTACGCTAATACATCAGCGACCAATTTTATGGAAATAAGATTGATGAAGCGTACAGAGACCGAATTCAGACCAGAAATGCTCTGAAAGATGTGTTACTTCGTTGAATGGAATCCTTGATTTTTAGATCTAGGGCGACAAAAGTTTGCATGCTCATTCGATAATTGAAAACCTTTTCTCCATCTTTTCTTAGTTGCTTAAAAAGTACAAAGAATGCCCCCACCTCGTTTCTTCTCATATTGACTGGATGAATTTAATGGACCCATTGAATTTAATTTATTAGCCGATACACTATCATTCACGCCAATAACTGATTAGGCTCGTTCCACATTAATCCAGCAGTCGTGTGCCCGTTTTTTTACCCGGCAATGACGCCGGAATTCTGTCTTTCACATACAAACTACAGACGCCCGGCATCGTTCAACCGTTTGTTTCTTCAGTATCTTTCTAGACATGGAAGGTAATCAGTTATTAGCGTGGATGATATTGTATCGGCGAATGAAGAAAAGAAGAATAAATATAATTCAATGGGTTCGTTCAATCAATATGAGAAGAAACGAGGTGGGGGCATTTTTTGTACTTTTTAAGCAACTAAAAGAAGATGGAGAAAAGTTTTTCAATTATTTTCAAATGAATATGCAAACTTTTGACGCCCTACATCTAAAAGTCAAGGATTCCATTCAACGAAGTAACATATATTTCAGAGCATTTCTGGTCTGAATTCGGTCTTGTTTCATCAGTCTTATCCCATAAAATTGGTCGCTCATGTATTAGCGTAATAAGGATTTCGACTTCCACTACATAATGACCTAAATATAAATTAAAACCAAATAACTTTACAATGGCACTCAAAACACTACCGATAGAGTACATTCAACAAGTGCCGGTCAACAACGCTGCCGGGTAGATATGAAAGGTTACATTTGGTCAGTATCCCCTTAGCCGGGCTGATTCCTTTGCACGACACGACATCCGTCCAATTCACAGGTAGCTGCTGGGCTCCCTGGACCTTTGCCCGACTGCCGGGTATCGTGTACAGGACCACGACAATTGCCGACTTGAGGTGAAATGTCTCATTTGATCTTTCACTCAACAATCGGTTACCCGGTGTCATTTACCCGGTTGCCGGGTTAATGTGAAACGAGCCTTACCCTAAATGTCTACAAAGAGACTGAAGGAACAAACGGTTGAACAATGCCGGGCATCTGTAGTTTGTATGTGAAAGACAGAATTCCGGCGTCGTTGCCGGGTAGAAAAACGGGCACACGACTGACGAGTTAAAGTGAAACGAGCCTAAGAATGAAATCATGATACGTAGTTCTCGTATTTAATGATAACGTAATTCTAAGACAAGATAGTTATCTTGGAGAATAATTTTCTTTACGAGGTTTTCTCGTATGCCCGCACTGAACTCTAGGCTTTATGCTCTGAATGATACATTTTATGCTTTCCACGGATACATCTGCTTTGTTATTTAGTAGGAAGGTGACAACAGTGCTCTTTTAAAAATATGCTTACTTCCGAACAGATCAGACGAAAAATCCTCTTGTAGAATATTTGGTTCAGTATCAACGCTCACTAGAGTCTTAATTGTATGTAACCCATATGCAATTTTTTGAAAAAGAAAAAGGATTCACTTAGAAGCCAAAGCTTAGTGTATGTAATGAGTGCACTAATTTTGCGTTAGCAAATAAATTAAAAATGCACTAAGCATTAAAAAACTTGGAAGGACTTCTATATCTACCGTCTATGAAATACCGAACATCGTGTATATTTGAAGAAAGCCACCTTTCCATGTCGCCGAGTTTAATTAAAAGTACATATATGGTTAGTAAGTATCCTTGGCTCTTTTCTAGGACATCCTGTATACTGTCTGCTATAAATTGTACGCTTGTTTGAAAGACAGTGACCCTAATGACATAACGCGAGTCCACAAAAATACAAGGAAAATATTTGCCCTCAGATATAGATTGCCGCAAATCATTTCCTGTGACACAAACAAAACTTCAGACATGGGTAAATATTGGTTCTCTGACAATAGTTTTGAGTTTAAAGCTTCGAAACAAATGACCGCGATACTTCGTACTTTCCGAATCATTTCAAATTGAGTTTTAGTCCATACGATATTGTCAGCAAACAAGGTAATAATGAACACCATTGTCAAGTTTTAACAAAGGATAAAGATTATATACGTTCAGCTGTGGAGATGTAACTCGACAACATGCTTAGTTGGCGTTCCTTTATTTTACAACCTGACCAATTGAGAGTTGTTTGTTGGCCCTATTAACGTTTCTGTTTCTCATAAAATACGTTTTTGTTAGTTTGCAACGACTTCAAAGCAGCGCTTCAACCAGTCGTATTATATATGTATATACAGTATGACTCACTTTGGTGCTGCATACATTGCATCTCGGGTATTATCAGAGACAGAGAGACGGTTAAATGGGGAAAGTTTTAAAAGGATTTTATTTATCTTTTCACTGCATTATAAAACAATACCTCATATTTATGTAATTGGAGATGTGGCAACGTTTTAACAAGTACATTCTTAAAATACTTTTTCAAATACACTCTTAGACTATTAACAAAAAAATTTTCTGCAGCCCTTTGTTTCTGAGAAAGTGAGAGAACCTTTCCTTTTTCCATATGGCCGTCAAGTTGGACATTTCTATGATTCGATAGCATTTTTATTTCTTTTCCGCGATGTATCACTTCGTTAGAAAATCATAGAATTTGGAGCTGTGAATTTAATTTTATCTTCTGATATCGAAAGTCTATTCTGCGAATATATGTATATATATATATATATATATATATATATATATATATATATATATATATATATACACATACATACATAAGGCATAATATACATAATAATAATAACTGCGGATAATGACAAATATAACAGGTGTTAAATTTCAAAAAGTACATAAAATACAATGTGGGTATCATCTTTAGACATGACTACCATCCTGGGATATTAAAAGTTATCCTCGCCACAACTGCCCCACCGAGTCGACCATTCGACGTTTGGTGGCCAAATTCGAGTCAACCCGGTTTGATCAATAATTAGCCAACATCCGTACGTCACCGAAATGCAAGATCTGCTAAAACATCGCTGCTGTGCACGAGAGTGTACGGGAAAACCCGAGGCAGTCAATTTCTCGTCGTTCATAAGAACTTGGCCCTTCTGCGACTTCAACTTGGCCAATTTTGCGTCCGGACTTGGGTCTGCATCCGTATAAATTCTAACTGATCCAGGAACTTAAGGTAAAACGACCATAAACAATGCCGTGTGTTCGCTGATTGGGCTCTGGAGCAGCTGGAAATTAACTCAAATTTCGCCAAAAAATCATCTTTAGCGACGAGGCCCATTTTTGGATGAATGGATATGTTATTAAGCAAAATTGTCGGATTTGGGATGATGCCAATCGACACGAGATACACCAGCACCAAATATATCCCGAGAAAGTCACTGTTTGGTGCGGATTTTGGTATGGCGGAATTATTGGTCCGTACTTTTTCCAAAACAAAATTGGCATTGCCATTATCATATTGCCATTGCCATCGATCTGCAGCGGCGAATGCTACAGATCGATGATAAGCAACTTATTGTGGCTTAAACTAGATCATATGAATACCGGGACATGTGGTTCCAACAGGACGACGCTACGTGGCACACAGATCATTCCACGATGGACATTCTGCACGAGCGATTTGAGGGCATGGTTATCGCGCGCAGCGGAGACGTGAACTGGCCACCGAGATCGTGCGATTTAACGCCTTTAGACTTATTCACTTGGAACTATCTTATATCACAGGTCTATGCGAATAAACCGCAAAATATTGATGCCCTGAAAATCAACATAATGAACGCCATCCAGCAAATTTAGTCAGATTTATGCGACAAAGTCATCCAAAATTGGACCTCCTGAATACGTGCCACCAAGCCAAGCCGCGGAGGGCATTTGAAAAATGTTATATTCCATATTTAATGCCATAAAATCTTCTTTTTTGAAAATATTCATTTTCATTTATTATTCTTTGAAATAAAAAAAAAATTGAGTGGACATCTCACACACAACTTGCTTTTTTTACATTTAAAAATCGAGCGTCCTTATTGAAAGACTCTCTATATTATCGATGTACCATTGAGAAATAATGTAATAAAACATTTTATCTCATGATACATTTTCTCTACCAAAAATGAAACAATTTCAAAGTAATTATGTTCTTAAGTTCCTAATCCCCCCCTAGTGACGAAGACCACAGTTAACTCCAATATTAATTTATTATTGCCTATATTAAAGGGAAACGTATGAACTGTCTCATTACTTTATTTCCCAATGGTACATAAATCAGAACTATGATCTTATGACTATGTTATTAGATAAAAAGTTTTCTAAAAAGTATAAAAGATGAGTAAGACTACGTCTGAAGTGGGAGGTTTGTTTTAAATTCCTTTCCACGCATACACTCACACTTTTTCCGATTATTGACAAGCTGTAGTTTTAGATACATAATAAAAAAATATAGTAGGTATGCTTCAAATGTTTTGTTAATTATTACTTTCTTGAACAGCACATGAAGTCAACATCTTACATCAAACAGAGGAAAAACTACTTTCAGTCTTACTTGAAATAACATTTTTCATTCTTTCATTATTCTTACACGATTTGCTTAACTGTTGAAATATTCTAAATAAATTATGCAGAAAGTTTCTTAAAGGAACATTCTCATTATGAAATATGTATCCTCCTACTGAAGAAATGGTACTTACATTATTCACCGAGTCTATTTCAAGAATTATAGCTATTAAATCCTCTTGCCTTTTGGAAGATCATAAAATGCATTTTTTAATCGCTAAATGAACTCTATGTATACATTAAATATTAAGATTTCAAGTGTTGAGATAAAATGTCAGATTCCTGCTCAGATGTCGAAAGTTATTATTAAAAAAAAAATGTGCAGAACTTCAGATTTAAGGCTGAAAAAGAATTGTAAATTATAATTGATGATGACTTGGAAATGCATGTTCCACAAAAATGTGGTTGATAGTTTATCCTTGAATGTATCAGTGATTTAGATTTTAATACAATACACTTGTGATGTGCGAAATATATTTTTCATTATTTGTCTAATTAATTACAAAATACATAAATCTTCAATCCAGTAGCGGTACCAGTAACTATGAAATTGAAATATTATTTAGCAAATTAAATAATAATATAAAAGCAACTCTGTTTTTTTTTTGCATGTGCATTGTATTAAATTTTAAACAGCTTTTGTAAATAATCTTTTTGGAATCTAACTTCGTAATTTATAGTTTTAATTTCTTTCGTCGATGTATTGGCACCGTTTCATTTCTATGTTAAAGATAAAGTTGCAAGAGGCTAACTTTTCCGTGAAACAAGCCACGGAAGACTAATACGCTGATCGTGAATACGTGAATAGCAATAAACATTTCTCATGAATTTGATGTTGTAGTAATCGTTGGCGAAGATGTGGATATTCTCGTTCTGCTGACAGCGCTAAATACTACACAAACAGATGTCTACTTCATGAAACCAGGAAAAGGGAAAATCGTCCAAAAAATGTATTCTCCCCTGAAGCAATTACGGGAGAAGTCTGTTCATGAAAATATTTTGTTTTTGCACGCTTTCAGCGGTTTCGATACAACTTCAGCACGTTCAGCAGGAAAATCAAGTTTTCTTAACGTAACCACTAAAGAGGATCGAAAATTTAAGTAGCGTCGTTGAAATTTTCAAGGATCCGAACGCTACGCGTACCTGCAGCTATTGCCCAAGCGGGCGAATCTTCTCTCTTTGTGTTATACGGAATTTCCGAAAATAAAAAGACTTCGCTGAATGAACCTTCAACAACCTTTCCGGAATCCATTACAAAAAGTAAATTTAATTTCGCCTCGTTGCCACCAACAACAGCAGCAGCATTCATTCATTCAGGACCATACCATCAAGTGTAAACGTGGTATGTATGGAACAGTAAGAGTGTCAAGACTGGGGATGGAAAAGGAATACATCTGAACTTTCCCCAGATACGACTCTTCAAGATTCTGTTCCTCACGAATTGTTGAAGCTAATTTCTTGCAAATGCAAGAAAGGCTGCCGAACAGGGTTCGGCTGCACAAAAGCAGGACTGGAGTGTTCGGTATTTGTCTTTACTGTAACAGTACATCTTGTGAAAATGTACAAAAGATATATTGTGCGAAACCGATGAGGAAAAAGAAATTGAAGATACGATATCTTTACTCGACGACGAAAGTGAGCGAACTGGTTCCGAAGACGAAAGGAAATCCGCATCCAACTCAGATCCTGAACCTAGCCTTTCAGGCATTAAACACAAAATGTTACAATAAACATTAAATCTTGTGGATTAGGCCTACTGGGGATACCACTTAAGAAAACGCGCCACGTACTCTACCACTTAGTGGTGTGGAAATGAGTATTTGTAGCCCTGGAAAGGACAAACCACTGTAGACACGTGCGAAATTGTACGTACACTGCCTATTATAGATGTGACCTCCAATACGCGTCATTTCACTGCGCTGTTGCTCCGAAGGTAATAAAGTTACAGGAAAATGAATTGGATATAATTTGTAGAGAATTTTATCCTCTTTTATTTTCTATATAAGTATTTTAACGGTAGGGAGTACCGGAAAGGAGATATTTTCGAAAAAGTAATTTTTTGTACTTTTTTCAAAATTGGCGGCGCGCAGCGTCAGCGGCAAAGGTACACGTCCGCAAATTTGAATGTTTACATAAGTCCGGTACTTCTACAAGACTGCCAAATATTAAAACTCCCCGACTTTTTCGGAGGTGAAACTACCTGATCCTTGAACTACAACTATAGTAACCAATCGATGAATTGATGAGACATCATCAATTATAAGCCTTCTTATTATTTAGTGTATTTTCTTACAAATTAGTGTATTATCACATAGTCCTTTTAGGTACAAGAGTTCGTTAGGTTTCGTAAAACATACATATTGTATTTAAAGAGGACAATAATAAAGCTACTATTCAAAACTGGTTTTTACTTATTGAAGCATGACTGCTTCAAACATTGCTTTAAGCCGTATTCATTTAAGAAATTATTACGAAAACGATCATCCTTATTACACTATTCTGAACCGTGACAAATTTGGAACGGATTGACCCGTTAAGAAACGCCCTTAGCCTCTCGTACCGGCGAAAGTTATCTCCGCAAATTTACGGAAGTCTGATTATTCCCGAATCCCTTCCGTTTAAGTACCCGTACCTTCCTAACTTTAATTAATGCCTAATGTACTTCAGTTTGTAGTTTGATACGCCCATTTGTATGGAAGTTATATTAGAGTCAGACTCGCCTACCGTGAAGTGTCCATTCGCGAGGCCAAATCCTTATGAAAACCAGCAAATTTTGTGTTGTAGCAATGACTGGATGAATGAGAAACGACTCTAGATCATCCCTATAATATAAAATTACTTTACTTTTGCATGTTATTCGTTCATACAGACAGCATCTATAGGGTGTCTCAGTTGGAACTATAGGATTTGAATTGCGCGCCATTTATGTTCTGTCAAAGATAGTGCGTCAATATTTAACGACTCTGATCTACAAACCATACGACGTCAACATGCCGCGTTTAGTTAGGAAATACTTTCGCATATTCATTGGCTCCGTTCGATTACTACTTATTTGCATCGATGGGATACGCACTTGCTGTGCAGGGCTTCACGTCTTACGAAAATGGCTCGATGACTGGTTTGCCTCAAAAGAGCAAGAATTTTTTTGGCATGGAATACACAAATTGTCAGAGGCGGGAAAAATGTATAGCTAGCAATGGGCAATATTTCGAATAAAAATATTTTTTATCGTTTTCACGCAATAAACGTGTATTTTCTACACAAAAAATTCCTGTTTCACATTTACATACCTGGTAGATGACGTCATAATAGAAGTAGCAATGACGTCATAGCTAAGAAATATTGTATAAATTATGTTCGTATTCTGAAATAATGAATTAATATCATATTTTATGTATATTGAATATGAGTATACGTAGACAAAGATCAATTTTGTGAGGCTAATTATTGGATCTTACTTTCTAAGGAATAATAATTTACGGGACCTTTTTACTTTTCCACACTAAACTATAAGCGGAAAAGTAATGTAATCGTGTAAAGAAAAGTGAAAAAACAATTTTTTTTTATATTTCGCTTTTCGACCTAAAAACAAAAAAAAATGGTTTTTAAAAACTTTTTGCTGTGTACGATGGTGGAATATTTGGGAAATTTGTTTTGTTAATACGATAACTCAATTAAATCGTGTCGGTTCGATCGGGTTTTGACTGATTCTGATCGGGAACGTCTCCCAGACTACACCTATTGGTTTTGAGGTGGATAGGACATACCCCACCCTGTCCATGGGGCATGAGAAATAACGACGGTGGACTATTTGAGAATTTTTTTTTTGTTAATACGATAACTCAACTAAGTCATGTCGGATCGATCGGGTTTTGACTGATTCGGATCGGGGACGTCTCCCAGACGACACTTATTGATTTTGAGGTGGACAAAATACACTCTATCGTGTTCATGGGTCATGAGAAAGCACAATGGTGGACTATTTGAGAAATTTGTTAGCACGATAACTCAATTAAATCGTGTCGGATCGATCGGGTTTCGACTGATTCTGATTAGGGACATCTACCAGACGACATCTATTGATTTTGAGGTGGATAGGACACACCCCACCCTGTCCATGGGTCATGAGAAAGCACGAGCTAATTGAAAAAAGTAAAACTGTCGCATGAAACACATATTCTGCATTTATGTGTTGGTTTATTTTTTATCGGCCATTCAATTTCGATATAGAGATGTTCTACACGCGGAAAAGTTTTAAGGTTTTAAAACTGTTTATTAGAATTATAATTATTAGTTTTAGAATTAGCTGGATCATTGTTCTAAATGATCTTAAAAATCGTTACCTTGTGATCAAATTACTCATAAAACTCTTCCTCGTTATTTACATTGCATACGTGGTTATTTTTATTCAAAATTCCCAAATAGTTACACTAGAAATCGTAGATTTGTCAAATAATATCCAGCTAGACTTCATGATTTACTTAAAAGCACTTTTATGTTTCAAAATAGGACATTATTTGCAGATATGACTTGCAGTTGATATGATTTATTTCACACAAATTTATTCTGAATTTATTTCGAATTAATCTTCGATTGCACAGAAAGAAAAAACTATATACAGTGTTTCAGAATATACAGAAAAACTTCTGTTGTTATTTTGAAAATAAAAATTTTCAAAACTACCCAAACATTGTTAGGGTTTACAACTCATCATCAATTCTGTAAGTCCTACCAATCACAACCTTAAAATTTTAGTAAATAACAAATTTCATCCTCTTGCAGTATACTTAACGAGAGAAGTTGTCAACCCCTCGCTAGGGTATCAAATCAGGAGGTAGGAATTAATTCGTTATTGGTTTTTGGATAACGACTTTGAATATAAAGCAGAGTAAATCAAACGAATCCATTAATGCATGATTTATTACTAGTAAAGTGGAGTTTTGTGTATTTCAGAGTTTATAAGCGGGTTGGATTAACATTTTTGTTCGTTCCGAGTAGAATTCTGCAGGAAACAGGTTTTTATTGAGGTAATGAAACCAAGTTTAACAAAAGAAAACAAACGTTGAGTCCTATATTGAAAATTACTTTCTTAAAGTTTTACGAGTACAATGGTAACCCCATATTAGGGGTCTCCTATTTACTATTTATAGCAGCTCTCAGAGGATGCAAGATTAAAAATTTTTGTTTACCGTTTAAACCAGCGGTTGGCAACCGGTCCGTGACATAATTTTAATTGTCCGCAAAGAGATATTATTTAAATCCGCTGAACTCGGATTATTAAAATCCGAAGAATTATTTAAATCGAAAATTTTTAACTAAAAAATAAATTTTGTTTAAGCTGGGCTGGTCTGTTACTAGGACATTATCAAATTAAGCTACGGCTAAAATTTTTTTCCATTATCTTCTAATGTTCGAAAGTTATTAGAGAAAAACTAATTTTTTTTCAAATTTTCTATCGCCCTGTAGCTTGGAAACGAAAACCCGTAGAGCATAACTTCGTATGAAAAAAATCTATTTTTTTTTTACTGAAAAATCCACCGTTTAATTTATTCCCAACCTTTATGTTACAACCTGTATAGATACTACCGATTTCACTTTTAAAACATAAGTAAATTGCTTAAAAAAGTTAAAATAAGTAAATTCAATTGAAATAAAAGTTTTCATTCCAACGTTTTGGCTTTAATCACCATCATCAGAGAGACAACTGCAATAGTGAACAAATCATAAAAAGTCAGCTTTTAATTATTTTATGATAAAATACATAGACTTGACGATATAAACGATATAGAAAGGTGGATCTGTTAGATTATGAGACCATGAAAATACGTGTACAGCGTAAAACATAGTATTATATTATTAGCAGACAGATACACGTACATATAATACATGCATGTCAAAAGCTTAAAGCTTAATTTAATTTCGAGCTAATTACAGACTAGTTACGTGTTCGTGTACACGTCGTTAACACGGGAAGTGATATAGCCAAATTCTCCGAATAATTAACCTAAGCGACAATTATGCATATATCTTGAACGAAACTTGCAACTGATAGGGACCTAGATGCAGCTGCACACGAACGATAATTAATCTTCATTACAACTTGGGCCATTATATGACTGCGCTATTTCATATTACCTAATACGTTACACAAGATCAGGCAGACGGTACATTTCGCGCACAGTCGCAAATTAAGTTTATAAGACAGAAAGAAGCTGTATCGGATTTTGATCTCGTCATTGTTACGCAACAAGCATTGGTGTTAATGGTGTGAAAATGATGTAACTATTTTTGGTATAAAATTTTATACCAATGTAATTGGTAAAATTTTATACCACTATAATTTTAAAGTTTTATAAAAATTTTGGGTATAAAATTCAATCAATAAACTTAATATTCCGCGTGCGGTGGATTATAATTCCTGCTTGGTAATTATTCTAGAGTACGCATCCATGTACCAAGTGTGTACATATGAAACAGGAATTTTTTTTTATAGAAAATACACGTTTATTATATGAAAATTATTTAATTCGAAGTATTTGTATTGCCCATTGATAGCTATACATTTTTCTCGTTCTTCTGACAATTTGTGGATCCCATGCCAAAAAAATTCTTGCTTCTTTGAGGCAACCCAGTCATCGAGCCATTTTTGTACATTTCCGTAAGAAGTGAAGCCCTGATCGGCAAATGCGTGTTCCATGTATGCAAATAAGTAGTAATAGGACGGAGCCAAGTCTGCTGAGTAAGCCACGTATGAAAGTATTTCCCAACTAAACGTTTCCTTGACTGGTTTCGCTGTGTGTGATGGCGCATTATCATGAAGCGAAATCATTGTGTTGCCTTTTTGATATCCTGGTCATTTCTCACGCAAAGCTTGATTCAAATCGATCATTTGTTATCAATAGCGTTCAGTATTAACGGTTTGGCCATGTTTTAGCAGCTCATAATAGATCACACCCTTCTGATCCCACCAAACACAGAGCATTGTCTTCCGTCCATAGCGATTTGGCCTTGCAGTCGATGCCGATGGTTCGCCTGGAGTTACCCATGATCTTTTACGCTCAGGATTCTCGAAATATCTCTACTTTTCATGACCAGTTACAATTCGACGGAGAAATGACTTTGTTTTGTACCTGGCAAGCAGCAGTTCGCAAATGGTTTTTCGGTTTTCTTGCTGTCTTTCATTCAGGTCATGTGGAACCCATTTTCCCATCTTTTGAATCTCTTCCATGGCTTTCAAACATATGGCGACGGTTTCTCGTATCACATTTAATCGATCCGCGAGCTCTTGTTGCGCCATTTTCATCTCACAATGCTTGCAATTTGCTATCTTCAACCTTTTCGGTGGTCTTCTACGTTCTCCGCTTCTCACGTCAAAATTCCAACTTTTGAATTTTTAAACCACTCAAAGTACTGTGATCTACCAAGAGCATGTTCAGCGTAGGTTTCGACAAGCATTCGATGCGATTCTGCAGCAGTTTTCTTCAAATGGTAACAAAAAATCAATGCTGTCCGCAAATCGTAGTTTCCAGGCACAAAATTCCACATGTTCAACGCTATTCAAAATGATGTTGTTGTATGAAACTTGTATTGTTGCGAGATAAAAATCTTCATAGGATGTCAAAACAAGAAAATGGCGTCAATGACGCGGTATGACGGTAACTACATTAGCAGCTAGGCAATCTATGGGCAAATACCGATATAATATTTACATACCTGGTAGTCTTCATGTTGATACTGTTGAAATGTAAGGAAATATGGCCGTTTATGATTTCTGATTAACCAACTTATGCCCAAATGCTGTTATGTATCTCAAGAAGAAACATTGATTGTGTTGGCCAAGTTTATAAAAATGTTTTGCCAAGATGATTGAGTAATTGAGTGGCTGGATGACTTTACCGAAGATAGGATATTATGTAAATGTACTCTAACTATTTGTATTCCACAGTGATGAAAATAACAAGGTAATGTAAATTCAGATTTTGTATCTGTCATTTCTCATTTATTGTCTGCTTATTATTTAATAAGAATAAAATATAAATTTTACTAAGAATATTAATTACCAAATTTTTATTTTCAGCGAGAACTAAATCCCAACAAGAAGAATTAGCAATTTTTAAAACCTAAAGCAATGCATCTATTATGATTCCTGAACAATTAACTAATGCCTAAACGGGTTGTCTGGCCTAAGAAATGAAGATAGTTATTGTCATGGCGAAGTTTATTAAAACTAAGAGATATTAGATGGATAGGTAGTTAAGTGTGATATTTTATGTTTGCCATTTTTATTATGCATTTACTAATAGTACGATATTAATCTTACCAAGAATAATGAATAATAAATACTTAATGAATAATAAAATAATGAATTTAATAATTAGATATATTGCTTGATTACATTACTACTACATAACACTGTTTCAATTTTCATTTTCATTTTCTATAAGGAAAATCCTCTCATTAAAAGAAGATTTAGTAGTAAATATCCAAATATATCTAGATATCAATATAATAAAACTGAAATATGGTGCACGTGGTGCACCTGGAGTTACCCTCAAACTGCCCACGTGGTGCGCAGTAAATAGCCTCGTTTTTACTCAGTCGGTCAGTTTAATTGACCGAAAACTGTGACAGTTTTACTTTTTTTCAATTTTCCTCAAATCGTCCACCAATCGTGTTTTCTCATGGACAAGGTGGGGGTGTGTCCTATCCACCTCAAAATCAATAGATGTCGTTTGGTGGACGTCCCTAATCAGAAGGAGTCGAAACTCGATCGATGCAACACGATTTAATTCAGTGATCGTGCTAGTAAAAAAAAATTCTCAAATAGTCCACCATTGTGCTTTCTCATGACTCATGAACATGGTAGTGCGTGTCTTATCCATCTCAAAATCAATAGGTGTCGTCTGGGAGACGTCCCCGATCAGAATCAGTCAAAACCCGATCGATCCGACACGGTTTAGTTGAGTTATCGTGCTAACAAAAATAAATGCCGACGACAACGACACACACATATACACAAAATGGTTGAAAAACCATATTTTTTGCTTTTAGACCAAAGAATAAACCCTAGAAAA
The DNA here is from genome assembly GCA_037954035.1 of Rosalia funebris. NCBI lineage: Eukaryota > Metazoa > Arthropoda > Insecta > Coleoptera > Cerambycidae > Rosalia > Rosalia funebris. The sequence continues at coordinate 15,489,003 of JAZFAV010000002.1, forward strand.
GAAAATTTTTTACATTACTTTTCCGCGTATAGTGGAGTGCGGAAAAGTAACAAATATGCATTTTTGTTTTCGTTTTGTTATATATGTATGATAATATTAAAATTCATACAAAAGTGAACATTTTTTTGTATTAAATTACGTTAAACCAAAATATACCTCACAATTAAACATGATACATGATGCCCATGTAAGTCACAATTGCATTTCAAACTAAATTATGTGAATGTAATGTGCATATTATACGTTTGGCCTCAATAAATTACCGTATTGTATTATTAATTCACACCCTATCTTCCCAGACTGTTTTAGCACCTTAGATGAACATAAATCAGGTGGAACTATCGACAGTTGGTGGCAACACGTTCATTTCGGCGTAGGTAATGTTCATAGTGCAGTATTAATTTTGTGCATAGAAGGTAAATGTAACGTGCATGGATGCTATTATACAGTGCGAACAAAGAACCTGAAATATGTACACTATCTCTCCAATTCTATACTTAAAACATGTCGATTTTTAAATCAGAATTTGTCAGATTATGATATAATTAACGTACCTGTATGGTAGCATACCAGTCAAATAGGAAAATAATTTTAATATTTTTAAATGGGCTAGTGAAACGTCCCGTACCCGGGATACAAAATCATGCGGAATATTAAATTTTTCGTAACATTACTAACGTGATTTGGCTTATAACATTTTACCTAAATTATATTTATTTCATGTAATAATATGTAAAAATAATTAGACACGTTTGAAATTAATTTTCAGACAGAAATTATAGTTTTGAAATATTCAATTTAAAATTATGGAGATCATAATATTAAAATCTTTGCGTAAAAATGCATCGAGGCTTCAAACTCTGGTCACTTGACGAACGGTTGGGTATGTTTAACATAAACCAAGCGAGCAACGATAAACGAATATCGCCCTTATGCATTAAGGTTTTATATGGGAGCACAGTCCTGGGAATGTGACCAGATATTTACAAACCTTAAAAATAATGTCGAGATAGGGAGATCGCGTACTCTGGTACAACGCGTGCTAGTTATTTCCGTTGCACCGAGGGTTGCAAGAATCAGGGTTCACTCTCACAGGCAACCACCAAAACCAGAAGAATCGAAGACAAGGAGAACCGAAAATTAGAAGAACAGACGATAAGAAAAACAGAAGACCAGTAAACTAACAGTTATTGTTCATTGTCTCATCAGCATCGGCCTATTATGTATTGGGAAATAACGAAACTAACTCCAATGTCATAGACATCACCGAAAGTAAAAGTTGCCAACCTACGAACTATTTGCTCCTTGCTAGGCCATTATTTAATCACTTGTAGTTCTTCAGTTAATATTCAAATTATAGTGAACATTCATTATCGGTAAAAGGGGGAATTATTTAATTAATCACTCTATATCTGCGACATTATTTCAATGCGGCCCTCAATTATGATGCTCTTGATAGGCTGATAACCCTCTATTTATAGTGTATTGCATTTTGCAGACCAGATGTGAACGTTTCCATACGAGAGCATTGACATATTTAAGTTCTACCGCAACTCATAAAGTTATATTAGCAGTTACTACAGGTGAACTTCGTTCGGTGGTTTTATATCATCAGTTTATATCACCTGTTATTTGAAATGATAATGATATTTAGTTCTTACCGTCTTAGGGTGCGTATTTTATCTACTACAGAAGGATAAAACTTCTCATCGGGTTAGTTGTTTATACCTGGGTATTTAAGAGCGAGCGCGTATCTGACACAAAGACATTACTACGGCAACAAGGTGTTTGCAAACTGCGAGTTCGCGGTTGGACTTGGTTCTTAATGAGTGAGGAAACTCACTATCAGAGGAGTTCCTCTTGGGGTATTGTAGAGTTTCGCGTATGTCAGCCTTTATGTACACACGCTTTATTTTATTTACACATTGAATCTTGGTGCATATCACTAGGGCGTACTTTTGTACCGCATCTGTTATTATTGCTTCAAGTGTTGTGAAATAAATATAGATGTTTACTTCAGTACGTAGATTGAAAATAAGCAACAATAGTGAATACTTTAAATAACCGACTAAACATAGAAAATGTTGACTCATTGTTTATAAACAATCTAGCTGCAAAAAAGGGTTAATACTAGGCTATTTAGCCTTTAAGCTAACCGGCCAAACATAGAAAATCTTAAAATTTAGTACTGCTCTTTGTCCACCTATTTTAGAGCTTTTGCCAACTGTGCGGCGTAGTTTCTAATGATAATAATAATTGTCACCCTCCTTCTCGAGAAATGGGCCCGCGAGAAAATAACGGAGATAGATATGGTAATTATTGAGGTGTTAAGTTGGACGACTCCATTGAATCGTATTTACATTGTCTATGGGAACAGAGACCGTTACACAAGGAAGAGACAATTTATTCAATTATTTCGAGCATTTTCCTCTGACCCGACACGCCACGACTTATATTAAAACGTGGCCGTGTACAATAAAATGTCGAACAGTCAAAAGCGGGAGATAAATTGAATAAGTGACCAAGTGTAGTCGTCAGTACGTGCCAAGAATCCCTGTAAACATGCGAGCAGATCACTGGAGCGGAATAACCCGGCTTAATGTAAATATTTGGTGTTGCCAACACAGGACGGGGATGGTGCCCAATGTGGCACATTATTTAAGTGGGAAGTCCGAATGCCTTATGGCACCGATGGTCACGTTCCGTTTGTTACAAGACTATTGGGGAAATGCGAATGGAGTGTACTCGTCTCTTTTATAAATATACAGATGTGCACTTTTGTAGACGAATATTAGCACAGACGCGATTTTATAATAGTTATAAGTGTTATAACCTACTACAACTAACAGATGCATTGTAAAAACAAAGACAGATGTGTAAACAATTATACTTACACATTAATTCTGCAAACAGATACTAAGGTGGGGGGGGGGGGGATGTCCTTTGAGGGATTTCGTAAAATAGTGAATAAATATCGATAATTTTTTCAATGGCAACCCCTTTTTTTATTATGGAATATGAAAGAGCGCATTTTTGTGTGGTATAGATTAGATAAAAAATATTAAGAAAAACGATTGTACAATTTCAAAATACTAAATTAATGGCAATGACTATTTACAAAATCAACTAACTAGATGTTCAAATTGTGCACTATTGACTTGAAGATCGAGTTGATTTCTGTTTTTCTTTATATGTTCCTTCCATCTTAAGCGGACATAAAATATCAGCGGATTCATCCCTAGATATTTTGTTAAATTATGATGGAAGACGTTATTATTGTTTATTGTTAATGATGGTTACTCGTTTATTTTTGTAAGCAAAACTGATATACGATGATTTATTTTCGTTCATTCTTGCTCTCCACTTTCTAGTTCAAACAGTTACATTATTATAAGCTTATTTATTGAAGTTTAGCTGCCGTTTCTTCGCTGTTATTTGTCACTACAAGGACTGCTATAGTATCAGCATAAGTGGCAATCATGACATTCTCAGCCTGTGGCATATCACAAGTGTACATCGGATATAGCACAGGTCCCAACACGCTACCTTGAGGTATACCCGCATTTAAATCTTTAATGGTGGAGTATGCATCCTCTTGTTTCACACGAAATATTCTAATATTCTGCCGGAGATATAAGATTTAAATATCTCAGCATACTGTCTTAGTCTCAGGATGGCCTCATTTTCCATAGACCAAAAGTATAATAAACTGGAAAAGTAATTTAGTATTGCCTATATTTCAGGAAAATGTATGGGAAGTAAGTGTTTCATTCCATTCTTTCTCAATGGTACATTTTTGGTTACGTAATTTCATGGAACGAGTGTTATTATATGTATATGAACAAGCTTCGATTTAGATTTGTAGATACTGAAATAATTACAGCAATAATCGAAGTGTTTTTATAATAAACAATAATAACAATAAACGTATAACATTACGTATTTAATTTCGTATAACGTAATTAAGTACGTAAAACACATAATTTTAAATCGAATACGTGGCCAATTGATATTTAACAAACAAACATAAACATATTATTACGGCCGAGACTACCAGCGCCATCTGTTGGTAACACTCGGAACTACTACAGCCCCGCGCGCTCCTAGGCCCGCGCGAAAGGTCCACAAGGTTCGAGACGTTTCGTTACGCTTCGAGATGATTCTCGCTAGAGTGCGCTGGCCGGCTGGTGTATAAATAGGGCGGTCGACCGCGGCCACGGCAGTTGAGTTTGGAATAAACTCAGAAGCGACACCGTGATAGGTGGAAACGATTCGGAAGCGATTCGGTTTTGTAAATGGGACGTTTAAACTTTGTGTATAAGGTGCCTTGGTGTAATTGTAGTTTGACTTTGTGCTTAAGGTGCCTTGGAGCTTGGAGTAATTGTAGAGTTATTTGTGAGCGTGAGACACGCGCGGTCGTGTCGTCTGCTGTTTAGTAAAGTTGTTTGAAGAGTCACTTGTTTTACGTATTTATTTGAGTTGTTTGTTATAATTAAAAATGGATAAATTCCTGAAAAGATCATCAGAACCATCAACTTCTAGCGGGAGTAGTGGAATAAAGAAAAAACGTCATTATGATGACAATTATTTGAAATTTGGGTTTACTGTGATTGAGAATAAACCGCAGTGCGTAATTTGCTTTGCAACTTTGTCAAGAGAAAGCATGAAGTCATCGAAGTTGGTACGCCACCTAAACACAAAACATCCTAATGGAAAAAATAAACCCGTGGAATTTTTTGAGCGAAAATTAAAAGCTCTTGAACATAAAAAAAGTGCTATAGTACAAATGTCCAACCTAAATAAGAAACCGTTGCTCGCTAGTTATCGAGTAGCTTCTCGTGTGGCTAAAGCAGGAAAACCTCACACTATTGCCGAAAATTTGATTTTACCAGCAACTTAAGATAAAGCAGAGATTATGTTTGGCAAACAAGAGGTTGAAAAGCTCAAAAGTATACCAGCCTCTGACAATACCATTCAACGCAGGATAAGCGATATGGCGACTGACATTCGTGATCAAGTCATAGAAAAATTAAAGAAAAGTTCTTTTGTGTCATTGCAACTGGATGAATCAACGGATATTGCGGATTGTGCGCAGTTTGTAGCTTTTGTGCGTTTTGAATCCGATGAAAAATTAATGGAAGAAATACTATTTTGCAAGGCACTTCCCACAAATACTACAGGACAGTGCTTGCATAACATGTTCCCTGAAACTACGCAAGATATGAATATCGATTGGGCACAAAAATGTATTGCTATTTGTGATGACGGAGCAAAAGCCATGACTGGTGCAAAGAGTGGATTTATTGGTAGACTGAAAGAACAGATGCCAAACGCTTGTTGGATGCATTGATTTCTCCATCGCCAAGCTCTTGCAGCCAAAACCTTGCCACAAGAATACAGTCAAGTTCTAAATATTATTATTAAAATTGTAAATTCGACTAAAAAAAAAAAAGAAAAGCGTTGCAAACTCAATTGTTTCGAATCATTTGTGAAGATATGGGGGCACTCCATCGAAATTTGCTTTACCATACAGAAGTAAGGTGGTTATCAAAAGGCAAAGTACTGATCAGAGTTATGTAACTTCGCGCTGAACTTTTAGTATATTTACAGCAAGCCAAGTCAGATTACTCGGAATTAATATCTGACCCGGAATTCCTTTTGAAATTAGCTTTTCTTTCTGACTTATTTGAGCATTTAAATAACTTCAACAAAAGTCTTCAAGGGCGGGATGAAAATGTCATCACAGCAAAAGACAAACTCCATGGCTTTACAAAAAAAATTGAATTGTGGTCTTCGTCTATAAATCAAAACAACTTTGATTCATTTTCGTCGACAGTCTTTCATTGACGAAGTCAGAAGTGAGATAAACATCAATTCATATATATCTGACATGAAAATGGTGTTAGATAATTTGAAGAAAGAATTGTGTTATTATCCGTTTTTAAATGCAGCTATAAATGAGGTAAATTTAGCAACTAAGCTCAAAGAGAATCTGCTGGAATTATCTGCCGATGGGATGTTGCACTTGGAATTCAAGTCTGAAAATTTGGATACCTTTTGGTTAAAAAGAAAAACAGAATACCCGGAATTAACAACTGAAGCTTTGAAGTGTTTGATTCCATTTGCTACCTCGTACTTGTGCGAGTTGACATTTTCATCAATGGCCCAAATAAAAAGTAAACAAAGAAATCGCTTAAATTTGGAAAACGATTTAATACTTAATGTTGCAAAAACGGATCCACGATGGGAGGAATTGATTGAACAAAAATAAGCGCAACCTTCACATTAAAATGAACGAGTAGTCGAAGATTTTATTTTTTGTTAATTTGTTTGTATGAATAACATTACGAGTATCCTTTTATTTCTTAATATATCTATCTTTTTAAAATTTATTGATTTTCTTACTGAAGTATCTAGTTCTCTCGACCTCTCGCGACCCCCCTACAAAGGCTTCGCGACCCCCCCAGGGGGTCGCGACCCACAGGTTGAAAAACACTGTTGTAGGGAACAGCTTGCAGCTTGAGTGTTTGTCACGAAATAGTCGATAAAATTCGGTAATTTACTATCTTGTAAATTAGTTTATTGGTCTTTAAAGGTCCTAAAATATATTTCCTATATCATAAATCAATACTTCTGTATAATTCAGTAATTTCTACATATTTTCTTAATATCCTATATCTTCTTATTATTGTCTTAAGTTTAATCATTTAGTGTATTATTGCAAATAGTTCAACAAATTTTGATTACAATAGTTTTTTTGTTTTTAAATTTTATGTTACATGATTTTCATATATGTACTTTCAATTCAACGCCTGGTTTTGTAGTTGACACGTGTTTCGCCAACAATGTTGGCATCATCCGGAGATGATTAAAACTGATTTTGAGTTTTAATCATCTCCAGATGATTCCAAGTTTGTTGGCGAAACGCGCGTCAAGTGTAGTGTGTTTTGGTATTTTTTGGAAAATTAAGTCAGTGTATCTTCACACCAAAGGCTCCAATCTACTCCAGTACAAACAATAATAATAAACGTAGAGCGTTTGGTTATGCATCAATATGCAGTTTTATTACCAGGAATGGCAATTTGACATATAATAGAACCACACATTCAACTATCGCAACGTAAAACAATTCCTTACCAGAAAATTGCGTTATAAATTGTTGGCTATAGTGGCTAAGCGTCACTGTTACCCCTCAGAACCATCGATTATAGCCCCCCGTCTACATAACTCCGTTAATTATTTGAGAAAGAATTTCTCTCGAGGTACGGATTTTCAGAGGAAATTATAAATGAGACATCTACCGCATTCGAAGTGCATTCCAACTTGAGCGAATTGGAAGGATTAAATTAAATTTTAAGTTTTAATATTTGCGCCGGAAGCCGACGGTGAAACAGTCGTAAAAACTATGCGGGGTAGGAGAAGATGCGGCGGTGGTGTATCAAATGGGGCTGTGATAAATGTGGCTACTCACCAATTTCTAATCATAACTTCGGGAAGTAGACTCTGACGTGTATAACATATTTCCATAACTCTCCGCGTTGTACATCTGTAACAAAAAAAAGTTTATTAAATATATTCCGGAAAAGCGAAGATTTATAGTGTTTGTATAAATGTTGGAGTAAATGAAATTTATATTTATAGGGCGAGCAGAATAAAAGTTACCTCATAAGGATCGTATATACTTTTTATATATGATGACATATCGTCGCCATACTTTTTACTTTTCCGCACTCCACTATACTAGCGGAAAAGTAATGTAATCGTGTAAAGAAACAGTGAAAAAAAAATTATTTTGGGTTTATTTTTCATGTTTCGGCCTAAAAACAAAAAAAATTTTGCTGTGTGTGTGTTGTCGTTGTCAGCATTAAAATTTCTTGTTAGCACGATAACAACTACGTCGTATCGGATCGATCGGGTTTTGACTGATCCTGATCGGGGACGTCTCCCAGATGACACCTATTGATTTTGAGGTGCATAGCACACACCACCCCCCTCCCTTGGGTCTATTTGAGAATCTTTTTGTTAGCACGATAACTCAACTAAATCGTGTCCGATAGATCGGGTTTTGACTAATTCTGATCGGGGACGTCTCTCAGACGACACCTATTGCTTTGGAGGTGGATGGACATACCCCACCCTGTCTATGGGTCATGAGGAAGCTCGACGGTGGACTATTTGATAAATTTTTTTTTGTTAACACGATAACTCAACTAAATCATGTCAGATCGATCGGGTTTTGACTGATTCTGATCGAGGACGTCTCCCAGATGATTGAGGTGGATAGAAGATACTCTACCATGTGCATGGGTCATGAGAAAGTACAATGGTGGACTATTTGAGAATTTCTTTTGTTAGCACGATCACTCAATTAAATCGTGTCGGATCGATCGGGTTTCAACTTATTCTGATTAGGGTCGTCTACCAGACGACATCTATTGATTTTGAGGTGGATAGGACACACCCCACCCTGTTAAGTGGTCATGAGAAAAAACGAGGGTGGAATATCTGAAAAAAGTAAAACTGTCGCATAAAACAGATATTCTGCATTTATGTGTTGGTTTATTTTTTCTCGGTCACTCAATTTCGAGATAGAGATGTTCTACGTGCGGAAAAGTCCGTTTTAAGGTTTTAAAACTGTTTATTTTATTACAATACTTTAAACTGCAATCATAATGTTTACATTTCACTATACTGTATACACAGATCTATACCGTATGTCCAAATAGGTCTTATGACGGTCTGTAGATAAGGAATTTATTTTTTGTTGATAGTTTTAACTTTCATCCTATTAACCAGTGCAGTTCTTTTGTTTTCATACCAATTTGTCTTTCCTTCTTTTGTATATGTTGCCTTCAGTTCAGTTTGTTATCTAAGTGTAATTCTAGATAATTGGTTTTATTGCTTTATTGTATTATTATTTGTATGTTGTTGATTGTAACTGGTAGACAAGATTCTTGTCGAAGGGTAAATGTTACATGAGTTGGACTTATTCTCGTTGATATTCGCCATTTTGTACCCATTGTTGTCGATGGTCAAGATAACCGTATCATCAGAAAACGTTCCTATTGTTGTATTTTCCGATGTTGGTAAATCAGACGTATAGGGAATATACAGTAGTGGGCTCAGAGCTCACTTCCTTGTTGAACTTCTGCCTTATGGAAATTAGTTGGGCGGTTTGTAAATATTTCATTGTTTATTTTAATATGGAACTCTCGTGATTCTAGATATGGTCTTAGGATATTGTAATAAGATGGAGTAATATTTATTTGATTTTAAATAATAATCCTGGGTACCTAAACTTTGTCAAATGATTGGCTTATATCCAGATAAACAGCTGAGTTTATCTGGATATAAGCACATATGAACAGTACTGTTTATTTTCGAATGCTTTACTTATTTATTACTTATGTCATTCGGCGACACTGTTGCGTTGATGAGTGAGCCTGTCGAAACCCGAACTGATGATTTGCAATCCAATCCTGTGGTGTTAAATTCTTATTAATTTTGTGTAGTACTCAAGTTTTCAATCAACTTTGAAATAATTGGGAGTAGGCTTACAGGACGATAAGAAGTGACATCTGTTGGTTCTTGAACCAACATATGAAAGGACGCAGGCCATATACCGGGTGATAATTAAGTATGTACACAAACTTCAAGGGGTAATTCCTTGAGCGATTCTACGACGAAAAGTTTATTTAAACGTAGGTCTGGTAATGCTTCGTTTTCAAGATACACAGTGTCAAACTTTTTAAAAAAATTGTTTTTTCGTAAAAATCTTTAATGATCCTTTAGCCGATTTTGTTGAAATTTGGCTGTTGAAATTATTTATGATAGAAAGGGATTAATTTAGCCCTAAGTAGATTAAAATTATTAAGTCCAGTAGCGCCCCGGAGAGCACCTTAAACTATTTTTGACAAAAAATGTGCACCACTGAATTTTTTAAATCTTTTATAATTTTTTTCACATTAAGCAACTAATAATACAACTTTTTTGTCTCTTCAATTTTTTTCGTATCCTGCTTCGTTTTCGAGAAAAGAATAAAAATCACTTCATTGCATTCCCCTGGAACAACATAATAGAAAATAGCAACTACCAACTATCAAAAACTGGGGTATACCTGTTATTGTTTTCCATATCAATAGTCTATTCTAGTCTTAGAAATTGTTGTGAAAATTAATGCTAGTTACATTTTTTCTTTAGCTAGCATTAATTTTTATATAAGTTTTACACTGTATCTTGAAAACGAAGCATTACCGAACCTATATAAACTTTTCATCTTAGAATCACTCAAGGAATTACCCCTTGAAGTTTGTGTACATACTTAATTAACACCCTCTATATTAAAAAAAAAGATCATACACATTATGCGATAATATGAATTGGGTAGATATATCAAGATTTATACTATACATATAAGAAAGGCATTTTAAACTGTTGTTTCCAATAAGTTGTGTTGAAATACGACTAAAGTGCTTGAATATAATATATTTAAAAAATATACATATATTTTTATTTACTTTTTATTTATTATAATGGTATTTTAATTTATTGGGAATATCACCATTTGTATTTTGAAATTCTATTATAGCATTGACAGATAATTAAACCTTTTTCTAATAATAGCAATGGAATGAAAGTATTGTATCACATCTAGATGCAAATTGGGTGCCTCGGTGTATAACTCTTTGAATATCCCATTTCTACATATACTTTTTTGTATTTATCTAAAATTAGTAACTTATATTCAGAACTTGTGTCTGTGCAAAAAATACCTTTCGAGATAAGACTCGAAGTAAGAAGTTGTGCACTCCAGAGGGAATATCAACGTGTACGGCAGTTTTAATTGCATTAGTTGTTAAAGTGGCGTCAAACTTAGTGATCACTTGTGCCCAATTTACCACTGTTTGCATACTTCTTCGAGAAAGTTTATCAGCACATTCAACAGGTGATTATTGAGAGAAGTTAGTTAGTTCTAGTTATTGGAAATGTACAGAGAAGGCATAAGCTTCAGGAAATCGTACGAATTAGATTGCCCAAAGTTAGGGGTATGTTGTAAATTTTAATCGTCATTATAACCTACAAATATTTCTAGAAAATGTTATACTGACAATTGATTAGCATAAATTTATATGTCTGCACTAGAAGAAACTTTGTTATTAACATTTAAATTGCCGAATTAACATATATTGATTTTACAACAGTGTGAGTAAACCATGATTCAACATTAAATTACATGTTACGTTTATATTACAAATCAAGTTAGTCACGACAACCAACTCGCCGCATCGGGTAAAACTTTAATGTTTATATTATTTATCTGTGGGGGAGTTTTAGTTTGGATTCAAATGTCATCGTAATTCAGGCGAAATGTAAAACTTAATTTGACATCCTCGAAAAGTTGCATTTGCATAATAAAGACGGCAGTGATATTATTCTCGGTTCTCCATTTTAAATTAGTCGACTTAAAAGACAAAACTCGCGTAAATGTAAATTCCACCATTGTGTATATATAGATATAGAGGGTAATGTCCCTCTACTACCACCCTTTACTAATAAAAACGTCCTAGGTTTATAAATAAGGCCATTTCAAATGCAAAATGAACAAAAAATAGGCAGCAGACAAATTAGTTTCTTGTAACGCGTTGTTCCCTTCAGAAATAGTAATTACATGTACAATAGAAATAGATAAAATCTAGCTTTGTACAAGACTTGAAAAGCCGATGTAGATTAAAAATGTTTTCTTGATAATGAATTAACACACACGTTCATCTTATCAACTCCCTTATTCTTATACTTAATACATTTATTTAGTATGTGATGCCAAACATAAAAATCAAACAAAATTAAATATTCAGTCTCACATAGCATACTAAATACATATATAAATTAAATACAACAATAAAAGATAGACCAGGAATTATCCCAGCGCTCTTAAGAGCACTGAATTAATTTACAATTAATCTCTTAAATACAGCAATGGACAAAACAATTGGACACCTTATTTATTTCCGACACCTTGTTTTACTCTTTTAGATAGGCTATCTATTAATTGCTTCCAAATTGATATCTTCTCCATTTCCTTGGAACCACTTTTCTTAACTGATACTGATATACAGTTTTGAGCATGGATCCTAGTCTCCACATCAGCTCATGTTGTTTAACTAGGTTGAGGTCTGGACTCTATGGGGGCCAGTTAAGTACAAAAGAAATTTTTTTCTAATTTCTTTTACATAAAGTACATTAAAAATGCTAAGGCGCTTTTAATTAATAAACAGTAAAATTGCTACCGTTGTCGAGGCATACTTTCTGGCACCTTCTGGGCATACTTTCTACCAGTTTCTCGGCGTAATCAGTGGAAAGAGAACGCCATATCTTTCGAAGAACCCTTGACAGCTGCTCCAAAATATAAACAAGCTTGCCCTTCATGATGGTCCATAGAGTTGGCATCAGGAGATTGGGAGGGCCAATCCATCGTAATGATGTCATTTTCCTTCTTTCAGGCTCTGCAGGGGTGACTATGATATTTCGGATCATCGTCCTCTTGTAAGACCCAATATTTGTTTTTGGATCCAAACATGTTGTGGGCTGATCTTAGGAGGCCACGCTTGTAAATTTGGGCCATCCTCTCTGCCCAACTGCCCAACTCATGCGTTTTTGCATGTGTGCTTCGGAGAGCAGGTGCTTCGAACTAGTAGAATGGTACACTATTTACCTTTGCCTCGCGTAAATGCTGCCGGATCGTATTTATGTTGATGTTCATTCCTTTTTTAGCTAGTTTAACCTTTACTTCGCGCAGTCGCAGAGTCGGGTCACTTTGTCCTGCTTGCTGGACGTCGCTCTCATTTTACAATTCTGGAAAGTCATTGACGTTTTTTGATTATGCATACCGGTGCACCCATTTCACAACGAATCTCTTCCACTTTTTAAGTACTTTAGCGCCAGCGGCATAAGATAATTTTGGTCCTTTCGGGTGTGTGCACAGGAAGACCGCCTCATACCGTTTCGCGTGCACAGTACTCATTTTGAGAAATATCTGCTCACTGCAACGTTTCGAGCGACAATGAAATTAATTAATAATGTCGATGTAGTCCACCGATAGTATATCACCGCAAGAAAAATAGAGAGGGATAGTTTTTATTTTTCCCAGTATACCCCAGTTTTTTCCAGTAAATATAACTTGTTTTTTCCCAGACGACTTCTTTACAAAATACGGTAACGTCTCTTCTAGCATATTTATATACGTCTTCCAATTCAAATAAATACAACCGAAACAAATAAATGGTGTTCCTACTCCATTTGTTGCCATACAGACCCAAATCGTTAAATTACCTCCACTATGTTTTACGGCATGTACGTATACAATCCCCTGAACTACCAAATAGTTGTAAATTACGGGGAAAATACATATTCTAAACTCATATACATTCTGTACTTTCATAATATTTGTACGACAAACAAATTTACATATTTAACTATTTATTGAAGTTTGTTGAACGTCGTGTAACTTTTATGTTGCTTTCATCGGACCAAAAAACTTTTACCTAATTTGATGCTCCCCAAATTTTATATTTTTTCGCCCACGCGAGTTACTTCTTTCCATTATTCTGCTTTGTATATCTAAATTTCTTTCGGGACTTTCAGACTTTGTGCCTAATAACTCCAAGGCACTTCTTTTTAGCAAAGCAACTAAGCTAGTGTTCGTCGACGATCTCTCAATGTCTCTCGTTCTAAATATATATCTTCTCTTGGCACCTGTTGTTTGTTCTCTCTCTCTTATTTTCCTAGGCCTAGATTTTAATGAATTACCCTTATTGTTTCTTTGTTATCTAAACAGCACAACATGAGCACTCAAGTGCAGTTAGTTCGAAGAACATTAGTATAGGATTCGAAAGAAGTATCAGAAAATGTGTCAGTCAACTTTATCTTTGTCTTGGGCGATATATCCTTTGATGTATGGAGAAGATGCAAGAGTACACGTTTTGTGTATCTTTGCTTCTTGTCCATATTTATAAAATGATTTAGCGCATGTTTTAACAAAGTGGTTTAAAAATTGTTACTTGCTTAGTGCAATTTTTGTTGGAAAAAAATGTCGACTTCTTCGTTTTCAATCTTTTGAACTTATCTCTCTGAGTGTTCTCTGCTCTGTACACATACCGTGAAACTGTATGTGTACAATATGTGTATGTGTTTGTATTAGTTTTTAAAAACGAGGTGAACATCGAAACAGCCACAGAAGAGACGTTTAACCAACATCGCCATAACTGGTCTCATGGCTCGGTGACTGCCGGTTCTGACAGTCATGAAACCTGTTTTATGATATTTATACCTCAGAGTGGCGAGATCTTTGTGATGTGAAGATAACGTTGAATTCAACACATAGTCATGTGCATGAAAATAAGCAGTATCCATGTTTTGTCGCATAATGTGTAGAGTATCATATAATGTTGAAATTTAGAGTCAGGAAACATGTAGAACACTTTAAATAATATATATTTTCATATCGATTACAATAAAATTCTGTCTTAGGAAAATAAAAAACCAATTGGTAATAAAAAAAAATATTAGTAAAAAGTAATATTAAGCTTGTTCACGAAAACAGCAGTGTTCTAAATATTAACTAAACTTATATTTTATGAGGAGACATTCTAAATTTTCATTCAGTATTTCGTTCTCGACATCATAGACTCCACTAAATTTCAACATCGCTGAATATCAGTGGACTTTCACGTTGATTCGATGCTTTTCCACAAATCTTCTGTATTTGTTGGATTTGCCAAAGCAACCTACTTTTTTAGATCTACCCATAAATTTTCAGTTGGGTGTAAGTCAGACGACTGTGGTAGTCATAGACCATAACCTGTAATGTATTCTGTAATGTGGTATTTAACCAGTTTTGTACTTTACGTGCAGTGTGCTTTGAGTCTTTATCTTGTTCCAGGACCCAGGATAACGGCATTTACTCTTCCGTGAGAAGCAGCATTATATTCTGTAAAATATGAAGATAAAAATCTGCAGTCATAGTTTCCCTAATCCAGTAAATAGGACATGTACCATACCACGAAAGCAGGTCCAAGCCCCATTAAGCTACAACGGTCATGTTTTATTGTTTTTTTCGTGTACTTAAGATTGTATGCTTGTAGTGGGGGTCTTCGTAAATGTGTTTCATTGATGCCAGGGTTAAATAACACCACTTTTGTTTCATCAGTCCACAGTACATTAGACAACTTTAATGATTTCCAATGAATGTGTTTTCTTGCAAAGGATAGCCTTTTAGTAATCTATTACAATTTAGTAGCGGAACTTTTCCAGGCCGTCTTGAATTCAAATCTACTTTTAGTAACCTTCTCCTTATTGAAGAGGTACTGATGGATAGGCTTAATTCATTTTGCATTTGTGCTGATGTGATAAATGGGCTCTTTTTTTGCAAGACAGCTCTTCTGTTGTGGTAGTTTTACGTTTTCCACCTCGATTTTCTTTTGTTTTTCAATTTTTCTTTTTTAATTAGCAATCATTTTTGCAGAAGAATTCAATGGATTTTCAATAAATTTGTGATTTTTTCCGCCATTTAACATGCTTAATATTGATTCACGTTTTTCTTGGGTGCAATATTTCCCTCGACCTATATTTACTAAAATACAATGACGAACAACAATTTTTTTTAATTAACTCTTTGTTAACTTACATGCTTATATGAAAAAGTGTACATAATTTTTGTTAATTACTATTTCTCGCTTCAAGACAGGAAAATATAATATCACTGCTATTTTAATGCACAACCTGTCAGGTCTAATTTTGTAACTGTTTTACTGATAAACAGGGGGATCCTTTGAGATGTGAAATATACACAATCTTACCAATCTAGGTTATACGTATTTGATACTTTTAAAGGAAACTACTATTTGAGTTCTTAGAACTTCAATATATAATTATAAATAAATATTAAATATAATATAATAGTGAAGAAAGGCAGAGGTAGACCTAGATTAGACTACTGCTCGCAAATAGTAAGGGATGTAGGTTGTAGCACAATTAGCGAAATGCGTAGGTTAGCACAAGATAGGAGAAGCTGGAGGTTAGCGTCCAACCAGTCTTAGGACTGATGACCTCATGATGATGATGAGTTTGTTCCTATGGCAACACTGCAGTATTTTTATGCACATGACTGTACATGATCATAAATACCTGAATGAAGTGAGATTATGGTAACTAATTATACTGTCTGTATTAGACACAAGTTCAGTCATTAGGGAATTTGTAGTTCAATGTATTTAATTTTATATTAAATCGTAACGTTATCTATATAGAATTTATTTAATTGAAACCGATTTTCTGAAAAGATATGTCTATATCAATAATGATTGTCGACGTCATAAGTTCGACTGGCGAAATGGATTAAAACTTAATGACTATCGCAATATCTTAATCAATTATATTAATCAATTCAATTTTCCCTAATTGTTTACACTTTAGAGTAATTGCACGTCAATATTTTGGGTACGCTAATTTACGTCATACAGGAAAAACTTTTAGATATGTAAATATCTAAACATGTATGACGCATATCTAAGGTTCATTTTATTCAGGCAAATGGAAATCCATCTCTCAAACGTGTCTATAGGACATCACGATATATCCTTGAATATTTACCTGCAAAGATTAAGGGATAAATTTCCTCATTCAATTCCAACGTAATTATGTGGCTTTACAAAAGGCCAAGTATTATACAAAACTGGACGCTTGAAAGACAACAATAAATGCCAGACGCTGCATTTACCTCTAAATAAATATGGTGTTGATGAAAGTGGATCCCATTTATATTTCTTTTGGAGCAAGTGTAAACAAAGAGGGAAAATATGAGCGGTTTATTGCATTTCGACAAAACGTTATTTTCAACCTCCTACAATATAAAATATTTTTGTCTTGCAAACAGTGATTAGATGTTTCTTAACCGAGAACAAAGAGAAGTGAAATAATTAATTGACTCTCACAAGCTTGTCATTAAATTTGTATGTATAGTCAGTCAAAAAAGTCTCCATACACTAGTATCTTTTTCAACATTTCTCTTAGTGTGATATTTTATTTAAATTTAATTAGAAATATGTTTGAAGTAAATATCGGCCATCTCCTTAGGAGTAATAAAAATAAAAATAAAATCGCTTGAACCACTTTACTAGAACAGGAAAAAATGAAACGATATTTTAGCAATAAGAAATTATGTTACATAAATATTCATACACTTTAATCAAATGCTATTATACACCACCATTAATTATCATGTTATCAATAATTTATCATATGTTGGCCTATGTCAAGTTTTGTTTGAAACCAATGAATCATGCTTGTTTAAGACCGTCGCTTTTAAGTCTGTGTTTTGCATAGTAGAAGCAAAATGAAAGATAAAAATTGCGAAATTCTAATTTCTGTTAGAAAAATCATAGATTTTGTTCGAAATACTTGGGAGAATAAATAATTAAAGATGCACCGCATGAAGACTATTTTTAAACATAAAATAATTATTGTTGAATGTAATATTCCAACAGCTTTATGGAAAGAGAAGAAATTCTTTAGAAATATTGGTAAAATAATAATTGGAAAATAACACGCCACTGTATAGTACGTAATAAATCAGTACAAATCCACCGGTTCCTATAAGTGCGGCCACGGTCTGGTCGCCCCTGGACGGGAAGAGTCTAGTGTTGTGAGAAGAATTCACAGAAAAATAAGCGCTCCAAAACTTGCAGAAGAAATCAGGGAAGAGTTCTCAAAACACGTTAGCTTTCAAACAATCAGAAACTGCTTGCATCGAGAGGGTTATAACGGCCAGGTTGCCAGAAGAAAACCATTAATTTCAGAAAAAAAAATAAAAAAACGTTTTGTTGTGGGGGTGCACGTCAGCCAATGGGACAGGCAATTTAGTTTTCATTGGCGGTATTATGGCCCAACATGCCTATTTAAACATTCTAAGGAATCATTTAAGACCAAGTGTTCAAAAACTTGATCTTGAGGGGCGTTATTTATTCCAACAAGTCAACGATCCCAAGCACGCTGCTAGGCTTGTACGTGTATGGATGATCCATACACCACCATGTCCGCCAACAATTGCATACACCACTGCAATCACCGGACGTTAATCCCAATGAACATCTGTGGAAAGAATTAAAGCGTTACGTGAGAAAACACCAAGTTACAAATAGAGAAGACCTCAAGAATAGGATAAGAGAAGAGTGGAAGAACATTTCACCAGAAATTACAAGAAAGTTTATATTAAGTCTTCCAAAAAGGCTTAATGCAATCATTAAAGCAAATGGCAATTGTACAAAATATTAGACTTTAAGAAAGTTGAAATTTCTCATCAGAACTGTTAGTGTATGGAGACTTATTAGACATAATTTTTTGTTGCTCGTTTTTGTTGTATCGTTTAATTCTTTATTGTTCAAATGAAGTGTTTCAAGCAAATTTATTTTTATTACTCCTAATGAGATGGCCGATATTTACTTGAAACATATTTCTAATTAAATTTAAAATCACACAAAAAATTTTCTTTGAAAAAGTTGTCTGTTTATTATTTCTCTGTTATTTTATTAAGACAATTAAAAGTAAATATCGGTGCAGTGGATAATTTTCTATATATATATTTTTTGAATACGGATAATTAAAAACCGTGTTTGTAGGGAGAATATTTGTCATCTATTAGGTGTGAATACTTTGTATACAACTAGTATTATCCTTAAGTTATTCGCAATATATGACTATATACAGGTTCCAGGTAATTATTATATGAATATATGAACAAAATAGTGAAATGAGTGAATCATGGGCGCCCTCAGATATATTTTCAGATGGGAGATGGAAGGAATACCTTACACGAGATGGTCATATCGCCATGGAATTGTGGTGAATTTAATTTTGTAGATTAACAGTATTATAATAAAGCACAATTATGTTGTGTATGTGATAATGATATTTAGAAATGACCCGTTGGAGCTTCCAGCTTCTTCAGGGATAATTAGGTGTAGCCTCGTTTTTTTTATTTTCTAGAACAAAATATTTTAATATCCTCTAAATCGTGCTAGAGACTAAATGTAACACAGCAATTTTACCTGAATTAATTGACGTCTTTTTTTAACCTTTAAATTTATTTTCAGATGGCAATAAGAAGAACTCAATATCAACTGCTCACTAATGTTGATGAAAACATTACCAATATTATACAAACAACAATTGCAAGAAAAATAAGAGATAAGAAGAACAAATTTATTTATGATAATAATGTAAATGCAACTAAGTCATGAAACTCAAACATGTAAATCATTAGAACTGGAATTACTTTAACAACTGAAAAAATACACTCCTCGATGTAAATGTTTTCCCTTATGTTAATTATTTGCTATTCTAAAAAATGTCAATATTACGTGTATGTAATAAAGACACTGTTTGCAACGTGAGTCACTGAAATGCAACTAGGGAAGGTAATTATTTAATTTCATTTTGATTTGGTGAATCCTCTTCACTAGAGTCGACTTCGCTGGATTTCGAACAACTTGCTGTACTGTCACTGCCGTTCCACACTGACCACCATTCCACATCCTCGAATCCTTTTGGCCACTCATTGAACACTTTAAGAATTTCTATGTGGTCCTTGAATAGGCCTCTGACAATTTCGCCTTTTATCTTCTTGTCTCCCTTAATACGCTCAATTAGCATAAATAAGCCATTCCCCACCCAAAAGTCCTCTGGAGGTTTGCTGGGCGCTGATACCAGAAATCTCGATTTATCGTCGGCTTCAACTTCGTACAATTTGTTGGTATAATCTACACATCTCCGCACTCGGACGATTTGTTGGTTGGCTGTAGGAGCTGAGAAATCACCTTTGAAGATCTCCACGAGAAAGGAATCACTAATGGTCATGGGAAGTCCTGGAACCGAAAACCTAAATTAATTAAATTATCATATACAACAATTGAACCTAATTTTTAAACATCTGTAATTATTAAAAAAATATATTTTCATTAAGGTTTCGTATTAGATACGCCCTTCATCTTTTTGGTTTTGCTATATGTTACATCAAAAACATTTTTAAAAGTTTCAACTTTTTATATTTAAAAAGAATGATTACGGAAAGAAATAAAAACTTACTTGCCATATTCCAAGAATCCAAATTTCTTCTCAAGTAATCACTATTGTATTTCTCGATCACTACTGATGCCAACATTTGCAAATCCACATATTTATGCCTTCTTCAGTAATAAGCAACCCCTTGCCAGGGATAATAAAGTACCTCCTACTCCGGAATGGCCATTAGGCACATGATGAAGATTGTTTTGAAAATTATTACTGGGCAAGTGTCTCTTTGTACATTCTTGTTTACCTGACATTATAAATAACATTTTCTGAGAATGAGAAGTAATTAAATCACTTTTACTAATGTACCTACAACTATATACGAATACTTTTATGTAGGTACCCGATTAATTAGGAACGCTATAGAAAAAGAAACTTTTAAATAAAACATTATGAATATAGTAATTTTGTCTAAATAACTATTTAGATTTTATATATATTCATATATTTTTTTTATTTTAGATTTATATATATATTTATATATAATGAAAAGTCCTTACGTGAACGATCGAAATGATAAATTCATAAAATTGTTTGTTGTAGAGGACCACAAATTGAAAGTGAGTGAGATAGATGATGCTACCGGGATGTGAGCTGAACGTGTACACAATATTTTACATCAACATTTGTGCATGGAGAGGCTCTGTGCTAGGTGGGTGCCGCGTTTGCTAACTATCGATCAAAAATTGCGGTGGAAGGCTGTTTCGACCGATAATTTGGCACTGCACAAGCGAAATCCCAGCGGATTTTTGCATCGATTTATAACTGTTGATGAAACTTGGGCCTACCATTATACTCCTGAAAGTAAACAACAGTCAAAACAATGGACTGGAGCAGGTAAATCAACCCCAAAGAACCATTAATAGTGAGTTATTAAATCGTTTGAACGACGAAATGAAGAAAAAATGACTTTGTTTGGCGAAAAAAGAGATCTTATTTCATCATGACAATGCACCTGCTCATTCGTCAGTCATTGCAAATTCCCCCATCTAGAGTATTCATCAGATTTAGCTCCCAGTGACTACCAGTTGTTTCCTAACCTCAAAACATGGTAAAAGATTTGTGAGGAACGAGGAAGTTATCAATGCTGTAAATGCGTATTTTGGAGGGCTCGACAAATTGCTCTAAAAAATGGTAGCACTGCATTATAGCACCATTATGGAAACGTATCAGACTTGATAGATTATGTTGAAAAATAATATAACAAAAAATTTTTTTTCTTCATCAGGTCAGAAAATTTTCACCCCACCCTCGTATATTGAGTATTATAAAATTCGTTATTTTTATTATTTTGATTTTAGTAGATTTTAATTTAAATTCTGCAATAGTTATCGTTGGCCACCTTATGAATGATTTTCATATGGTCAAAATAGACCCATCTAAACAACTCGTAAAGTTTTCCCTTTTCAAGATTGCCTATTGAATAATAATGTCACGTAGGTGTCAGACATATTGTTTTCGTAATAAGGGATTAAACTTATATGCACTGGGTACAAAAATTAAGGGATGTAAAGAAAATCTAAAATTTTTAGGTGATTTTCAAAAGGTTGTAACATGGAGAAAAATAGTCGCGTAGCAATAAAAAAAAAACAAATTGAAGTCCCGAGCTTCTAGTTTTCAGATCTTGAATTTTTACCATCAACAGTTTTTGAATGATCATAAGAAAACTATCGGAAAAAAATAAAAATTTTGTTTGCCTTTCAAAAGGTCCACGGACTTCAGTAATGTTTTTCAGTGATTTCATCCTAAAGCTTTTTTAGATAAATTTATCCTCTTTAATTTCCCTAGTCTAAAAGCCTTGTACGATGATTTTTCGCTGAGTTATCGTCGTTCAAAGCATTTTGACTTTTCTTAATTAGTCGGGAAATAATACAAGTCGTAGTTATTGGTTTTTGATAAAAAAATTTAAATGCGAGAATATTGATTGAAAAAGAGGTAAAAAATTATGTATTTAGGGATATTCGCTTAACTTGGCAAAACTTTGCAAATACTGGATAAACTAAGGATATTGACTGTTACTTTTCAACCTCAAAGTGTCCCAAAGAAACCTTAAAAACTTCAAAGCGCTGTGATTTCTTTTTTCATTGTGTTTAGAATGATTGAATTGGTCGCTTTTGCTAAAAATTAATTTAACAATGAGTTTCTCAATTTGTATTCATTTCCTGAGGTTGAAAATGCTTTTTTTTGCAATAATCCATATAGTTTTATAAAAAATGTAATTATTGTAACAAAAAAATGAAAAAAAAAGTCAAAATTGACTTTCTTTCTTTGAGCGATGATAACTAAGTGAAAGGCTTATAGACCGCTGAAATGAAAGAGCTTGGTACTCCAAGTGTAGCACTTGGAGTATCTTCTTTACGGGGCGGTCTTTTTAAATTTAAGTTGTATTTTAATTATCTTCAAACAACTATTTTAAAATATAATTCTCGTATCAAGGTACCATCGTTCTAATATACGCAATATTAAAGAAAAAGTAAGCATTTAATCATTTAAATATAATTCAAATACAATTTAAGTTTAAAAAAGTCACCCTGTACATACGGAACCGCGGGCACTGTGAAAGTTTAAAAAGACCACCGTGTATATTAACAGATATTTTAACCCTTTATTATAAAAACCAAATGTTACGTAAACATTATGTCTGTCATCTACTTGATCTATTATTATTCAATGGGTAATCTTGACCACACAAGGACTTATTCATTAGACGACCAGCCACGATGCTTACTTGCTACCGATAAATTAAAATGTACTATAATATAAAATACCCATCATCAAATAAATAGTAATTTAATTATTTGAATATCTATAATTAAAATACAACTTAAATTAAAAGAAAACATCCTGTAAATAAGATTCCAAGCATTGTCATCATCATGAGGTCACCAGTCCTAAGACTGGTTGGACGCTAACTTCCAGCTTCTCCTATTTTGTGCTAACCTACGCATTTCGCTAATTGTGCTACAACCTACATCCCTTACTATTTGCGAGCAGTAGTCTAATCTAGGCCTACCTCTGCATTTCTTCACTCCTATTTCTGCTTCCAAAATATCGCGGACTATTCCCCCATGTCTCAACAAGTGGCCTACCATTATATATTTTCTCTTTATGTTTTTCCACATACTTCTTTTCTAGCCGACTTTCTCTAATACTTCTTCGTTTCTAACCCTATCAGTCCACGGTATTCTCATCATTCTTCGGTAACACCACATCTC
The DNA here is from genome assembly GCA_037954035.1 of Rosalia funebris. NCBI lineage: Eukaryota > Metazoa > Arthropoda > Insecta > Coleoptera > Cerambycidae > Rosalia > Rosalia funebris. Next base: position 15,512,339 of record JAZFAV010000002.1, read on the forward strand.
AAAAGCTTCTAATTTCTTCCTACTTGCTTCCCCAACCGTCCAGGTTTTGCAACCGTATAGTGCCGTGCTCCATACATACGTTTTCAAGAATCTCTTCCTTGTTTCTAAGTTTATTACCCCCGAGCATAAAGGTGCTTTCTTTTTGTTAAAAGCTACTCGACCCTGCGCTATTCTTTGTTTTATATCTTTATCGCTTCTTTCATCCCAATTTATTTTACTTCCTAAATAAATGAAGTCTTTAACTCCAATCTTTCATTATTAATTTGTACTTTCGTATTTGCTCTGCTCTTGCGCCCTCTGCACACTAACACTTTAGTTTTGTTTCTATTCACCCTCATTCCGTATTCCTCTGTTTCCGTATTCCTATTCTGTATATTCACCGTATTCCTCTGTCAACACTGCCTCCATTTCGTTCAACGCTGATTCTAATTCCTTCTTACTAGATGCTAATACTGCTATATCATCCGCGAATCTCAGCATTTTTAGTTTCTGTCCCTATACTTTAATCCCGAAATCCACTCTACCTTTTACCACATTAATCGCCTCTTCGATGTACAGATTAAAAATCAGTGGTGATAGCGTACATCCTTGTATTACTCCTTTCCTAATACCTACTTCCCTTCTTTCTCCTTCTACTTCTATAACAGCAGCTTGCTCTTTGTATAGATTGTGTACTACTCTCCTATCTCTATACTTCATTCCCGCGCTCTTTAGTATCTCGAACATTTTTTCCCATCTTACATTATCAAAAGCTTTTTCTAAATCTACAAATCCTATATAAGCGTTCTTTCCTGTTTCTATTGTTTTCTCTAACATTACTCTTAGCGCCAGAATATCTTCACGAATTCCCCTAATTCGCCTAAACCCGAATTGGTCTTCTCCTAGTATTTCCTCCGCTCTATTTTCCATTCTGCTTCCAAGTACTGATTTCCAAGTACTGCTTCCATCGATCCGCTTTCTCCACTCTTCCGATCAGTATGTCCCCCAATTGACTCCTAACGTTTCTACTTATTGGTCCAATATCCCTGAAGTTCCTCTTAATTATTTTGTAAGCCTCATCGGTCTTACCTACTTGGAGCTTATCTTCTACTTCTTTGCATTTATCCTCTATCCATTGTTCTTTCGCTTTTCTACACTTTCTAATGATTTCCCACTTTATTGACTTATAAGTTTTCAGTCCTTCCTCGTCTCGTCTGTTTTTGTAGCCTCGTCTCTTTTGTATTAAGTCCAACAATCATTGTATATGTTTAAAAAACCACCCTATATATTAACAGATATTTTAAGCCCTTATTTCGAAAACAAAAACTACGTAACCAACATGTCCAACGTCTACATGGCATTATTTTCTATAGGCAATCTTGAAAAGGGGAAAAACTTTCCGAATTATTTAGGTAAATAAATTTTGACCATATGAAGATCAATTATAAGGTGACCAATGATGACTATTACAGAATTTAAATTAAAATGTACTAAAATCAAAATAATAAATATAGCGGATCTTATAATAATCAATATACGGGGGTGGGGTGAAAAGCTTCCGGTCTGATGAACAAAAATGTTTTTTTATTTTTTTTTAACATAATCTCCATCAAGTCTAATACATTTTCATAATGATACTGCAATGGTATCATAATTTTTTTAGAATGATTTGTCGAGCCCTTTAAATTGCGCATTTACAGTGTTGACTTCCTCGTTGCTCACAAATCTTTTACCTTCGAGCCATGTTTTGAGGTTAGGAAATAAATGATCGCTGGGGGCTAAATCTGGTGAATACGCTAGATGGGGAACAATTCGAACTTCAATTCGTTAATTTTAGTCATTGCAATGACTGAGGTGCATTGTCATGGTGAGACAAGATTTGCTTCTTTGCCAAATAAGGTCATTTTTCCTTCGTTCTGTCACTCAAATGGTTTAATAACTCTGCGTAGTATTCACCATTGATGGTTTGTTAGGGTTGGTTTAGCTGCTCCAGTCCATTGTTTTTACTGTTGTTTACCTTCAGGTGTGTAATGGTGGATCCAAGTTTCATCAATAGTTATAAACAGATGCGAAAAATTCGCTGGTATTTCGCTTGTACAGTGCTAAATTCTCGGTCGAAACAGTCTTCCGGTGCAATTTTTCACCGATAGTTAGCAAACGCGGCACCCACCTAGTACAGAGCCTCTCCATGCACAAATGTTGATGTAAAATATTGCTTACACATTCAGATCTTATCTGCGTAGTCTCAGCTATTTCAATCTGCGGTTCGTTACCACGATTTTATGAATTTTGTCGATCACTTCGGCAGTTGTAACCTCAAGGGGACGTCCTGAACGTGGTTCACCATCAGTGCTCGTGCGACCTTTTTTAAATTCAGAAACACACTGTTTGGCTGTTGAATATGATGGAGAAGAGTCCTTCAATGTTGAGTAAATTTCTTGTTTGATTTGAAGTGGTGTTTAAGCCTTTCAAATAGATGTATTTGAGGATGGCATGCTTCTCAAATATTTCCATTTCCACGTAAGCAAGCGAGGCGTCTTATTCCATAGTCTGTCAAACATATACTAACAGAGCAATCGACCTGAAAGTTATTATACAAGCTAGTCAGGGATAGTACTGTAGAATACTAAGCTGAGTCAAAAATTAGACCTGATTGGCGCTCTCTGGCTCAGGCCAACATTTCACCCCACCCTCGTATAATGATAATTTGGTCAACATTTGTTAGTAACCCGGTATAACCTTAAAGCAAAGTATGTAACCTTGAATAATTCATAAGAAAGGAATGTTGAGGCGACACTCGACCTTGAAGTTTGACACACCAAAGGAATGTCAAGCCCACGTCCACAAAGGTTGAGGGAGTTGACCGGCATCTTCCCTACTAACTGTGACAGTGTAAGAACTTCAGATGATACAAATGTCATAATACATCCCTGAATACCAGAACGTCACAGTCAAAACTTCCCCAAGAATAATACCATATTCTCAATAACAAAGAACTTTGAAAAGTTATTTTTAGCTAAAACTCGCGACACAAAGTTATTCATTATTTCAACGAATTAAGAAGCAATTTCTTCTTAGTTGATTTCTTTAGAACGAAGTTCCAAACCAAATCCGGCTATATTGTAATGTTAATGGGCATATTTTGGATAATGGCGTTTTAAAATTTGAATGGAATGAGTTATGTGGGCTTATGTTGTGAAATATAAATTAACAGCCGAGTGTCGTACGATGTAAAACGATAATGTTTCTGTAATATAAATGAGTTACGATTAGTTTAAAGATAGCTAATTGGGGTGGTAGTAATAAAAGTTAATTGAACCTACCCATTTAACAATCCTAGAATAGTTATATTGATATTGATTATATAATTTTGAGATTCTCTGAGTGCTTGTTGATTTCCTTAGACTGTGAAGAATTAGATAATTTTAATTGTGAAGAACTTTCATTTAATAGGTGAACTATATATCAAAATGTATAAAAAATGTGAACTTCCTGTTGCATAGATAATTGGCTTTGATTAAGAAATTTTCATTGAGGTAATCTAGAAATTGGACTAGGTATTAAACTTCTTATAGATATAAAGTGGAAAAACGTGATACATTTTTGTGACGATTCACTCCAGTTCAGTTCTGACTTCAAGAATAAATATCAAACTCGAATAACATATTTACAATATGGCTAGTTTAACTTGTTTTAAATGTAAAAAGAAAATAGACAACACAGATAATTTAAAATGTTTAGGACTGTGCTCACATTATTTTCATCCTAAATGTTTGAATATAGTAGGTAGACAATTTTATACAATAATTAATTGTAACGGTGTTAAATGATTTTGTGAATATTGTTTAGTTTGTATTGACTTTACTAAAATTGCCATATTTTGAAAATCTACAATCCTGTATCGTAAGAGAAATAGGTGGTCTTAAAAAATTATTCGATTTAATAATAACGCTGTAAATGAAAATTTGCCAAGAGCACGTAAAACCTTTGCCTGAGGAAGTAGTAATCATAAAACTTCCTGAGGAAGTAGTAATCAAAGGTTAATCAAGACAGTAAAAATACTAAAGAAGATATAGAGAAAAGTTTGAAACTAGCGAACTTGGAAGTCGGAATAAAAGAGCTAAAGAATATTAAACAAGGATGAATTATAATAAAATGTACCAAAAAAGAAAAAAAAGGGTGCAGAAAAGAAACTGTAAAAACTATGAAATCAAGGCTTCTGGTTTAAATAATTAAATAATTGTATTAAAATCGTAGATATAGAGGAAAATATGGATGGTGATGAATTACTTAACATAATAAGATAGCAAGATACTTCAATTTTACATGATGAATGTGAACTACAAGTAAAAGTTATAAAAACGATTAAAACGAAATTTATGGCACATCATTCAGTGTGATCCTGAAATATTCAAGAAAATTATGCAACAAAATTCTCTTTTTATTGTCCGGACTAAGTGTAGAAGTCTTCGAATATGTAGACGTTTTCAGTCGTTTCAAATGTGGTGAATTTGAAATGAAAAATTTTGGGAGAAATAGCCCTCCAAAATTTGATGAAACACTCACAATGTCTACAATTCTTTTATAGTTGGTGTTATATATAATATCTTAGAAGTCAGTAACTAGCTACACACTGTTATATGTTCGCACACAAAAAGGTCACTGAAAACCTGGTTGCGAATGTAGAATAGAACAACCGACATAATAATAATTATGTCAGTTGTTTTGCTAACTTTATATAAAGTTGGAAAAACATACAATATTTCTTAAAAATAAAGAATGGCAAATTTTTTTTATTCGCACTTAATTTACGGCAAATTAGCAGCAAGTTATCAGTTAGTTACTCCTGTGATTCGAGCAAGTTGTTTTGCTAACTTTATGTACATCAAGATATCTCATGATCTCCTTAACCGATTTTGTTAAAATTTACAACACATATTCTTTATAATATTATCTAAGACGTATCGTAGTATTTTTTTAATTGAGTGCCACCTTTATAAGTTATAAATTTTTTACACTCAAAATTGCGATAAAAATCATAGTTTTCAAACAGTTAGTAGAAATAACAGCTGTTAGTTTTACAACAAAAAATTAAAGAATCAATATGCTCTGAATCTCTTTGCTATTACTTTTATAAATAAGAAAAGGTACAGTTTTGATTTTTTAGACGATGTCTGCCAGAGGAAATAAGTACAAAATCAGCAAGGGTTTTCAAAAGAGGGTCTTATGTACTTGATGTCTCATATCTCCGTCATTTTTTTTATTTTCTTTATTCGTTATTATTTCAAATTGTTCATAAAACTACTATGTACGAGTATATGTGTAAAATAAAAATTATTTTATATATTTAATAGCTGCCTTAAAAAAATCATACCTATTTTTCCTAGCGCCAAGGTGATGTAACCCCTTAATCATTTCATTATGTGCCAAAGGAAATAAATCAGTCAAGCGATATAAACTATTCGCTGAAAGAGGGCGACCCCCATGTCAGGCTTTTATATTTATAAAAAACCGCTCTAGCCATTACTATAAAAAAAGTTATTTCCTATTTGACGCATACGGAATCCTCGTAACTTCCGGTCTGGCTTGAGAAGCTTTTCGTTCATATTTAGGTACCTGTTTACGTAAAGAGAAACATTGCACGGTCCCTTTTGTGTGGATACGCGAGAACCGGTGCCATTTTGTAAAGCGAAAGAATGATAAGAAACCGCTCAAAGGGGCGGCTAAACATATACTCACATATTTGCGTTGGGATTTTCGCATGAACGGAACCAGATTATCCGCCTCTGAGTTCAAGTGATAAGGAACATGAAACCGACGGAAAAAAGCGACAATGTTTATTCTAGCTCAACGGCCAGATTATCATGTAAGTTGTTGTAACGGTGCCTGATAGCGATGGTGATCAATCCTCGGTGACAGTTGTGTTATAACGATTCGTTAATGAAAGCGTATAACGTGGCGAGGGGAACGTTACTAATATTTTTTTTATTTCTGACATACCTTATTTCCTCTGGATGTAACGAGTTTTTGTAGAATTATCTCCATGCATGTGAGAATATTTTTGCAAATGCTTAAAGCCTAATGGGAAATTGTAACAAAACCACCCCTGTCCAAATAGCTATTAATCACATAATAATATAGTGGCATAAAATATTCTGATAGAGATTTTTTCAAATAGAGAACGCGATATAACGCGAGACAATATGATTTGTTCGGGATTCCTGATTCACGAACTTATGTCCAGTTGTTAAGTGTATGTGTTAAAAAAAAGTTATTGTAAAAAATATACTGCACATCAAGAATAGGAAAAAGTGTGGGATTCTCTAGGTATACGTAGCAGTGGCGGCTCCTCCATTAGGTCATTTGGTCAATGACCTCCCAATATATTTACAAACAGAAGCATAATAATGATATACCTAAATAAAATAATATATTTTTTTAAGATCTTTTAAATTTGGAATTTCCCTTTATTATCCTAACTATTCTAAGCGACAAGCGTATAAACTTGACCGATTACTCATTCCGCATTATTACCGTTACCGATGCATTGCTTTGAATCTGTACTGGTTTTCGTATCGGGCTGGCACCCAGAAATGACCGCATTGTTTTAAATGGAGGCGAAAATCGGCCGAGTATTCCCGATCTAAATTGCATTAGGTGATGCAGGCTTTCTGCAGCAGCGTATGACGTGGGTTTGGGTCAACAGCCGTGCGTAGCAAATTTAGTATTGTTCGAGAGTTCGATTTGATTTTGTTCGTTATCAGTTTCTTGTAGATCGCGTGATATACATTTGCATGCATTTACTTTTCGTTGGTATTTCTTGACTCGCTTTTTGTGGTGTAAATTAATATTTAAAAAATGGCAGCTAAGTGGTTGAGCGGATTAAGACATTAAAAGCCGCCAATGAGCTGACCTTTGACAAGAAAATTGAGTTTAAGATCAGTGGTCGACCTTTGCCGGAACTTAAAATTCGGCAAATTAGTAAAGACAAAAACAAAGAAGTAAATCGTTATTTTCGCAAAAATATGTATGAATTAAATGACCGGATATGTGGTTGCGAGTTGACAAATGCTTTTTATTGTTTCGTGTGCCTAATTTTTTCAAATGACATTTTATGGTGTAAAAATGGCGTAACAGATTTAAAACATTTAAAAGAAAAAATAAAAAAACACTCATCTGCGGAGCATATTAAAAACTCGGTGAATTTTGCAACTATCGGTACAGTGGATATTCGATCGCAATTGGATACTGCGTATCGAAAATCGATCAGAGACTTTAACGAAAGTGTATCAAAAAACCGATATATATATATATATATATATATATATATATATATATATATATATATATATATATATATATATATATATATATATATATATATATATTAAACAAAATAATAGACTGTGTAAAATTTTGTGGGGCATTTGAATTAGCCCTAAGAGGGCACGATGAAAGTCAATCAAAATCAAGTGAAAATCCGGGAGTATTTCGTGGACTTATTAACTTTGTTTCCGAACTAGACCCAATACTTAAAGAATTTTTGGAGAAAGCAACAATTTTCAAAGGGGTTTCTAAAACCATTCAGAATGATCTACTTGAATCTATGTTAGCGGTGGCGCAAGAGGAGATTAAATTGGAAATTCAATCAGCTAAATATATGGCAGTGCAAGTAGATGAAACTACGGACAGCTCGAATAAGACACAAATGGTGTTTATTATTCGTTATGTTTTGTCTGGTATAGTTTATGAACGATTTTTAAAATTCACAATTCCTCCCGGCACTACAGCCGAACACTTAACGAACGTCATTTTAAACGAGTTAGAAATTTTATAAATAAATAAGACTTCTAAAAAATTAATTGCACAAAGTTATGATGGTGCATCTACTATGAGCGGACGATTGGGGGGAATGCAAAAAAGGATTAAAGAATATTATCCCGATGCAAATTTTATACATTGCTATGCACATCAATTGAACCTAATATTACAAAAAGCGGCGAGCCAGAATTCAAGCGTCAAACTCTTTTTCACAAATTTGCAAGCATTTTCAGCATTTTTTGGTCGATCTCCAAAACGTACCACTGTTCTGGATGAATGTGTAATAGTTCGTTTACCTAGAGCTGCACCAACTAGGTGGTTTTAATTCGCGTTGTGTGGAAACAATATTTTTGTATAAAGACGATATAATCACATGTTTAGAAAAAATAACTAGTAATGTCGATGATTTTGATGCTACCAGTGTTAATGAGGCAATAGGGTTGCAAGCATTTCTGAATAACAAGGACTTTTTATTTTGGTTAAACTTTTTTCATTTAATAATGCCACATGCTGAAATTCTTTTTAATCAACTCCAAAAACGAGGCATCGATGTGCTATCTGTTAAGACTAATATAGACTCCTTTAAAAATTCGATTCAAAATATTCGAGACCAAATTCTAAATAAATTATCTGGAAATGAATTTTCGCATACAGTTAATGTAAAAAGAATGAAGAAAAATGAAGATCCTAACCGACGAACCGCTTTGTAAGTGTGTGATATAATAGCATCCGAAATTAATCATCGTTTCACATTTAGTGACCATCTTATAATAACCCAACTTTTTTTGTTGATAACTTTGAAGAGTATAAAAAGAATTTTCCCGAAAATATTTTGAAGTTAGTTAAAACGAATTTCCCGTACATAAACCATATAAAACTTAAAACCGAACTGGAAGTAATATATGACCGGGATGATTTTCGCGGAAATTCTGGGGCTGTAGGGTTACTTCAGTTATTTATTAACAATGGACTTGTGAAACATTTTCGGAAACAGTGCATTTGTTGACAATTTTGTGTACGTTACCGATGACAACGGTAGAGAGCGAGAGATGCTTCTCTACATTAAAAAGGATAAAGACATTTTTACGCAACACCATGGGGGAAGATAGACTCTCTGCGTTGGCCATGTTAAGTATCGAGAAGACCTTTATAAATAATATTGTAAATTACAATGAAGAACTAATCAATCATTTTGCGAGTGCCAAAGACAGAAGGATTGAACTAAAATTTAAAACTGTTTAGGTGAGTTAACACATATTTATTGTCATATATGCTCTTATTTTTAACCAATAAGTTGCTGTTACACCTTTGGCATTGATTACGTATTACGTCGTGTTTTTATTGAAATTGACCCCCCCGAAAAATTGACCACGAGCCGTCACTGATACATAGAAGAAAGAGTGAGGCAGCATTAGGAGGGAAAAAGATTCACTTTACTTGTGGCTAGATCAAACTCTGTGTACATTCACATTCAATATATGTATTCATCGATATTCACTCTGTAAAGGTCTCAATTTCTCAATTAATCACATATTCGCAATATGTGAATATATACAGGTCACAGGTATGTAATTATTATATGAACAACATACAGAAATGGATGAACCATGGGCGCGTTCAGATATATTTTCTCAGACAGGAGACGGAAGGAGGACCTTACAAAGAAGAGATGGTCATATTCCTATTGAATTGTGAATTTAATTTTGTAGATTGACACAGTATGACTATAGAGCACAATCGATGCTACAAGCGGCAAAATGGCCTAACCCGAAAAGGCAAGTTTTGAGTAGAATTAAGAAGAAATTAAAAAAAACATACTATACTTTAATGATTTGTATACAGTTACAGTTTAACATAGTCAATGGAATAATATTTCATATGAATTTCATAAATTTGCATTTTTGATTTTGTAGCGGACCCCAAATAACCATATAATTTTACGATTGTACCAGGTAAAGTATGGTACATAAAGTTTAGGAAGGCCGGGACCAGTGGTGTGGTATTATAAAATCATCGTAAAGCAATTAAAAATACCCATTGCCCACATCTGTCGGCGAGACAGGGTGTCTTTCGCCGTACCTAGAAAGGTACGGATTTCCCAGAGATTGGTTCGTAGACAGATTTGGGCAGAAAGGAAAATGAACAGAGATACGAGTAGTCCATCGTAGACAACGACGCGCACAGGTCGCAGCCTTCCACGAATAGTTTTGTTGTTGTTAATGTTTGTTAATAAACTATATACTCGTTAAGTTTTCGTTTCTCATCGAACCCGCAACCCACAAATTAAAAAAAAAAAAATGAAGGTTAAGTTTCTTTAGCATAAACATTAGATAGGCCAGCAAATTAATTAATAGGCATTTAGAAGAAATATGTTTATTTCAGAGGACTTTCGTGCATACTTTGAACTCAAATTAAGGTAATTAACGATAAACTTACGAAACTAAAAAAATAACTATTAAACTACAGTACAATACAATGTAAAACAGAAATAAGTGACATACACTTTTTAAGAAAAAGTGCAGCTCTAGCATTTCCTCTTCATCTTCCTCAGGCTCAACATTTATAAAATCTTTCGATGCAAGTTTTGGTAAACATTTAAATACGGGGGAAGGGAAGGTATTATTGAAATTTGCTGTATAGCTCTAACAAGTTTCTCTTTTTCTAAACATCTATTAGATGACCCTAGTGGTCATCTAATAGATATAGGTATAAATTATTCAAAGCCTTTACAGTGTGCTGTTCTAGATGTAAGTCTTTTACTTAGGTCTACTCTTAAGGCTATTATTACTTTATGGCAATGGGTTTATTAGGGATGCAGTAAATAGTTTGGGTTCCCTAAATTGTACAGGGTCATCCACATAACATTCTACCTTCTAATTTTATTATATTTCCTGGAAAATCCGAGACATTCTATTCAAGATGCATCGAGATATTTACAAATTTCATGGACGTCGGTCTAGAGAATATTAAAAATTCATAAGTTTAAACCAGTTCCAGTTCAAACACTGTATTGAAATGATAATTATATAAGACAAGAATATTACCGTTTGATATTGGAAAGACAAGCAGAAAATGAACTGTTTGTAGGTGCGTATTATTTTATAAATTATTACAACTAATGCTACTACTACTATGCTACTTCTACTACTACTGCTAAACTTCTATTACTCTATTATTAGGTACTTAAAATAATTACAGATTCTATAATGTGGACTGATGAAGCCAGTTTTTCAACATGTGGTATATTTAATGGAAGGAATACTCAGAGTACACAAAGAGTACTTCAATCAATGTTTGGTGTTGTATTTTTCGAAACTCAATTATTGGACCAGTATTTTTTGAAGGCGGTTTAACTGGACAAAAATATTTAGATCTCTTAAGACGAGAGATTTCTGATTTAATAATCCAATTATATAAGCCGAATATTGTTTGACAACAAGACGGTGCTCCAGCACATAAATCAAATGTTGTCAAGCGACATTTAGATAATACTCTTCTTTCTTTGAGGCACTTTGAAAGATCGGGTATATACGGAAAGGTTAAATAACGTAGAAGAACTTAGAGAAAAATATGTCGGAAGATCACAGACATGAACGAGACTGGTATTTTGGCTTACAAATGAAATTTGTTAAGAAGGTATGCTGCTCTCTGTATTGCATAAAATGGAGGTATTATAGAACACCTTCTATAATTTATAATTATAGTTTTTAATAAAATGTTACGTTCCGTCCAGAAATATGCTTTTTAATATACTATAATTTAACATCAAAAATAAAATCTAATTTAAACTATCAAACTCTGTTTATAACAATTCTCGCAATTATTCTTTCAAATTTTCTATGGCGATTTTGTTTGATATTCGATAATTCAAAGGGCGATACTGTGCAACCTACTAGAGCAAAGATATAACATGTATATATTGTTGTAATCAGAAAATCACGTAGACTTCAAAAATCGAATAATAATTCTATTTAAAAAAGCATAAGTTTGGTCTAGATCGCCGAAACGCGTGATTCGTTTGTTTTTCTAAATACATGTCTGAGATCGCAGTAAAATTTCCTACACCTTTTTTTTCTATTTCAAAATTAAACAGTTAAAGGGGGTAGAATGTTATGTGGATAACCCTGTACATTACTTACTATGAGAACAGTTGGCTGGTTTTATGTCGGGATCATACTTTTCTGTAAGAAATTATCTTGAACTTTTACTTCCCTTAGCTGTGTATTTGTAATAGATTATTTCAGTAGATTCGATGATCAAGAAACTGATATAAAAATCAACAACCATCGCGTCACAAACGGATTCCGGGGACAGGCTATACAAGGGAAAACCGACAGCCGACTTGGATGTATTGTTACGTAATCCACTGCTTTGTACATAACCTATGTATTATATAGTTTTCTGTATTATTTTAGAACACTTTCTTTAAAGTGTTCATTATTGTTGCCTATTTTCAATAAATCTGCGCGCTGAAGCAAACACCTATGTTTATTTCACAACCCTTGAAGCAATAATAATAGATGTAGTACAACAGTACGCCTTAGTGATACGAAATAGGATTACAATTAAAAACATGTACTACTTTACATTCCACGATCACTGTATTGGAAAATGTGTATTTAATTCAAAAGGGTTCTTCTTTCTTAAAATTTAGTCACTGGATTTGAAGCCAGGATACTTTTTCACTGGTAGTTGACTTCGTTCGGTTCGTTATTTGGTGAGGAGTAAGGAAATAATTAGTAAAATTGGTAGGCGCCAAAACAGTACTAACGGCGCCATCTAAAGTTTAGAAGCCAAAGGTGATTTAGGCAGATGATTTTGCATCCAAAAGTACTAAGTAACTTTAGAAGTGCATGTGCGCAGGCTAAGCCAAAGTACCATATTTGTGGGTTAGGCCATTTTGCCGCTCACAGCCTCAATTATGACTTGTATATGATGTTCGATTGGGTGTAAAAGAAACCGAATGATATTTAGAAATGTTTATTGGAGCTTCCTCAGGGGAATTTAGGAGTTACCTGTTTTTTTGTTTTATTTTTGAGAACAAAGCATTTTAATTTTCTTTAAATAGCCCTAGAGATAAAATCTAATATATCGCTTTTAAATGTGACATATATCAATATTATCTGAATTCATTGTGGTCTGGTACTTATTATGCTAATTCTCGATAAATGTTTGGTTTATACGTTATATTACTTAACATTTAAATTTATTTTTAGACGGCAACAAAGAAGGATCAACAACTCACTAATGTTGATGAAAACATTACCTGTATTATGAAGTTGAAATTTGCAAGGAAAATAAGAGACTAATAAAAGACAACCTTTATTACAACTTTGATAATAACGTATTATGTTGAATTATTAAAATTCAAATGATTCTGACAACTGACAAAAAAATTCTCAATATAAGACCTTTTTTCCTTATCCTAACCATTTGCTATATGGCGGTCTTCAGGGTGTGCGTGGAATGATACTAGTAATTATGTTGTTGTTATGGCAACGTTTATTTGAAGATAAATAAATAGCGAGCAAACTAGTACCAAAACAGGAGACCAATCTTTCAAGGCGAGTTGCGGGAATTGAATTGACTGATTGAAAAACTTATCCCAAAAACCGATAGCCTGGTGGGGTTATTACCAAACGCCCCACTTGTCATAAATCAATGACCTAATCTGCAAGGGTTTTAACAAATTGGATGGCTGGTGCAGTAAATCACGTGACTTATTGCCGGGGATGATCGCATTTGTATCCCTAAGAAACAGATGTGTCCTGGTTCCGAGTACTAGCACAATGTACAAGGGTTTTTATTTTCTAATATTTACGTACATGGCATACGAGCCACTGTGGGCATACGAGCCACGTATGCCCACAGCTATTCCAAATAAATGTTAATACGACATGTAATAAAAATCAATAAAACAAATATATTAATTAACTATCTGCAATTAAACAAGAGACACTATTTGCAACGTGAGTCTCTGAAATGCAATTAAGGAAATAGTTTAGTTAATTTTAATTTGGTGAATCTTCCTCACTAGATTCGACTTTGAGTCTATGTCACTCTCAGATTCAGCGAGCACGCTGAGTCACTTGATACCCTGTCACTAGCCCCCGGATGGTCTTGGTTAGAATTTGACACAGAAACTAAGAAGTAATTAAACATTCGTTTATTATATATTACTAAATATATTATATTCTTAATAAAAGATTACGAAAATGTAGTTGTTTTAATACATTTACAATGCAGTGGATACATGTAGTTTTAAATAATATCTACCCTCTACTTTACTACTACCCTAAAATACTTATGGGGGAAGGGTATATTCAAAAAGGTACACCTCAAGAAGACATTACTCTTCAAATTAAAAATTCTTGTTTTATAATCAACTCAGGCAAACTTAAGTATATAATTCGCATTACTTAATTTTTTCGATGATCATTATACGTATATATTATTGAGGCCCACCAAACTCGATATACATATTCTGTTATGCGATAGATCCGGACTAAATCCGTGAAATCGGAGGAAATGTTACAGCCATTTAAATTGTAAGATCCCCTATAAAAATATATCAGGGGGACGTTTCTCTATTAATATTAAATCCGATTTAAATATTTATAAGATAAGTTCATTAAATTCATTAAACCTGGGAAATAATCTCACGCCTAATCTCATAAATTAATATAAATTCTGCCAAAAGTAATTCCCTTATGGAAATCAAGCAGGAAAAAATTTTTGAAATTTAAATTTTAAACGAGTTCTAAACTGAAGTAAGATAAATCAGAAACGGCTGTTGGCGTTTTAAGTGGGTCGGCAGTCTTGAAATGGGTGCTACTGACGATTACTCTGGTGTACTGATATTACTATTTTTTATCAGGGATATTCGCGGAATCGGGCAAGGCAGTATCTTCATAAACACACTGATGTGTTATGTGGGTACACGTTATATGGAAAAGAATGTTGTGAACTATTAGCCAAATGTTATAGACACATTCGGTTTGTTTAAGTATATTGTATTATTCTTGATATGTGGATACAAAATTGACAAACGACTAAAAAAAGATAATCTTATTATGTATACCTTATCTGACGCATTTTAATTTGTTATTCTATACCTTTTCAAAAGTATAATATGTTTTATTTAAACTAGAAAATTGTTCTCCAGTTTAAAATTTGTATATTACTCAGGTGAAGAAAAAAGGTCATTAATTGTGTGAAGTAATGACAAAATAAATAAAAATATTTTATTTACAAATATTGAGTAATTAAACGTACATATAATCATATTATTTTTAATATCATCCTTATAAATGCAGTCATTGAATTTTTAATACTTACAAATATTTGCTCAACATTTTGAGAATCGCTGATTTATTGGATCTAGTATACCTATCCATGACATAAGGTAAATCAAACGAACAGCGTCCACTATTGCCAAACTTCCACATTACAGTTTCCTATTTTAGTCGAAAGTAAATGGCCAAAAATTCATTTTATTGCAAATAACTTGGACTAAAAAGAACTGTAATGCGGACTGAGTTTATAACAGGTAAAATATTGATAAAAGATATTTTGTAGGTACTTTTAAATTGCATTAAAAACTTTCAAATACGGAAACAGCAATATTTTTAATTTCTTCCCTCCCACATGTATAAAGGATTTTTCTGCATAATGGCCGTCAAATCACTATTACTATTATTATTAAATAAATATGAGGTCTCTTAAAGATTTATTTATTCACCGTATGAGACTACACACCAAACGACACCATTTGTTAACGTAAAATTCTGTATTTTGCAGCACTACAACCTCATATAAAACCCACCGCTGTTTTCAAGTATTTGACGAAATATAATAGGCTTGTATAATTATTATTACAACGAAAAACCACTAATCACTATCAACTTGAATTTTAGAAATACGTCACCAGTATCGACATATAAAACCGCATATAAGATAGACATTCGTACCGCAACTGTGAACGATAGTCTTCAGCTACAAGCGAACAATAGAATTATAACAAAAAATTTGTCAAAGAAAAATTAAAGAATGGATTCTTGGTATTTAAAAAACAATTTTGATGTGTAGATATTTTGTGTCGAACTCTAAGAAATCCGCAATGGTGGAATAATAATGAAAGTCTCGGCACTCTTGATCAGCGGTAATCAACATGTGACGATGTTTTAAAGACAAATTTGGCAAACATGTATTTTTGTCTTTTAAGGAAAAAATACAATAGTGTTCTATAGGATAAAATACACTGCTGGTAAAAATATATGTACAACTCAAAGACTCACCTTGTATATCTTCTTCTTCCTTATTCTAAAGTAGGTCTATGACATGTTCATCTTCGATGAATATCATCGGTACTATGAGCTGGTTTATCTGTTTTTTTTACAGAGGGTAGGCAGCTAACCTGGCCCTCTAACCCTCCTCTTTCTTCCGGGCTTGGGACCGGCAACAGTACTACTGGGCTACTCAATCTATCCAGCAGCACTGCAGGCTGAAAACCTTGTATATAACCTCGATTATTATATCAATGTTTAAGCAAATAGTTCCTTAGCTTTATGGACTAAACTAAAAAGATGGATTGGGCTTCAATCTTAAGTGACACTTGTTCAAATTTAAGCTTAAATATACTAAGAGCAAACTTAATTTAATTACAGACTAATATTTCTGTCCTGTTGTTTCAAGGGCTGTTCTGCCATGGTCTAAAGAGTTATGCTTTTTTAAACGTTTCATCTCAATGTATCTAACGAATCTGTGTGGAACTGGTTCCATATGGGTGCAGCTGGTCCCTTGTGGAATTCTATTATAAAAATTGTCAATGAATTCCACATATAATACAGTTACTAGGCACTAGATGACAGCACCACTCTACAAATAAATTGTAATTGTTATAATCTGTATAATTAGATATTCTTTAAACAATTATTGTGACCAATAAGATTTAAAAGTTTTTGCAAATTCTTTTCAACTTGCGATATATTTCATCTACGTAGTTACGCTACATTTCGGTTAAGTCTTTTGTATGGACGTTAGAAGAGAGGAATAAATAAGTAATCTCTGGAAAACAAATGAGAAAGTGTAACAACAACAAATTATTATCTGTCAAATACAAATACAACTAGTAATTGTCTCATTTGGTTAGTTGTATAATAATTTCTGTTATTGGTGATAAATTACCAAATGTTTTTTTATATTTAGTTCGAAAGATATTTACGAAAACCATTTACATAATAAAAATTTCAACACCCCGTCCGTATCTCAAAAACAATGCAATTTAAAACAATGTTTATGGAGCAAACTCATATGGTTTCTCGATGCCCTATCTTCCCTAGTTTCTGTCGTGAAAACCAGACCACCATGTACATCATTTTCTCAAATTATTAATTTATCGCTAAGATGAAAAATGAGATTTAAAAACTGCTCCCAAAATATCACTTTATTTGCTCATTCCTTCTTTATATTCACTTTAAGGAAATGTAAAGAAGGAATCTCTGAAAGGGAAGAAGCTTCCTATTATGTATCTTCATAATAACGTTGTCGTCGCCTGAATTGTACAGAGCGGGGCATAAGAACCTGATGGTTTTTGAAATGAAATATAGCCTTTCCTTTTTAACATTTTATTGATATACTGTTTTCCGTTTTCCATGATTAGGGCATTTCCTTCATTAAAAACTTCAAGCATCTGTTGAGAAAAATTTACATGGTGAATTAAGTCCACACCATTTAGCTGTTGATCAACCACCATTTTGTATAGATGAACGTTCAAGTCTTTGTACAAAATTCTGCGAAGGGTTCGACCTGAAATTTGCAAGGCACTAGCTTGTCTCTTGACTGAACAGCGTGGATTTTGATGAACTGCAACTCTAATGTCTTCAATGGTTTCAGTAGTTCGTACTGTATCAATGGCACCCGGTGGCTTTTTCTTCAATGCAAAACCACTTTATCGAAAATTCGAAGCACATAGCTTTATGGCGTTATGACTGGGAGCGGCATCATGGTGAGGTATTCCAAAATGCATGCAAAATAATCACTGAGTCTTAACTGATTCACCGTTCTTAAAAGACGTTTCAATCACGAACATACGATGTTGCCCGGCCCACTGCTCCATGGCTACTGAAATGGCATCAGATACGCTATCCTCTATGTTAACTTCCACAATGTCAGCTAAACCAGTCGCTAGTATACGAAAATCAAAAACCGTCAGGTTGCTATGCCCCATCCTGTAATTCGCAATCGAATAAATATTTACAAATTTTATAATATAGAATGTAGCGTCTAGTTACATCTCACTGAAAAGAGTTCTTCAGAAGGGGTTCGATTGCGTTCTTTTTAACTCCTTTCCGATAACCGAGATCTACAAATTGCATTCCTCCGGTACACTGCAAGATTTCCTAGGAGAAATGAATGTAATTTCCATAAAGTCAGTTTAGGTCTTTCCTCCATGCATTATAGAATACGTGACTCTTAACTCGAGCAGATATTATTTTAAAATTTAAAGCGAACAACTCTTGTACTCCATTCAGTTTAATGGCGCGCCGGATAAGGAACACGATATGCATGTATATCAAAACTTAAATTACACAAAGGGCAACAAAACTTTACTCGTTATTTTATAACGGGATGCATCCATTTTAATACACAGAAGTGATGTCCTGGTGTATACAACGATTACTAAGGAGGAGGTGTAGGGAATTACTAAACGAGGCAAAAAGTTTTAAATGCAATGTTGTATTCACATGAAGACAGATAAGGGCATGTTACTAGAGTCTCAAAATTTTTGGAGTCGGTGGTTTGCAACTAAATGAGATATCAAGTCGTCACTGATTATAAAGGTGTTTTCCGTGAGCTTAAAAGCATACTATTTTATGGTTTTTCTTAATGAGGCAGATCATCAAACAAAATATAGTATGTAGCATTACAACAAAAATAGTTTTCATATCGATATTTATTTATTTATTACATCTACTCTACAGGAAAACCTATTTACAGAGCAGGAAAGTACAGTGAGTGTTCACATTCTAATTAGTTAGTAATAAATTTCACAAACATAACAATCAAATTTAATACAAATACGTATATACATATTTAATACCTAGGTGTATGAAATAATATATGAAAAATAAGAAAAACAAAGATGCGTATCAAGCATAACAATATTTAATAAACAGAAGAGTGCAGTTAAATATATCGAACTTATCACAGTTGTTGTTGTATTTAGAACACATTAAAACAGGGGTGAGAATAATATTTTAGAATATTCTATAATATTAGTATGAGGAATAGAGAGGTAAAGTAAAAGCTTTTGGATGTTCGAGCATGCAATTGAGGTACATAAAAATTCAGCTTGTCTAATAGGTTTTGACAGTCAGTCATATTGTGTATAAGCTTATATAGAAATATTTGAGAACAACATTCCCGCCTCGCGTCAAGTGCTGTCATCGCAAATCTTGCCAAACGATCATTTTGAGGGAAACCGATAGGTGGATACACAGTGTCTGATTAGAACCATAGTAGTTTCAGAAACCTTCTTTGAACCATTTCCAAGCTGTTAATATGACATTGATAATAAGGATTCCATTCTAAATATCCGTACTCAAGTTTAGATCGGACAAAAGCAAAGTATAGAATTTTCAATGTATCGGTGTTTGAGAAATCCCTACTAGTCCTTATTAAGAAACCCAGTGTAGGAAACGCTTCAGACACTACTTTAGTTACGTGAGCGGTAAAAGACACGAGAGGCTACAGAGCCGCCTAACTTATAATCGTATATTATTGGAGGTAATTTGGTGGAATAGGACATAACATTGAACTTAGATACGTTTAGATGTAGTTTGTTACTAGAACACCAATTATGAAGATAAGACAGATTGTTCTGCAAAATAGCACAATCCTCCAAGGAAGTAATAACCTTAAATAATTTAAGGTCGTCAGCATATAACAGACAATTGACAGATATTACAGTCACAGCTTACTCAATACAGTAAGCTGTCTTACAGTGACAATGCCATCAATACAGCAAGCTGTCTTACAGTGACAATGCCATCAATAAAGATATTAAACAGCAAGGGGCCGAGAATAGATCCTTGAGGCACACCTGACGTGTAAAACCATCGATTTCAACGTACTGTTTTCTGTGAGAGAGATAGAACTTTAGAAGGCTTAATAAATTTGTTGAAAAACCAAATCTTGCAAGTTTACTCAGTAGTATATTATGATTGAGCCTATCAAAAGCTTTGGTGAAGTCGGTGTAAATGACGTCCATTTGCTTGCGTTAGTCAAGAGTTTCAGTTATGCTTTGGGTAATACAAATTAAGTTAGATGTTGTAGATCGTCCTTGCATAAAGCCATGTTGATACTCTGAAATTTGCATACTTACATTCGGATAAATTGCGTCGTCAATTAATATTTCAAGGGCTATATATAAATAATAAGTTAAAAAAAATACTTAACTAAAAAGCAAGAGATAAATGTTTTTACAACAATTTATTGCTTATTTCTTTTTTCGTTTAATGTAATTAAGAAATTATTGTTTATTACGTAATTATAATTAATTGGCATATATAATTTTGAAGTCGGTGCCATACAATATTAGTAATGCGAATGCCGACCCTCGGCAATTTTAAATGTAAACTCGTTGTTACAGTAGCAAGGCATATATTTTTTTATATTTTACTTGGCACTACTTTACTACTGAATCTGATACTGAACACTAGACCGCAAATAGTGACTGATCAGACGGCATCGCGTCATTGGTTATCCCTGCAGTTATTTCTTTTTCCCCGCCCTCGCATACCTTTACTATTAGCGCAACGCACCTCCGACAATACTTTCAAAATTTCTAGTGAAACAAATAGAGCAGCAGGTAGCAGGAGGTCAATGAATAAATTTTATTTAATGTAATATTGCTGGTTGATGTCCCACTGATTTATACAAGAAGTTAATTTACATTACAGAAAAATGAGCCAGAATGTGGACAAACTACTGACATGAAATTTATTATAAGATTGTGATATTTCTTTACGGTGTTTGTATCTTTAATAGATCTTTCAGAACAGGTATATGGTCAGTATGATTCTGGAATGACCGCAGTAAAATCCGGGGTTTAGTGATGAATATAGGATTTAAACTTTTTACAATTTAATTTACATTACAATCCGTTACAATTTTGTCAATTTAAAGATCGAATTATAACGATTTCTATAGAAAGTAAAAAAGAGGGGTTGTTATTTTAAAATAAAAATGATCGCCCAGAAAAAAAAAGTTTTTAGTCTTTTCAAATAATTTAATTACTATAGGTATTCGCTTCAATATTACCCCGAAACATAGAAATTGAACTTAGAGTTAACAGCTGGACAAATAGGGTGCGGGAACCAATGCATTATTACGGATGATAATAATAGATTGAAGTGAAGTATTAAAACGTTTAAAAGTTCATCTTCGATTCCAGGGGGTTCAACTTTCTTTCCTAGTTATACGTGAGATAAAAATTTGAAAATTGTACATCAATTAAAAAAAAATGGCGGGGTGATACTCTCGTTGATTCCGGGCATGTTTACAAGAGCATTTCTATCTATGTAACAATATAAAATACATACCTCTGCGTTTATTAAAATTAGTTTAAAAAAATTTTTCAAAAATTGCTCCAATTATGCAACTTCAAATATTTCGCCAGTTTAAACGCAGGAAGCAGAGAAAACTTGAGGTAGGTAGTAAACTGGCCGGTAGACGGGATTACAAACAAAGACTGCGAAACTTTTCTATTAATCTCTTTTGATTGCATTAACCGAGGAGAATAATGGATGGCTTATTATACTCCCGAAACGCCAAAGTAGCGGATGATGCACTGAATAAAAGGAGGAACGATAATTATAACTTTTAATGGCAGCGGTAATTTTAATAATAATGATTAATACTTGCCAGAAACTGCGTAATTAGTAATGAGGAGAATCAGGACTTTATAAGAATATATATTGTGTAATACGCGGTTTTGAATTATTATTACCTTTATCGATATTGCGTAAAGCAGAGGCGTTTTTCTTAATTAAACAAAAGGAATTTTAAAAAAGAAATAATTTAGCAGTTTCGTTATAAAATTCATATTTCTCCTAGCAGAATCACGGCCAAATATAAAGGGTGGTCCAACCATAATGCACGATGTTAATTGTGAGTCACGCCTTAACGTCAAGTTTTTTTGCCCAACTTAATTTAACATTTCTTTGTTTCAGTGTTTGACAAATTCAACCATGGAGAGGTACACAATTGAGCAGCGCGTTAAGATTGTTGAAGCCTTTTACGAAAATGGGCGTTCCAATCAAAATGCATTTCGTGCACTTCGTGACTTTTTTGGTCAGCATAATCGACCAAATGTGTCCACAATCGGGAGAATTGTGCGCAAATTTCAGCAAACCGGGTCTGTAGAAAATGTGAAAACACCTGTGCATGCTCGTCCAGTTTGTTCTGCGGAAAACATTGCTGTTGTTCGCGATAGTGTAGCAGAAGAGCCGTCAACCTCGACTCGTCGTCGTGCCCAACAATTGAACATCTCACGAACATCACTGATGCGAATTTTGAATAAAGATTTGAATTTACACGCTTACAAGGTTTAATTGACTCAACAGCTGAAGCCTACTGACCATTTCAAGTGTCGTTAATACGCCGAATGGTTGGTTGAACAGACAGAAGTGAATGGTGACTTTACAAAGAAAATCATCATCAGCGACGAGGCACACTTTCACCTCAGTAGATTCGTTAACAAGCAGAATTGCCGCATTTGGGCAAATGAGAATCCACGAGTGATTGTTGAAAAGCCGATGCATCCACAAAGAGTGACTGTTTGGTGCGGTTTATGGGCTGGCGGCGTCATCGGGTCGTACTTCCTCGAAAATGAGGTCGGCCAAGCAGTTACCGTGAATGGTGTTCGCTATCGCGAGATGATAACGGACTTCTTGTGGCCAGAAATTGAGGATATGGACCTGGACGATATGTGGTTCCAACAGGATGGTGCCACTTGCCACACAGCCAACGAAACAATGGCACTTTTGCGCGAGAAATTCAATGGCCGTGTTATCTTACGTCGTGGCGATGTTAGTTGGCCGCCACGATCATGTGATTTGACACCGTTGGACTTCTTTCTTTGGGGATATTTAAAAGAAAAAGTGTACGTCAATAAGCCAAGAACAATTCAAGAGCTAAAGGATGAGATAATTCGGCACATTAACGACATTGAACCTCAATTATGTCTCATTGAAAATATGGACCATCGGATATGCCATCGAAGCCGTGGCGAGCATGTGGCCGATATTTTGTTTCACACATAATTGTCATAGATCCTTCTATCATAATAAAAAATATTAAGATAATTCTCTGAAAACTTTTTGTTTTATTTACAATTAACATCGTGCGTTTTGGTTGGACCACCCTTTATTTCAAGATGTGGTTTATTGGTATACTGTCTTACAATATGTTAAACTACCGGATGCTAACATGAATTTCTTAACGGCATCTGTTATGATTAAACTGTTTTAATCATCTCCAGATGATGCCAACTTTGTTGGCGAAACGCGCCTCGAGTGCAGTGTATAATGTTTTGCTGTTTTGTGGAAAACTAAGTCAGTGTTATCTTCACACCAAATATTCCGATCTACTCCAATATATTGTAATATTTAATGTTCAAGTTTCAAATATAGGTTTATTTTAGATTTTGCTCATGTATATATGTTTTGTATTGAATTTTTCCCATTCTATAATAGGTATCCCACTCAACAGTCAAGTTGAATGGTATATAAATAAAAAAAAAATAAATAGACAAAATTGTAGATATGGGCACTTGAAAACCATGTCTCCTTAAATGATAGAGGGATATACACTGTCTCCAAAAGCCACTACGTGAGCAGGAATTATTGGTACCACAATTGCAGGTATTAGAAAAATAGGAGGCCGTGGATAAATAAAAGTCTTGATTCATTGTTTATTAATATCCTCTTTATTATATTACTTTTCCGCACTCCACTATACTAGCGGAAAAGTAATGTAATCGTGTAAAGAAAAAGTGAAAAAAATTTTTTTGGGGTTTATTTTTCGTTTTTCGGCCTAAAAACAAAAAAAATGGTTTTTAAAAAATGTTTGCTGTGTGTGTCGCCGTTGTCGTCGGCATTAAAATTTCTTGTTAGCACGATAACTCAACTAAATCGTGTCGGATCGATCGGATTTGACTAATTCTGATCGGGGACGTCTCTCAAACGACATCAATTGATTTGGAGGTGGATAGGACACACACCACCCTGTCCATGAGTCATGAGAACACGATGGTGGACCATTTGAGAAATTTGTTTTGTTAATACGATAACTCAACTAAATCGTGTCGGGTTTTGACTGATTCTGATTGGGAACGTCTCTCAGACGACACCTATTGATTTTGAGGTGGATAAGACACACCCCACCTTGTTCAGTGGTCATGAGAAAGCACGACGGTGGACTATTTGAAAAAAGTAAAACTGTCGCAGAAAACATATTCTGCATTTATGTGTATTTTTTCTGTTAACACGATATTCAACTAAATCATGCCGGATCGATCGGGTTTTGACTGACTGTGACCGGGGATGTCTCCCAGATGACACCTATTGATTTTGAGGTGGATATAACACATTCTACCATGTGTATGGGTCATGAGAAAGCACAATGGTGGACTATTTGAGATTTTTTTTTGTTAGCACGATCATTCAATTAAATCGTGTCGGATCGATCGGGTTTAGGGACGTCTACCAGACGACATCTATTGATTTTGAGGTGGATAGGACACACCC
This sequence comes from Rosalia funebris, assembly GCA_037954035.1. Taxonomy (NCBI): domain Eukaryota; kingdom Metazoa; phylum Arthropoda; class Insecta; order Coleoptera; family Cerambycidae; genus Rosalia; species Rosalia funebris. The sequence goes on from JAZFAV010000002.1 coordinate 15,536,950, forward strand.
CACCCTGTTCAGTGGTCATGAGAAAACACGAGGGTGGACTATTTGAAAAAAGTAAAACTGTCGCAGAAAACATATTCTGCATTTATGTGTTGGTTTATTTTTTCTCGGTCACTCAATTTCGAGATAAAGATGTTCTACGTGCAGAAAAGTCCGTTTTGAGGTTTTAAAACTGTTTAATATACTATTCGTAGTGGCTCTGTCTATTCAGTTCAAAAATGCCTACTACACTATTATTATATATTAATCTTTATGTGTATGTATCATATATATACACCATTGGAACAAAGAGACATATTTCGGGTGTATAGAATAAAATACAAAACTTACTTAATTCTATAATTAACAAAACAGAATATTTAATTTTCTAAATTCACTTATTTTTGTAACATCAATATACAGGTTAGTCAACAGCAGGATAATTTTTTATATTCGACGGAACATTAGCTCCTGAAAGTTCAGCAACTTCACATTTTTGTATCCCCAAATACCATAATAATCAATATAATGTATAGTAGAATTATTTTATGAAGACCAAGTCGGCAATAAATCGTGCGACAAAGACAGATGCATGTCTGACTGAATAAGAGACACAGACCTGTCTATAAATCATTTGCGCGCGTAAAATTCTTTTATTGCATTGGCGTGGGAGAAGGTAAGCATTACATTGCTCTTTGTTGCACGGTTTATTGCCGACTTTCCTCAAAAAATAATTCTACTACATATATGTATGTACATATGTACATATGTATACCGCAGATATTGGTGATTCACACATCATACCAGTGTATCGTTAAGTATTAGATTTTATAATTAAATAGTTAATTATACAATACACAAAATTAAATATATTTGAAACTATTACATCTGCAATATAATTTATATAAAGTTAGTATTACATCTTAAATTTTACTTACGGAAATTATGTTGTAGTTTTACGTACCTGAAAATAAAAAAAATATAAATAAAATATATGAGATATATATCGTAAAACAGAATTAAAATATAGTAGATACATATATAGATATAAAATATAAATTATGGAAATTTCAATATAGACTATTTCCTAAAGGTTAGTCTATTACTTAAAGTCAAGATAATGAAGAAAATCATTGGGAAAAAATTGAGAACATAGTTGATTTGAGAAACAAAAATAATGAAGCTTAAATTCTTCTCTTTAAATTAATTTTAATGTGATCGATTGTACCATCTCACAACGGGATATCACCACAACATCGACGTTTATGATAATAAGTCATCTGTCGTCGTATGATGTAAAAGTTCCGTCACTATTCTAATAAATTATATACAGGGTTTCAGGATATTTTCTGGCATCAATATATATGTATGTATTAAGGTGTCCCTTATTTTTTATTTTCTAACGCATAGGTCTTAGTTTTGTTCATTTGCTCCTAAAACTCGGAAATAAATTTTTACCTTATTTGGAGTACGATAACCCGTGTCGACTTGCATCGAATCATGTTCATACAAGTTGCGTGGAAGTAGCGGCGCGTACTCGCAGTATTTGTCATTTGTTCTCAGTTATTCTCATGATTAACACGTATTGTTTTACATTTAGAAGGTGGCAGTGGAATTAAGAAGCAATAGAAAAAAGTATTTTATTAGTTGGTGACGTAAATTATCAAATAACAGGCGCAAAGTTACCGTCTAACCGTCAAGTTCTTGCAGTACTTTTTTTACTATTTGCGAAGTTAAATTGACTGTTAGTGAAAGTGCAAATCTCGTCATTCGAGAGTGTATTATATTTTGGGAAAAAGCTAGAATCCCTACCAGAACTATACCTAACTGTGTACAAAAACTTGTGGATCTTCACCATGTCTGGAGAGAGTTGCAAAAAATTCCAAAAAAACACAAGATGTTTACAAAAGCCGTGAGGACTTTCAAAACAATTTAGATAATTTATTCGATATAGCACACGCTGATGCTTTGGAACGAATGAAAATAGAGGAAGATAAAATCTTTTTACAAAAACAAAGAGAACCAGGGCGCCCAGGATATTTATCGGGTGTAGACAAAAAGTTAGCCGAGAAAGAAGAAAGGGCAAGACAGAGAAAATTAAAAAAAGAGAAAAAAACACATGAGCAAATGTGTTCCGAGAGTTTATCGTCATCTCTTACCACACAAGATTTTATACAAACGCTAGGACATCACGATCAACCTACCAGCTCTGATGAAAGCCTTGAGGAACCCTTGCCACCGACATCTCAAACGGTAAGTTCTGGAACTACTACAAAAAGAGGAAGGAAAGACTTTATCACGCCTAAGTTAGTTGCAGCTTTAGATAGATGTCAATTAAGCATATGGGATTCTGTGTATATACTTCAGGGTGTAGTAGAAGCACTAGATCTTAGCTATGATGATTTCCCGATAAACAAATCGTCCATTCAACGCATTCGCACACAGAGTAGAAAATATAGAGCGAAATCTATAAAATCAGATTTTCAGAATAATATGCCTGAAATGGTGACCGTTCACTGGGATGGGAAATTATTACCTGGACTGGACGTGAGAAGTTCTACAGAAGAACGCCCGCCAATTCTTATTTCATTTGGAGAAAAGGAACAACTTCTGGCTGTGCCCAATCTGTAGAGCTCTTCCGGTCAAGATCAAGCTAAAGCTGTGTTACACGCACTTTATGACTGGAACCTCGATGACAAAGTACAAATAATGTGATGTGGGCACAACTGCGTCTAATACAGGGCGATTGAAAGGAACTTGTGTATCTTTGGAACAACTACTAGACAAGGAATTAGTACTCTTTGCTTGCTGCCATCACGTTTACGAACTGGTTTTAAAATGTGTGTTCGAAACAAAAATCCACCAAATCACAAGTAGCCCTGATATCCCGATGTTCAAAAAGTTTAGAGACAACTGGAAAACTATTAATCCTACTGCTATTGAAACATACACCGACATCGTCACACAACATTTTTGTAATACAACAATAGAAGAATTGTTGACATTTTATAATCAAGAACTGCAAAAATCCATTGTACGTGACGATTATCGGGAACTCATTGAACTATCTATTATTTTCTTAGGAGGAAATAATGAGAAAAAAATTAAAATCAGACCTCCTGGAGCGATGCACCAAGCAAGATGGATGGCTAGAGCTATTTACTCTTTAAAAATATGTTTGTTGCAATTCTAGTTCAAAATTAGCACCAAGGATAGACGAGCACTTCAAGACGTTTGTTTATTCATTACGGTTATATATGTATGTGAAACCATGGCTTGGATGTAGTCTGGCGGTGAAGACACCAAATCAAGATTTGTACTTTTTAAAGAGCTTTAAGGAATATGAAACTGTTGACAAATTGATCTCCAAAGCAGCCCTGAGGAAGTTTAGTCAACATCTTTGGTAATTGTTAGAAGAAATTGCCGTTTTATCACTCTTTGATGATGAAGTTGATGAACAAACCAAGGGAAACATTGTAGTGAACTTACAAAGAGAGAGTTTGCATGATTCTGGGAAGAGGTACATTCCATCGAAAGAAGATATGTCTGATTATTTATATGGTAAGTGGGAATACATAGCTTTATTTTTTACACTGTTTTCACTAAACCGATAATAATACTGCCTTATTTATTGTTACAGGAAAATCATTGGAACAAAGACACATAGTTCGGGTGTATAGACATAAAATACAAAACTTACTTAATTCTATAATTAACAAAATAGGGTATTTAATTTTCTAAATTCATTTATTTTTGTAACATCAACATACAGGTTAGTCAACAGCAGGATCATTTTTTATATTCAACGGAACATTAGCTCCTGAAAGTTCAGCAACTTCACATTTCACGACATCGTCACACAACATTTTTGTATTACAACAATAGAAGAATTGTTGACGTTTTATAATCAAGAACTGCAAAAATCCATTGTACGTGACGATTACGGGGAACTCATTGAACTATCTATTATTTTCTTATGAAGAAATAATGAGAAAAATATTAAAATCAGACCTCCTGGAGCGATGCATCAAGCAAGATGGATGGCTAGAGTTATTTACTCTTTAAAAATATGTTTGTTGCAATCCCAGTTCAAAATTAGCACCAAGGATAGACGAGCACTTCAAGACGTTTGTTTATTCATTACGGTTATATATGTATGTGAAACCATGGTTTGGATGTAGTCTGGCGGTGAAGACACCAAATCAAGATTTGTACTTTTTAAAGAGCTTTAAGGAATATGAAACTGTTGACAAATTGATCTCCAAAGCAGCCCTGAGGAAGTTTAGTCAACATCTTTGGTAATTGTTAGAAGAAATTGCCGTTTTATCACTCTTTGATGATGAAGTTGATGAACAAACCAAGGGAAACATTGTAGTGAACTTACAAAGAGAGAGTTTGCATGATTCTGGGAAGAGATACATTCCATCGAAAGAAGATATGTCTGATTATTTGTATGGTAAGTGGGAATACATAGTTTTATTTTTTACACTGTTTTCACTAAACCGATAATAATACTGCCTTATTTATTGTTACAGGAAAATCATTGGAACAAAGGCACATAGTTCGGGTGTATAGACATAAAATACAAAACTTACTTAATTCTATAATTAACAAAACAGGGTATTTAATTTTCTAAATTCATTTATTTTTGTAACATCAACATACAGGTTAGTCAACAGCAGAATCATTTTTTATATTCAACGGAACATTAGCTCCTGAAAGTTCAGCAACTTCGCATTTCACGACATCGTCATACAACATTTTTGTATTACAACAATAGAAGAATTGTTGACATTTTATAATCAAGAACTGCAAAAATCCATTGTATGTGACGATTACCGGGAACTCATTGAACTATCTATTATTTTCTTAGGAGGAAATAATGAGAAAAAAATTAAAATCAGACCTCCTGGAGCGATGCACCAAGCAAGATGGATGGCTAGAGCTATTTACTCTTTAAAAATATGTTTGTTGCAATTCTAGTTCAAAATTAGCACCAAGGATAGACGAGCACTTCAAGACGTTTGTTTATTCATTACGGTTATATATGTATGTGAAACCATGGCTTGGATGTAGTCTGGCGGTGAAGGCACCAAATCAAGATTTGTGTTTTTTAAAGAGGCTTAAGGAATATCAAACTGTTGATAAATTGATCTCCAAAGCAGCCCTGAGCAAGTTTAGTCAACATATTTGGTACTTGTCAAAAGAAATTGCCGTTTTATCACTCTTTGATGATGAAGTTGATGAACAAACCAAGGGAAACATTGTAGTGAACTTACAAAGAGAGAGTTTGTATGACTCTGGGAAGAGATACATTCCATCGAAAGAAGATATGTCTGATTAATTGTATGTTAAGTGGGAATACATAGTTTTATTTTTTACACTGTTTTCACTAAACCGATAATAATACTGCCTTATTTATTGTTGCAGGAAAATCATTAAGTGATTTTGTGTCTGTTAAGAGCACAACTTTATTTTCTCGATTAAAAATTGATGAGAGCTTCCTTCAGAAAGCCGTCTCTACGTGGGAAGAAGATGTTGCCTATTTAGAGGCAAAAAGAAAGGTTCTTTCTTTAAGGGCAGTTAATGATACAGCTGAAAGAGCTGTAAAACTTATGCAAGATTTCCATGGTTTGACACTGCAAAGGAAGAACAAAAGCAATTTTTGCTACGCTGTGTGTAAGAGCATAGAAATCTGTATCCAGACTGTAAAAAAGAGACCCTTAAAAGAAAATATCCTGACTGATTTGTAATTTTATCTTCTTTTAATAAATAAGTACCTATTTACTAACTTTCTTTTTGATTATTATCTTTATAAAATAGAAATATTTCAATTGATTTAGCTACATAACGGACAAGGTTAAAAACATCTATTTTTAAAATATTCAGAGCCCTGTCGGCACTGGTTAATGTTGACGTAGGAAGATAAAATTTTGTATTTGAGTAAGTCTGGGTAGTTTAAAAATAATTAATTAGGGGGTATGCATTTCGATATCCCAAAAAAATTGTTTCGCCCATATAAGGGACACCCTAATTATGTATTAATACATACACACCTCAGATTTCAGATACTTGAATCAGTCATTTGAACGACGTTATATTCCGACGTTATATTCATAAAATATTCTGTCAAATAAAAAAAAACTGAGTGGATCTCACACACAATTTGTGTTTTATTTACGTTTAAAAATCGAGCGCCCTTATTGAAATACTCTTTACATACATTTCAAATAGAAATTATCTTTATGATGGAAGATCCATCAGTTTATTATACCCAACACCACATTTTATAATTTATAGCGAATATATGATAATAAAAATATATAAATAAATACTAACACAGTGTGAAATACTATGTTATTTCACACTGCAATGTATGAACCATGTCTATAAATGTATTGATGTAAATATCAGTTGATAAAATGATAAAATACAGACATCATAGAGCTTTTTATTTGTATATAAAATGGCGTGCATTATTTGTGACAACAGCGATCCACCCTTCTCTATTTTAATTCAAATCTATTACAGTCCATAAAACATTATTTCATTTGTCCATAGAAATAAAGTCTATTAAAAATTAATAAACGCTACTTTACTAACATTGGTAATAGTTCGTACTATTCATTTAATAAAATACTCTCTTATCTTGTCGATAAACAGAACAGTCTACCTGAGCCTAGCTATAAAACAAGCCACGGTATATTTTGAGGTTTTTTATTTGGCAAATAGCGATGAAATAAACTATCCACTATTGCGTTATTAAGTGATTGATCGAAAGTTAGTTGAAACATTGTCCACGTTAAATAAATGTTTCGATGTTCGATCCTTTCCATCAAATTACCGACCATTTTCTCGGTTGTGTAGATGTACTAGGCTGGTTCAATTGATTTTAGATAGATTACAATAAATATGATAACCGAATCAATATTCTTACGTTCTCAAATTGTCATTGCAAATTTTAATTGATTTTTCTAATAAAATTCTTTTTATGCATGTTTTTAACATTTCTTATGAGTGATTGATCTTATTAATGAGATAATAAAGCAATTAATTAATATTTTCTCATTGTTTATGTTTCAGTTCAGTTGTTCATCTGTTTATGTTTCAAGGCGTAATATATATTCTTATTTATTCCCTTTTTGTCTCGCTGGGAACTACTTGCATATAACCTTAAAACATCTGCACGGCATTAATTTCACTGAATACGGTAAAAAAAACTAATGTAAAAAATAAACTAACCTAATATAAAAAAAATATTTAACTTATTATTTATGACTGCGAAAAATGAATGATGTTACAGGATATTCTGTTATCATGTGTAACAGTAGCGGTGAAGAAAACACATCAATAGTAGCGAGACAAAAAATATTAAAAAAAATCTTTTAATGCGTGCCTGAAAGACCTTAGAATGATGTTAACCTATTTTTTATGGGATGTTATGATACTAGTGACAATGCTGATTAATAATAACAGTACGTTACAAATATATAAAATAATTATCAATAAAATCATCAGAAAATCATTTACAGTGGAACAGTGGCGGCCGGTGTAATTTTTGTCTGGGGGTGCAATGTGCAATGTGCAATCGATAAAATAATAACAAACGAAAAATTAAAATAAACTTACCTATGTCCAAGCCTGAGGTTATTTATATAGAAAATCCATTCGTCTGTTCTTGGAATCCGTAGAAACGTCAATTATAAGATCATTAAAATCCAGATTTTAATAATCTGGAATCGCTGCAATTATCACTTTCTCTATACTTATCATGCAAAGTGAATTCTAGTCTGTCTTGCGCCATTGTATTTCTCAAAAAGTTTTTAATTCTTTTAAGTTCCGAAAAACAGCGTTCACTCTCGGCACTTGTCATGGGTATGGTACAAATTAATTTTAATTATAAAACAGTATCACTAAAACAGTCCGTCAGGTTTCGATTTATAAATAATTGCAAAATTGCTAAGCAACTTGCTGCTTCACGAAAATCTTCCCTGCTATAATTAATATAACCGTTAATTATAAATATAACCGTTAATTCATTTTCTAATTTAACTTTGTCCAAAAATCCATAAGCTTTCGTTTATATTGTCAAAATCTTGAATGGGGAATTGTTTCTCATAATCATTAAATTTATTGTTGAAAAATAGTATCGACGCTAACAGATGTTCTCTAAACTCAAATCTGTCTTTAATTTGGGTAATTAATATATCACACACTTCCTTAGCTTGTGCAGAAAATGATATGTCATTATGGGATCGTATTGTTTTTTTTTCAGGCGAATTTGAGGAATTAGTTGTCCGGATTTTTATAATTGCGTCTTCAAAATTATTCAAATAACTGCTCATCTCGACAGCATCCAATGATCGAGACTGAAACCCTTTAAAAAGGATTTCATAATGAGGCATGACCTTGGCAAAAAACGCGAGACAGTATTTAAAGTAATCGTTATTTAAATAACCCAATAACATTTGAGCCTGATTTTTTTGTATTGTAATCATTTTCCGCAGTGTCAAAAATTCTAAGCATTCTTTTAGCATTTTAGCAAGTTCAGCATTTTCAGAAACGGTTCATACAGTTCGCGTATTAAAATTCCGTTATACCTGTATATTCCACCGAATATGCCTTCATTGCGATCTCTTTCCTCTCGTTGTAGTTATAAAAATACAAACAACAGGTGACCACGTAAACAACCCAGATTCAACAGACAATACAAAGCTATACAAAACAATAAAGACAATACAATAGACAACATGATGCAATACACTTGCGTCGAAGCTTACAGAATAAACTTTGCTTTGCGTGGCCGATGGCCGTGCAATGCACGCAAATCTCATATACATGCGTATAGAAATCTCCTGTTTCACGCGCCCGAGTCTTCTCTTTCTAACATGGTTAGACGGTCCTCTGATGTGTGCAATAGGAAAATTGAACTCCCTATATATTTAAGTTGCAGATTTAATATCCCGTAGATAAATATGATAAATTCTAGGGCTGGCGAATCTCGCGACATCTAACAATCTGTAAGCCAGACTGTTAAATATCGGAACATTCTATGTATAATGATATGATAATGTAATGTATAGTAAACACCTAATATGTATTTTTAGGAATTTTTAAGGGAGCTCACTGCACAAATGCACTTACAATAAAACCGCCACTGGCTTAGACTAAGTTTAGTATGCGTTTTATTTGGTAAGACTTTTTCATTTATACGGTTACGCCATTATTTAACATAATTTGTTCAATTAATATAAACAAAGGCGTTTATTTTTATCGTCATAAAATAAAAATCAACAACGGCCGTAAAAATTTTCATAGAATATTCGCTCTGAATACGTAATATTACAAAAAAAAATCTATTTTTATGCCAGAATTACCCGCGAGGCCAGTAAAATAAACAAAACAATGAAATTTGCATTCAAATTTGTGAATTTTTAACAGACTCCCCGTGTTTACAAAGTACGAAAACATAAACAGATTTTTAGTAAATCCAATATATGCCGTTGTTCACCTTTGGCCCCATCTGCCCATATGAGCATGAATAGGTATGAGCCGAATGTTTTCATAATAACGATGTTTTCGTTAGACTGGCTTTTGCGTTCAGCCGTTAAAATACCCCAAATATCTTTCAATTTCATATAAAAAAAGTTAAAAGGAATTCGTTTTATTGCCATACGGCTTATAGAAATATTGGACTGTTAGGTCTGACAAAATTTAACTGAACGTTGGCAATAAATATAAAATTTACGGTGTCTACTACCAAGTTTGCTATTTTAGGGAAAATTTTGTGCCCGAGTTTTTTCGATTCGGCTTTGAGTCTACACCATAGAAAATACTCAATTGAGTAGCACCGCCAACTTCTAATGTATACTACAAAAAAGAAGCAATCCCACATACCATGCAGCAGAAGATTTTCGAAAACAGAACGCTTAGGAGAAAATTACAACAGAAGAGGTCTGAAGAAAATGAAGAGATTAAGTAAAGCAGTGAAATAACTAAAAAATAAAATAAACAGTTTTAAAACCTTAAAATGGACTTCTCCGCACGTAGAACATCTATATCTCGAAATTGACTGGCCGAAAAAAAATAAACCAACACATAAATGTAGAATATGTGTTTTATGCGACAGTTTTACTTTTTTCAATTTTTCTCAAATAATCCACCATCGTGCTTTCTCATGACCCATGGACAGTGTGGGACGTGTCCTCAAAATCAATAGATGTCGTCTGGTAGACATCCCTAATCAGAATCAGTCGAAACCCGATCGATCCGACACGATTTAATTGAGTGATCGTGCTAACAAAAACAATTTCTCAAATAGTCCACCATTGTGCTTTCTCATGACCCACGAACACGGTAGTGTGTCTATCCACCTCAAAATCAATAGGTATCAACTGGGAGACGTCCCCGATCAGAATCAGTCAAAACCCGATCGATCCGAGCGAATTAGTTGAGATATTGTGTTAACAAAACAAATTTCTCAAATAGTCCGCCATCGTGCTTTCTCATGACAATTGAACAGGGTGGGGTGTGTCATATCCATCTCAAAATCAGTAGGTGTCATCTCAGACACGTCCCCGATCAGAATCAGTCAAATCCCGATCGATTCGAGACGACTTAGTTGAGTTATCGTGCTAACAAAAATAAATGCTGACGACGACAGACAGACAGACAGGCACAATGGTTTAAAAACAATTTTTTTAAAATAAACCCTAGAAAAAAAAATAAAAAATTATGAAAATAAAAAAAAATAAAGTAAAATTACTACAGGATCATAGAAATAGGTAGGATCTATACAACCAAATCCACCGAGAAAAACAGAAAATTGTACATGGGCAAGAAACGACTACGAAAAAGCACGAAGATTCACTAAACACCTTGGAAAAGCCTTTAAGCCATTTCCACAAATAACCTCAACAGAAAAAAAATGATATGCTGAAATATCTAGGTAAACCGTATCAGTTAGATCCTTCTTTTAGAAAAATCACGACCTAAGAACTCAAAAATACCATTATAAAATAAATCTATCAAAAAAAAGCGTCTGAATTCGACCTAATTACAGTTAAAATTATCCACCACAAAAATGTTTGAAAGTTATCACATACATATATCTTCAAAGCAATCCTTCGGATCCATCATTTTCCTAGTATATGGAAAGTACCACAAGTAATCAGTTAAATCCCATACTTGAAGGATTGAACTTCATCCCAAATCATCAGTTTGGATTTAGGAACAGGCACGGCACCATTGAACAAGTCAACGCCCTATCTTTGACAGTACACAAATGGCGCGCAATTGAAAGCCTATACTTCCAACTGAGACACCCTATATAAAATAAAACAAAATTTTATAAACACGCTACTCTCATTTCTGAAGAGCTGTAATGACGCGGACATATAGCATTGTATGTTATGAAAATAACGTGCGTCCAAATACGGATATTACTAACTAGTAATTATTATTAACTGTTTTATTGATCGAATGATCCCTTTAGTTAAGATACTTGTCATGAACAGGAACAGGTCTCAAAACTGAGGTGCGCAGTAAATAGTCTGGTCTTTACTCAATCGCACTCTCTTGCAGAGTGAATATTGAGTACCTATATATGAAAGTATGCAGAGTTCGATCTGGCCATAAAGTGCATCCTTTTCTCTCCGAAAGCTGTCTCACTCTTTCTTCTAAGAACACATAGAGAATCTCTCACCTTTTCCTATTCTTGACAAGCTGTACATACAACATAAATTCGATCCTTAAATAAAATTAATAATTACCATAATTAATTCCGCAGGTGTTATATTATATTAGTAGGGGAAAGTAAATCAATAACGTGCATATGTTTTCCGGTATGGAGATTAAAACAAAAAAAAACATATCCTTATCGCTGTACGTTGTGACCTATTAATCATACAATGGGAGATATTCTTGGAAATAAATATAATATATTGTTACCTAGTTTAATATACAGCCGACAATGTAGACCATTTATCAGATTAGATATAGATAACCTCATATTTACACAGCCTGATAATAGTAAAAAAAACAGCACAAACAGAAAGTACATTCACACATGGTAAAGCATATCCGTTAGCTTTTCTTTATGACCCTATATCATTTACTTATGGCGCAGCGACGCGTCTGAAATAGGTGAAGGGTAAATGTCCAATGGGATGATTTGTAATTTATGGAATGAAATGGGCGCAGCGATTTGACGGCACATAACCACTTCGACATTTAGTTATCTCTAAATTGTCACGAGTGAATTGCTCTGTGCCATTTCGCATAGGATATGGCTCGGTCTATTATTATGCTCTGTAGTGTCATTATCAAAACATTGCCCGATGCCCGTGTGCTTAATGGAGATACCGTTTTGTTTTAATTTAACGAGATACGAGGGGCACTATTCATAATTTGAGCCTAGTAATAAAAAACATTAATTTGTCTTTGAAAATTACTTTATCGTTTTTCAAAATATTCTCCTTCGTGAACTTATACAGTTTTTCATGCGTTCGAACCATTTGTCAAAGCATTTTTTCCATTCCGCTTGAGATATCTCCAAAACATGGTTTTTCAACGAATCAACGGCTTCCTTTACCGACGAAAATCGTTGTCCATGCTATTTATTTTTGACTTTCGGGAACAAAAATAAGTCATTGGGTGCTAAATCAGGACTGTACAGCGGATGACCCATTAATTCGATTCTTTGAGTGTTCAAACATTCGGTTGTTAGATGAGATGCGTGAGAGCTCGCATTGCCATGGTGAAGAATGATTCGACGGCGCTTGTTTGTTTTCCTCATTTCACCGAACATTTCCGGCAAACAAATGGTTATGTACCATTCAGAATTGACCGTTTTACGTTCCTCTAAAGGCATTATTACCACATGACCAGTTTTTCCGAAAAAACAAGCGAAGCCATTTCTTTCGAAGTGCTTTGAGCATAAACAACTTTTGTTGGATTTGGTTCATCTTGAAACACCCATACAGTCGACTGCTGTCTATGTTCCGGTTCATACATACGCATATTAGATAGATTCATGATTCGTCACCTGTTACAATGTTTAAAAAATTTCAGTTTGGATTGTGTTACACGAAATAAAATTCAAGAAGTACAGAACGCATTGTCGATTTATCAATAAGTTTTAAAAAAATGTCACATTTAAAAATCACATTTAACGATACATTTCGTTAGTTTATCTAGTTAAATATGGAAAACAACTTTAAATTTCATCTGCTTACTTTTGTACATCGTCTATTTTTAACAACAACACCTTAAAATCTAGGTACCTTAAAATCCAAATTAGTTTCTAGAAATCAAGTACATAATAGCGATATTAGGATGTCCATAAAGTTAGCAGGTCAACTTTTGTGAATTGGTCTCGCAATAGCATAAACATTTGCCGTTTTTTAGTCATTAATTAATCGTGGAAGAAATTTTTTTGCTTTTAAATTTTTTTGATACGGGATGTCCTGCTAACTTCATATGAAGTTAGCAGGTCACACACATAAATAGAAAATTAATAAAAAAAGTGAGGTAACTTATATTTTTAAATTTTTTTGGCGTTGAAGAATGGCTGTAAGGAAAATATTGTAGGATTCCTTTTATAAATGGACAACTTATTTTTTCGAATATAAATTCCTGCAAGCGAAAACAAAGGCACCAGAAAGACTTGTAAATGAAAATAAAATAAAAAGTTAAGATATTTCGTCGCTGAAACTTGAGAATTAGAGTTGAACTAAAATTTAGCTATGTTAGCGAGTGTAGGGGTTACCTCTGTATTCTATTTTGAAAGACATAATAAATCTTTTCAGAAAACAAGGGATGCGAATGCGTTACTAAATTATATGATAGATTTTACTGTACATTTTTCTGCGTGTATGATTTTTTCGTGAATCATTTACCAAACTTAATAAATAAAAATCTTGAAATAGCATAATTTCAGCCACGCAACCAAGTTTTTCGCTTTAGAAATTATTATTTCGACTCGTTTCTGGCCTGAGAATATGCCGTTCGACTTGGTTGATTTAATCGTGAAGAGTATGATTTTTTCGTGAACTGTTTAGCGACCTTAATAAACAATAAATCTCGAAATCACGGAATTTAAGCGAGGCAACGGAGTTTTTCGCTTCAGAAATTATTTTTTCGACTCGTTGTCGGCTTGAAAATCTGCCGTTTGACTTGGTTGATTTAATCGCGAAGAGTATGATTTTTTGAGAAATTTTCTATTGACAAATAAACGACCCACAGCATTTCAGCAAGGCAAACTCCTTCATTTACTAGCATAACTAAATTTTAGTTCGAACAACTCTAATTCTCAAGTTTCAACGAGAAATATTTTGGATTTTTATTCTATTTTCATTTACAAATCTTTCTGGAGCCTTTGTTTTTGCTTGCGGGAATTTATATTCGAAAAAATAAATTGTCCGTTTATAAAACGAATCCTACAATATTTTCCTTATAGCCATTCTTCAACGGCAAAAAAAAACAGCAAATTTTAAGCTACCTTACTTTTTCTGATTAATTTTTCATTTATGTGACCTGTTTTCATATGAAGTTAGCAGGAGACCCATATTAAAAAAAAATTAAAAAGCGGCAAAATTTTTTCTTTTACGATTAATTGATGGCTAAAAAAGGGTAAATGTTTATGCTATTGCGAGACTGATTAGCAAAAGTTGACCTGCTAACTTTATGAACATGATATTAGGCACAATCAAATACTATGCCGGTATATCATACATAAGTATTACAAAAATATCATGTGCAGCACAGTACACGTGATAGAAGTGAATACTTCTTTAGAATAGAGAATGAGAGAGATTAAGAGTGAGAGATTGAAAGAGAGAGAGATAGAGAGAGAGAGAGATAGAGAGAGATAGAGAGAGGGGGGGGAAAGGGATAATTTCAAAAGAAATATAACAATATAAAATTTGTATAATAAAATATTCGGTTTATTCATTATCATCGGCTGGTGGTTCAATTGGTAATACTTATATGATTGGTTTGTGATAATTAAAATATGAAATATATATTCGTGATTCGATATTTTCTAGATAACGTGTAAAAATTGCATCTATTGTTGTTCCGGATTTTGTTGTTGATTCTTTGGGATTGTTATTTATAAGCAGACCAAATGTTTCTCGAAGAAAATTAATCAACGTCAAAGAATCACTGGATCCGAAATTTACATTGAAATCTCCCCCGAGAATCAAAGGGATTTTGTTTTCGCCTCTTCCAAGCACATTTGCACCTGTGTGGCTGTAAATCAGTAGGGAGCGATGAATGAAATATATTATATCTTCTAGATGTTAACAAGTTAAACGGTTCAAGGATATTATCAAATAATCACAGAACACAGTAATGTTATGTAAATAACGTAAATAATTACAAAACACAATGATTAATATTCGGTACACACGCGTGCTGCTTCAGCTGTTAATGTATAGCGCCTGGACGCATACATCTATAACGCGCGCATGCGCGACAATAGGGAGACGCGGATAGCCTAAACTGATATATATGATGTATAGCTCTCTTTCTCTTTCTCTCTATGTTATATATCTGTGTACTCTGCCTTGTAACGAAGCTTGTGTTTTAGGTATACCAAATGTATAGCTCTCTTTCTCCTTCTCTCTACGTTATATATTTTCTCTCTCGTGTAACGAAATCTGGAAACGTTACATTTTTTCCAATTCAGTCTCCATTCTCGTCAAATATCAGAACGCCGCCAAAGAAGTATTCACTTCAAAAACAACATTTTCTTATAATGTATTACATTCATACAATCATATTGAACATCGGTTAAAGCCACTCAGTATAAACAGTTTTAAGTATCATATAAAAATCAATTATTATACAGTCGGTAGACAATTTTTATTTATTTACTTATGCACTTACTTATTATATCTTTGGTATCTTTTCATATTTGTGTACACAACTGTAATGCCATTTTTTTGTATTTGTATGTTTTTTGTATTTGTATATGAATGTATTAGTGAATGTAAAAAAAATGTTTATTGTATATTTAGCAAAATCCTAACAGGTGAGGGTTAAGTGGAAGAGTGTAGTCCGTAGTCTACAAATGAATTATAAGGTATCATTAATACATACGTTTATTGCAATTATTATTATTATAAATGCCTTGTAGTCGGTATTTTTCAAGACGTGTGCACAACAATGTGCGATACAGAATGTTATCCTTATTCTAACAAATACTGACAGTGTTTTCTGTATTATCCATGAAGTAAGCCGTCAGTTACTTTCCTTTAGTTACTTACTTTCTTTCATATACACCTATATATTATTTTTTAATTAAAGTTATAAACCACCAACCCCAGTTATTTAAACTTTTGTACAATATTCACCTAAACTATTTGTATCAATCGAATTATTTTATTGTAAAATGCATCCTCCATTAAAAATAAATATCCATGTTTGTAAACACCCTGTATAAACTAGCAAATAGAATTGTCTACAGACATATACGTACTTTCTTTTATAAATACATTTAACGAGATGTTATATTCGTGTTCCAACCATATTACAATGACATAAAACGTGGTATTATTTTTAAGCAGCAGCCAACAATAATTTTATGATCCAACTTCAAAGTCATTTCGCGACGCGCCCTTCTCTAAACATGCACATTTGACGACCAGCATCGTGGAATATTTACCGAACCACTACCACACGCAACACTGTTATCAAGCTTCTCGTTAAACAAATTTATAATGATTGGTGTATGACTACAAAGGACGCGGGCGGTATTGTAAAACATAAGGGTTCATCTAAACGTTGAACAGACTCAAAGGAAAACGCCGACTTAACTGCATCATCAAATGCAACAAGGGAGCTACAACCGCTGCATAGATCGGCTCCGGTAATAATCGTTAATTAAAACGTTGATCGCGAAAAGACGGTCCTGCTACGCTAATAATTGTGCAACTCGTAGCAGGCACAATATCAGATAGTTATTTGACGTAAATGGTCTCTTTGTGTTGCGGAAATATCATTCGCTTGGGTGCATACATACCTTCTTAAAGAATTTCTGTTGATTTCTTAGCTAAATACTATCCGACGCACTCGTTGTTACTACAAAGTGTAATAATTTAATGTTACCGTTACTACTACTGTTTCTTCCCATTCATAAGATACTACTCGTATCCTATGTTTACACAACCTTGTATATTTTTGATAATATGAACAGACCTACTGACAATACGATTAGATATACAATGTAAAGTTTAAAGTTCAGATCAATGTAGAGGGTAGTCCTAGAAGTACCCGACCTGACGTAAAGATGACGGTCGTTGTTTGTAAATAATGACTATGGTAGAAAGTACCAACCTTATAAAGCTTAAATTTGACGACGCTATGTTGTTTAGTATTTGTTTGGCAATCATCAATGGCTCTCAGTGAATTTGTAAATATGGAAAAAATTAGTCATCGTTATGTGATACAATGCTTTCAGTTGAAAGGCCTCAGTCCAACCCATATCAAAGTGGAGCTAGATCTTACTCTGGGGGAGTCTGTTCCTTCGTTTACAACAATAAAATATTCAGTGGCAGAGTTTAAACGATGCCGTACGGGCTGTCAAGACGAACATCGCAATGGTTGACCAAATGAGGTGACCACGCCAGAAATGGCGAAGAAAATCCACAAATGGTATTGGATTATCGTCGACTGAAAGTGCGCGAGCTATCAGACATGGTAGGCATTTCAAAAAGTGCTGTATATCGCATATTGACTGAAAATTTGAACACGAAAAATCTATGCGCAAGATGAGTTTCGCGATTACTCAAAATGGAACAAAAACAGCGTCGCGAGGATGTTTCAATCGAGTGTTTGGCGAAGTTTCGCAGAAATAAAGCAGAGTTTTTGCGTCGGTTCATAACGCATGGATGAAATATGGGTCCACTACTTTACACCTGAGACGAAGGAACAGTCAAAACAATGGACTGAAAGGGGAGAATCGGCTCCAAAGAAGGCGAAGACAGTTCCAGCTACAGGCAAGGTCATGGCGCCAGTTTTTTTGGAATGCACGTGGGATAATTTGCATTGATTATAATAAATTCTGAGGGTAAATAATAATATACATTTGGCTCAGAACATTTGGCCATTCCGATAAACATCCAGGTTAATTTGGATTCAAACCGAAGTTAACTGGTTATGTGGAAAAACCCTGGACCAATTCTAGCCATCCAAAGGCTTAATGGCATCCCAATGTAGACAGTTAGATATAGATCTTGATGTATGTAGATAGCATCTAGTAAAAGCTAAACATAGAGAAAAGAAGAAAAATTAAGAAAGGACTATTAGACAAATTAACTTACCTTATCGGCTGATTCAAGCAACTGGATCTCATATTAAAATGAATTATATTTCGGTATGAAAAACTATACGATACCTATTAATTCTAAAAATATTTTTTTAAAGTTTGATGTTGATACATAATTATAATGGGTTCCATATAAAAAAAATAGCTTAATGATATCGCAATGTATATATAATATGTTATATATTACTCGGGAGTTATTTAAAATTATTTCAAACAGCGACTGCAGAGTAATCAACAATTTTGTTTATTTGAATTGTACAACCTGAAGAATTGACATAATTTTCATAATTGACATAATAAGACTAGACATTTTCAGAAGTAAATTTTGGATCTGAAGTTGACACGAATATTTAAAAAGAAATATACTATATATGATATTCAAATTATCTGCCAACTTAATAATTCTTTCGAATTATTGATTAGGCAGGTAATAATCTAGAGGGTAATGTTATTAACCTGTCAGATAACCTTGCAATAACTTCGGTCTATTTTCATTAGATTCTAATAGTTTACTAGAACAATAATACACTAAAAAGTTGGTTAAAATATCTCCCGAGATATTTTAACCAACTTTATTTTAGATTTGGTTTATTTTAGAAAATACATTACTCAAAAAAATTAGGGGAAAAAAATTCCGAAAAAGTTCCTAGTTTTGAAATATTTTGGTAAAAAACTGTTCTGAGCCTTCGTTACTGCGGTAGTCCAAAGAAAATCCACAAGACAAAAATTTTACAAATTTTCTTTTTCTTTATAAGCTCAGGAAAGCCAGTTTATTCAGCTTTAATTCGGTTCTTTAACAGAGTTTGTACGACTATTTGTGTCGTTTAGTTAGTGTCGTTTTTGAGCACAATTTTTCTCTCTCGCTATTAATTTCAAAATAGTACGAAAAATTACGTTTTCCGACTTTTTAAAAAATATACCGCCACTTTGCAAATATTGAGGAAAAAACTAATGCTGGCAGGTTTTTCTTTAACTTATTATACTCCCGATAGCCCTGTAAATTTTCAAATTGATCGAATGTTTTTTCCCGAATGATTTCGAATAATGAGAGCAAAAACATTTTCGGTGTTTTGCTCAAAAATAAAAATAAGATATTTATCCTTTATCCATTAAAAACTCAAATTAATTCTGAGTAAACAGCCGACCTATGCATTGATTTACTTCGAAAATATTTTGCTGAGCCCAGGGACACTTGTAAAACAAAATTTGTCTGATTTTTGTCCGGCGGTATTTCTTTGGATTGCCGCAGTAATCGAAGCTCAGAATATTTTTCTCACAAGATTTCAAAACTAGAAACTTCAAGCTCAAAAATTTTTTTTTCATCTCGATAGGACCATTTTTCATAAAGTTAAACCCTTTCAAAAATCGCTGAAAATTTTTCGGATTTTTCTTGTTCTCTTAATTTTTTTTTGAGTAGTGTAGTTTAGCTTACTTACGCTTCACAAAAAGTCACTTTTTATCAGAACATTAAATACAAGGATTTAATGTTTTATGTGACTTTGTACCT
Organism: Rosalia funebris; assembly: GCA_037954035.1. NCBI lineage: Eukaryota > Metazoa > Arthropoda > Insecta > Coleoptera > Cerambycidae > Rosalia > Rosalia funebris. The sequence goes on from JAZFAV010000002.1 coordinate 15,556,764, forward strand.
GTTGAGTGGATAATAAGAAGTAGTTATTGAAGTCATTTGAATAGTTTAATAGTAAGTATATAACATTATGAGGTCTGAAAAATTAAACGCATTGCACATCACTTTAAAAATACTGTAACACTTGGAAAAATAATGGTTATACCTAATTGGATTATGAGCTTTGTAAGAATTTTAAATATTTTTTTCATTTCTTAGAATGACATACAATTAGTATCTACTAAATATATCCACCTTCAAATAACTACCTATCTGAAGCATTCAATTGTGGAAAATTATTTTCCATGAATATATGACATGGAAATCATTGTAAAAATGAAATATATCTTTGGCTAGCGAATTGGCAGTATTCACATGGTTAATAACGATTATACGTTATAATTTTATAAGTATGCTTACCACAGCCGGTTTATCCAATTACGTGACTCACCTGAAACAAAAGTTCTATGTTAGTCAGCAAACTAGCGTATGAAGGGAAATAATGATGATACATTGAAAACCATTAATAGGAAACTTAAACACAGAAGGTATTATTAAAATCTTCTGAATACATACAGTGCTGTAGAAAAAAATATAAAAACGATAAATTTTAAATGCTTTATAGACAGATGTGGTAATTATTGGGTCACAGTTGCACATACATATAGTATTTATATACTAAGAAAAGAATAATAGAGAATCCATTATTTATGTTAGCATTATAATGTCGAGATTAAACTAATTATTACAATTCGGTTACAAACCAATCAGCTTAAACTTAAAACGCCAGCTCAATCAGCGGATCATAATCCGATTATGTATTTGTCGGCAGAACTGGAGAACATAAACCGAAAACGATTCCTAAAAAAATCGTAATTGAAAGAAGCATTAGAAACAGAATGGGGCAAAATAGCACCCGGCTTAACGAGCTGCATAAATTGTGACAAAGACTACATGCTTTGCTAAAATTTAAATGTTATCCTGCGTTAACGATTAGTTCCTAATATATATTATTTTCATGTTTTGATGACTTTTGCAAGGTTATTTCTTATATTTTACTATGTACGAAGATTATTGCACAGCACTATATATCATACGACTGTTTAGTTCTATGAGTAAATAAGAGTATGATATATTATAAGATATGATATAAGGCCACGTAATGTCGAACTGTCAATATTTTTGTAATGATTATAGGCATAATCTGAGTTATTCTATCCGAAAAAGAAACGTTGGATACTGCACCTAATGATAAATGACAATTTAGAGAATATAATAACAGTCTTGAAATAATTATATAAACATAAAATATTTGTGCTAAATATCAATGTTTTCTTTACAAATTTCCTTATATTATTTTGCAACGGGATAAATACATAACATGTTTAAATGTCAATTAGAAATAAATGAAAAATAATTATTATTCCCATACGCTAGTAAAGTATCTTTAGCGGACAGCCTTTGCACCATCTCACGTTTATTTTTCTAAACCTTGGGTAGGTCGATGCCTCAGTGTCATACATTATATAAATGGATTTCAATAAGGATTTGTTACTAAATAAAAAGAAAAAGAAACAATCAAGACGTAAGTGTTGTGTTGTTAATTGTGAAAATATAGAGGGTCAAAATCCAGAATTACAATTTTACGTTTTCCTGAACAATCTTACGAAATACAGAGGAAAAGGAAATGGATTTTAGCAGTGCGTCGTCAAAGGTAATTTTTTTTGTTAAATTTGAAATCATTATTAAATACATAAAACATATAATAATTGCCGTTTTGCTAAAAAAAATACAGGCTGTTTAGGCTTTGTATATATAACGAAAATTTTACTGGAACAGATTTTTTTTTCCAAATCTTTCTCAAATTTATTGTTCCTGGAAGATATAGTCCTATAGTCTATATTGTTGGAATATTACATTCAACAATAATTATTTTAGGTTTAAAAATAGTCTTCATGCGGTGCCTGACATTAAACATAAACATTAGGTCAGCATTTATGAGTTCGGGTAACTCAATATCGAATGTTTAACTGTTCAAATGTCGTTGAAATAAAAATTGATTATTTAGCAAGTCAGTCTGAAAGATTATACGTTAGAATACACATCTTAATTTCTTTGTACGTAATTTAGTTGTTATACAGGGTATCAATAAACTCGTATTGTCCTCAAATTGTATCTTTAATTATTTATTCTCCCAAGTACTTCGAACAGGTTATGGGCCCAGGTGCGTCGCGTAAGCTCACTTGTAAGGGAGAATAATTAAAAGGTACATCGCGAGTGATAACTATTGTTGTATAGACAACTGGAAAATGGCGGAAAGTGCTAAGTATAACATCGAAAAGTTGAACGGGCAAAACTACCAGTCCTGGAACTATTTAGTGAAAATGTTATTAATAAATGCGGATTTATGGGATGTAGTTTCGACTGAATTACCAACACCGGAGGAACGAAACGGCACCTGGCAGAAGAAAAATGACAAGGCCTTATCAACCATAGCCTTACTTGTCGATGTTAGTCAACTAGTGCATATCAGAAATAAGGAATACGCGCATGATGCGTGGGAAGCACTAAAGGAGTATCATCAAAAATCGAGTTTATCTAGCATGGTTTTTCTGTTAAAGCAAATTTTCAGGCTATCGCTAGATGAGAATGGTGATATGGAAGCACACATAAGTTCATTCTTGGAATTATTGAATAAACTGGCCGCTTTAGGGGAAGAAATTAAGGACAGGTTTGCGGCAGGCATTTTGCTGGGAAGTCTTCCAGACTCATACAGTTTTTTAATCACAGCGCTGGAAAGTAAGTCATCGAGTGAATTCACGCTTGAATTCGTAAAAAGTAAATTAATCGATGAGTACAGGAGGCGTCAAGGAGCTTTGAAAAGTCAAAACGAGTCAGCCATGAAATCAGTATATAATAAAAGGATCCAAAGTAATCAAACTGCAAGTACAGATGTAAAGCAATGTTACTTTTGCAACAGGAAAGGTCATTTTAAACGGGACTGTTTCAAGTATAAAGCGTTTAAAAGAGAAAAGGCCAATAAAGTTACTGAAATTAATACTGGTGACAGTGATGATGCGTGTTTTATGGTAAATTCAAGCTCAAATGACGTAAACAGGGATTCTGCTTCGTGGTATGTGGATTCAGGAGCTTCGAGTCACATGGTAAACTACAAAGAATTTTATACCCAATTTGACGGTAACAGAAAAGGCGTTGTGAGGTTAGCGGAGAAAGGGCAACACTCCAAGGTTCAGGGTATAGGAACAGGATTCATCAAGTGCGCGAATAGTGCGGGAGTGAATAAGCTAAAAATCGACGACGTGTTGTATGTGCCGGACGTAGATTCAAATTTACTTTCTGTGAAAAAGTTAACTAGTGCGGGGTATAACGTGCAGTTCGACAACAATAACTGTAAAATTGTCTCAGGCGGAAAAGTGATTGCGAGTGCAAGGCCGGCGCCCGACTTGTACAAGCTGTCAACTGTAGAACAGGCACTGAGCATCGTGAGTGAACACTCCAGCAACTGTCAGCATACGTGGCATCGACGTTTTGGGCACAGGGACATAGAAGCAGTCAAGCGCTTAATGGAAAGAAAAATGGCAATCGGGATTAATATTAAGGATTGTAGGATTAGGGAAACTTGCAACTGCTGTGTAAAAGGTAAAATTATTCGTAAGAGTTTCCCGAAATTTTCTCAAAGCAACACATTTAATATACTTGACTTAATACATACAGATGTTTGCGGTCCCATGAAGACTGTTACTCCAGGGGGTAAACGGTACATTCTTACTTTAATAGACGATTTCTCAAGGTACACAACTGTGTATTTATTGAAACATAAGAATGAAACTGAAAAATATATTAAAGGGTTTATCGAGTTAATGAGTAATCAGTCAGGCAGGGTACCAAAGGTTATTAGATCAGATAGGGGTGGCGAGTACGTAAATAATGCGTTAAGGGAATATTTAAGCGGTAAGGGCATAAAAATACAGTACACGGCGGGGTACTCTCCAGAGCAAAACGGTGTTGCAGAGAGAAAGAACAGGTCGCTAGTCGAAATGGCTAGGTGCATGTTAATCGATGCGGATTTACCAAAGAAATTTTGGGGGGAAGCAGTTGTTACAGCCAATTATCTGCAAAATCGACTATCTACTCAGTCAAAACAGAAAACACCGTTTGAGTTGTGGCATAAAGTCAAACCTGATGTGTCGAATTTGCAAATATTTGGATCTAAATTGTATAGTCATATTCCAAAGGAACATATTAAAAATAAATTTGATAAAAGGGCAGAATCACTAATTTTCGTAGGATATTCTGATGAATCTAAAGCATATAGATTGTTAGATTTAGATACAGGGCGTATAAAAATTAGCCGTAGTGCGATATTTCCTGAAAGAAATATTCGTGTTAAAGAAAAAAAGATAAAAGATGAAGAAGTGACTATTGAGTTCAAAAAGGAGCAAGAAAGAACGGAGCCAAATGACACTGGGAGACATGAGGCCGCAGATTTCGAAAAAACTGAAGAACTAGAAGAAGCTACGGAGGAATTTAATGTATATGAAAGTTCAGGTACAGAACAATCTTGTGGCAGCAATAACAGCTATCAACCAAGTGAAGAGTTCTACATAGAGCACGGAGGTGATCGTAGATCAAATAGAATAAATAAAGAGTTCCACTTGAGCGCTACACAGCAAAGTTAGTTGAACTTCGGGAAATAGAACCTAAAACATTTAAAGAAGCTCTTGCCAGCAGTGATAGCGAAAAATGGAGGAAAGCTATGGAAGAGGAAATGAAATCTTTGAAGAATAACGAAGTATGGGATTTAGTACTTACACCGGAAGACAAAAACATCATATCATGTAAATGGGTGTTTAAGCTAAAGACAGGTGAAGATAAGATCTCGAACAAGTACAAGGCACGATTGGTAGCGAGAGGTTTTAGTCAGAAATTCGGTGTGGATTACGATGAAGTGTTTGCGCCTGTAGTGCGGCAAGCAACTCTTCGAATATTGTTAACAGAGGCATGGAATCAAAAACTAATAATAAAACATCTAGATGCAAAAACAGCATTCTTAAATGGAGAACTAACAGAAGAAATTTACATGGAACAACCCGAAGGATTTGAAGAAAGAAACAAAAATTTTGTTTGCAAATTGAAAAAGAGTTTGTACGGGTTAAAACAATCTGCTAGAACTTGGAACCAAAAACTTGATGAAGTATTGACAAGCGATAAGTTTCGTAAAAGTAATATAGATGCATGTTTGTATATTAAGGTTATTGATGATCAAAAGGTTTACATAATAATATACGTAGATGATATATTGATTGCAGCAAGAAATATCGGAATTATCGACTTGTGTGCAGAAAAACTTAAGCGTCATTTCGAAATAACAAGTTTGGGGTTACTGAAAAATTATTTAGGCACAAAGATTGTAAGAAACGATCAAGGAATATACAGTTTAAATCAAGCAGAGTATATAGACAAGCTATTGCATAAGTTTGGAATGAGAGATTCAAAAGAATCAAATATACCATTGGATGTTGGATATTATAAACTTAACGGACGGGAGCCTATGAAGAACAGTGAAAAGTATCAACAAATTATTGGAGGATTATTGTATATTGCAGTGAATACGAGACCAGATATATTAGCTAGTGTAACCATATTAAGTCAACGCAACAAAAATCCGAGAGAAGTAGATTGGAATGAAGCAAAAAGGGTGTTGAGATATTTAAAGAAAACAAAACACAGAAGGCTAATATTAGGAGAACACAGTACAGATAATGTATTATATGGGTATGCAGACGCCGATTGGGCGGAAAATAAAGAGGATAGAAAGTCAAATAGTGGATACATATTTATGTTTCGGGGTGCACCTATTAATTGGGGATGCAGAAAGCAGAGTTGCGTATCACTATCATCGACCGAAGCTGAATACATAGCACTGGCCGAAGGATGCCAAGAGGCAATCTGGTTAAAGCAGGCGATAAAGGAGTTTACGAATTTAGAACCGAAAGTGGTTATGTACGAAGATAATCAAAGCTGTTTAAAGCAGCTAGCAAACCATAAATTTAGCAATCGAACGAAGCATATTGATACAACGTATCATTTTTTAAAAGAATTGTATGAAAATCAGGTTATTGTATTCGAGTATTGTCCGACTGAAAAAATGATAGCTGATATGTTAACCAAGCCGCTAAATAAAGTAAAGCTAGAACATTTAAGTACCAAGGGTGGTCTGGTTGACTGATTGAAAAATAATTATAGTTGCGAGGGGGTGTTGGAATATTACATTCAACAATAATTATTTTAGGTTTAAAAATAGTCTTCATGCGGTGCCTGAAATTAAACATAAACTTTAGGTCAGCATTTATGAGTTCGGGTAACTCAATATCGAATGTTTAACTGTTCAAATGTCGTTGAAATAAAAATTGATTATTTAGCAAGTCAGTCTGAAAGATTATACGTTAGAATACACATCTTAATTTCTTTGTACGTAATTTAGTTGTTATACAGGGTATCAATAAACTCGTATTGTCCTCAAATTGTATCTTTAATTATTTATTCTCCCAAGTACTTCGAACATATATGGCTCATAGGAATACCCCGAAAATTAGTCGAAATAGTAAAAGTCACCATGGCAGACTCGACAGCAACTATAAGAAAACGAAGAATTTAAGGTGAAAGCCGGGGTAAGACAAGGAGACGCTCTCTCGGCAGTGCTTTTCAACTTAGTACTAGAAGCAGCTATCAGAAAAGTGAATAGAGCTGGAAGCATCATAAATAAATCCACACAAATACTTGGGTATGCGAACGATATTACGATAATTGCACGTGACATTGCCTCCTTGAATCAAACTGCCATAGATCTTGAGCCACAGGTAAATAAAGGAGGCATACAAGTGAACAAAGACAAAATGAAATATATGTATTGCTGCAGGAATCCCCCAATACAACTACCAAATATTAATATAAACGGCGGTCAGATTAAAAGCGTCAAGACGTTAAATTTTCTTGACACCAAAATTGCCAATAATGGTAACGTCCAAGGTGAAATAAGCGCAAGAATCCTAAAAGGAAATAAATGCTACTATGCTTATTTAAAATTAATAAGGAGCAGCATACTAAATAGAAGATTTAAGATCACAATCTATAAGACACTTATAAGACCCGTAGTAACCTATGGATGTGAAACATAGACACTAACAAACAATGATGAAAATCAATTAAGAATATTTGAAAGAAAGATCATTAGAAGAATATACGGCCCAATGCAAGAAAACGATATGTGGAGAATAAGAATGAATCACGAAATTGATGCACTTATAAAAGGAGAGGATATAGCAAGATGCATAAAAAGTCAAAGGATAAGATGGTTAGGATATGTATACAGCATGGAGGACGAGAAAACTGTGAAGAGAATCCTTGAATGGAAAGCTCAAAACACAAGACCAAAAGGGCGACCCAAGAAAAGGTGGATAGACGATGTGGAGGGAGACCTAAAAACTCTAAGATTAGGAAACTAGAGGAGAATAGTGGTAGACAGAACCAGATGGAGGAACATAGTAGAGCAAGCCAAAACCCACCAAGGGTTATGAGCTAAAAGAAGAAGAAGAAGAAGGAAGATATAGTCAACCTACATTTTTTTTAAGTTCCTACTGAGAACAGACTTCTGATATATCTTATGAAGATGAAACTTGGATTGTTGCGATATTGTATCACGATGGTAAATTATGCGTCGGCGTTACGATACGCTTCGTTGTTGCATATCTGGACGCACCTTAAGACAACACAACTTTGAAGTATATATATATATATATATATATATATATATATATATATATATATATATATATATATATATATATATATATATATATTGATGATAAATTGACATGCGAAGATTTCATACAAAATTGATAACATGTTATTGGACGATTAAAAAAAACCTAATAATATACCGCATATTCCAACATCGATGGAATATTCTAAAAAAGAAAAACGGTTTACTTTTTGTAATAATAAATAAAATATAAAAAATTACTATAGAAAGTAGTTGAGAAATGAAACTATTGGGTATGGATTATGGAGACTGATATGTAGAAAGTAATAACGAAGTATGTGAATGCAAATCTGCAGTAATATTAGCAGGAAGATAGTTCAACACGCTCGTAAACTGGAAGCGTAAGAGACTTCCTTGACGAGGGCAACCTTGAACCTTGAATCAGTGACAACGATCAATTAAATGCATTGCATGAAGTTGAATAAATACAATGTATAGTACAGTGTCACGTAAAAGAAAATATTGTACAAGAAAATTGCCTCGTTTAATTTACTTCCCATGGAGACAATAGATCGGACATCTATGTACCAGGGACTACTACTTTACGTAAAGTAAGATACATACAAATATAATAACATTATACGTAGCTATAGCTACTTGTTTACTAAATAGCAAAGAAACTTTCTCCGTTAAGGTGCTCAAAGATGCTACTCGCTACATGCATCGCATCCTCCAGAATAATAGAATCGAAAAATTATGTGGGAACCTGAAATACCAGTTCGTACGTTCAACTTTATGATCTTTGGTAGTGATTGATGCTCCCTATACAAAGGATTTACATCATATTACCTACTATATATACCCACTATACATTAGCCAGTCTTATAATCATTGTTATATTTAACTCTTATAAAAGCATATAAAAGTAGAGTTTATACAAGGTGGACAAACGAAAACGGATGAATTTTAAAATCTTGTCAAATTTTGAATTTTCATCATACAGGGTTGAACATGAGCACAATGTGTAGAGAAACTCAGGGAATTTTATTGCCAAAAGGACAAAATTGAAAACATTAAGTGTGAAAAATATGAGCATAATGTGTAAAGAAACTCAGGAAATTTTATTGCCAAAAGGAAAAAAGTGTGAAAAATAATTTCATTTAAATGGCGACCCTCGGTTTCTCTTGTACTCTTTCAGGCGGTCCGTGAAGTTTGTCATGATTCTCTGCACCAAATCGTCTAAAATCGCCGTGATGTTATTTCTGATGGATTCCTTTAATTCTTGAATGGTTCTTGGTTTGTTGGCATACATATTTTAACTCAGGTAGCCCCAAAGAAAAAAGTCACAGGGAGTGAGGTCCGGGGAGCGTGGAAGCTAGGGAACATCACCATTTCGGGAAATCACGCGTCGGCGGCAAATCGTTTTCAGAAAGTCCATAACAATCCTTGATGCGTGAGCTGTAGCTCTGTCTTGTTGAAACCATAAGTTGTCAGTGTCGATTTCATATTCTTCAAGATGAGGGATTAAAAATTCTCGAAGCATAGCGAGGTACCGCTCGGAGTTGACCGTCACTACATACTGTCCCCCGTTTTCAAAAAATAAGGGCCACTATAGACTGCCATTGCGAATACATTTCTCTACAACAAACACCCGAAGTTAGACGCTCCAGTTTTCCATTGAATCTAAACTTCCTGGTGCGTACTACGAGTTGAGAGATCGGCGACCTTGTCCGACCGCACCTTTCCATGTACCACCCATTACAAAAAAGTCCGTTTTGGTTTGACCGCGCTGTATATCTGTAAAATACTTTCATTTTCATCTACATATATGTACTTATTTGACTTGATCCATTCATGACATTACGTCTAAGCTTGTGTCTTTTTATTTTAATACTAAAACACTTTGTCTCAGTTAAGTCTTCTAAGCAACTTTTTAAACGATAGAAGTAAGCGTTTGTACATATTAATTGATTACCAGTGGGTAAAATTACTAGAAGAAATCCCAATATTTTTCTTTATATTTAAATGATAGTAACAATTTCAAGCGAATTTCCTTTCTTGTGTTAATGTTAATATGTTTTTGAAATAATAAAAATAAACAGTTTTAAAACTTTAAAACGGACTTTTTCGCACGCAGAACATCTCTATCTCGACATTGAATGGCCGAGAAAAAATAAACCAACACATAAATGCAGAATATGTGTTTTATGCGACAGTTTTACTTTTTTCAAATAGTCCACTATCGTACATTCTCATGACCCATGGACAGGGTGGGGTGTGTCCTATCCACCTCAAAGTCAATAGATGTCGTCTGGTAGACGTTCCTAATCAGAATCAGTCGAAACCCGATCGAACCGACACGATTTAATTGAGTGATCGTGCTAACAAAAAAAATTTCTCTAATAGTCCACCATTGTACTTTCTCATAACCCATGTACATGGTAGAGTGTGTTCTATCCATCTCAAAATCAATAGGTGTCGTCTGGGAGACGTCCCCAATCAGAATCAATCAAAATACGATCGATCCGACACGATTTAGTTGAGTTATCGTGCTAACAAGAATAAATGCCGACAACACACACAGCAAAAAAAAATTAAAAACCATATTTTTTGTTTTTAGACCGAAAAATGAAAAATAAATCCAAAAATTTTTCTTTCACTTTTCTTTGCATGATTACATTACTTTTCCGCGTATAGTGGAGTGCGGAAAAGTAAAAATTGTAAATTCCTCGGTAATGAAATGATTTAAGATTATAGAAAATTTTATTTGTTTTTATTTATTAACTAAAACAGGTTTTAGAAGATCCAACAAATAATATAAGAAATAACGATTGTGACAAAGAAGATACATAATTATAATCTTGGTCAAAATATATCGAATGAACAAAGTATATTAATTGGAAGTCCGATAGATTAGAATACTACTAGTGGGACATACTTAAAAAATTTACGTTTTGCTTTAGTTTGTGACGCATATAACGATGATTCCCATTAAATATAAACAGTTTTAAAACCTTAAAACGGACTTTTCCGCACGTAGAGCATCTCCATCTCGAAATTGAGTGGCCGAGAAAAAATAAACCAACACATAAATGCAGAATATGTGTTTTATACGACAGTTTTACTTTTTTCAATTTTTCTCAAATAGTCCACCATCGTGCTTTCTCATGGCCCATGGACAGGGTGGGGTGTGTCCTATCCACCTCAAAATCAATATATGTCGTCTGGTAGATCCCTAATCTGTCCCTAATCAGAATCAGTCGGAACCCGATTGATCAGACACCGTTTAATTGAGTGATCGTGCTAACAAAAAAAAATTCTCAAATAGTCCACCATTGTACTTTTTCATGACCCATGTACATGCTACAGTGTGTTCTATCCACCTCAAAATCAATAGGTGTCGTGTGGAAGACGTCCCCGATCACAATCAGTCAAAACCAAATCGATCTGACATGATTTAGTTGAATTATCGTATCAACAAAAAAAAAATTCTCAAATAGTCCACCATTGTACTTTCTCATGACCCATGTACATGCTAGAGTGTGTTCTATCCACCTCAAAATCAATAGGTGTCGTCTGGGAGACGTCCCCAATCAAAATCAGTCAAAACTCGATTGATCCGACACGATTTAGTTCCGACAACAACGGCAACGACACACACACAGCAAACATTTTTTAAAAACCATTTTTTTATTTTTACGCCGAAAAACAAAAAATAAACCCAAAAAATTTTGTTTTTTCACTTTTTCTTTACACGATTACATTACTTCTCCGCGTATAGTGGAGTGCGGAAAAGTAATATTGGTTTAAATTAATTGTAAATGTTCCCCTTTATTTTGAGATTTTTTATTTAACTGTCTTTATTTTTACACTTAACTGTCTTTATTTTTACGGTCGCGAAGTTCATCTAACGCTCGGACAATCACACGGACACGCACAGATACACTCAGTCGACTGATGTGGAAATCAAACCCACGCCCGAATTATTCAAAGCCGGGAACTTAGACCACCTCTGAGCGATTGATGACGGTTTCAATCGTCATCAAATCTCATGCAATCTACTCATGTGAATGTATCGAAGGTGTTACTTTACATTATTTTCCAGTGGTACATTGTACTATGAAAAAAAAAAACAAAATAAAGCCTGTGTATATATTTATCGATTAAATAGTAAGTCATATTTCATATTCGTTTTGAAATGTGTTCTAAAGAGAAGGGTTTAATGCGTTGTTCTTTGTGGGAGTTATTATCTAATTACTCCTGTGCCGAGTGGTATAAAAAAATCATAATACATAAATCAAAAACAAGAAATATGCTTATCACAAATATTCATTGTAGTTTACATTACAGTTTCATTAAAAAACGATAAGCTTTCCAAACATGAAAAATCCTCCTATCATTGTGTGATACATGACAACATGAAGTACTGTGTAGGCGGATACACACCACTAAGGTGCAAGAGTTATTGTCCTAAATTACGTTTTATCAGTAATGATATAAACAATCGACTGCAGTATTCCCGAGAAGTCCATCTGTCTTTTAAGCAACATTAATTAATCAATTAGAACAATGGATATTTATCTAAAATTCTATTATTTACGCTGTTTATGAGTAGCATTCATAACGCTTTAAATTAATATGTTAAATGGGTAATCATAATTTAATTTCACCTGCTCCAGACATCTGTTTATTTATAGTAAATTTTCAGTCGATGCTTAATTAAAAACGTTTATCTCATTTAATATGCTGTATAGTAAACACAGCGCAGCCAAGTTATTGGCATGTGGATGAAGGATAAATTAATTATAAGAGTATATGGATTGTTTTTATCTATATACAGTGCATATCGTTTATAAGCACATGTAATTAATTATACGCATATAATTATTAATTACACAAATTTAAAACGATATTGTCGGTAGGTCTGCAAATTATAAAAACTATGTATGAAAAAATTAATAACATAAGGGCTTTATATTGCGTAAGAAAACAGTTAAGCGATGGATATACAGGGTGTAATAAAACGTCGCGAGTATAAGTATGTATTATAGAAATCAAATAGAGTATCTGTATTGAGCCTTCAAGAAAATGCATAACCAGAACGTGGTAATTAAAAACTGTTTTTACTTATCGATGTATTTGAACTTGCACTAGCTTTAAGTAATGAGATCTTTGGCGATTATTTTAAATTATTTAATACTACACTCCTGTTTTTACTATAGATTTGAATAGTGCATGTTGATTCTGGGCAAAACAGGTTCTTTCATACAAAATTTTAAAGGTTAAGATCTTGTATTTTTGACCTAGTTGAATTGTTTTAATGTGACATTAATTTAGTTGAGGACGTTACTATTGGATGATGGACATGATAGCACAAAACCCCACGTGACAAACAACGTATACTGCTCACCATGTGAACAAGCGGTGAAATTTATACAATAAAATTTCCCAGTACGATCGTAATGACTTATCATGACATACTCACTATATATGATGTTGAGTATGTTGCTATTAGGAGAAGCAGAAGGAGGTTACTTACAACTTTTGTATTTTCTGGAGCGATTTAGTTATTTTTTGTATTGCTTAGTACATGAGGTACTAATATATAAAGTTATGCCAGAAACTATCCTGAGTCCGTGTATGTATTTCATTACCCTCACTTTATTTAATGTTCTTGGAAACATTCTAAGTTGTTTTCTGCTATCGCAAATGCGGATTTATTACTCTTATCTTTATCTTTAGAATCTCTGATTCATTAAATACCTTGTCTACCTTGTCTTAAATAAGAAACAACAAATATACTCAAATGGGCAACTAAAAATAAAATTTGACCAATCCGAAATTTTTTCCTTGAATTTTAAACGGATTTATTAATTACTTTACGAAAGCACTACCTATATATTTATTAGTAAAAGAAAATATTACTATTAAAATTATAATGGTGACAATGGAGACATAATAAATATTCCCACTCATTAGAAATAATAAATATTTCCAAAAAAAAATTTGTAGCTGGATGTTTATTGACTGACAATAGTTGTCATTTGTTGTATTAACATTGCGACACAACGGCAGTAATTCTGTCATTGCTATTATGACGGGCTTTGTATATTATAATTAAAATCATATATAAATATGTCACGCTATAAGTGATGAATTTGAATCATCAGTATATATTGATGATTCGGATTACACAGGCCTACAAATTTTTACGATTTGAAAGTTGATTTAGGTTTGATAAGTGATTATAAATGAGTTATTCACGCTGATTTCATATCTACCTTCCGCTTTTGCCCCTCACATAAGGTTTTTGATCAACTGAATAATCAGAATAAATTAAAAACTAATGGAAAAATTACATTTTAAAGAACATTATATTTAATAAACATTAAAAAACATAGTAAAAAGCAACAACATAAATAGTTTTGAGTTTCTAATTTCTCTTTTTCTTTGAAAATCTCTCCTCATTTAACAAAAAACTTCTTTTTGTAGTTTTTCTTGTGTAGTCACTCGTTGGATGTTCTCTGTTCAGTATCCAACAGTAATGCCATCATCGACATAATCCATCGATCCTGGTACCCCCTTTCCATCTCCTTTATGTCTTGATGAAATGTTTCACATTGTTTCTCACCAACACCACCAAGATTTTTTGGAAAGTAGTCCAGATGAGCATGCAGAAAATGAATTTTTATGGTCATATTACAACCAAGTTGCTTAAACTTATCCAGGCATGAGCTGAAAATTTGTCACAGAACTACTTAAAACAATTCCCACTTTTATCTACAGCTTTTATATATTGCTTCATTAATCCTAATTTAATATGAAGTGACGGTAAAAGAATGTTTTGCAGATCAACCAAATTTGCACGTTTATTGAACCAGGTGTTAAGTTTATAACAAAATTTATTTGGTGTATATTTACAACTAGGCATTTTTGTATGTACGTTTCAAACCGATTGAACACAGGGGCGCCGCAAAGATTGAGGCAAAATTTAATTTTACAGAACCTCGGTTTTAAAAACTACAAATTATTGTACAATCTACATTTACAAATGCTGGTGCGTGATGGGGATAAAAAAACAGTGTTACTGTAGTTCATGGTATGTAACTAAGCCAAAAAGTCAAAAAAGTCCGATCACAAAATCTCTGTTGGCCCGTGTTATCTAATCTACAAAAGCTTGTACAGGCCTCACGAATCCATGCCAATTAATTCTCGATAATCGTCATTTATTTACAAATAACTAACTAGTAGTAATACAAGTGAGACACGGGGTTGACACAACAAAACGTTTATTTCAAACTTACAAGATTCACTGTTAGTAATGAAGGACAGAAATGAGTATTTATAAAGTTTCTTATCTAAGGGCTGTGTCAGCTTCTGTTGAGATAAATGATTCAAATAATTATATTACGTTAAGCGTAATATTGCCAAGAGATATGTTATCGAAAATAAAAGGAATGGTATAAGCATGGGTATCATATTACACCTCCTTCCCTAGGTGGAAGGCTATCAGGTTCTGAAGGACCTGTAGGCTTCTTAAGAAGTAATATTTTTACCTTTTGATGGCAAAATTTGAGGTATATATAAATAAGCAAGCCCATGAACAGTATAGATAATAAAATATAAAACATAGTATTCTGAGAATTGTTTTTTTCAAAGTCTTTAATCCGCACAGGGTGTAGGCTGCCAAGTTGGGTGGAAAGGTCTGCTAGGTCCTGTAGTTTGATGTCCTGAAGGTGGAGTTCCGCGGTCGGGGTTGAGTTCAATTTGAAGGTAGGTAACGCCAGGGACGTTTCGTCGGGAAGCTCGTGATTGGCGTTGAAGATGTCGTCGTTGATAATTACGGGGCAGTTCTCTAAAGTAACAATTGAGGGCTGCTCGATAAAGTGGTCCATGGGGGTGTTACAATTTTCTTCGATTCTGGTCCTTTGTATTGGGACGACTATGAGTTGTGTCTCTGCAATTTGTTCAACTATGGTAGCTCCGAGTCGTACGCTGGTTAGATTACATTGTGGATTTTCTCCTTGTAGAATAGGAAGATAGCACTCGTCGTGGTTGTATGGGCTATCCTTTCTACACAGGCATACATTTTCTAGCCGTGGACAGGAGTCCTCTTTCCAAAAGGTGAGTTTGGTTCGTAAACTTGCAATGAGATAGGGTTTGGTTGGTATAAGAACTTTGGATTGGTAAGGCGTGGGAATCAAATGGTAAGTATAGTAAGGTGCTTGGGTGGCTATTGGCACTGACAATTTTATGTAGATTTTAAGATCTTTAACCGTTGCTGAGATATGAAAAAGATTAAGGTAACTATGCATATTACTAAGATGTATCAGTTGATCTCGTTTATATAGACTCGAGAGTTTAGTTAAAATAATTTGTATATTTGGGACTGGCAAAAAATAGGTGTGAATGATATTATGCTGAGCCATGGCGACTGCATTCTCTAAAGTGTCTAATAATTCTAAAAATATATTAAATTCGTTTTTTATAGTGACACCAGTTTCAAAGTATGACCAGTCTTGTTGAACTTCTTTGAACGTTTTGAAGAGTAGTTCTATACTCGCGTTTATCTGGGTTAGGCTTTGATTAACTTTGTCGCTAAGAGCTTTAAATAGAGAAGTTCTTAAATTAATTTCGTGCGTTAGAGTTTCCTGATTGGACATTAATGTATCCATTTTAGAATGGAGTTCTTGCACATCATTGTCATCGGCAGTACCAAATAATATTTTTTGAACGGAACCTATAGCGTTTATAAGTCCACGTTTAAGTCTGACTTCAGGATTCCTAAAATTATTTAATTTATATTCGGTCAAGTTTACGAGGTATTTTAACTGCTGATTAATAGTACTATTAGAATATTTATGTTTATTTTGGAAAAAGCTTAAGTCGGATTTTAATTTGTATAAATTGTTTGTTACGTCCTTTAAATCGATAATGTGAATAAAGTCATGTTGCGATTGTATTATTTTAGTTTCACATGTTAGGCGATTTATGTGAATGGAGTTTCGTATAGTCTCTATTCGGATCGCGGAGGCGTAGTGAATAAGAATGAGAAGGACCAGGTTGGTACTTAATTGTAATTGGAGGGATTTTATCCTCAAAGTCAACACCTTCATCTGTCTCGCTGCTTAGTTCAATAGGTTGAATTTCCTCTGGGGGTTTTTCCTGTAAAGAAGGTTCAGTATTAACCTTTTGTTCGCTTTTCTTTTTCTTAAGCCTGGGTTTTCGTTTGATATAGGCTTTATGATATTTGCCTTCAGCATGTGCCTTACGTTGAAACAGTTTTAGAGTGGGACCTAAGTCTTCTACTACTTTAGTTTGAATGAATTTTTGGTTTAGTTTCCCGCGTGCTGGATTTGCAATATATACGTCTTCGTTGGGTTCAAAAGTTTCCGGTAGTTCGCGTGTTTCATTGGCTTTTTCTATGACTCGCATTTTAGATTTGTCTAACTTGGTTTTTATTTGATTGTAAAGGTTTTTTAGAACATTCTTATGGGTGTTAATGTACTCTGAGAGTATCCGTTCTTCATTAATATCGAAAGGGTCAGGGCGTTCGTCTCCACGAATTATATCGATAGGACACATTTTGGTGCTTGAATGAATTGTATGATTGTAACTTATAACTGCGATTTGTACTAGATAGTCTAAGGGTGCATTTGGATTTTCATGTTTAAGACATCGGACGCTGTCTAATAAAGTAGAGTGGAATCGTTCGATGTTGCCGTTGCTACTATGTCCTTGTATTGAAGTAAAGGTTAGTTTAATTTTGTGCAGATTGCAGAAATCTTTCATCATCGCGTTGTTAAACTCTAGGCCAGTATCCACCAGGATTCCATAGGGTAGTCCATGATGTTCGATAAATTTCAGTAGCGCACGTTGTATTGACATGCCTGTCTTAGTTTCGACGGGGTAGGCTTGAGCTATTTTCGAAAAGGTGTCAATGATCGTTATAAATTTTTGTCCTTGGATATCTAGAGTATCAATGTTTATGGTTTCAAAGGGTTTCGTAGGCGTTTCAGTATATTGAAAGATTGGTTTCACCGGGTGCCGGTCAGTTTTACATGTTTTGCATGTTTCGCATTTGGCGATAAAGTCCCGTACGTGATCAAACATGTTAGGCCAGAAATATTTCTTAATTAAAGCTTGGTGGGTAGCCGTTACTCCTTTGTGTGTAACTTTGCCTTCGTGGTTATAACGTATCTTCAGTTGTTGTTCTTGTTCTGATGTTACGTCTTCTACTTTCTTCTTGCAAATTAAAAACTTGAGCCAATGAGTTAAGTGGCTTTGAAGGATTCTGATGATCTTATTTTCTAACTCTGGTTGCTCGAAGTATAGAGCATGTATGGTGGTGTTACTTTGAACGAATGGAGATAAAAATTTAAAAATTTCTTCGTCGGATGAGCGTGATTTTAGGTTGAAGTGATGTTCTTTAACTTTGGGGAAAGGCTGTATTGCATAATGCGAATTAACTTTATTACTATCCTTTTCCAGGAGGATCCATCGGTTGTTATACCTATTTAAGGGTGTTTCGGAGTATTTGACTTCTAGAATGGGGTTTTCGTGACTAGAGTGAATAGTCTGGTTAGTTCTTGAGGGCGGCGCGCGATTCGGGTCGTCTATTGAATTTAAGTCGTCTAAAACTTCTTGGAACTTTTCTGGGTCCGGTTCTGGTAGATTATCGAGTAAAGTACTTACATCGGGGGCGTTATTTATCATTGACATATTGTCTTCTTCTATTGCGTTAAGTTCATCAATTTTGATACGCGAGAGCGGGTCAGCTTGGTTTGTTTTTCCTTTTTTGTACTTTATTTCGTATTGGTATTCTTCCAATTTTAGACGCCATCTTACTAGTCGCGAGTTAGGGTCCTTTAGGTTGAACAGCCACTGCAAAGGCTGATGGTCGGTTTCAATTATAAATTTAACGCCAAACAAGTAAGGTCGGAAGTATTTAACGGAATTTACGATGGCTAGTAACTCCTTCTCAATTGTGCTATAATTACATTCAGCAGGGTTCAATGTCCTGGAATAATAACTGATGGGGTGTCCATCTTGTGAAAGTACGCTTCCTATTGCATACGCGGATGCGTCGCAAGTGAGAGTAAATGTTTTATTAAAGTCGGGGTAAGCTAGGATAGGCTCATTGCAGAGTAAATCCTTGCAAGTTTCAAAGCAATTGCGGTAGTCTTGGGTTAACTCGATTTTTTGGTCTTTTTTGAGGCAATTGGTAAGGGGTTTAGTTACACGAGCGAAGTTGGGGACAAATTTGCGGTAAAATCCGAGCAATCCTAAGAAACTCTTGATTTGCTTCGCCGTTTTTGGGATTGGAAATTCTTTAATGGCTTTTATCTTCTTCGGGTTTGGCTTGATACCATCTTGGGTTATAATGTGGCCAAGAAATTCCACGTGTTTACAGAGGAATTCCGATTTGTCCAATTGAATCTTCAGGTTGGCTTTTTCGAGGGTTTTAAATACCAGTTCCAGGTTTTGTAGGTGTTCTTGTAACGACGTGCTGAAAATTATGATGTCGTCCATGTATACGAAGCATATTTTATTCTGCAGATCTTTTAATATATTATCCATCACCCTCTGGAACGTTGCAGGCGCATTCTTGAGGCCAAATGGCATCCGTACGTATTCGAAGTGGCCATTCTCTATGTTGAAAGCAGTTTTTTCTATGCTGTCAGGGTGCATCTCAATCTGGTGGAACCCTGAAGCGAGGTCGAGAGTCGTGAAATATTGGCATCTGCCCAGTTTGTCCAGTATATCCGCTATGTTAGGTAACGGGTATCTATCAGTCTTGGTTTTGTCATTTAATTTCCTGTAGTCGACCACAAGCCTCCATTTTTGTTTGCCGCTCGCATCGAGTTTTTTCGGCACGATCCAAATGGGGGAGCTATAAGCGCTGGAGCTAGGTCGAATGATTCCATCTTGTAACATTTTATCAATTTGCAATTGTACTTCTTTTTGGTGGACATAAGGATACCTATATGATTTTGCGTGAACGGGGGTGTCATCGGTGGTTTTTATCTGGTGTTTGACTTCGTTTGTGAAAGTTAATTTGTCACTAGGGAAGTGAAATACGTGTGAGTAATTTTTACAGAGTTCAAGAAGGTTAAAACGTTCCTCTTCATTGAGATGGTCAGTGCGTAGAAGATTTTGTATGTGTTGATTGGTGAAATTGAGAGAATTATGAGTTGGCTTATCGTTTTTTGAAATTTGAGGTTCAAAACCAGTATACTCGGAATAGAGTTGGACATCAATTGGTGTATCGAATTGAGCCGTGATAGGGTAAGTGTTAGTGTTAAATATTTCGACTTGAGCTAGGCCATTCTTGGCTTTGCTTATACCAGAAGGAATAAGATAATTGTCGGTTTTTTGAAATGGGATGACAATTTCGCCGTTGTCAATAGAGACAGGGATTTCTCGAACAATACATTCGACGGGGTTTAAAGAATAAGTACGTGAAATTTCTTCGGGTTGTCGAATAGAAATTGGAATCTGGAAGTAGTCATTATAGATAAGATGATTTTGGAAATCTATTTGGATACATAACGTTTGTAGGTCTTCGAAACCGAAAATTCCATCATAGAAATCATGGAAATCATACAGAAGTACGTTTAAATCGAAGTCTATATTAAATTCTTTAAATAAAGGGATGTTTGCTTGGAATTGACAAGTCGATTTGCCGGTTGAAGTTTTGATAAGTGTTTCATGAGAGAAAATATGGTTGGGGTAATATTTTTGAATTATTTCGGGACGAATTATGGTCTTTGATGATCCGGTATCGATCAATAATTTTAAAGGGGGTTCTCGAATATTAATATATGGAAGCGAACACGGTGTATTAGCAGAGTTTAGTTCTACTATGTCCGGTTGTTTATATTCGGGGCTGCAGGAAAATTTTGTTCTTGACTTTCTTCATAATCATTCGGTATATTCTCTTCGTTTCCATTTCCGTCGTTTAAGTATACCCATTCTTCTCCTTGTGGATTTTCTTCTGGGAGGTCCATTTGACTTGTTGAGGGTTCGTCGTAAGGTGTCAGTGGGGTATTGTCCATCCAGCAGGGATTCTGCGATGTAGGATCCGTTTCTTGATTAAAAAGTTCTTCTACCATGTACTTCGGCTGGTTGTATCTTGGTTGCCAGTTGTGATTTGGGGCGTTCTGAATTCTTGATGTACTAGGCTGTTGTCTAGTTGCATTCGTTCCACTGATTCCAGACATTGGGGTAGGTCTAGCGAATTTTTGGTTCGGGTTTGGTCTCCACACATTTACGTTGGATCTATTATTTTGGTTTTGTTGTATTTGGGTGCCAAAGGGGCGTTGTTGTTGTATATTATGGTTTTTAAAATTACCAGGGTTATTAAAATTGTTTGCATAATTGTTAGGTTGAGACTGAAATATTGGTAATCGCACCGGTTGATTCGTTTGTTGGCGTGGTTTAGGCATTGGTAACATCGGATATCGAGGTGTTGTACTCTGTCGTCCAAACGCGAAGCGTTTGAATTCATCGTATTTAACCTGCTCGTCGATAAAAGTAATGGCGTGTTCTAATTCAGTAATGGCGGTATTATACCTAAGCATGTTTTCATAATTAAGGGGCATATTCATTTTGTAAATATTAAAAACTTGGTTCTTATAAAACGCTATAGACCCAGCCTTTTCATTTATTGGTATGTTTGATAATTGAATTTTTGAAATTATTTTAGATTTAAGTTCAATTAAACGATTGCCAAAATTAATCAAAGGTTCGTTTGGTTTTAATCTACAATTTTGTAACTCTAGCTGTAATGTTTCTAAACTTTTATGATCTGAAAAGTTAGTGGAGAAAAGATTTCTTATTTCAGGCCATGTTTGAATATCAGGTCTACTGTTCAAAAGTTGAAGAGCTTTGCCCTTAATTTTAGTTTTTATGCAGCTTACTACAATTCTAATATGTAGGGGAACATTTGAATTGCACACCTCCATTAGATTTTCAACAGCATCAAAGAAATTACTTATTTCCGTTTCTTCGCCAGAAAAAATCGGAACAAATTCAGAAATATTCTTAAGTTTATGCAAATCTAATTCAGACATCGTGTTAAATGAAAGAGTGTTATTCAAAAGATCAGAAATATCCGAAATCTCGTCTTTACTTAAAGTGTGAGAATAATCTTCGTCTTCTGAAGAGTATAAACTTGTCATAAAATTCAACTGGTGATTTCTTAGCAATGTAAATAAAAATAGAAAGAAAAATAAAAATTCAACTGGTAGTTTCTTAGCAAAAATAAAAAGAAAATAAAAAAATCAATTGTTAATTTCTTAGCAATGTAAATAAAAAATAAAAATAAAATAAAAGTAAGGAAAAATTAAAAATAAAAATTCTTTAAACAGTAAAATAAACGGTAATTATTTAATCTCTACTGAAGTTATCTTTAAAATTATTAAAATGTTTTAATAAATTTAATTTCTTGTTTTTTGAATTCTTAACCTAATCTTTTTAATTTGTACGATACAAAAATAAAAAGCTTCCCTTAGAATATCGCACGATGCGGGACTCCAAGAGGTTGTCACTAAAATTACACACTTTCCAAAAGTAGCTTGAAAATTGTCAGTGCAAAAATAGGGACGGGTGAACAGGAATAATGCAAGTTTACTTACGTTTGGTGTCGTTGTGCTCTGGGATTACGTTTTGAAGATTCTGGATAGTTGAACCGTTGAGACGGACGATCAGCGACTTCTGATTCTTCGGGAAATTGAAGAGTGCTCGATACACAGCAGAAACGTTGAACGACTATCCACTACCGACTGCGCCAGTAATACAAGTGAGACACGGGGTTGACACAACAAAACGTTTATTTCAAACTTACAAGATTCACTGTTAGTAATGAAGGACAGAAATGAGTATTTATAAAGTTTCTTATCTAAGGGCTGTGTCAGCTTCTGTTGAGATAAATGATTCAAATAATTATATTACGTTAAGCGTAATATTGCCAAGAGATATGTTATCGAAAATAAAAGGAATGGTATAAGCATGGGTATCATATTACATAGTAATTTTCCATTATAAACTAAGGAAGTCACGTAGCAGTATACATAAATTATAGTCAATAAATGCAATTATCTCTGTTATTGTTTTTATCTGCATAGACTGCGATTGCATGTCCTTATAACGGTCGACAAACATTCTCTATATTGTAATTTTTCGTACAAACCAAGGTGGCGCCTCCTTGGATACATCCGACTATTATTAATGCCTTCTTGTGCTAAATATGTCATGTTGATGTGAATATCTGAAGCCGTGATGAACGCGCTGCTGCCTGACTGCGAACTTGGAACACAAGTCATTGGCTTTATGGGCCTCGTGAACTTTGATAACTCGTAGACATTCCGAACGTTAAATGCCTTTAATAGGAGCAAATAAATAAAAGACATCGAACTAGAACGCATTCCACAGATTGCGTTTCAATCTTGTGCTATCTGATAAATTAAGTCTTGTTGTGTGCATGCACTGTGGCCTTAATCACTAGGTTTACAAATTAGTAGTTCATCGGTCATGTGCAGCAAACAAATTTGAATAGAAACGGGCTTATTTGTAAATCTATCAAGCCATTTAATAGTCTCTACTGCTTTTATAATACAGGCGGTGTAAAGGTGGCTACACACGCAACTGCAAGCTTGACAAACATGCATGATCAATCTTTTTGTATAACTATAATTACGCGTCTGTAGGAAAATGTTGTGCAAGCATTTTCCTACAGGCGCTCAAGTATGCTTCACATGGAAAATGTCTCATTACATTCTTTCTCAGTGGTACATTCATGCTGGACGAAGGCAAGCATTCCTCCATTTATCGTGTTCACGACGAGCTTGAAGTCTTCTTGGCTGACGAATTCAGTTTGATAAATTATTTAGTTAGGGTATAAATCGATTAAAGTGATAAACAAAAAAAGAAAATTCATGTAACACTGACAGTAGTGCTAACAGAAATTACTCCAAATATTTGGAAATCAAATGATATTTGGGAATAAGTATAATAACTGTAATTTTCATAATAATAGTACGGTGTCCTAAATTACAAGTATATTGTAGAAAGGTAAGCATTTTGCATCATTTTACGTACTCTACATGTGCCCGTTATTTCGTGATTTATAAAAAACTTGGCATAGAAAAATAAGTCTTGTATAAATTCTTCCTTCCTTCCTCCTTTAAAATTTTCGAATTGTTCTTTTTCCTATTTTTACATTTCTAATCTTAATCCAAGTACCTACTTTATTATATAGAATTAACAAATTATTTCACAGATGTCAGTTAATTTGCACTTACGTACAGGTATGCGGTCGATGGTCAGACCTCCTGAATATTTGATTTTATTTATTATCCTGAATATTTTCTTAGTCTACAATATTAGTCTCAATTTAGTCATTTTAATCTTCAATTTCATTTATTTTAATGCTTTTGCTATGTTATTCGTTAGTTTTTATTTATAGTGTTTATCTACTTTTATTACGTTTCATTTATTTTTATAGGAAAAATTCATAAATAATCTATTCAACATCATTATTGTTAAGCTGCGTTTACACTAGCGAAACTCCCTCGCGCAAAATAATTTCGCGAGGGAATAACGCTAGTGTAGACGTGCCCCCACCCCTGAGTAATTGCGGGGTGAGGGCCCTCGCTGCGAGCCGGGGCTCAGTCAGTTTTTGTCCGCGCATCAAAGGGTTTCGCACATCGTGTTTCGCTTAGTGTAAACGTGGCCGCCGTAGTTATGCGAGGGATGAATCAAGAACAGTGCTTGCAGCTCATCGAGCTCTACAAAAATAAAGATTTTATGTGGAATCCAAAAAACAAAAACTATTTCAATCGCAATAAAAGAGAAGACGCGTGGAAGGAAATTAGTTCTGATCTAAACTTTCCTATTTCTGCAGTGATATTTCTTCTTCCCTTTCTTAATCAAAAATGCCATTGACATGACGGAAAACGCGGCTGCAGCTGCTGGAGGGACAAAACAAGTTGCCATGTTGGCTGCGAATCCAGAACTGAAGGCGACTCGTCCTACTCGCGCAATTTTTCACTCTGAATTGCACCCTGTTTTGGGTAGTGCGAAATTTCACTCGAAGCAAGTAACTTTCGCCCAAGTGACTTTCGCGAGGGAGTTTCGCTAGTGTAAACGCAGCTTTATGCTTTACGCCTGAGACTGCCATAAATTGGTGGCCCATATCGTATCGGAAATATAATGGATTTAATGTAGTCTTTGGTCGAAGCAAGTTAATTTCCGATGGGAACTTGTGAACACACAGTGACTGTACTCATCATTAGTGTCAACAACAATAGATCACATAGCAATAGGTATAATCGATGCGAGAGTATGGAATGAAAGTTACTCTGTCAGTTACTTTCATTAACGGGGGAGATGGCCAAATTGTGTACCGGATATGAACAGCGTTCGCAGGGAATATCATCACGGCCTGATGGTTTCATTGACAGGTGGTCAGTATAATCGCAGGATGATGCTGTTTCACCCCATTTTGAACCATAATCCTGAAATTACTCGTCCAGGCGAAACCCTCACAAATATCCAACACGAAAGTAAGCATCGCTTAGATATAACCCTATTTCTTATCGCTGTGAGGTTAAGATGCTTGGTACCCGACAGTTTTCGAGACAGAGAAAACAGTTTGGAGCAATGTTGGCGTCAGGCCTTGCTTGATTATCCACCAGTACTTGGGCATCACCATTACACTTGGAGCGAAGCAGGGCGATGGAATAGCGGCCATGCATACAACTATTGTGGGTTAAACGTACGAATTGGGGGACACCTCGCAGTGAAACGGTGTTTTCCACTATTTACTGAATGCGTGCCAAATTCCACCAAATTCCCGTGTCCAAAAAAGACATTTCGAGAATCTCGATAGAATCTCGTTAGAATTTTATGTTTCCCTATGTAACGGTCGCTTTGTGCAATTTCGTCCAAATATTCCAAAGATTTATTGATGAGATGTTTCAATGCCTGACATTTTGTTATGAAGAACACCTGTGACACCTAGAAATTCTATTTCAAGAAAATAGACGAGATATGACTGTATAGTAGACATGTTCATTGTTCTAGTGGGATACCTTTTCGTGGAATCTATGTAATTTTAACTTTGTTGCAACGCTTTGATAGTACATCAATTTAATGTAAAGGCACAGCAGCATAACAAGGAGCTGATAATAAACACGTAGCTTGGGACGAACCGATTGTTAGGCTAATTAGAAATTACTAATTCTCTTTCTCGTCATAAGTTCTTTATCGCATTTTGCATACTTCATAAATAATTCACTAGCCGGTGCCGAGACATTAAATCCTTCATTTGTATGTTAGGTATTTACATGTATTATGTGATTCCGTTTTAATGGAAGCGGTTACAAAGAAAAGTCATCCATTATTACGTAGCATGCGTATGAATTAGTTATACTAATTTGCATTGTGCTCGTCGGCAAACACATGAGCTTATACTCATGAATCAATAACAAGAAACTAAAGAATTCGTATTAGTTTATGCGAAAACTTTGTGTGGGCGTCTCCTAATAATACTTTTCGTGAAAAATCTGGCGGAGAAAATATGATACTGACCGCCATGAAAACGTGGAGCAAGACTTACTTGAAAGTAAGATATGAATGTAACACTAAATCTATGAGATGATTAGATAAGATTAGCAACAAAAATTACTCAGCAGTTAATTAAGAGACAAACTTAAACTTTCTAAATAGCTTTATTCAATTTTATTTTAAATACTATCAAGATTAATGTATCTTAAATTAAGGTATATATAACTGTAATTGATGAGGAAAAATAGTTAAGTATACTGATAGACATTGAGAAAGCCTGCATAAACCGACAACACACCACTTGATTATGGAAAACTATGTTAGTAAATCATCTATTCTGAGCACTTAAAAAAAAGATAATTCTTATAAAACTTCAGTGGGTTCAGGAGATGTTGATGATGAGGATCTTCCTCATCGAAGATAAAATTATTTATTTGAATTAGTAATGAATAGATGCCAAGCAGCTTTGCAGTTTATAAGCAAAATTGTTCTATTTCTTCTGAATAAGTTACATTCCTCTTGAACGGTACGATTAATAAACAGAACTGCCCTTACTGGAGCCTTAATGGAATATTAGATTATTCGATCTAAGTACATACTTAACGAGTATTATATACTATAATATGCCTGGAATTTTATTGGTGACTAATGGCGTTACATATCGCGACGGTAGTAGTCCGCCCGGACGATGTTCCTGACCTCCCGTGTGTATGAGTTTTTTTAGGTGCATAATTCTGTTCCTCAATTTTGTTACAGAATGTTTCTTCAATTGTACTTTTAGCTTTAAGTAATATATGTTTTAATTGCCTGTGTGTAGAGTATAGATACACACAGATAGAACTTAATACAAAAGAGACGAGGCTACAAAAACAGACGAGACGAGGAAGGACTGAAAACTTATAAGTCAATAAAGTGGGAAATCATTAGAAAGTGTAGAAAAGCGAAAGAACAATGGATAGAGGATAAATGCAAAGAAGTAGAAGATAAGCTCCAAGTAGGTAAGACCGATGAGGCTTACAAAATAATTAAGAGGAACTTCGGAACTTCAGGGATATAGGACCAATAAGTAGAAACGTTAGGAGTCAATCGGGGGACAACCTGATTGGAAGATTCTCTATTGAGAGAGGAATTTGAAATAGCACTAAGGGGGCTAAAGAACAATAAAGGCGCCGGGTGTAGATAAAATACAGGCGGAAATTTTGAGCTGTGTGGGACAGACAGTAGTAAATAGGATGTTTGAACTGGTAAAATACATATACGAAACGGGTGAGATGCCGGAGGATTATAAGAAGAACATTATCGTTACTATACCGAAACAGAGAGGAGCCGACAAATGCGAGAACTTTAGATTAGCCTAACTTCCCACGCGTCAAAAATCTTAACCAGAATAGTGCAGAAGAGGATGGAAAATAGAGCGGAGGAAATACCAAGAGAAGACTAATTCGGGTTTAGGCGAAATAGGGGAACTCGTGAAGCTATTCTGGCGCTAACAGTAATGTTAGAGAAAACAATAGAAAAAGGAAATAACGCTTATATAGGATTTGTAGATTTAGAAAAAGCTTTTGATAATGTAAGATGGGAAAAAATGTTCGAGATACTAAAGAGCGCGGGAATGAAGTATAGAGATAGGAGAGTAGTACATAATATATACAAAGAGCAAACTGCTGTCATAGAAGTAGAAGGGGAAAGAAGAGAAGTAGGTATTAGGAAAGGAGTAAGACAAGGATGTACGCTATCACCACTAATTTTTAATCTGTACATCGAAGAGGCGATTAATGTGGTAAAAGATAGAGTGGATTTCGGGATTAAAGTACAGAGACAGAAACTAAAAATGCTGAGATTCGCGGATGATATAGCAGTATTAGCATCTAGTAAGGAGGAATTAGAATCAGCGTTGAACGAAATGGAGGCAGTGTTGGCAGAAGAATACGAAATGAGGGTAAATAAAAACCAAACTAAAGTGTTAGTATGCAGAGGGCGCCAGAGCAGAGCAAAAACGAAAGTAAAAATTAATAATGAAAGATTGGAGGAAGTTAAAGACTTCACTTATTTAGGAAGTAAAATAAATTGGGATGGAAGAAGCGATAAAGATATAAAACAAAGAATAGCGCAGGGTCGAGTAGCTTTTAACAAAAAGAAAGCACTTTTATGCTCGGGGGTAATAAAGAAGGAAGAGATTTTTGAAAACGTATGTATGGAGCACGGCACTATACGGTTACGAAACCTGGACGGTAGGGGAAGCAAGTAGGAAGAAATTAGAAGCTTTTGAGATGTGGTGTTACCGAAGAATGATGAAAATACCGTGGATAGGGTTAGAAACGCAGAAGCATTAGAGAAAGTCGGCGAGAAAAGAAGTATGTGGAAAAACATAAAGAAGAGAAGAGATAGAATGGTAGGCCACTTGCTGAGACATGGGGAAAGAGTCCGATATTTTGGAGGCAGAAATAGGAGTGAAGAAAGGCAGAAGTAGGCCTAGATTAGACTACTGCTCGCAAATAGTAAGGGATGTAGGTTGTAGCACAATTAGCGAAATGCGTAGGTTAGCACAAGATAGGAGAAGCTGGAGGTTAGCGTCCAACCAGTCTTAGAACTCATGACCTCATGATGATGTACATACTTAACGAGTATTATATATTATAATATACCTTTAATTTTATTGGTGACTAATGGCGTTACATATCGCGACAGCAGTAGTCCGTCCGGTCGATGTTCCTGATCTCCCGTGTGTATGAGTTTTTTTAGGTGCATAATTCTGTTCCTCAATTTTGTTACAGAACGTTTCTTTAATTGTACTTTTAGCTTTAAATAATATATGTTTTAATTGCCTGTGTGTTGAGTATGGATGTTTTATTTACTTTTACAGGAAAAGGTAAAAACCTGTTGGAACTTTATTATTGTTTGCTTAATTATTATTTGACATCTTAATTGTCACTCTGTTTCTCTGCATTCTCTCTATAAATGTTGTTTCTCTGTAAATGCGCTGTCTCTCTATAAATGTTTCTTTGTAAGATATTTAAAATAGTTACTATTTTTATGTGTTTTCTTTGTAGGTATAGGAAAATCGATATGAAGGTGTGGAATTGGTTTTCGGGTAGGGTTATGGCGGGGTTGTAGTCTGTCTCGTTATTTTAGTCAAAAAGTATCTCGTGTAGATATTTGTGCTTGTGTGGGGTATTTGGTGCGAGTTTTAAATAGTATGTTAGAGATGCAGTGTATATGTGATGGTTGTAGAATTTATTTGCTATTTATTTTATATTGTGTTTTATCGACAGCACTGTGTATGTTGTCGTTGAGTCTTTGCATGTTTATGTATCGGTTCGCGTTTGTCAGTAGTCGTAGTAATTTATTTTGGATAGTTTGTAGTCTCTTGTATTAGGTGTTAGAGATACTGTACCATATAGGACAGGCATACGTCAGAGTAGGTCTAAATATTGTTTTATATATTAGTATTTTGTTGTTCTGTGTTAGTTGGTTGCGCCTCTTTAATAAAGTTTATTTAATGTAATATTATGTTTTCTGTATTGTTCTTGTTATATTCGGTATGAATTGAACTACGAATAAAAAACGTGTTGCGAACCAATTTGCCGAACAACTATGTGACAAGATTAATATAAAAAATATACTATATAAAACAACACCATCAACAAAATAACAATATGTGCTGTACATTCAGCTTTAAAAGTGGATTATAGTTCAATATGATTTATGTATATTAATGCGTGTATGAAAGAGCGGATTATAATTCGGTAATAGCAGTATTCCATTTTGCTTCCTATTCAGTAAAATTGCATAAACAAATATTTTATGAGTTTATTAATTCTCTCGCCGGAAACAAAATCGCCAATATCAGCAATATGTATATAATTACACAATATTGAAAAACAATAGCAGTATACAGTGTATCCCTAAGGCCTGGAATAAAATCCATCAGATTAAAATGTATATTTTTTTTGGAGAAAACGGAACGGACACGTCGATTCTTATTTTCAAAATAACAGTCGTAGGGGTTGTTTTCAATTTCTTACCATCAACCTAAAACTTTAATAACCACAATTCTAAAATATGAATATCACCTGTGTGGTACCTCGTTTTAAAGCATTTCTTATATAGATTAAATTCTACAATTTTTAACAAATAACGGAAATATTCAACAGAATCGATCCACGTTGTTCATTTCACTATTATAAACAAAAGTCTGTAATAATGTCAATTTTTAACAATAGTTGTTCAAAGTGATCCCCATTCTGAACTTATCTGTATACGAGTATAATCTATATGCTGTATATAATCTATTCGATGTTGGACAACATGTACAGAAAAACTAATTGAAAACATTGCATGAAGGTGTTATATACAAAAATCGATGGACATACTTAAACTTAAAGTGCTTCAAGCATACTGAGGTTAATAAACTTTGTTGATAGAGTTTAGTACCACTGACCACCAGTACCAATATTTTGTATTTGTTACATAACACCTTCCACTCGTCTCTTCAACTGTATCAGATATAATTTTTTTAATAATCTCCCTTATTTTAATCTTCAATGTTTTCTGGCCAATTTACGTAAACTGCAATTTTCAAGTATTTCAACCCCATAAATCTAAAGGGATTATCGGCGAAATCTTGGAGCCATTATACTGCTTCTCATCTATCTAGCTACCTGTTTAGAAAAAATCCTTTAGAAATCTTCTAAAGTGTGCAGAATAAGGTGTAGGACCACCATATTGTCGAAATTAAACACGTTTATGACCCAAATTGAGTTTATTATCACGTGGGAATAAAACGACTAATAATTCTAATACAAAAGAAAACCCGCCATTGATAGGATTCAACATCTGTCCCGGATGGGATCCGAACGACAGACAGCTGTTTCGAAATTTATTACTTCTCATTAGTACCGTACACGGTACGCCATTCCAGGACGAATGCCGAATCAAATTCATAGGGTATTCATCTAAATCTATACGATCTATGTCAGTAATTTATAAGTCGGGAATCGAGAAAGGAACCACCGAATCGCAAAGCGGTTATTAAGTAGTTCCCGAATAGCAATACTATTACATAATCGCTATACGAAACAACTACTCTTCGGGGCAAACCTCGCCAGGTATTGAATTATACCTAATAGCGATCCTCGACCCCTTTTTCGTGTTTCTGCACGATCAGGAAGGTTTCAGAAAAGAAAACCCGCCACGGGTAGGATTCAACATCTGTCCCGGATGGGAATCGAATGACAGACAGCTGTTCCGAACTTATTAGCTCTCGTCAGTGCCATACACGGTACGCCGGTCCACTTAATAACCGTCTTGTGGTTTGGTGGTTCCTTTCTCGATTTCTGACTTACTAATAAAATTCTAATAATTTATTACAAACTAGAGATATACTCTACACATATATTTCATATTTTTATAATTAGTTATGCCAGTTTACAAACAACCAAGTCATATTATTATTTTTATTTATTCTAGAATACTCATCTGACGTAATCAATAAATATTCGTGAGTCGTAAGGCAAAACCATTCTAGAATAGTACATTTGAACTACACCTATTATTGGATAATTTGCATATTCATGCCTTTATGATTTTGATTTTGTTAACTTAATGCATATACATGAGTGGATGATGTCGACATTAATTTTGGTTACAAATTTATATTAATAAGTAGGATAATTAATTTCTATTAATAAGTAACAGATGCATTAAGATATTGGCTACGGTTAAAGGGAATTTAATGAACGTGTTACGTTTATGAAAACTACACATATTGTCCAGAGTTATTTTTAGTGCTTTCTATGTACAAAGCTAAGTAATTTGATGTATATAAATAAACATAAATTATTTCTAATTGGATAACATAACTGTTTAAAATTCTTTTTATTATAATTACAAGTTAGAAGAAACTTTCGGAGAGTAGAAAATTTAAACTCAAACAAACTTTGCAAGATTGTAGATTATAGATTAGTTCGCCCTAATGCAAACCGTTTTCCTTCGTGCTCTAAAATGATTTAATGGGTAAAGTAAAACATCTTTGATGAAAATAATTATTAAAAATAAACCATCTAGTTTCTTAAGTGTTTTGCTTACTTATATTGGCTATCTTAAGCCCTATATTGTGGAAAGAAAAATATATCATTAGGACATCCTAACAAACATGGCAAATTACGACATCCTAACCATTAGGTACTATTATTTTAGAAACATGAAACAAACTCCAGCGTGAAGTGTGTGGCAAATATGATTATATACTTTGTGCATGATGTGACGAATATTTTTGTTTCGACCATTTCTGTATACAATATCACGTAGGCAACAATAATCAACTCTGAAGTTCAACAATAAAAATTTTTCCTTAGGTCAGATGAAAATAATTACATATATTATGAAACCAATACTAATTTTCTACAAAAAAACTTTTTCTGACTAAGAACACAGAACTTTTGGGCTAGTGGTAACAGTCATCTCACATTGCTTAAATAAAAGTATAAATAAAAGTTTTTCATCATATATTCAAGAAAATCATAATTTAATGTGGTCATTTTATAACCCGAAGTCTATTTCGGGTTATAAAATATACTTCAAAAATATAAAATTTATTGGTATCTTTTGTCATTTTAGGATATTCAGTAAAATCTGAAAGATTTAAATTCATCAGAAATTAACCTCACTAACATTTTCTTGTTTTGATCTGATAAAGATTTTTATGCCACAACAATACAAGTTTCATACAACAACATCGTTTTAAATAGCGTTGAACACGTCGAATTTTGTACCTGGAAACTACGATCTGCGGATACCATTGAATTTTTGTTATTATTTGAAGAAAACTGCCGCAGAATAGCATCGAATGCTTGTCGAAGCATACGGTGAGCATGCTCTTGGTAAATCACTGTATTTTGAGTGGTTTACAAAATTCAAAAGTGGCAATTTTGACGTGAAAAACGCGGAACGTGGAAGACTACTGAAAAAGTTTGAAGATAGCGAATTATTGGATGGGAATGACGCGCTCAAACGGAACAAGAACTCGCGGATCATTTAAAGGTGACACGAGAAGTCGTCTCCATATATTTGAAAGCCATGGGAAAGATCCAGAATATGGGAAAATGGGTTCCACATGAATTGAATGAAACAGCAGGAAAACCGAAAAATCATTTGTGAAATGCTGCTCGCCAGGTACAAAAGAAAGTCATTTCTTCATCGACTGGCGATGAGAAAAGTGGTTATATTTCGAGAATACTAAGCGTAAAATATCATAGGTAACTCCAGGCGAACCATCGACATCGACTGCAAGGTTAAATCTCTATAAACGGAAGATAATGCTTGTGTTTGGTGGGATTAGAAAGTTGTGATCTATTATGATCTGCCAAAACCTGGCCAAACCGTTAATATTGAACGCTATCGACAACAAATGATCGATTTGAATCAAGCTTTGCGTGAAAAATAACCAGAATATCTTGCTGAGTGCGAAAA
The DNA here is from genome assembly GCA_037954035.1 of Rosalia funebris. NCBI lineage: Eukaryota > Metazoa > Arthropoda > Insecta > Coleoptera > Cerambycidae > Rosalia > Rosalia funebris. The sequence continues at coordinate 15,590,563 of JAZFAV010000002.1, forward strand.
TGGCACGATGACTGGTATGCCTCAAAAGAGCAAACATTTTTTTTTTACATGAAATCCACAAAATGTCAGAGAGATGGGAAAAATGTATAGCTAGCAGTGGGCAATACTTCGAATAAAATATTTTTATCGTTATCATACAATAAACGTGTATTTTCTATACACAAAATTCCTGTTTCATATTTACCTACATCCCTGGTAAAAAGCCGAAAGGCGCCCTCTTTCTTCTACGCATACATAGAGAAATCTCACACTTTTTCTTATTATTAACGAGCAGTACATGCCAACACAATCTCTAATCATCTCTTTAAATTGCCCTGTATGAGAATATGAGAAAGTATTTCCTCTCGTCCTGAACAATACTTGCGCAAATTCCATCATTCCAACATTTACGCGCACACTGTATACATAAAACCTATTTTCAAGACATTACAGATCTGGTGAACTGTAAATCTTTTAATATACGTAGGCACATAAAAATAAATCTGAACTATGAAAAATTATATTCTAATGAGTTGAGACTAAACTCTGGAATTTATAATGTCGACAACAAAATGGCGATAAAAAAAAGAACTTAACTCCTTTCTAACGTAAATAATTTTCGTTGAGCCATCATAAATCCGTCCAATTTACGTCGAAAGTGTAATAAATAAAGTATGCTTTCATAACTAATGAGTAAACATAAACAAACTTGAAAGTTTATGGGGAACATTAATTATTATTATTATTATTATTTATATCCCCTAGAAACTGTTTACACAAAATGAGTAATCAGAGTTATGGTTATTAACATTTTTTAGGACTCCCTTAAAATTTTAACAACATATGAGCATGTATCGTGGTACGTTACTTAACCATTAAGTGCGGCACTTCAACGTATATTAAACACTTGGATAACGGCGGTTTCCGACAGAATAAACTATGGAAAATATTTTACGTTTATTCTGTATCATAACAGCAAGCAGCAAAAACTACTATTTCGAGCGAGATCCTGGGCTGTTTTATGCACAATGAATATTTCACAGACTTGCAAGTTATTACGTATGAAAAATACGAATTTTATTGTCCCGAGATTCGCCTTAAATAATAATATAGCATACAGATATTATTTTAATTTAATTTCATTAATACTACCTCGAAAGTTGTGTGTATATGTTATTTTTATTTCTGTTATAACTGTTGCAATTTTGCGGTTTTATTAGAACGAAATAAAAACAAATCGAGCGAATGCAGCATTTTAACGCGTTTTCCTTTTATGCAATTATCAGTGATATAGTGAATACACCTTTACTTTTCACTCCATATGTAAAACTAAATTAATTCCGCCTATTCATCACCGATATACGATTGTTACCAAATTGTTATATTTAAAAATAATTAAGAATTGTTGTACTTTATGGTTCCTTTCAACATTATTTAACAACCTAAGGTTAGATGCAGGGTGTAAGATATACAGGGTGTTTCCTAAGTAAGTACACAAAATTTAATAGCATATTCTTGAGTAAATTTTATGTAAAAAAGTTCATATGAACATATGTCCTCGAACGCTTCGTTTCCAAGATACAGGGTGGCAAATTTTTAAGAAAAAATATTTTCTTTTATAATATCTATGATATCACTAAATATTATTGTGAATTTGGTACACACATGCTATGCATCTAGAGGCACACAGTTTTTGCTTAATTAATCAATAATGAATTGATGTTTCAAAAATGAAATCCCAATTTATTAATATTTACAGTTATTATTGTTATGATGTTCAATTTCATTCGAAATGTCTTCTTCCAAAACAGGAGTTCTCTTTTGGGATTTGTTGGTTGGGAAATGTTTCTTGGTAAATCCGTTGTGCTGTTAAATAATTTCCATCAGCCAGTCCATAAACAAAGTGGATGTCTGCCATTTGGGAGTTTGTGTAGTTAACCATTGTCAGAATATGTTACTTTTAATACAGAATGTAGCAGTAATTATTAAAATAAAGAACCGGAAGCTTATAAACACAACAATAGAAACCAGAAAGTTCGTTCAAAATACAAACTTAATATGTATTATTTATGATTGTCAAAAATGATTTTGACAATCAGAAACCATACCAAATTTTAACTAACGTGCATCTTGGAAACGAAGTGTTTGAGGACATATGTTCATATGAACTTTTTTACATAAAATTGACTCAAGAATATGCTCTTAAATTTTTTGTACTTACATAGGAAACACCCCGTATAACTTCCATTTTTTTAACAGTTGATAGGACCTAAACAAACAAAAACGTGGTTATAATATAGCAATATTTAATGTTCGAAATCATTAAATTTGTAGAAGTTTCATTGCCTTTTAAGCTATTTATTATTTAACAAATTCTTCAGTAACGCTACAGAGAATGGAGGAAAAGTACACGTTTTAGTGATCATATTGGAGATTTTACATTGTTATAACTGCCTACCTCGATGCCTGACCCACTGTAGGAATTATTTATTTAAAACTAAATAATGTTCTAATTCTTAACAATAAGTACATTAATGTATTCATTATCTCGAATTATTCTTTTGGAGTTCTATTAATATTTCGCCCTTTCATAGTGATTGAGAGAATATAGTAGAGAATATAGAGAACAGAGAAGTAGAGGGAACATAGTGATCAGGAATGTGTCTATGTTTAATAAATATCACTTTGTTAAATTTAGCTTTAGAAATATTAAATAAAACGTTTTTTTTAATGATTTTAAATACATTTTCTTGTAATGTCCCCATGTCATAGTCTTGTTCCTATACCACAGTTTCCTATACACAACTAAATCAAATCAAATAATTATAATAATTATATTTCCTAACAAACACCTAGTATATTAAAAAATCAGAAGCTTTCTACAAAAAAAAAAAAAAAAGAAGAAACAACTAGTACCTCGAGATATAATTATGAATCATTAATGAAAAAATAATATATAAAATTTTATATAAAGCCAAATATGAATGTTTTTAAAAAATATGTAACCTACACAATACAACCAAAAATTTATTTATAAGAATAAAAAAATAATAGTAATAGAAAGAGAGACATGTAAAATGGTTTCAGGGATAAATACAATCTTCTGGATGTTTATGGCCCTGTTCACAGTATTATTTATAGAAGTGTTGTCAGACTCAAAAAATAATTCCTTGATGCAAAAATCATTAAAATCATCATTGGATTTCTTGTTTATTTTATCAAACATTTCTACTCTATATTAGATAATATATAGAACCGGCATAAATATAGACCGGCATAGAACCAGCTTGTAACTTTTTAGTTATTTGTTTTATACAAATATATTTCAAACATAAGTTTTTTACCTATCTATTTTAAATATTCCGGTGACCTTCAAACTTTATATTGACAACGAAGTGGAGTGCCATAGAAGAAAACTCAAGTTTTAAGGTATCTAACATAATACGTAAAATAAATAACTAAAAACTTTTACTTCAAACATTTTTGTATAAACAAATTAAAAAGTTACAGGCATTCTTTCATGCTTATACCCGACTCTGTATGACTGAATTCAATACATCTTTAAATCCATAAAATATATTATTGACTTTAAAAGAATCTTAAGATTAAAGAAATATAATGAATACAATTTATTAATAGAATAAATCCATATTTATTACAATAACGAATATTATTTTTGTCGAAGTCAAACAAACAGAGACGCACTTGACTTTAACGAATACCTTAAGAGCTTAAAAACAATTTATGGGGTGTCAATTGAAAAAAAAAACTTAATATGCAAAGTTAAATGTTGAATTGGAAGTAAATTTTTGGATTTTATATATGTTATCTGCGCACCTAAATAGCAACTCGCAATATATCCCAAAATTTAAAATTTGTATTCAATAAAATGAGGTTAAGACCGAAAGTAAATTAATTTAGTTATTATAGATTTGCATGGTATTGTTATTGTCGTTGTACTGTGTTGTACGAATTATCAGTTAACGTGTAATCACCGCGACATTTAAAATTTTTCAATGCACTAATGTTTAAGACATGTTTCAAGAATCCTACAGGGTGGGGCAAAGGAACCTGATGATATTCCCGAATGGCACTGTACGAATAGGTGGTTTTCTTAAGTAGAACTAACTACTCTGTCAACAACTATGCATGCACCTTTATGGTGTTATGGCTAGGAACGACATAAAATTTCAACATGTATACAACATTGTCGCTGAGTTTGGATAACACATTCACCATTTTTTTTTAAAACTGACATCTCCATGTCGACTGAAACGGATTAGGTGCGCTCTACCCTCCCCCACATTAAGCATGATCAGTTCATGCAGTCGTCGGTAAACAATAACTAAAAGTCATCAGGTTGCTATGCCCCACCCTATACAAAAATATTAAAAGGTAACTTTTATTTATGTACCTGCACATAGAACAACTTCGAAGGTAGCTGCGTCCTTTCAAAGAAAATTGTACTTTTATACTTATTTGGGGGTTATTTTCCCGAGTACATATTCTGAACAAAGTATCACAGAACAAATTCATAATTACGAGAAGACTAAACATTTTGATATTGTCCATATCTATATACATATTTATTTATGATAGAAGAGAGCAAATAAATGTTCACCAAGAAAGTTCCTCCAGCCTACATCATAGGCTGGATAACTAACTTCTATTTTAAGAATTTTTTATTGTGTAATAATATAAAAAGGTCTCTACATAAATAGGTTTTATTTAATGTTTGAAGTCTAAATACTCACTGTTTATAAAACTGAACAAATATTTCAAATACCTTTTGGTTCTGAAATTAAAATCAATCAAACACTATTTTAAAATTAGATTTTTATTTGTGTAATCGTTAGGAGCCATCTCTGACATACTAACTCTCCCTGTTTGAATTACGACGTTGTCAAATATTTTTTCTTTTAAATGATGCATTTTTTAAGACAGGTGACAAATACTAAGTAAATTTCCATCCAACCCATATTTGATCTATCATTTTCAAGTCGTTCTAGTGATAAAATATTTCTTATAATACATCATTTTTATTTATACAAATTGTAAATATGAAATCTTTTGTATATTTTATATAGACAAAAAATGTATTAACTTGGAATAAATTGGAAGCTAATAGATAAAAAGTTATTTATTTAAATGCTTCAATTGAGTTCTATTAGAGATTTGGCAATAATAAAATCATAGTTTAAGAATAAATGTTCCACGTATTTGTTTGAAAATATTCAATGACATTTTTAAATCATCCTGTTATACTACTTTTTAAGATACTCAACGTTATAAGTTCTATTAAAGTACACATATCTCTATACCTAAATAATCCGACCAAAAAATAGTACAAAAGAGGAAGTGTTATCTTATTAATGTATGGTGGTGTTCTTGAGAAAACATAATAACTAATAAATCTAGAGGCTTCGAATCAAAAAACAAAAGATACCACGTTATTCGACAGGGTCGATTTACTATATTGATTTTGTCAAAATTTTGAAATTCGAACGAAAAGCATTTCGTACTTCGACCTAGAAATTTTATGACACACACACACACACACGGAAATAGCCGTTTAGTATAAAGATATAGCAGCAAATTAAATTTTCTGAAATTTTTCTTACTGAATTCCTGTAAAGTAAAACAAAACGTTCCACCCGCACATAAACTATAACAATATGCATACTTTAAAGTAAAAGCACACTTAAGGAAACATTATGTGACATATCAGAGGAACAGAACCAAACACATACATACGGAATGTCAGGAACATCGGGCACACAATTGCCGTTTCGCGATAGACTGTAACGTCGCCCGCCTTCAATTTCTAATTCACAAAGTCTACAAAACATTTTAAGTAAATGTATCGTAAGACAGCAAATCAACAACCTAACCCAACCTGGTATTGTATTTCTAATAAAAACTAAGCTTATGTATGAGAACATTCTTGTGAACTCTTTTCATGTTTAATAAACAGTTTTAAAATCTCAAAACGGACTTTTCCGCACGTAGAACATCTTTATCTCGAAATTGAGTGGCTAAGAAAAAATAAATCAACACATAAATGCAGAATATGTGTTTTATGCGACAGTTTTACTTTTTGCAAATAGTTCACCCTTGTGCTTTCTCGTGACCCATGAACAGAGTGGGCTGTGTCCTATCCACCTCAAAATCAATAGGTGTCGCCTGGAAGACGTTTCCGATCAGAATCAGCCAAAAACCCGATCGATCCGACACGATTTAGTTGAGTTATCGTATTAACAAAACAAATTTCTCAAATAGTCCGCCATCGTGCTTTCTCATGACCCATGGACAGGGTGGGGTGTGTCCTATCCACCTCGAAATCAATAGGTGTCGTCTGGGAGACGTCTCCGATCAGAATTAGTCAAAACCCGATCGAGTTATCGTGCTAACAAAAAAAATTCTCAAATAGACCCAAGGGAGGGGGTGGTACGTGCCATCCACTTCAAAATCAATAGGTGTCGTCTGGGAGACGTCCCCGATCAGAATCAGTCAAAGTCCGATCGATCCGACACGATTTAGTTGAGTTATCATGTTAACAAGAATGAATGTCGACGACAACGACGACACACACACAGCAAATGATTTTTAAAAGCCATTTTATGTTGTATTTAGGCCGAAAAACGAAAAATAAACCCAAAAAAAAATTAACTTTTTCACTTTTTCTTTACACGATTACATTACTTTTCCGCTTATAGTGCGGAAAAGTAAAAAAGTAAATGAACAGTTTTAAAACCTTAAAACGGACGTTTCCGCACGTAGAACACCTCTATCTCGAAATTGAGTGGCCGAGAAAAAATAAACCAACACATAAATGCAGAATATGCGTTTTATGCGACAGTTTTACTTTTTTCAAATAGTTCATCCTCGCGCTTTCTCATGACCCATGAACAGGGTGGGGTGTGTCCTATCCACCTCAAAGTCAATATATTTCGTCTGGTAGACGTCCCTAATCAGAATCAGTCGAAACCCGATCGATCCGACATGGTTTAATTGAGTGATCGTGCTAACAAACAAATTTCTCAAATAGTCCACCATTGTGCTTTCTCATGACCCATGAACATGGTAGAGTGTTTTCTATCCACCTCAAAATCAATAGGTGTCGTCTGGTAGAGGTCCCCGATCCGAATCAGTCAACACCCGATCGATCCGACACGATTTAGTTGAGTTATCGTATTAACAAATTTCTCAAATAGTTCACCATTGTGCTTTCTCATGGCCCATGGACAAGGTGAGGTGTGTCCTATCCACCTCAAAATCAATAGGTGTCGTCTGGAAGACGTCCCCGGTCAGAATCAGTTAAAACCCGATCGATCCGACACGATTTAGTTGAGTTATCGTGCTAACAAGAATAAATGCCGACGACAACGACGACAGACACACAGCAAAAAATTTTTAAAAACCATTTTTTTTAGACCGATAAATGAAAAATAAACCCCAAAAATTTTTTTTTTCGCTTTTTCTTTACACGATTACATTACTTTTCCGCTTATAGTGGAATGCGGAAAAGTAAAAGTGGTTTTATTTAAAATGGTTGACTAATACATAATGTCTATATTAAGCTCAATATTCACTCATTCAGTATTCATTCTTTTATTTCATTACATCCGACTGCCAAGAAAAAACTTAAATAATTCACATAATAACACTTGATGTTTATTTTAAATTATGGCTCTATTGGCAAAAAAATTAATATTGCATTAATAGTGGCGTGGACCTCACTGCCTCATCTCATATGTGTATTTTCCAAGGCAGGCAATATTCTCAAAATGACGTCATTCCAGCCAGAGTAATCAATGGGTGTCTTTAAAATGCACAATGCGTCGCTGCTAAAAATTCCGCAAAATTTTCGACGTGTTGAAGAATGGCAATGGCCCAACCGGATGTGAAAACACATTTCGCACATCTCGATAATCGTCCGTTATCCGGTTAGGTGTTTACGTCCACATGTAACTGCAATACGTATGTTTGTCAGGGTTTTTATCTGCGATAGTTGCAGTTCTACGTGCGATAAAAACGATGAGTAGTAGTTTTGCGAAAAACAGTGGAAATAGATTTTTAACGTATTTACGTTACAAACAACGCAATGTAACGTGGATAAGCGAGAACAATTTTCTTTGTAAAATGATAATCACTAGTAATCAGTTTTGAAGGTCTGCTGAATTGAAATTAACCAATGGATTTTTACGAATCGGCAATTTTTGCAAAAAGACAAAATTAGAATCGAATGTAATTAATAATCAATGTCACAGCAAAGTACTATACACCTCTATAAGGAGTTTCAGTGAACTTCGTAAGCATGTATTCTTACCAAATGTTGCTACATACACTAGGCACAAAAATTACGGGATGTAAAAAGACTCCTAAATTTTTAGGTAATTTTGAAAAAAATAGTCGCAGAGCAATTAAAAAAAAGCACATTGAAGCTCCAAGTTTCAATTTTTCAGATCTTGAGTTAAAATTTTTTTAACATCGGTAGTTTTTGAGTAATCATAAGAAAAGTATCGGAAAAAAAATACAATTTTTATTTGCCTTTCAAAAGGTTCACGAACTTCAATAACTTGTTTCCAGTGATTTCATCATAAAGCGATTTTAGATAGTTTTATCCTCTTTAATTTGAGCGGTCTAAGAGTCTTGTATGATAATTTTTTTGCTGAGTTATCGTCGTTCAAAGCAAAAAGTCAGTTTTGATTTTCAAATTCTTTCCAAATTCAAGTAGGGTTTCAAAAAAAGGATTTTTTACAAGAAGTCGTAGTCATTGGTTTTTTATTAAAAAAAATTTCGGTGTGAGAATGTTAATTGAAAAAGAGGTAAAAAGTACCGCAACTGTTTTGGTGCCCACCACCGAAACTGGAAGTTGCGAACCTGGGGGAGAAGGGTTAAGGTGCAGATATATTTGCGAGGCGAACCATTCGTGAACCATTCGTTGAAAATAGTTTTACAGCGAACATCTACCGAAGTCTTGCTCGGTCCGGAAAATACCATTTTCTTCTTACATTGGTCTGCAGATATATTCATGTCAGCACCTATTTCCCTCCAGGCATCCTCTTTAATTTTCTTTTATAATGGTCCTTATGTTTAGGATTCCACAATAATGATTTCATTTTATAGATGTCAATTAGTTTAACTACATTTTCCTGTGTACACTCCATAATAATAATTATTATAATATAAAAATTATTAAATAAAATTATGAGGGTAGGCAGATTATTAAATAAACATTGGAGAGAGAAAATCATACAAAAAGGCACAAAAAATAAATAGAGCCAGCCACGTGACTCGCGAGCAAAAGAAAAACAACGAATTACACACGACGCCGACGCCGGCGCCGGCGCCGTCTCAATTTGAAATGCGAATGCTTCTCGAATGCACCGTTCAAGAGCGGTTTGTTCGACGCTCTAAACCCCGTTCCAAGTCCCAATCTTGAGAACTAAAGGTTCACGAGTGGTTTGCGAATGGTTTGGCTCGCAAATGTATCTGCACCCAGATCTGCCTTTTGTCAGGTAAAGGTGAATTTATCGCTCGTAGCCCAGTTAAAATATCCACAATTTTGACAACTAACTATATACCAATGTAATTGTTTCGCTATGATACTCCAGTAAATACAATACTTCTTAGGTACAAGCTCGTCAATAATATTAAAAGTGTGAGATTCTCTATGTATGCGTAGAAGAAAGAGTGAGGCAGCAATCGGAGGATAAAGGATGCACTTCACTCGCGGCCAGATCGAACTCTGTGTACATTCACATTGCACATATGTACATCACTGTGCAAATGTCTCATTTATTGCGCACCTCGTGAACGGTCGGCTATCGCAGTTTTGAGACTTATTCCTGTTCTTGACGTGCTGTAATCTTGGCTATAATAATAATTCAGTTTTCTTGTTTCAGTATTAAGTAGGCTACTGCATATAGCTGCTATTCATTTCATTTGTAATTATTTCTTTTGTACTGGAAGTACAACTTCCTTTATTAACCTATTTTAGGTAAATGTAAACGTATAATACATCTTTCAGATGTGAGAATCTCCGAATAGGGTCATTTCTGGATCTAAAGTCGACCGTAACTTATGAAATTTGGTATCTCTCTTTGTTCGGTATCTCTCTTTGTTCGATATCTCTCTACCATCGTTATTATGTTGTTTAAAATGATGAAATGTAGTGCCTACAGCCTTAAGAGTGCACATATAGTTAGTTTACCACAGGAACTCACAGTCTGTTTGGCGAGGTAAGTTTCTCTCGGCGTATTACAAAGTTCGCGTATTCGAAGTAATATTAGCAACCAATAAGGAGAGGAGTTCGTCTCGGTATATGACAGGGTTCTGCTTATACTTACCAACAGAAAACAATAAAGAAAGAAGTAGATTGAAGAATTCTGGTTTTGCTAGCCAACTTTATGTATATTATTAGAACACTATAAAGATACGAGTTCTTATCAGCATATTATTGTTTGGACACACAGAAGGTAGTTTGGATACACAGAAAGTAGACTTCCTTCCCCAGAAAGCCTACAGGCAGGCTTGAGCAGGGGAAGGTTACACATATAGATGCGGACAAACACCCATCACTGAGGTAAGTGCCAAGTTCCCTCTGGTGAGAATCGAACAAACGCACACAATGTGCCCAGTATTTGGCCCAGTTGCTATACTGTTACTAAATCAGCACCACCGCGGCATGAGAATGGGACTATGTCTCACCCATCCAAGTCGCAACCGAGCATTTCGCAGCTTGACTTCGAATAGCGCAGGTCCGACAATGAACGGGGTACGCTGCCTCATCCTCTCACACCCTTACAGGGTTCTAATACTTCCCGAAAGTTCCCGAAGTAATATCTAACCTCTTGCGTGTTGGTATACTGATACGTAGTATGATACGTATTGATAATGAAAACTCCAGTATTTTTTCCATACACATCCTTGAAAACACAATAATAACAATTTCATTCATAAGGTACGATTCAGTTTTCACCATTTGTATAATATGGTTTGTTTACTAAATTTTTAACATATTTTATACATATTTTTCATTAAGGTCTATGTTTTATTATAATATATATATATATATATATATATATATATATATATATATATATATATATATATATATATATATATATATATATATATATATATATATATATATATATATATATATATATATATATATATATCTAAATATTTTATTTTTATTTACAAATCAATCTATTTTTGAAACTTATTTACGTCCCACAAGAGCTAAGTATGTTATTTAACTGTGTTGTCCATTAAAAACAAACTTTCAAATCCATGGAAATGTAACCTATTGGTAATTCAGTTTTTTAATCCGTATTCTATACTCTTTTATAAATTGTGCTAGATGCAAGATACACTACTTACAAAAATGAAGGGAAAAACTTCAGAAAAATTTTCAGTGATTTTTGAAAGGCTGTAACTTTATGAAAAATAGTCGAATTGAGATGGAAAGAAACCGCTTTTGAAGGTTGAAGTTTCTAGTTATGAAATATTTTGGCGTCTTCTTTGAAATCATCCTTGGAAATTTTTTTGTTTCCTTAATTTTTAACTAGTGTATATTACAAACTTTGTGTATCTTGTGAGTTGCTTGTAACGTTTTGTAATGTGCATTCTCTAAATCACCGACCTTATCCTTAAAATGACTTTTGACTTCTTATCAAAATCGTATGCGTACGTTTTTATTCTTTACCTTCCGGTAAACCGTGAAGCATTTCATCAAAATCGCGACAAAATTGGTAATTTATATATGATAAAGCCTAATCAAACTTTCTTGTATCAGAATCTCTTACTGGTTCACTTTAGAACGAAAATAAAACAAAATCGTGTATGCACTATAAAAGCTCCAGTCCACTTTTCCAATTTTCACCGAAGTATAGAGCCGATCGTGATTTTTATCGCTATTTTGTTCGTTTCCCTTACGGAATAATATTTGGGGTCAGCAAAGCATTTTTTTTCTATAGGTACCTTTTAGTTTCCTAATATCAGTAATATATATAGTTCAATTGATCACGTAATAACATTTTCCTTGGAAATCCATTTGAAAATATATATCTTATTTTTATTGAATTGAAAACGCTCTGAAAAAGCATTTTTCATAATAATGAAAATAATAATTTTTAGAATGGCATGGCCTCTTGGGAAATATAATGTATCGCTCTGTATTACTGACAGTAAATTTTGTCTTTGTAAGATATTTAAAAGTAATTCCCAACAACTAATACGATGTAAGTAAAGCCTAACCATTAAATAGAAATAGTACAATGACCGAGAGAAGATGGGGATTTTGTCTGGAACAGAGGCGTAGATGTTTTTATTTTTTGGCGGGGTCAGTGACAAGTACTGCTACAATTATTGATATGACGGAAATTTAAAAAAATTGCTAAATCACATAAGGGAGAATATTGTGAGTAAAACCAAGTTTCCACACCACTTATGGAGTATTGCTAATGGCGCGTTACCATTTTTTTAGTGGGTGGTTCGCCAGAAGCCCTATTCCCACATTAATAACAATTCTATATAAAATAAACAAAATTCTATAACAAAAACAAAATAAAAAATTATCTTCAAAAATTTAACAAAACCCCATAAGATAAACAAAATTCTGTAACAAAAACAAAAGAAAATTTTCTTCTACAGAAAATAAACGAAATTATACTACAGAAATAAAAAGAAAATGTTCGAAAAACAATCTTACCCTTTCCAATTTTTGAGTCATCACTCACTATCACTTTCATTATCACTTTTACGGACACCAATAATAATTGGATCGAGGGTTTCATCAGTCATATTATCTACATCCCACATTTTCTCTTCTTCTCTTTGAACATGACCAATACACTTTCTCCAGTCTTCTGCTGTAACATTTTCTAATGCTATATGAAGATGGCGTTGGGCATTAGCCAATTTAAATGTTCTATTTTCTCTGGCCACATCTCCTTTAATTTGTGCCCCAATTAACACAATTGGGTTCAATTCACAATGATATGGGGGTAATCGTAGAACGGTAGTTCCATGGCTCAATGCTATATCTTCTACAGCAAGTTTCTTATATTTACTTGCATGTATCTTAACAATTGTGACTGACACTGATTATATGAATGAATATATAAAAACATTAATGAAGCGCAAGACATATACTGACTATTGCAGAAACTCGATGCTGTTCCAATTCGAAATTATTTTATACAATAATTCAGGACTGGGATAAACTGAAAGAAATGTTTGAATTTATTATAACTTCTGAGGAATCGAACCAGAAATCCATTCAGCTTGCTAGAGGATTTTTAAATGATTTTTAGTGCTACAGATATTTTACGACAACCTACAGAAAGAGTAACTAGATATTAATTTTTGTGTGCATCAAATAAAACAGACACGTGAAATATCGAAGAAAAGATAAATGACTTTTTTAAGACAATTTTTAATAAATCAAGTAGAATGACAGAATTAGAAATTACAAAACGACAATACGCTGGTCTTCCTAACGAAGCCATTAGTACAAGATATAAGCACTTTTATATGAAATATTAAACCATATTTTAATGCAAATAGACGTAAGGTTTCAGGACTGAAAAGTTGCAATTTGTTTGTCTCGCTGATACTGCAAAATTTGAACAATATAGCTCGTATTTCCCTTCTAATGCTTTTGAATAATTTTATGGAAATATATTCACCAAACAGCAACGACTTAAAAACGAACTTTGTCTGTTATACAGTGATGAAAGTTACAGAAACATACCGCTGCATGAACTGCTCAAAAAAACTGAATGAATACAGACATTTTTACAAAACTTACAAACTGTGTTGTATAATTTTAACTATTCCGTCAAGAAGTCCGTCAGTAGAAATAAGCTTTTCGTGTCTTAAACGTATAAAGGCTTATTCAAGAAGTGCCATTTCCCAAGAAATAATTTCATCTTTAGCAACTATTTCTATCGAGAAAGAATTGTTGCTAGAACTAAAGAAGAATGCAGCCATTTTATGAAGATATATAGATAACTACGCCTCACTAAAAGATGGAAGAATTGATTTCGTGTTTGTACACGAAATCAATTCTCTATATCGAATCACATAGCTATAAGCTCGGCTATAGGTAAGTCTTAAGAAAAATCAATCTACTTTTTTCTAACTGTTTACACATTTACACTCTTCACCTGTTCTTTAACCCGCGAGCCACCACTGTCGTCCAATTGCCGTCAGCTCTTGACGGCGCCTGCATCTAAAACAGACTAAATGAGTGAAATAAATAATATTCTTCAAATGAGAGAAACAAAGAGAGCGACAACACCTGCAAATATTGGAGTACGACGTTGCCATTTTTTGCAGAATATCTTTGTAATGAGGACTTAATACAACGAAATTTATTCATATTTTTATATTTGACAAACATTACACAAATTTACATGCGCTATGTCGCAGATAGGCATTATACAATTGAATTCTAACATTTCTTGTTTAATTTTGATTATAAATTGCAATTAAATTTAATATTACCGAATTAATGTAAAACATATAAGAATTTTAAGAATTAAATATGACAATAGCGCCTATCAGCTTTTTATATCATTGCACTCTTTGCACTATTTGGTTTCACTTTAACTAGTTTTTGTGGATTTTGAGAAAGGCTTTATACTGTCCATTTTATCAGATGCCAGATAAATATCGGCTTTACAACATACATACATATGTATATTGAATACGAATATGTATTGAATATTATTGGATTTGATATTTTCAAAACACTCGAGAATTAACTATTACATTACTATTATTTCTTAAATCATCTGATAACACTATTTTTCTTCTTATGGAGTCAATAATTTATAAAATTATTTATATATATATATATATATATATATATATATATATATATATATATATATATATATATATATGTAGTGACGCATTAAAATTGGCGCATTAGCAGGGATAATGAGTGTGCCTCGATAGCTCAGCGGTCAGAGCAACTAGCCGGAAAGTGGGAGAGCCGGGTTCGATTCCCGGTCGAGGCAAAAAAAAAAGCACTCTTTATCCTTGCTATCACCAAAGTGGTGACCCCGACGTCATTCGTCGCTCCAGTATATGCAACCTCCCTTACATCTCAAATTCGCGGATTCGATTCCCGTCCTATCACTCGCCCTACAGTCCGGGGGTTACCGAACAACGGTTCGTAAGAATGGCGAACGCGGTCACATTCCGTTAAATTGTATCGAGACAAATCATGTCTCTAGGGAGGGAGTGCTGTAGTGACGCATTAAAATTGGCGCATTAGCAGGGATAATGAGTGTGCCTCGATAGCTCAGCGGTCAGAGCAACTAGCCGGAAACTGGGAGAGCCGAGTTCGATTCCCGGTCGAGGCAAAATGCACTTTTATCCGTGCTATCGCCAAATATATATATATATATATATATATATATATATATATATATATATATATATATATATATATATATTTGTGTAAACAGTGAATCACTTATACAAAAACTAACTTTTACAGCTAATTATATTATTAGGTCCAGAGTTTCTTCAAATAACTTAGAGAATCGTGAACAACAAATTCAACATTATATCTGTAGAAGATACGCTAAATGAACATTTAATTAAAGGTTTTGTAGATAGGACAAAAAAAATATTTATATACATCGGTACATATTAAACAGTTATCATTCTGCTTCTACGAACTACAACCTACAACCCACACTGGATTTATTATATTTATGTGAAATTAAAATCAAGGTCGCAATTACCAAAACCTATTAACTTCAGCGATCTAATTTGCTGTTCCAATATTGCGAATACTAACACATACAGTACATCAAATTAAATAGTTTGCTCAAATAATATTAATATATTTGTAGATGGAAACACATTTATTTAAATATGTCGAGGGCGTCGGAGCCTTTATAAATATAAGTAATGATCTGTTTAGTCTGGGGGCCAACGAATAGTTGATAAAATACGTAATAGCATAAATAATTAAATTTAAATTGTTTAAAGGTGTAGGTAGCGTAAACAGATTATCATCATGGTGCTGCTAAAACTCCATCATACTCCATATATTAAAAACGGGAACAAATATAATGTACACCAGATTAAACCATGCATCCCTAGCCCTGTCCACCAAAAAAATTATTGAACAATAAAAAATCTTAATGGAACCCAAATTATTACACTTCGGAAAATGAGAACAGCACTACTAAAATTGCTATGTTGCGTATTATTTTACCATTGCTTACATTTTAAATTCTATATATCTATCGATTTTACTAAATGTTCACCAAATTCAAAACGCTCAAATTCCGCGTCCGTGCTGTATATAATAAATATTCGTGCTATCCATTTATATTTATTCTTTCTCGAAAAAACTACTTGTGCGTCAAATAATTATTATGTTACTCCAAAAATTAAATATGCTCGCGCATCTCTGCCTGTTGGTTCCAGACAAGTTTTTGCAGGCTTCAGCTTGCAGTCGCACACTATGCTTGGTAGCTTTTACAGTGTGTGTAACCAGTGTATTGCCATATGATAAACTAAAATGGCCGATGAAAGTTTACCAGGGCCGAGTAGTGTTCCGGACGAAGTTCCGCTGTTTCGTTCTTTTTCGGAGTCAGATGGAGAAGCTGATACGGTACAGCCTAAAAGACGGCGTAAGCAAGGTAGGATTTGGTGTCTTGAAAGAAAATTTTCGAACATTAAAAGTGCCGAAGAATTTATTAGAAATGAAAAACTGTGGTCCTTTCAGAAATGCCACTGTACGGAAGAAGGCGTAAAGCGATATTATCGATGTAATAAAGCCAAAAGTCGGGCAATCCAATGTTCAGCTGCACTCTATTTATTGCTTGATGCATCCAGCGACGAGATATTATTTCGAACTGAAAAAGCTCATGACCATCAAAATTTGGAGTCCCAATCGAAATGTGGGTTGAGTAATGAGACGAAAAAAGAAATAGACAAATTATACGAATTACGTTTGAAGCCCAAATGTATTATGAGCAATTTGAGCAAAATACAAGGGTTGACTCCACCGCCTATGAAACAATTGAACAATTATCTTACAATTTTACGTAAAAAAAAGTATGGATCTGTAGTAATCAGCTTAGGAGAACTAGAATCCTGGTTAGTGACCAACTCAGAAATACCTTCCGATGATCATCAAGTTTTTGTTGCTGCATATGAAGTTTCTAAATACGATTCAAATTCAAGCTTCAAATTTTTGTTATCGACCAAATATTTAATTGGTCTATCGCGGCAATGCAAAGTTATTCATGCTGATGCGACCTATAAACTTATTTGGCAGGGGTTTCCAGTACTCATAGTTGGAACCACGGATAGAGATAAACGTTTTCACTCCTTTGGTCTTGCTGTTACAACCACAGAACAAACAAGTGATTTTGTGTTTTTATTTCAAACGTTAAAGAATACAGTTCTCTCACTGTTTTCCTACGACTTAACTTGTAAGGTTTTGGTATGTGACGCAGCCAAAAGTATCCAAAATGCGTTTGTGCAAGTATTCGGTCAGGATACAATTATACGAATGTGCTGGGCGCATGCAAAAAAGAAGATGCAAGTACGAGTTGAGCAATTTGTGTAAAAGAAGTACCAGAGGGACATACTAAAGGATATTGATTTTTTGCAATGTGCTTCAACAACAGAGGTTTTTGACAGGGCCTGTGAAAAATTTCTAGATAAATGGAAAGACGAAAAAAATTTAGTACTTTATTTCAAAGACGAATGGCTCACTAAAAATCGTTGTTGGTATTTGGGTGCCGCACCGAGAACACCTGCCACAAACAATGCATTGGAGTCTTTTAACAGAATAATAAAAGACAAAGGTACACTTACAATGAATAGCGTAATTTGGTATCGTTAACTTTGTTATTATTTTCAGGTACACTTCGTGAACGCCATCCGCTGGCTCGATTCTTAATAATTGCTTCAGAAATGGTGAGGGATTGGTCTAATGAGTACACTATAAACAACGAGCGAGAATTTAGTCACTTGCCAACGATGGCTTTGAAAATGTGGACAAAAGCTTATCAGTGGGCCAAACTGTCTAAAAAAATATCGTTAAAACATGCTAGTGAAATGAAGCGGTGTTACCGAATTCCAGGTGGAGATGCAATGGAATGTGAAATTTTTGAAGATATGTGGGAGACGTTTGACGACTACAAAAAACAACATTTTAGTGAGTGGGAAGTACAGTTACCACAGGACGACTCTGACTGGTTAAATGGCACATGCAATTGTCCAGATTACCTTAGAAATTACGCAAACATTTAGCGGGGTTAGCAATTCGTCTGAAACTTGTTGAACCACCTACTGAAGCAAGGAATGTACCAATTGGAGAAAAACGAAGACGAGGACCGCCAACTAAAGCTAAGAAAGCCTTAATAGTGCAATAAAAGTATTTGTTTCATTTTCATTTTTGTTTCATGAATGTTGTGTTTCATTTTATGTTAAAAAATTATATTGTTTTATTTCTAAGAATTCGTAACACTAAGTTTCGTTTTTGTTTCGTGAATTTTATGTTGCATTTTTAATATATTGATTTATTTTCATGAATTCTTTACTTATTTCTTTTCCCCCATTTATTAACGAGACCTAATAAAATACGATAGTTTTTACTTATAAGTGAAATTTAGGGTAACAAGAATAAAAAATCTGGGTATACTTTTCAAATTGAATGTGGTATAAAATATAGTAAACATTGTGTATTTTTGATCAACAAAGAGTGTTTTTAACTGCTAAATAATATAAATCACCGACGAAAATGAAATATCTGGGTATCATGTTAGAATTAAATGCAGAATAAAATTTGGTGAACATTTAGCATTTATAACCAATAACAGTTATTTTTAGGAATAAATAATATGAAAGACTAGCATTATGTCAATATTTGGTTGTCATTTTAAGATTATGCATTTTCTTAATTTTAGTGAGCATTTAGTATTTTTGGGAAATGAAAGTACTTTTTTGTATGAAAATATTGGGTAAAGTTGGTAGACTGTTGAACTTATATTTAATAAAATCCCAGTTTTTTTAGTATACATAACATGTTGTTCAATTTTATATAACGAATAGAACCGGTAGGTCATTTGGCGTTATTCCAGAATTTAGTTAATTGATCTCTTCATTAAACTTATCTATTTGAATGCACAAACTTTTTCCTTCCTTGTAAAATTTTGTAACAGATTCCCTTCCATGGGAGTATGTTAAATATCCAGCTACTTACCAATTTTACTCATATGATAATAAAAGTCACACTCACCTGAAACAAAAAATGGATATTAATATTTAAGTCATATATATTAAGATTAATATAGAGATAAGCATTCTAGATTAGAGGGACATTCTGAATATGTGAAAATGCAGACCTATTATTATAGACCTGTAGACTATATGTATGTATTATTCATTTCATCGCTATTTGCCAAATAAAAAACTTTCTTATCTTCTACCTGAGCCTAACCATAAAAACAAGCCACGGTATGAGATAAGAGCCGTTTGGGATTTTTATTTGGCAAATAGAGATGAAATAACCTATATATTTTAAGAGAACAGTTCTAATCATTCAAATAATGTTTAGAAGTATACTATTAATTTATGTGGTCAGATAATGATTTTAGATTATGTAATGAGGAAATTCCAGAACATATTTACATTTACAGTTAAGAATAAAATAGCATAGACATATAATAAGAATAGGATATGAACAGAATAAGGATAGAAATTGGATAGGATGACGATAAAATGAAAATAGAAGAGGAATAGAATAATAGGGATAGACGGAGGATAGAATAGGACAGTCAAGAGATATAATATAATAGGGAAGGATGTTTTTATGTAAGTGTATGAATAGGCTTACATGTAATAAAAACATAGACAAATCATTAGAATTTCATATATAGAACTGTATAGAATAGGAATAGAATATAGGTACGATAGGGATAGAATCGAGATAAGATAGAAGAGGAATAGAATACTCGTAATAGGGACAGATAGAGGATATAACAGCAACAGCTTAGGAACGGGATAGGGGTAGGTGCATGAATAGGTTTGCATGTAATAAACTCATAGACACATCATTGGAATATTAAATGTAGAAATGAATAGAATAGAAATAGAATAAAGATAGAATAGCGATAAAATCGAGATAACATAGGGATAGAATGAAAATAGAACAGGAATAGAATAGAATAACAGGGAGAGAAGAAGGATATAATAGTGACAGCTACACATGTACAGCAGGTGTACATGTAATAAACTCATAGATAAGTTATTAGAATTTTATATATAGAAATTAATAGCACAGGAATAGAATGGGATTAGAATCGAGATAAGATAGGAATAGAATTAAAATAGAAGAGTAAATAGAGATAGAATAATATGGAGGGAAGGAGGGGAATAGCGACAGCTTACGGGTGGGATATAATAGGAAAGAAAGTCTTTAGGTAGGTGTATGAATAGATTTATATATAATAAACTCATAGATAAAGCATTAGAATCTTATATATAGAAATGAACAGAATAGGAATAGAATAAGGATAGAATAGGAATAGAATTGCGATATGATAGGGATGAACTGAAAATAGAAAAGCAAAATAAAATAATAGAGATATAAGGAGGATATAATGGGGACAGTCTAGGGATAGGATATAATAGGAATGAAATAGGAAAGTATTTTGGTAGGTATATGGACACGCTTATATGTAACAATCTCATCGATAAATCATTAGAATATTATGGGAATACAACAAAAACTGAATTCCGATGAAATGTACTGTAAAAATTTTAAGTTGACAGTAAAACGAATTTTAGACAAACAACCGCTACAATCAAGCGGGACATTTCCATTTAAGTTTCTGTTGCAGGATATAAAAGAGGTGAAATGTCACTGAACGTCCGATTAGTGCACTTAAAAGATTTTTATGAGCGTCTGTGAGAAGCTAAGTGGAAATGACATTTTACACTTTGCTCAAAGTTTAGTTCGAAGGCGATCGCGGGCGTTATCTTCGGCTTAAAACTTTTATCTAACATCTAGGAAAAAATGTGACACAGTCGGTTGGGATTATATTATTAAACGTCTTATTTTATAATAGATGTTTTTCTATAGCTTAGATTTACAATCAGCAGGCTTTAAATTCAACATCTTCTAGATTAAAAATAATTTCAACAGAGTACCTCAAGTACCTCAATATATAGAGAATGAGATAGTGAGTGCTACTTGATTATGTTAAACTGTGAAGAACTTGTATTTAATAGGTGAACTTGCATTTAATTATATACCAAAATATAGAGAAAAGACAATTGGCTTTGATTAAGCAATTTTTATTGGGGTAGTCGAGAAATTGGACGTAAAAGAAGTTATTAAACTTCTTATAGATATAAAGTGGTAAAAAGTGATAACTTTTTGTGGCAATATACTCCAGTAGAGGCCTGGTAAGAACAAATATCAAACTCCAAATAACATATTCCCAATTTAGCAAGTTTAACTTGCTTTAAATGCGATAAGAAAACAGCAGATAACGAAGAGAATTTAAAGTGTTCAGGACTGTGCTCAAATTAATTTCATCCTAAATGTCTTAATATGGCAGGTTGCAAATGCCATGCATGGTCTACATGTCATGCCATGCATGGTATACATGGCAGGGTCTTAATATGGCAGGTTTGATACAATTATTAATTGTAACGGTGTTAAATAAATGGTTTTATGAATATTGCGTAGTTTATATTGACTTTGCTACTAATATTGCCAGAGATTTTGAAAATATACAATCCTATGTCATAAGAGAAATAAGTGCTAGGTATTAAAAATATTATTCGATATAACAATAACGCTGTAAATGATAATTTGCCAAAAATACGTAAAACTTTTGCCGATGCTGTTGCTGAGAAAGTAGTGATCATAAAACAGAAGGCTATCAGGAAAGTAAAAAGGCTAAAGAAGCTATACAGAAAAGTTTGAAACCAGCGAACTTGGAAGTCGGAATAGAAGAGCTAAAGAATATTAAACAAGGTGGAGTTCTAATAAAATGTAAAACCAATAAATATAAAGAAATTATAAAAAAGCTGCAGAAAAGAAACTGCATAAAAATTATGAAATCATGGGTTCAGATTTACAAAATCCTTGTATTAAAGTCGTAGACATAGAGGAAAATATGAATGGTGATGAATTACTTAACTTAATAAAAAAGCAAAATACTTTAATTTTACATGATGAATGTGAACTACAAGTAAAAGTTATAAAAAAGATTAAAACTAAATTTATGGCTATCATTCAGTGTGATCCTGAAACATTTAAGAAAATTATGCAACAAATTGTTCTCTTTTTATTGACTGGCCTAAATGTAGAGTCTTCGAGTATGTAGGCGTTTTCAGGTGTTTCAAATGTGGTAGTTTTTACCATCACGCTGATAATTGTGCAAATTCAGGTAAATGTTCAAAGTGTGTACCCCATCAGACCATTCTATCCAATACTGCGTAGATAATAATTTTAAATGTTTAAATTGTACTGAGGCTAAATACAAATTAAAAATAGACATTGATGTAAATCATTCTATGACAATAAATGTCCAGTTTATTTAAAGAAAATTGAGAACCAGAAGAAGAAAATTAAATATACATCATCTGATCCTTAGTACTCTATTATTACGCCATTAATTATTTATGTTTAAAGTTATAGGAGTACTCTATTATTTATTTATGATTAAAGTTATTTAGAGTTACTTTTTGTTTTTAGTTATACATATATATTTTATTTGTTTTTAGAAATGTTTATATTTAGTTATTTAATTCTTTAGTTATATCTATACATGTATTCCGCATTATTTCCTGTAAATGGATTATTCTGTTGGACAATGAAGCATTATTATTATTATTATTTTATACTATATGATGATAAATGTAATTAAACAATAATTATGTATAAAAAAACTTCGAAAAAAAATTAATAGCACATTAAACGACAATACCCGATAAAAAATAACTACAAGATAAAACCAAAATAAAAATCAAAATGACATTAATAGCCTTATTAAATTATGGTTAAGGAGAAAAAAAAATACCTCTTTAACATCAATAAATAATCGGTAATATTGAGAGCCCTTTTTCATATTTCACAACTTTTCTAAAGATATTAAGTAAAATTGTAGGCAAAAACCTAATACCACGTAAATGACTATTGGTAATTCTGCCAAATCATAAACAATCTAAGAATTCACAAATACACCGTCTTTCGATGTTATGTCACGATACGCTAACATTTCAACAGATCTTAAACTAAAATTTTAAAAAATATACTTACATTGCTAAAATATAAAAATTATTCGATTTCTTGACTGTATATTAGTCATCATAATTCATAAGCTAGGTAATTAATTATAATCACAAAATAATTGTTTTTATAGTTTCTTAATAACTGTTGTATCTCCGAAGATGGTGAGCATTAGAAAAATGTTTTTATTTGTTCAATTTATCAAAATTCCAGGCTGAACAAGACTAGTAAAAGATGTACATATATTACTGAAATAAATTTGTTAATGCTATATAGGTACATATAAAGTTTGTCTAAATCCCATTAATTTTACATATATAATGATGTTTCTTCATACATTTTCGAAAAATCCATGGGGTTCATATATTTCTACCACCATCGTAATAGTACCAAATTTACTAATGGAAGAATTAGGACAGAAATTAATAAGGTCATTACATTTTAATTCCAAATTTTACAAAAGATATGTAGACGAGTGCATTATGTGCTACTAAAACTAAAAAACTAAATAAAATATACGATGAATAATTGGTTCGTCTACGGTTCGATCTACTACTGAAATAGAAATAGAAAAAAGCATACATTTCCAAGATGTAACATTTCAGTATAACGAAGCTGAGGTTCTTGTATAAGATGTTATGACACTACAAATATTGGAGAACTTAATAGCAAGTTAGTTCTTGCAGAGTGGCAAGAAAGCATACTTTCTTCTCGAGAGCCTAGCTCAGGTATGCGTACACTATACATAATTAGTAATAATCTATCTATACCATTATGGAACAAATTAAATAAAAATGAGGTTAGTGCCCTTCTAAAGTTTAATGACTGGATGTTAAATCTTTGTAGAAGCAGAGTATGGTCATAATCCTTTACTGGGTAACAGTTGTCTATGAGAAATGACAAAATACTTTAAGAAACGCCACAGAATACTTGATTCATTTGCATAAAATAGATACCAGGGAGAGTATAGCAAGTAAGGCTATAATATACTAATTTCGAACTAACTAACGCAAAATATAATTATTTTAAGGTAGCAGTGTTAAACAATGATGTTAGGTTTCTAATCACGAAATCAAGGGTTTATATGCACTGAGAGCCACATGGTTGATATGCCCACATAACCAAAATCTATCATCAAAGTACACACCAAGATCCTTAATACTTTCAGGACATATTAAAACTACTACCAAGAGGATAGTCATATATTAGTAGTTGCTTCTTAGGTATACGAGTAAATTTTACATGTACCTAGTTTGGTCTTCGAACAAAACGTTTACAATTACAAATAGCGGCAAAAATATGAATGAACCTCACGTTCTTTCTTTCTCTGGTTATGCTAATTTAAAAAAACCCTCGAAAAAGATATCAGTAATGTAAATTCATTCGATTTAAGGATTCTCTCTATCCCTAAATCTTATATTCAAAATGTAACAAATAAATAGCGAACGTTATTCACTTTATAAGTACATTATCGTGTATACTTAATGTGTAAATGTAATCCTGTTTCAGAATTTTCATCAGCACGCAAAACAATCCTCCGAATTGAAAAGTAATACAAGCAGTTTAATTTACGCGAGGCAATTTAACCTTGTAGTAGTCTTTAATTAGTTTCAAAACATTATGTATGTATCAACTTCTTGAATTTAAATTGCACAACTTCGCTCATGCCAGCTTGTTCCTTGTAATCGTAAAATCATTAAGGGCTTTGGAGTTTTTCAACTTCTCTAACTAATGCGGCGAAAACGTTAAACCGAAATGGGATTTTATGATCTGGTATTGTGACGAGAACGATTTAGTTCTGAATGTGGCTAAACGAAAATTTAAAATGTGATAAAATCTCAGTAAACAAAAACTACAGGTAAGCACAAAAAAATGACATTAAAAATATATATTAAGAATAAGTAACGTTCTAGAAATCTGCAGGCATCCCCCAATACAACTACCAAATATTAATATAATGGCGCGGCGGTCAGATTAAAAGCGTCAAGACGTTCAATTTCCTTGGCACCAAAATTGCCAATAATGGTAACGTCCAAGGTGAAATAAGCGCAAGAATCCTAAAAGGAAATAAATGCTACTATGCTTATTTAAAATTAATAAGGAGCAGCATACTAAATAGAAGATCTAAGATCACAATCTATAAGACACTTATAAGACCCGTAGTAACCTATGGATGTGAAACATGGACACTAACAAACAATGATTCAAATCAATTAAGACTATTTGCGAGAAAGATCATTAGAAGAATATATGGCCTAGTGCAACAAAACGGTATGTGGAGAATAAGAATGAATCACGAAATTGATGCACTTATAAAAGGAGAGGATATAGTAAGATGCATAAAAAGTCAAAAGATAAGGTGGTTAGGACATGTATACAAGATGGAGGGCCAGAGAATTTTGAACAGAATCCTTGAATGGAAACCTCAAAACACAAGACCAAAAGGGCGACCCAAGAAAAGGTGGATAGACGGTGTGGAGGAAGGCCTAAAACTCTAAGATTAGGAAACTGGAGGAGAATAGCTGTAGGTAGAACCAGATGGAGGAACATAGTAGAGCAAGTCAAAACCCACCAAGGGTTATGAGCTAAAAGAAGAAGAAGAAGAACGTTCTAGAAAAATGTATGGAAAAAATCACGGAAAAAACTTCGCACGAAAATTCTACAAATTTATAAAAAAAAATCATTCAAGTTTTCTAAAATCATGTTATTTAAATTACATATTTGTCTAATACCAGTCGACATTATAACAGAATGGATAAAACAATAAATGGTGTGAAATTCATAAATACTCATTTATTACAAAAAATTAATTTTTCACGTACTGGGTGACACATGAGACATGCATGCACTTCGTGGCATGGTTAGTTAAAAATAAAAGGTATTACAATAAGAGCGTAAAATTTTAATTGCGCGCCATTTTGGCTGTCATGATTCGATAAGTCAATAATTGTGACAGGTCGATAGGAGACAGATAGGAGTTAGTAAACATGGAGCGCTATACGATACAACGCGTCCTTATTGTCAAACATTACTATCAAAATGGTGAAAGGTTAGTTGCTGCAATTCGTAAAGTGCGTTCAATTTTCGGTACAAATAAGTATTGCATCTCCATTCGTACAAAACCCTATTGACTTAACAACTTCTGTCAACAGATCATGCACAGTGAAGAGAATTGGATCACTGAACAACAAGAAGTGAATGCCGATTTTGTGGAAGCAGTCATCTCCAGAGGACCATTTTCACCTGGATGCCTTCGCTAAAAGGCAAAATTGCCTATTAGCGAAAATTTTGAGTTCAGAAAATCTGCGAATGATTCATGGGAAACAAATGCATCCCCAACATGTCACCGTTTGGTGGCCATTGTGATCTGAAGGAATCATTGGATCATTTTTTTATTTGAACACGAGGCAGGTAATGCATTAACCAAAAATGGCAAACGTTATCGTGACATGATAACCTAGTTCTTTGTGCCTTAATTGGCGGACATAACCTTTCGATTTAATACTTATGGACTTTTTTCTGTGAGGTTTTCTGAAGTCTGAGGTTATGCCAATAAGCCCACGATCATCCAAGCACTGAAGGCCGAAATTGAACACTGTGTCAACGAAATATCGCCACATTTGTGTTGCTTCTGTAAGCGAACTCGGTCGCTGAAATCTGTTGGCTCAAGGGCAGTCCTGGGTCGTTTATGATCGCGGGACCGCCCGCCGTTCGATGCAATGCTTATAATATATTAAACACGTACGGAGACATAGAGAGAACTGTATTCAAATGATTATTCAAATATCGGTTATTCTTATTATAACATGCAATTTTAAGCTCTCCTGTAATTAAGTTAACATCATGGGATCATCAGTCCTAAGACTGGTTGGACACTAACCTCCAGCTTCTCCTATCTTATGCCAACCTACGCATTTCGCTAATTGTGTTACAACCTACATCCCTTACTATTTGCGAGCAGTAGTCTAATCTAGGCCTACCTCTGCGTTTCTTCACTCCTATTTCTGCCTCCAAAATATCGCGGACTATTCCCCTATGTCTCAGCAAGTGGCCTACCATTCTATCTCTTCTTTATGTTTTTCCACATACTTCTTTTCTCGCCGATTTTCTTCAATACTTCTTCGTTTCTAACCCTATCAGTCCACGGTATTTTCATCATTCTTCGGTAACACCACATCTTCTAATTCAAAGCTTCTAATTTCTTCCTACTTGCTTCCCCTACCGTCCAGGTTTCGCAACCGTATAATGCCGTGCTCCATACATATGTTTTCAAAAATCTCTTCCTTGTTTCTAAGTTTATTACTCCCGAGCATAAAAGTGCTTTCTTTTTGTTAAAAGCTACTCGACCCTGCGCTATTCTTTGTTTTATGTCTTTATCGCTTCTTCCATCCCAATTTATTTTACTTCCTAAATAAGTGAAGTCTTTCTCCAATCTTTCATTATTAATTTGTATTTTCGTTTTTGTTCTGCTCTCGCGCCCTCTGCACACTAACACTTTAGTTTTGTTTTTATTCACCCTCATTCCGTATTCCTCTGTCAACACTGCCTCCATTTCGTTCAACGCTGATTCTAATTCCTCCTTACTAGATGCTATTACTGCTGTACCATCCGCGAATCTCAGCATTTTTAGTTTCTGCCCCTGTACTTTAATCCCGAAATCCACTTTTTTACCACATTAATCACCTCTTCGATGTACAGATTAAAAATTAGTGGTGATAGCGTACATCCTTGTCTTACTCCTTTCCTAATACCTACTTCCCTTCTTTCCCCTTCTAAGTATTAAGTAAGGTGTAATAAAATCTATTCGTGCCTTTTGGAATATTATATTGAGTGTTACATGGCGATTACACAGGAAAGTATTACTATCACTGCCAGAGACATGACAATGACACCATCATGGCAATATTTTGTATTGTGTTTACTGCAACTGTCCGCCTAAAGATTTTTAAAATGGCCTTAACTGGAAAACAAGTAAAAGCTATCGCTGCTATATTAGCCATACATTTTTTGGAACTTCAAGAACAAAAAAAAGAAACGTAAATGTTTTGCATTAAATCGAGTCTTTTGTAAAGATTACTTTTTATGTTCCACAAACACTCACATTCTCTGTATTTTTTAATAAAATCAACAAGCTGTTGCCCGCGAAATTTAATTTCCACCATCTTTATTTTCATTACAAACCAACAAACTGTCTTAAACGTTGTCATGAAAATTTTCACGACAGCCGATGAGACAACTAGTGTCTTTCCTACTGTCCTTCAACAATCGCTGGCATGACAGCCAGCGATTGTTGAAGGACAGTAGGCGTTTACACAGCACATCTGACTGTCGCGACGGTGTCAGTGTCAGTAATACTTGCCGGTGTAAACGCCGTGTTAGTTTATTGTCTTTTAACACTTTTTCACTTCCTTTTTAAACTCTGCAATGTTGTTTTCCATTTTACTAACTGTCATCGTTTAAATTTTGTTAATTTACATCAAATCGAATTACTTTCGACAATTTTACTGCTTGTTGATGTGACTCAATTTGACCTATGAAAATAAGGCGCATAAGCAAAAATAGTCAATACACAAAAAACTATAAATAAAGCATAAAATGTAGATATGTGTCACCATATAATAATTACTTATTTATAGTATCTATCTTTACGAGTATCTATTAACAAACTTATACAAAGCCGTATTGAATATTTATTATTATCTAAATTGTATACACAATCCCAAACCAAAACAATTTATTAAAATTAAAGGGATAGAAACCGTCCAGGAAAAAGTAAAATCCATTAAAAAGTTTGAAGGTTCGTGGGTATGCTCAAGAGACCCTAAAAGGGCCCCAGCAAAATAAAATGTATTAGAAAAACAACTCCAGCCATAAATCCAGATAATTCATTCTACTCGCAGACTCTCAAGAACAATCAATCAATGATAGCATAGCCATAATGGCTTTAACAGCTTGGTAAACATGAAGAAATTAATAATAAACGGCGGCGGAAAAGTTTCCATGGCCTGTCTTTGTTGAAAAGGCCCTCAACTGATTACTACAGATGAAATTTTAATTTTATATTTAATTCGTCGTTACAATAAAATCCATTTATGAAACTATCGGATTTGTTTGAAATAATTTCGCTAATATTACTTCGAAAGGAAGTACACGAATGTGTCTTTAATTTCTTAATTAGAGAAATGCCGCATTACTTAATATATTCCGTACTGTAGTTCTTAGTATAATTTTTGAAGCGTACCAAGGAATATGCAAATGCGTTTAAAACATGAATATTAGCAGTTACTTTAATAAATAATTCATTTATATATCACAAACATATTATTGGAGCACAAGTGCTCGGTCAAAAACGAATCGAACGAATTCCTCGGCTTGTTGGTCGAGATAAATAATCTATTTAAAGAAGTAGATAACTTTTTTAAAGGGACCAGTACCGTACACCTAACTGCTCACATTCTGGCTTATGATCATGCGAAAGACAATTAAGCGTTAAGCTAGAAGAAGTTTTACAAACTCCAAGTACTTTAAACTTCTGAACTGAAAGTGTTCCCAAAAGTACAACATCTTCCAATGTACCTGTACATTTTTCAAGTGAACCACTAATTGATAGGTTCAGAATACATAGAGGATGCAATTACATGTTGGGATAGGCTTTTGAGAATTATAAGTGATGAAGTATTTGACAAAACACTTTATTGGCTGGTTTCATATAATCGTGAATATTAATTTTCAAAATATAGTGATCGATTTGTTTCAATGGTCATCATAATGGTTTCAATGATACAATATGGATACGCATGTCGTCCATTAGAAATCCGTATTATTCTCGCGATTCTAGTTTACACCTTTAACAAACTTGTGTAGTGGTAGCTATGCCACTACAAGTACATAGTTATATGAGATGATAAAAACCTTAACTATTTTCTGATGATGCCAACATGGCTAGCACGACGCACGCTGACTGTTGTATAATTATTTGGTGTTTTACGGGACTTGTCTCCCGTTTTTTTTTTTGCTATATAGAATTGATCATATGATCATCACTCAACATCCAATTTATTTTTGAGGGTATTGAGTTAGTAACGTAAAAAAGTCTATAAAACTTTTCCTAAGATCAATACCGAATAACTGAAGGGTTATAACGACCGTGTAATATAAATGTAGACTCATTAGTAACACAAAGTTCATGATAAAACCATCATCATTATTCTCTTCATCCATTACACGTTTGTCTAACATTTTCCTCGGGAACATCATGACTGTTTTTACTTTGTATAATCAGTAACCATTTCCTTTAAACCTGTCTTACTGTTGCATCACTTGAATCTATCACGAGGTTTCGTTACACACTTCACTCTTGTTTGAGGTTATCGAAGGGGTTCATTCGTTAATTCCCCTTGTTTGTTAATTCCCTTTGTTCGTTAATTCCTCTTCCCATTCGTTAAGTTTACAGTTTGTATATTTACGAAGGAATACCAAAATCGGTGTTTCCAGGTTTTAGTATTCAAAATCAACGTTGCAGTGATCCAATAATTTATAAAAGTCTTACTGTTGTATCACTTGAATCTATCACGAGGCTTCGTTACACACTTCACTCTTGTTTGTAGTTATCTAAGGGGTTCAGTCGTTAATACGCCTTGTTTGTTAATTTCCCTTGTTCGTTAATTCATCTTCCCATTCGTTAAGTTTACAGTTTGTATATTTACGAAGGAATACCAAAATCGGTGTTTCCAGGATTTAGTATCCAAAATCAACGTTGCAGTGATCCAAGAATTTATAAAAGTGATCACATATATTTGTTTGATAGGAGATACAGTCGCTTTTTCCCGATTATGACTTTGTGCACAAGGATAACTAATTATATAGATACAACATTACCAACAAAGATTATTACCTTAGGTACAACACAAGTACATCTCTAAACATCTGGAGGTGATTTGAAACTCAGTGCCCAACTTCAAAGTAGGTTTTAATTTTTGATAATTTGTTACCACTGCATTAATTCCTTTATGTTATTGATATGAGTAATTACGTGTTTGGTTTGCGAATACTGAATATTCACAGCGGCTCAGCGTATTTTGATTATATTTCGAACGGGTCATGTTGCGCTGAATCCATCAGCGACTATCTTGACACCTCATACGATGAACTACCCGAAGACTGTTATTCCAAAGTTATATGATATAAAAGGGTTACTCATCAGCTATTGGCAGAAATCATTTCTACATACACGGTAGTTTAATCGTTTCACATTCAAAAGGACGGCTACGCCCGACCTATAGCGTTTGCAACACCCTCTTCGATTTCTATCATCAATGTTTACTTTTATGTCGATTTGTTATGTTGTTCGTTCAATTTTATAGTTGTGTAATGGTCTATTTCTTTGTCTACTTAAGTCAATATCTACGTTTGCATCTAGTCGACAATCGATATGACTGCACTCGTCTCAATAATATATATGGCATAACAATGGTCTTGCATTGTGTCACATTATTACAGCCTTTAGCGTGCTAATAAAAGCACTCTGTAATGCATAGTAACGAATGAATAAGAAACCATGAAGCGTATCGGTAAACTATTACACAAACATAGCGGTTACAAAGTGACCAAACAGAAATGATTACTTTCAGTGCTACGGCTTTTATTAAGCGCAGTAAAATTTACACCGGGCAATCCTAGAGGCATTAAAATTTAGTGACGGATCTGTTAGTTTCGTTCTGAATCTTCCTTTGCGTGTTCAACAGCAAGAATGAAATTAAGCCAGTTTTAGTGCATTTACTGGAGTTAATGATCATTTAATCTAGTTTTCCAGATACAGTTAACAGAAAATAAACGCCAATGATGCGTGGCTTCTTAATTGATATTTAACTGCCTTAAATCGATTAAAAAGTCTTTCATAAGTCAGTCAAACTGACGGTCCTTTGGAAGCAAGGAATACAAGTTCTAAGTAATTGGGAAGTAACGCTTGTTAGTCAAAAGTTAAATTAGGCCTATTTAAAATCATTTGTGATTATGGTAACGGAGTAAATGAGAGCTGATTTGAAGAATATTGTATCAGGTTACATGCCCTTTGATGTTAATACACTACAAGAAAAAATTAAGGTAACAAAAAAGTTTTCTAAATATTTAGTGATTTTTGAAACGCTGTATCTCAGTGAAAAATGGTCGCATGGAGATTAAACAATTTTTTTGAAGCTTTAAGTTTCTAGTTTTGAGATCCTTTCATAGAAAATGTTTGTACATACGAGCATCGTAAGCTACAGTTATTGCACAATCGTAAGAAATAGCGGGAGTCAAATATCTTCCATTTTTTTTAAATCTTGGGCCTGACTTGGGAAAATTTTTCTTACTTAAACCAATGCATTGGATAGTTAGTTTGTTTATTCAGCTTTAATTAGATTTTTTTATCCTCTCTACGTCGATTTTTCGCTGAGATATCTGACTTTAAATGAAAAAGGGTCCTTTTGTCTTTGATTATCGATATCTCAGCAACTAATAATCGTACAGTAAATCAAAGGTTGGTTTCAAAAACTGAAATAACACCCTACAAAAGTTTTGAAAATAATTAAGGGACCATGTTTATTGCTTTTAAACACTCCGTAATCATTATCAAAATTTAAAAAAGAAGATTTTTTACTTTTCCCACAATTTTATATAAGATGCCGTTTAATTTTAAGGAAAAAAATGTTTTTTTTCAAACAAATTAAAAGAAAATCTTTTAGAAAAATTGCTTGGACATTTGAGGGAACAATGTCTAGTTGTTTCTGACATGGTCGAAAATAATTTTATAAATGTGTGTAAAACGAGGCCGAAATTGAATGCGGGGTATCAACTTTGAATTTAATGCAATTAAGTGCAGCAATGCAATTAAGTGCAAATTTAATGCAATTAAGTGCATACAATTTTAATTTAATGCAATTGTATTTGGCATAATTATGGAATGCAAAGGCCGAACTATGTCAGATGCGACTAGATAGTGTTGCCTTAAATGTCCAGCAATTTTTTCAAAAAAAAAAAAAATCAAAAATGTTATTTGAAGTTTGTCAAAAAGAAATATTTTCCTTAAATTCAAATGATATCTTATGTAAAATTGTGGGAAAGGTAAAAAAAATGTTTTTTTTTTCAATTTGATAATGATTAGGGAGTGCCTAGAAGCAATAACCGTGTTCCTTTTATTCTTTTCAAAACTTTGATCATTTAGAACAGAAAAATGGGATGGATCAATTTGTAAATTTAGTTATTGTCGGTACACTGAGCTGTAAAAATTATGCTCAACATTAGCTGTTTTATCAAAATTTATAAATAACCCTTAGGTTTTCTAAAAAACCGCAAAACGTAATTTTTTTCAGTTTTTTCAAAATAATGTGAAGGAGGAAAAAAATTGTTTTCTCTAAAAATCATAGTAGGTCCTTGTATCCTTTTAAATAAAATTCCGACTTATCTATTGTCTCAACCACGTTGAAGCCATTGTCTATATTTTTTATGTATTGGTAAATTTACAACCGTCAATAATTAAAGAAATAATAAAAAATAAACATTTATTATGAATAATCAACATTAATTTTTATAATTATTTATAAACATATCTTCTTATTTATTTATATTCATTCTTATTTATTTGGAATTACATATAATCTATATTAAATTGCCTACATCTTCAGTGAAACTTCATTTCAGTTTTTCATGTGTCACATTACTGCTTCCAGCAGCATTATTTTCCAAATACAACGCTTATAAATAATGTTCAAAATAAAAGATTTCACTACATAATATTGCATGTTTTATGAAACATTCATCCCTTTATTGAAAGAAAACGCTAAGATCTTTGTCCACAAAAATTGCAATTTTAATATGTATTATCCATTTAACATGAATTCCTGACACACATGGCAACTACAATGTTGTGAATGCTACGCAGCACTGATGTCGCGCACATAGCGAATAACATAGTCCATAAAAGCGTGTCCTCTCGGCTCAACAGTGGCGGCTCGTGCTGATTTGTCATGGGTGGGCAACAACTAACTATTAGTAGGTTATATAGTGCAAAATAATGAAGTAAAATATAGTAAAAAAAACTTTGACTCATCACTGTATGTTAAGTCACGATACAAGTATATGTTAAGATTTAAAATTCTTTCAGCTTTCAAGTTGAAAATGCATAGCACTAAAATTGCATAAAACTAGTACAGCCTCTTATCAATGCTACACAATTTTTATATTTACACATTTTCTAATACATTAATAACCAAAATAATTTTACTTAATATAATAAATACTGTTATAGAGAAGTTCTCTCACGTTCGCCATGGTATAAATACTAAATAAATACAATACTAAACAACACAAATGCAAAGTACCAACTTCCACAGACAGTGCGCCGCGCCGCACTAATTTATTGTAATTATTGTTAAAGAACCGTTAAAATTTTGAAAATCCTAACCTACAGAGTACAGAGCTGAGACACAACGTTCTACAATGTCTCTGAAAACTGAACTTGGAAATACGGAGATTCTCGATTCCTTCCCCGCTTTGCCGAAGGCTTCTTCAGCAGGGTGGTCTAGCCCACCCGTGTCACAGCTTACTCCGAGACTCGACTAAGCTGTGCCCGTGTTTCAAATATTTTCATGTAGTTTACACGTGTATAATTTTGTTTTTATGTCTTCAAATCATTCGTAATTATATTAATTAATTAATTATATTCATGTGTTTACTGTTTATTTAATTTTATATTCCAGATTCCCATGTTTCTATATTATTGTGAAATAATTTAAACTTTCAAGGGATGTTAAAAGTCCTATGTCAATAATATCAATATTAATTTTAAAACTAATCTTGGTAGACACTTATTTACTTGTACTTCTTTATTAAAGCAATAAATATAATTTTTTATTTGTGCGAGGCGCTTGCGCTGTCTCGTATGTACCTACAAAGCCAGAAAGGCAAAAGGCGTGGCTGCGCACCCGGCCGGCACCCACCACGGTAACTATTCCATCACGGTTAAAAGAGTGAATTGAATTGCTGCACTTTAATTGCACTGCAATTTTCCATCACGGTTGCGCTGTTAGTATTAGTAAATATAATCAGAACTTTTCATTGTATTATTGTTGTTATGTAATATATAGTGTATTTAATTAATTACATATTACATAATTATATCTTCACTAATTTCTATAAACGATAAATAACGACCTTTGAAACTGTTGTTTATCTTCTTCTAGGAAACAGCTGGGTGGGCACTGCCTCTGACCAGCCGCCACTGCGGCTCAACTAAATATATAAATAAGCTTCGGAGGATAAAATAAACTTCGGAGGACGAGCATACATGGGCGTTTGCCGTGGCCCAGTGAGAAAAAGGTGTATCGAATACTGGTGTCTACCCCGGCCTGTAACCTGTTAAGGGTGTTGGATGTTTACCATTAAGCAAGTTGAATTTGAATTCGTTGCGAATCGATTTGTAGAGATTACTTAAATAAGTTATTATTTAAGGCCTAGAATGTTAAATAAAGTACTTGGACGCTGACTGAATATTTTCGAATATGTTTCGAATTGTTGCAAATTCCAGTTTAGCAAAATTTCTCCATCATTTTTTTTTATAAAGGAAAAATTTGTCATTGTGTCTGTATGCGTAATACACATAACAATGGAAATAATCGACAGTATGCTCCGAAGTACTTATCTCACACATTTCAGCCGAATTGGCCGAATCTACGTAAAATCCATTTCACACAATACAATTGTAAATTTACAACTAACAAACATTAACACCCTACTACATCCTGCGAACATTTTAATTAAACTGTCTATTTCTCGCCCCCCCCCCCCTACCTAGGGTCCTGCCGCCGCCTTTTCATTCTTCCGCTCCTTTCTGCGTTGACTTTGACGGCGAGCCCTTTTGTGTGACGCCAATTAAAAGGACAGGCTTTATGCTGATAATAATGACCAGGGGCCTTTGCATTGTGAATGAGCAGCCCTTGCTCGACGGCAAATGGAGCAAGAAAGTGCATCATTAGCGCTATTATAGCGGTAATTCAGGCGCACGCATTCTAGTCGGTTTTGATGGCGATGCAACCTGGAAAGTGTAACGCTAGACGTGTCATGTTTGTTGACGCGTGTGTGTGCAGTATGTGGGCGACATTAATCTTGGATTGCAATTCATGCTGCAAGCCGGGTCATGGGAAGGTTTGCTGACGCTTCGTGACGCGTTTTTATTTCCTTTTCACTTCACAGAACGCGAGTATCCGTTATATTTTGTTGGAGCGAATAAGTACCAGGGCGTGATTTTTTCAAGAGCGAAAACATAACATAAAATATGGATGTAAAAAATTATAAATAGTGTTGTACAAAAATAGTTGCATATGGTAAAATACAAAAGAAACTTTACTTGGTTGATATGGAAAAATGATAGGAGCCTTATTAGATTAACAAATTTAGATAAATACAGTCTTAGGGACCATGACCAAAAAATAAACACAAAAGTATTCATGAAGGAAAATAATATAAAAGGTGGTCCAACCGAAACGCACGATGTTAATTGTAAATAAAACAAAAAGTTTTCAGAGAATTATCTTAATGTTTTTTATTATGATAGAAGGATTTATGACAATTATGTGTGGAACAAAATATCGGCGAAATACTCGCGACGGCTTCGGTGGCATACCTCTATCCGATGGTCCATATTTTCAATGACTCTGAGACATAATTGAGGTTCAATGTCGTTAATGTGCCGAATTATCTCATCCTTTAGCTCTTGAATTGTTCTTGGCTTATTGACGTACACTTTTTCTTTTAAATATCCCCAAAGAAAGAAGTCCAACGGTGTCAAATCACATGATCGTGGCGGCCAATTAACATCGTCACGACGTGAGATAACACGCCATTGAATTTCTCGCGCAAAAGTGCCATTGTTTCGTTGGCTGTGTGGCAAGTGGCACCATTCTATTGGAACCACATATCGTCCAGGTCCATATCCTCAATTTCTGGCCACAAGAAGTCCGTTATCATCTCGCGATAGTGAACACCATTCACAGTAACTGCTTGGCCGACCTCATTTTCGAAGAAGTAGGGCCCGATGACGCCGCCAGCCCATAAAGCGCACCAAACAGTCACTCTTTGTGGACGCATCGGCTTTTCAACAATCACTCGTGGATTCTCATTTGACCAAATGCGGCAATTCTGCTTGTTAACGAATCCACTGAGGTGAAAATGTGCCTCGTCGCTGAAGATGATTTTCTTTGTAAAGTCACCATTCACTTCTGTCTGTTCAACCAACCATTCGGCGTATTGACGATGCTTGAAATGATCAGTAGGCTTCAGCTATTGAGTCAATTGAACCTTGTAAGCGTGTAAATTCAAATCTTTATTAAAAATTCGCATCAGTGATGTTCGTGAGATGTTCAATTGTTGGGCACGACGACGAGTCGAGGTTGACGGCTCTTCTGCTACACTATCGCGAACAGCAGCAATGTTTTCCGCAGAACGAACTGGGCGAGCATGCACAGGTGTTTTCACATTTCCTACAGACCCGGTTTGCTGAAATTGGCGCACAATTCTCCCGATTGTGGAAACATTTGGTCGATTATGCTGCTGACCAAAAAAGTCACGAAATGCACGAAATGCATTTTGATTTGAACGCTTATTTTCGTAAAAGGCTTCAACAATCTTAACGCGCTGCTCAATTGTGTACCTCTCCATGGTACAACCATGGAGAGGTACACGCTCTCCAATTTGTCAAACAGTGAAACAAGGAAATGTCAAATTAAGTTGGGAAAAAACTTGACGTTAAGGTGTGACTCACAATTAACATCGTGCATTATGGTTGGACCACCCTTTATATAGAAACTAACGCTTACAATTAGTAGCACAACATTTAGATTCTAACAAAGTATGTGGTCTTTAAGGTATTGTTCAACTAATCTGCGCATTCGTCGGGTATTATTTTGCTCCATTCTGTTAGCAATGCCTCCTCTAACTGGCATTTGATAGAAATCTTATGTTTTCGAATTCCTTCCTGGAGTCCTTCCCACAAGTGCTCGATCGGATTAAGATCAGATGACTTAGCTGGCGTCTCAAATAAATGGGTTACATTTAGCATCAACCATTGTTTTACGTTAGTACGTCATATGCTTGGTATCTCGGTTTTGTTGAAAATAGTAGAATAGTATCAGATATACTTACCGAGTTCTGATGTACTTTACTTCTTTCATCCCAAATCCTCTATATATTATTCTTCGATATATGTATTCAAATACACGTATGGTTGATAAAGACTAGCCGACCAACAGTGGCTGTCGACTTCTGTGAAATGAAGCTTTGATTAATGTTTCTATAATAGCTGAAAAGGAAGATGGATGTCTGCTTATTATGTACAAACACGTCACGAATGTGACGACAGATCACGTCGACATCGATTTCAAATCCACCTTACGAAAACTTAAAACTCTCGGTTTAGAAAAAAATATATCCCAACAACCGGTCGACTAATCCCAAGAATATTATGGTAATTTAAACACCGATTTCCACGGCATTACCAGCGTTTTAAGGCACCCACGGCTATGCAGTCGCTAAAACGGATATTATTACCTTTTTACGCCCAATTCAATTTCTATTTTCGTGGTTCTTAAAATAGCTAATGGAGATAGTTTACTCAGAAATCAGGGATTCGCTGTTCGTGAAGGTACTTTATATAATTCACCTTAATTTTCTGAGAGCGCCTTTTCCGCGTAGTTTATATCGAAAATGGAATTGTTAGGGCTCGAACGCCTCGCACGCTTCGCAGTAATAATGGAAATACTTAACCGTTTTTCAGCTTAGCTGACAATATGAATTGTCGATAAGAAGTTGTTAAAAAGGGTTAATTTTCTCATGAATTCCTTTAAGCACCGGTAGAGGAAATAATATTCCAAATAATGATTTTCATTTATCATTAGATAAATACAGGAAAAATAATTAGGAGGGGTATTTACTTTGTGGTAATAGGTGAATGGTTTCTGAATAATTGAGGTTTTTAAGTGTCTACTCTATTTGGTGGTTAGAATATAAGATATAGTTGACTGCAATGATGTATTATGCATGAACTGATTCCCTACAAATAGTAATCCGGCAGCTGATTTCTGCAGGTATCTCTTTTTTTTTAATGAAACTTAATTCAAATGAATGATTAATGACAATCTAATACATTGCTGCCGGGTTGCCTATCAAAAATTAGGCGCGACTACCTTTAATTAATTATATTGTAATTAATTTATTTTAATGAATTCCAACTATATTTTCTTTAAGTGAATTAAACGTTAATTGAAAGAAAATATTGCGAATAATAAAAAAATGGTTGTTAGCTCTCAGTCAACCGCAACCTCTAGGTATGCCAGATGTAAACGTATGACGTTATACGGCGCCCACAAAGGCCATTGTATGACTGTAACATTATTAGTAGAATCTACCTACATCAGTAGGTCATCATGATTGCAAATCGTCCAGCCTAAATATGGTACACTTGATTATAAGCATCACCCCTGAATGATCCTTATAGACGGAAATTAATTCCTTCATAAATATCGCCATCACTTGATGTTGACAATATTAGGCACTTAATCTGCCTGCATTTAAAATTACAATTAAATGAAAATCACATCTCGACAGAGTTCCAATACATTTCATTTTTCGCTTTGCATACTACATGGGCAGGAGCTAAATTCGCACTTCATATCTAATAGATGACGGTTTTTTTAATAGTGATATCTGATATAAATAAATTATATATCTGATATAAGTAAATTTCCCTGAAATTTTTAACAATGGCGTACGACAATATAGAACACGTTACGCATAAAGGAATTACACAGGCCTACAAATTTTGACATTTTGAAAGTTGATTTAGGTTTGATTATAAGTGAGTTATTTACACTGATTTCATATCTGCCTTACGTTTTCGCCCCTCACGTAAGGTGTTTTTGATCAACTGAATAATCAGAATAAATTAAAAACTAAAGGAAAAATTACATTTTAATAACCATTATATTTAATAAACATTAAAAAACATAGTAAAAAGCAACTACACAAATAGTTGAGTCTCTAATTTCTTTTGTTATTTGAAAATATCTCCCTTTTTAGCAAAAAACTTCATTTTGTAGTTTTACTTGTGTAGTCAAGTGTGTATTCATTGGATATTCTCTTTTCAGCATATGGCTGATATAGCTGTAATCTGCCATCATCGCCACATCCCATCGACCCTGGTACCTCATTTCCATC
This sequence comes from Rosalia funebris, assembly GCA_037954035.1. Lineage (NCBI taxonomy): Eukaryota > Metazoa > Arthropoda > Insecta > Coleoptera > Cerambycidae > Rosalia > Rosalia funebris. Next base: position 15,631,085 of record JAZFAV010000002.1, read on the forward strand.
TCCTTTATGTCTTGATGGAACCTTTCGCCTTGGTCCTCACTAACAGTACCAAGATTTTCTGGAAAGTACTCCAGATGAGCATACAGAAAATTAATTTATATGCTCATATTACAACCAAGTTGTTTAAACTTATCCAGAATTTTTTTGAAAATTTCCTTATCTACGGATGTTTATAATTTCCCAAAAAAATTTCTGTTACATCTTTAAAGCATATCCATGATTCATTTTCAATTTCTGTCATTGTTTCTTCAATCTGTTGGTCCTGAATTAATTTTCTTATTTGTGGTCCTACGAAAATGCCGTCCTTTAATATTGCTTCAGAAAGAGCTGCAAATTTGCCACATAAGTAGTTAAAACAATTCTCATTTTTATATACAGCTTTTATATATTGCTTCATTAATCTCAATTCAATATGAAGTGGCGACAAAAGAATTTCTTGCTGATCAACTAAATTTGCATAAATAATTCTTCTTTGAACCAGGTTTTAAGTTTATAACAAAAAATATTTGGTGCATTTTTACAACTTCTATGCATTTTTAAAACAAAGTAAAAACATACGACGCGATGTCACGAGTAAACGTACACATATTTAAAACGTACTACAGCGACCATGTAAATACTCGAATAATATAAAACCGGAATATTCCCACCGGCCAACTCTATTTCTGTAAATCCCCCACACTAATGTATGATTCAAACCGATTAAACACAGGAGCGCCGCAAAGATTAAGGCAACATTTAATTTTATAGAACCTCGGTTTTAAAAACTACAAATTATTGTACAATGTACATTTGCAAATACTGGTGCGTGATGGAAACAAAAAACAGTGTATCTGTAGTTCATATAACATGTTCTGTAGTTCGTGTAGTATGTAACTAAGCAAAAAAAAAAATCAAAGAAAGTCCGATCACAAAATCTTTGTTAGCCTGTGTTATTAACATTTATTTGTTCACCAAATTAAACTTCCAATACATTTCATATTTGAAATAAATTCACGTATTTTATTCCTCTTGTTTCTAACTTGGAAACATGGATATCGACGAAAGAGAGTTATACAAGTTATCAGATAATGGAAAACAGATTAAGGATATTTTTTATCATTCAGTTTTTAGTGCCAACTGATACTTTTATACTATTTTTATGAAGTAGAAACTAGAGTACTTCACTAGAAGTTGCCCACCCAAAAACTTCTAATTATCATACACTCTTGCCATAAAACGGGTAATATTTGTAGAGGGCCAAGAAGATATTTCATATACGAAATGATGTAACAAAATAAATATAATTATTTCTTACAAACATAACTATCAATAATGAACAACATGGAAAATTATAATATAAATTATAATAGTAAAATACAATAAATGTTTCAAGGCTATTGTCGAAGTAATTTAAGAAAACACGAAAGGCCTTTCCTGTTTATCCTTTGAAACTATTTCAGGTATATGAAAATTATAAATAAACCTATTTGAACATTCAAAATAAATCCTTTATTTTATTAAGGTATTCCAAACACTTTCTGAATAGGTTGATACTAAAGCACTGTTAGAAATGGTTTATTTCTAAAAAACCTCGCTTGTAATTGTAAATCATAAAAAAACATTTTGCATTAGTTAATAAGGACCCGAAAGGATATATTTATAGTTATAATTCTATATAAAACATTAAATAAACGTATATTTGCATCTTATATAGGATGTCCTATGTTCTCTCCTGGTCCCGATAGTTTCGCTATAAAGTACTCAAAAAAATGGAGGGAACACAAAAATTCTTAAAATTGTTTAGTGATTTTTGAAAGGCTGAAACTTTATGAAAAATGGTCGTATCGAGATGAATAAAAAACCGTTTTGAAGCCTTAAGTTTCTAGTTTTGAAATCTTTTGGAAAAAAAATTCTGAGATACGGTTACTGCGCAATCCAAAAAAATTCGACGAGGCAAAAATACCCCAAATTTCTTTATGAGCCTCCCGGCCTCAGAATTGTTTTCGTATTAAATCAATATAAAGGCCGATTACCCTGTTCTTCCTGTTTTAATTTGATTTTTTAATGGACTTTATATCACCATTTGTTTGAAACTTTGATCATTTGGAAAAAAAAATCATTCAATGGAAATTGGAACCATTTCAAATTGAAAATTTACGAGGCTATTGGGATTATAATAATCTAAAAAACCTAGCAACATTAATCTGTTCCTCAATATCATTAATTAAGTGGCGATAGATTTTTTAAAAGCCAGAAAGTTGTTTTTTTTTACTTTTTTCAAATTAATAGCAAGAGTAAACGAATGTTGTGTTTACAAACAACATTCGTTAATAGACAGTTTCTTCAAGTTTTCAAAACCGTCCTTCGATTCGCTGTGCGATTATTAGTTCTTGAAATATCGACGATCAAAGACAAAAGTGTCATTTTTCATTCAACCATCGATATCTCAGCAACAAATAATCGTACAGAGTTCGTTGAAAAACCAAATTAAAGCTGAATAAACAGGCTAATCGGCCTCTAGTGATCTAGTTCGAAAAACATTTTCTGAGCCCGGGAACACTCGTAAAAGACTATTAGAAAATTTAACATTTTTGGATATTTCTGTTCTATGCATAACGTTCTTTATTACAGTTTAAATCGAAGTCTTAGTTTGCTTACCATATTATACTTACAAATGTTTCACTTACTTTTGTATTACTAATTATCACATAATCGCGATATGTTCAGGTGATAATAACAGGCCTGGTTGTTAATAATGCAGTTGTCCTTGGCTAATATGAACGGTGAATTTGCCTATTATTCTGAAATACTTGCTACTAGATTATACGTTTCTTTATATTTCTGCGGCTATTTATAGCATTCCCTCATTTTTTACCATACAAATAAAAACGCAAGGTGGCAATTTACGCTGATTACTAATTGTTTATTCTTGCGTTTCAAGACTCGACGACTGTAAACATGGGCTATACCGAGTGGAGGCAGTGATATTACAAGGGGCGCTATTTATATTTTGAGTCTAGGAATAAAAAACATTAATTTGTAATTGAAAATTACCTTATCATTTTTCAAAATATTCTCCTTCATGATCTATACACTTTTGCATGCGTTCGAACCATTTGTCAAAGCATTTTTTCCAATCCGCTTGAGATATCTCCAAAACATGGTTCTTGAACATATCAACGGTTTCTTCTGCCGACGAAGATCGTTGTTCACGCAATTATTTTTGACGTTCGGGAACAAGAAGAAGTGGCAGGCACCCAATGGGTGCCAACTCAGGATTGTACGGCGGATGACCCATTAATATGATTTTTTTAGTCTTAAAACATTCGGTTGTTAGATGTAATGTGTGAGAACTCGCATTGTCATGACGAAGAATGATCCGACAGCGCTTATTTGTTTTCTTTATTTCACCGAAGATTTCCAGCAAGCAAATGGTTGTGTACCATTCAGAATTAACCGATTTAAATTGCTCGAAAACCACAAGGAAGATGCAAAGCGTCTCCTATCTCAGGATATCACTAACTGCAGACCGGTTTCGACCTTATCTTGGGTCTCGTCAGTGCAGTGCAAGTGAGTATACCTTTGACAAACGAGTCTCGCATCTTGTAGACGCCGGTAAGTTCTACCACAGTAGAGCGTAGCAAGCGCCATATCTCGACAGTTCCGAAAACAATCCAAATCAAAATAGAACTTGATATCATCAATACAATGCAAAGTTTTACTTGGCAGTTGGTAATTTTTACAAACTTTTATTTAGTGCTGACTCTGTTAGACAAAATACGGCAAATTTTTCAGTGCTCGTCGTCGGCATGTAGCCAGAAGAATAGCTGTTTTGGCGTAGTTAGTTTAGTCCTTATTGTATAAGGCATTTGCAGATGGCGTGGAGATATCTCCTCACTTCAGTAGCTAGTCGTTTATATACTTTGTCTTATATCTTCTAAATTATCATATCGTGACTGTATATATGGAAATATAAATACTCTTTTAAATACTGTAAACTATTTGTTTACATCAGTATCGTATATTTACAGTAAATGTGCAGAACTGAACATCAATTATGTTCAAGATGCGACTCTTAGAATAGTTAGTTTTACTGTACTGTATCGCTGCTACAACAATTTACATCGACTCAGGAGGATGCCGAGGAAAAAGAAGAAGAAGAAGATAATTATGGAAGAAGAAATGAAGAAGAAGAAGAAGAAGAATGAGATTATTCTTCATCATTTCTGCTTCCATAATTATAAGACCTGATTTACCACTGAAACAGACCGTGGAGTATGCCTACCGGGGAAACCACGTTAAAAAAAACGCGCCTCGTACACTACCTCATAGCTGGCGTGGAAACGTGTGCATTTTATGGAGACTACAGCTCCAGCTAACTTTCGAATGGTTTTTTCTCAGAAATGGTAAATCTTAGAGAAAAAAGTATAAGGACAATTTTAGTAGATAATTACCTGATCTACAATTTTAGTCTGAGCTATTTTTATCGTAAAACTAACCATTTGGCCAAAAAATCCAAAAAAACCCATTTTGCGACCTTTGACCTTGAATACAATTTTTTGCACACACGGGATCAATGGGGACTTTTCAGGATTTCATTAGAGTGGTATCCCTTACGTGCCTGTAAATTTTCAGCTTGTTGTGAATTAATGCAAGGGTACCCCTATTTTTTGGGCTAATTTGACCGGGCTATGTAACACTTATTTCCTTTTGTATGGGTCAAATTGAGAAGCAGTTTTATACTATTGACGTTTCACCTTTTTACCTATTATTAAGTACACCTCTCTATCATAGCCTCCGCTACTGCCTGCTTTCAACACATACACTTACATATACAGATACACGCACATAAGCAACCGCAGAGAGTCGACTTTATCTATGGAACAAATGGATGGTTTCGTGGGATGAATTTATGTGGGAACTACATGAACATTTTCTACAAAGATTTATGGCCGTTTATGTGGGGTTGGAACGGGAGAACTGCCGGATACGTAATAGGTAAGTCTCTGGGGTTCACTGTGAAATAAAACGTTGGAATGACAGAGTTGTTCGGGTAACGACTGCAGGACGAGAAGAAAATCATAATAATTACAATCCAGGCTTAAGTTTCTCCTAAGAAATTATATGAGGCGGATTATCGGACACAAATAAATGCCTGCTCATCAGTTGGATGGAAATTAATATACGTCTAATGATTGGATGAATGTGTAGCAACTGTTTGGCAATGAAGCTTATGCATTGTTTAACAGTTATAAATTTTTCAAATATACAAGGAGAAAACGAAAACACTACTTCTCAATAAGCCAAATAGGTATATAAAATGTATTAATCGATTAAATTATATTACACTAGGCTAAAAAATTAAGGGATGTAAAAAATCCAAAATTTTTAGAAAAATAGTCGCAAAGCAATTTTAAGAAGAGCAAATTGAAGCTCCAAGATTTTTGATCAACTGAATAATCAGAATAAATTGAACACTAAAGGAAAAATTACATTTTAATAAACGTTATATTTAATAAATATTAAAAAACCATAGTAAAGAGCAAGAACACAAATAGTTTTGAGATTCTAATTTCTTTTTTACTTTGAAAATCTCTTCCTTTTTAACAAAAAACTTCGTTTTGTAGTTTTTCTTGTGTAATCATTGGTTGGATGTTCTCTTTTCAGCATCCAGCAGTAATCTGCCATCATCGCCACAATCCATCTACCTTGGTACCTCCTTTCCATCTCCTTTAGGTCTTGATGGAACCTTTCACCTTGCTCCTCATTAACAGCACCAAGATATCTGGAAAGTAGTCCAGATGAGCATACAGAAAGTGAATTTTTTAGCTCATTACATCCAAGTTGCTTAAACTTATCCAGCATCCTGCGGATGTTCATAATTTCTGTTACATGTTTATAACATATCCAACATTCTTTCTTAAAACTGTTGGTCCTGCATTAATTTTCTTATTTGTGGTCCTACGAAAATGCCTTCCTTTAATTCTGCTTCAGAAAGAGCTAGGAATTTGCCACATAAGTTAAGTACTTATGTGGCAAATTCCCATTTTTATCTACAGCTTTTACACATTGCTTCGTAATCCTAATTTAATATGAAGCGGCGGCAAAAGAATTTTTTTGGGGATCAACCAAATTTGCATAAATAACGTTTTTTGAACCAGATGTTAAGTTTATAATCAAATAAAATATATTTGGTGTATTTTTACAACTTGTAGGCATTTTAAAATCAAAATAAAAACACACGACGCGATGTCATGAGTAAACGTACAAACATTAAAAACGTACTACAGCGACTATGATCCGAATAGTATAAAACCGGAATATACCCACCAGTCAACTTTGTTTCGGTAAATCCCCCACACTTGTGTGTAAGTTTCAAACCGATTAAACACAGGGGCGCCGCAAAGATTGAGACAAAATTTAATTTTATAAGATCTCGGTTTTGAAAACTACAAATTATTGTACAATGTACGTTTACAAATACTAGTGCGTAATGGAAACAAAAAAACAGTATTTCTGTAGTTCATGGTATGTAGCTAAGCCAAAAAGTCAAAAAAAGACCGATCACAAAATCTTTGTTGGCCTGTGTAATCGACTCACACAGTTAAATAATGTATATTTTAACGACATTTTTGTCAATTTTTAATATATGTATACATAAAGTAACCAACCATTTTCTAAATAAGTCTTACATTAAATCCGTGGAAGTATTTACCTAAACACAGAAAGAACAAAAAACGTGTTTACTACTGAGGTAGACTAAATCACCTGTAATTAATGGCAATTGTATTTTCCTACCATTCTTTCACGGACCCAACTGATTTATTCGATTTGGGAGCCGACCTAATTCGACCAATTAAAAGGTTTACCCGCGTAATAGCTATATAAAGTGTTTAGCGTTAGGCAGTTAAACAGCTTTGTAAGTGATTGTCAGGAAATTAAAAAAAAATCAAATTGTACGTTTCAGTGGATATAATCGAATATGTGTAGAAAAATCATCTCTTATAATACGATACCAATTGTTATTAATAATACTGTGTATAGTTGCTAAAGCTTGTACTTAGCTACATATAAAACAGCGAGGGTGGAATGTTAGTTGTTTATTTTATATCCATCAAATTAAATATACAGCTGGGAAACGTAATGAGACCCTGTCAATACGATCCCCTGAAATATGGGCAGGAATTAAGTTTAGAATTACTTTCGCTTTTAATCAATACGGGGAGTATGAACCTTTTGAGACCAAGAGAATAATTAACTTTAAAAATAATTTATTATTGTAAGTTCCGAAGGAATGTCATTACAAGCTTTTTCAATAGTACAATAAACTTATGTTAAGTACATCTACGTATTATAGTATTCCATTGTTAAATATTAGATGTATTTATTTAATTACCACTACTACATATTTTTATGTTAATTAGCATCATCATCACCATGTAAAAACATATCGCGGAGACTGTGCTATGCAGACTCCATATAGTGAACAGTAACTTCAACATTTCCACAAAGAGTATTCTAAGTCTGGGTTTACTAAAAAAAATTACTCGAAAGGTTTTTACAGAGTATCAATGGGTTAATTTTTAACTCAAAATAAATTGTTGTGAAAAGCTCTTTTGTAAAATTTCGAACGGTATTGGAATTCAAACGATGAATATATGTTTTTGTGTTTTATTTTTTATATAAAGCTTTAATGTTAATGTAAGCACTAGAAGTTGGAAATTAAAAGAAAATAAGAAAGTTATGGATGGGAATAAAAATTATCCTCCATACAGATTCCTAATCCCATACAGATAGTCCTGAGAATTTGTAATTGTAAATTTTTAATAGCTACGAAAATACTTGCAAGACTTAAAATGAAAAATGTGGGGCGCATGCAATAGATAATAGTATGGAGTGTAGAGAGTAGCTATCATTGAGAAAATTCACGCAAGAGTTCATGTCATTTGCAATGCAAAAAAATTGTTAGTAACTTATTGTTAGATGAATTATTCACGCTATCTGTATGGGATTAGGAATCTGTATGGAGCTAGGAGAAATATTTTATACTCTTTAGTCCGTTTTAAAAACGTGGTATATTAAAAAAAATATTCAGATAAATATTAATCTGAAACCTATTGCAAACTACGAGTATTAACAAACTAGCTTTCTTCAAATATCATCCAGTTCTGAGATACGTTTGAAGTTTCAGATCTAGGGCTTAAAATCGATTGCAAAATTTGTACCGAACAGACAAACAACCAAGCCGACAAGAAGGCAAGTTAATATTGCATTGCCATCCAGTTCTGAGCTATGTTTAAGGTTTCAAGTCTCTAGCTCATCGGGAAGTTAGTTTAAAGATCAATTGCAAAATTTGTACAGAACAGACAGAAGACAAGAGAGCGAGTTAATAAAAACGTGGTAAAAAAACAGTTGTTTAAATTAATAATGTTTCATATTAGAAAGAGTATCAGAGTATTAGTTGTAATTCTGTGTACATATATATTGATCGATATTCACTCTGCAAAGGTCTCAGTGTGACTGGGTAAAGACCAGGCTATTTACGATCACCTCGTAGGCGGTCTGTTTTTATTTTAAATGGTTTGATAGAATCTTTGTAACATAACTCGTGGATTGATTTATAATTTAGTTAATGTACTTTTCGCTAGATCTAAGTCAATACCTTTATAGTTTTTATCTTACACGAGTATTTTCATTACCGTATAATAGTTATTTAATATCTTGCACACATTAATTGTATATGTACCCATTTACCCCTCAAATCTCAATTTCATATAATTTATAGCCACACGATGGCGGTACATCACCCTTAGATAAAACTGGGAAGCTTTATCACCCTAGTTAATCCACAAAATGCTGTTCGTCGAAGTAATGGGTCGTTAATGGCAAAAAAAATTGATATGCCTATATAACATCAGAATACGGTTAATAATCATTATCATTATCGAGTCACGTTTCGTATGAAAAAAAAAAAGATTTTGTTGGAGAACCCGATCCCACAATTCCCATCACCGTAAGCACTAAGCACTAGTTCGTGACATTTCGCTTGTGAGATGAAAGTCGAATGTTGATATAACAGTAGTTGAGCTAAAAAATAAATCCTTTGTCTTTGTATGTGAAAAAATATTGTATACACAGTTAAAGCATATTCATAAAATAATGTTTTATGACATATTACTTTGCTAATTTCATTACTGTATGTGGGTGTATGTATGGGATAAATCAACGTTGCTATACATATATTAACTGAAAGCAGTAAACTTCAATATGTATCTATGGAGTGACTGAAAAGTACATTGTAAACTTAAAATTTTATTAATAATGTAAATTTCAAATTTTTCGATTTATATACAAATATGTTTAAAGTTTAATAATGAACGATTGGAGGAAGTTAAAGACATCACTTATTTAGGAAGTAAAATAAATTGGGATGGAAGAAGCGATAAAGATATAAAACAAAGAATAGCGCAGGGTCGAGTAGCTTTTAACAAAAAGAAAGCACTTTTATGCTCGGGGGTAATAAACTTAGAAACAAGGAAGACATTTTTGGAAACATATGTATGGAGCACGGCACTATACGGTTGCGAAACCTGGACGGTAGGGGAAGCAAGTAAGAAGAAATTAGACGCTTTTGAGATGTGGTGTTACCGAAGAATGATGAAAATACCGTGGACGGATGGGGTTAGAAACGAAGAAGTATTACAGAAAGTCGGCGAGAAAAGAAGTATGTGGAAAAACATAAAGAAGAGAAGAGATAGAATGTTAAGGCCACTTGCTGAGACATGGGGGAATATTCGGCGATATTTTGGAGACAGAAATAGGAGTGGAGAAAGACAGAGGTCTAGATTAGACTACTGCTCGTAAATAGTAAGGGATGTAGGTTGTAGCACAATTAGCGAAATGCGTAGGTTAGCACAAGATAGGAGAAGATGGAGGTTAGCGTCTAACCAGTCTTAGGACTAACGACCTCATGATGATATGTTTAAAGCGAGATCCTTGAGAGTTATCCACGTATTCTATGTGTCGAGCAACATTGTGCATAGGTGTTATACGAGTATAATGTTTTGTTCCAAGTCACAAAAGTTAGCTATAACAGCATATTATTTCACTTGATATAGAGGAATAGAGGACCACAAATTATATTGTAGACGCTACTTTCAAATAACTGTAGAGAGTTCGGTTTACTACTATGGTTTGTTTAATGATTCTTTGCGTGTGCGTCACAGGTAGAAATCGTATGAATTAATCAACTGATACTTTTGAACAGTATCGTGCCGAAAACACATCTTAGGAAAACAGTTAGTACAATACAAATCCGTCAACCTATCACAGAGTAATGAAAAGGTTCTCCACAAAAACATTAAATGGAAGTGATATTTCCATCAAAATGAATGAAATAAATTCAACAAAAATCAAAATAAATGAAACAAAACTAAATAAATTTTACAGAAATATTGAGACGCCAATGAATCAAGTTATACAATAAGGCTAAGACGTGACTTCATAATTGCATCTTGTTCGGAAAATTATTAACTGTCTATGCCGTACGTAGTTGATACATATGTCGCTAGACATACGTGCTGGTAATTATGGCATATTAGTCACAATTGCGAGCGGTGTAGCATGTGATCCGTGCGTCGTCACTAAATTGATACACGCGCAAAAATCCATTATACAAATTGTAGTCTATAAACAAAAGCTGTTCTATGAGGTCAAACTCCATTCTGCAAAAACCACAGTATCCTAAAGTCTGAGAACTTTTTCCGAAATACGAACGATTCAATGCTCAAAAGACGGGTATATTCTTATCAATATTGTCTTTCATACTAAAAGCAAGCCTCATAGTGACCCAATAGCGCTGCTATGGAAGTTTTTTAACATAAAGGTTGAAAGGATATAAAGGAGCAATTGCATGGGTGTTTTTGTTTCCTCAGGCTATGTAATCTTAACGGTTAACGAATTTCTAAAGCCAGCCATGAGACTCATTACTCTCATATTTAATGTTTATTAGAACAGTCAAGCTTCTTCTCTTCGAATAGTGGTTGGACCGTGATCTTATTAATATAGATTATATTATTATTATTATTATTATTATTATGTTTTGTGGGTTTGGGCCTCATCAGCCACTGATCGCATGGGTAGTCCCTTGGCGATCCCTTCTTGTCCGGGTCATTTTCCAAAAATGCTATCCCATAAAAGGAGCAATTTGGGCACGTCCCTCGCCTTAAGCCTCGCCTCTTCTAGGATAACAGGGGTCCCTAATATAAGGCACCTCCTCTCCTCCAGTGCAGGGCAGGTGTAAAGAAGATTAATATAGATTATAGGTGTAATAGGAAATATATCTTGTGATGTCTCTAATGTAAGCTGCACTGCACCTTAGTGGATCGATGCGCTAGGATTAGCATTGAAAAACGCTTCAAACAACTCAATCTGTATATACATTGCAACACTGGAAGAGTTACCAGGTCTTTATTCACCAAGTGGAGCAGTAGGCTCAAACTTCTAAATTATAAATGGTGTTACAATAAGAGCGCAAGATTTGAACTGCGCGCCATTTTGGCCGTCATGATTCGATAGGTCAGTAATTGTGACAGCTCAATATGAGACAGATAGGAGTTAGTAAAGATGGAGCACTGCATCATACAATAACGCGTCCTTATTGTTAAACATTACTATCAAAATGGTGAAAGTTTGGTTGCTACGATTCGTAAAGTGCGTCCAATTTACAGTAAAAATAATATTCCAAATTTATCAACTGTGAAAAGAATAACCGAAAAATTCGAAAGTACTGGTTCAGTTATTGATGTGAAAGACACGACACGATGACCACTACGAGCTCGTAGTGGTCGTTCAGAATAAAACATCACGGCAGTTCGCGAGAGTATTGCCGAGAGTCCAGAGACCTCAATTCGTCATCGTGCGCAAGAATTGGACATTTCAACAGCTACTCTTCACTGTATTCTCATTAAAGATCTGCATCTCCATGCCTATAAAGTCCAACTGATTTAACAACTTCTGTCAACAGACGATGCACAGCGAAGATATTTCACCAATTGGATCATCGAACAAGAGGTGAATGCTGATTTTGTGTAAAAAATCATCTTCAGTGACGAGGTCCATTTTTACATTGATTCGGAAAATCCACGAATGATTCATGAGAAGCAAATGGATCTCCAACGTATAACTGTTTGATATGCATTGTGGTCTGAAGCAATCGTTGGGCCATTATTCTTTATTAACGGTAAATGGCGAACGTTATCGTGACATGATAACCCAGTTCTTATGTCTCAATTGGAAAATATTCTTGAAGAAATATGACTTCGGCAGGACGGTGCCATTTGCTATACCAGCCGTGAAAAATTGACGGCCTTACACGAGTCTTTTCCTGATCGTGTTATCTTCTATTTTGGGGACCAGAATTTGGCCGCCACGATCTTGAGATTTAACACCTAGGGACGTTTTTCTGTGAAATTTTCTCTGAAGTCTCAGGTTTCCGCCAACAAGTCTACCGCCACCCAAGCATTGAAGGCCTAAATTGAACGCTGTATCAACGAAATACCGCAACACCTTTATGGAAAACCGTTATTGAAAATTTCGCCAGAAAAGTACTCGTATGCCACCAAAGTCGTGGCGGCCGTTTACCGGATGTGCTGTTCCAAACATAATTTCCAAATATCTACATTTTAAATCAATAAATATTTCAATATTTTGCTATAGGAAACCATGTTTTATTTAAAATTCACATATTGCTCTTATTGTAACATCCTTTACCATGATAAACTAGAGAGAAAAATAGGATATTTTTTAAATAAGTTAGCACGATAGAAAATAAGTAAGAAGAATTAATTTCTAATGTGACGATCCGAATAGGACACCTTCCTTTATGTCGTGTATGTATGTATAGTTTTAATACACGAAAGTATAGTATCATTTGAGGGGTTTAAGTCGTTATTTCATACTGAGTTGCATATTTACAACTAGCTACTGCTTTCTCTAAAAGGCTTATTTTAATGAAATTTAAAAAAAAGTCTCAAGAACCATGTGAATTGGGATAGAGGTAATTAAGGCTAAATAACTTCTAAATGGCCCTACTTATTCGACATTCCCCTTTGACAAACCACCTGTCTAACACCCTGTATATTTATCTCATACTTATTATCTTATTACTTATTATTATGTCAAAATAATATATACAAATAATAATTATATTATATAATGTACCACTAAATGATTTGAACCTTTTCATTGCTATTCATTGACTACAGATCTTTCTTTGGGGGAAAAAATATGTATTTCTCTGCCTTATGTATTAATATGAATATTGTCCACTTCGCCAATAACCTGGCAGATAATCATGCCCTGTATATCTCGCCTGTAACTTTTCTCTTCAGTTCCAGTAAGATATGGATCCAAAGTAATGATCCAAAACATCTCACCCAAAGTAATCACTCAACCATTTCACTATGAAATGAATAAAATGAAATTGCTCCGTTGGAATGGCCACAACAGCTACCCGATTCTAATTCTATTAAAATTATTTAAACACATGTAAAGCACAATTTCCTCGAAAGATGATACGGAAAGAGTAATGGGTAGAAATATGGACACGTTTACCTGAATATGCATTTTTGTGAGGCAATACCTTTCTGTAGTTTTTCGTTTTCGAATAATAGAAGATTTGAAATTATGCTATTCACTTATTACTTTGACAGGTATGAATGTAATTTAATGGTTGAAATATAGTTCGCTAATACAGTACAGGAAAGCTTTATATAATCTGTTTATATCGGAAGAATATAAACCATATAACAAAAGCCTATGATAATCACAAGATAAATGAATGCACACTATAGATAATATGGCCACACCCTTCCGTCTCTTGGCGCCGAAGGGTTATTTATTTGAATTACCCTTTATTCGTATTTTTCAAGTCGTACATCTTGTTTGAGTTAAAAGCGTAGGCAGATTAAAGATTTAGTAAATGGCTGTGTGTCTAAAAATGTTTAGATCACTCGACGGCTCCTACGAATTGGTGCCAAAGTTTAAAATGGCGATTTCTATCGGTTCATCCTCGTGGATCCTGTGATTAATCTTGTTACATAAATTGTTCGTATGCAGCTAACAATTATTTACTATCCAGGGCTGGGTTAGTTATCAGAATTTGTATCCATTATAAGTTAGTGTACTAATTCAATCATTGACTGTGTGTGTCTAAAAATGTTTAGATCACTAGGCGGCTCCTACGAACTGGTGCCAAAGTTTAAAATGGTGATTTCTATCGGTTCATCCTCATGGATCCTGTGATTAATCTTGTTAAATTGTCGGCATGCAGCTAACAATTTTTTACTATCCATGGCTGGGTGGGTTATCAGAATTTATATCCACTATAGGTTAGTGTACTAGTACAATCATATGAATTAACACTGATGAAGCCATATGGGTGTGGCAGTTTACCAGGCGCGGCGAGGAAAAATGTTACCAATATATTATTAATCAACTAACCAATACCAATTTTCAGAAAGTATTTGCACACATATCTTAAAACATTACACACCTCTAGACCACATTAACAGATCAGAATTTTTTTTTATTATTTCTTATAATTTGTCGAAGTCTTAAACCCCTAAACATTTTATGTAGGTGGCCTAGAATAGTCATTGTCATGACTGATAAACAATCCTAATTGTTGTACAGATGTAGATTAACATTTTGTATTGTCAATAATGCATTTAATACTGTTTAAAGCGTTTAAAGTAAACAGCAATAAATTTAGTTACGTTAGTGATTTTTTTTAATCAATGTCATCAAGTGAATGAAACACTTTATTCGGTACACGTAGAGTAGAAGAAAATCGGCCGGGCAACTTGAAGCAGTAAAAGCTCTGGTTAATGAGAGACATAGCCACCGATATGTGGCTAATTTGTTAGGAATTAGACAATCAACAATTAGTCGAACAGTTAAGCCTTTCAATGAACTTGGAGTTACTGTAAACTCCAGGACAATGTCGTAAGATGTCCACAGATGAAAGAGATGAGCAATAGCTTATGCAAGTCGCGTTATAAGAAGCAAACACTTTACTAGTTTAGAGCTATCAGAGCTCTAGCAGTTGCTCGAAACGTATCAAAAATTTCTGGTCTGGAGAAGGCTTAGTGAAGGAAGATTGGACAGTAGAGGAACAGCTACTACACTACTGCTCACCAGAGAACATAGGGTCTTACAAGAGGACACGTCAATTGGACCATTGGCGACAGGAAGTGAGTTTTGTTTCCAGACGAAACAAGAGTAAGTTTTAATTCATCAGATGGACGTCAACGAGCCTGGCGGAAGCTAGGAGAGAGGTTTGCTGTCTGCAATATCTCTCCAAGGATTCCATTGCTTGGTGGATCAATAATGTTTTGGAGAGAAATTTGTTTCAATGGTCCCATGGATTTGGTTCCTGTACGGGGGAGATCAATGAATGCGTATTTCTACGTAGAAAACATCGTAGAAAAACATGTGATGCCATTTGCTACGTTTGTCGGAGTCAGTTTCATTTTCATGCATAACGCTCGGCTCCACGTTGCTAGAGAGGTACTTCGATTTGTGAACATTTCTCAACTATGGACTGGCCACCAAGAAGCTAAAATATGAACCCCATAGAGCACATATGGGATGCACGAAAATGATCAATTAGGCGCTACATACCTGCCCTTATGACTCTTAGAGAACTCGAACAAGTCGTTCTTGTCGAATGGGAGAATATTCCTCAGGAAACCATTCATCACTTGATCAATAGAATGTCCACATGGATGGAAACAGTGATAAGAGCTAGAGGATCAGTATTAATTCAGTAGCGTGTAGGATCCACGCTACTGAATTAATTTTTTTTCTAAAATATTATTAACACCGTTTTCATTGCATTTGACATTATTGTTCTTGTCTGTTATTTATTCACGTCTCTTCTCCCCAACTAGTACCATTCTAATTTGTTAATATAATTTAATAATTGTTAGTTGATATAATTTAATTATAATATCACGTAGATACAATGATTTAAATCTTCGAAAAAAACAAAAGTATTATTGTGGAAAGTTTCATTCATGCATTAATTTTGTCCAGGAGCTTATTTTTTTATTTTTATGGAAAATATGAAATAATATATCAAAACCAATACCTATTTTTATACAAAAAGTAATATAAAAAGTGATGTAAAAGAACTAAATCCATATTTATTCTGAAAAAGTATTTGCACACGTATTAAAGTACAAATAAAATATAGGAATGAATAAAATCCTTGCCTTGGAATCTTTTGGGGTAACCTCGAGCTTTACTAATAGCTTGTAAGCGTCGTGGCATGCAATTTACTAGATTTTCGGTTACTGTTATCGGAATTTACGCCACCTTTCTTCCAAGGCAGCTTTTACTTGTTCCTTGTTTCTTAGATCACATTCTCTAATCGTCTGACGTTTCCCATAAATTGACAATTTTCTCAAGCCCAGATGATGGACATTATCGCGAGGGCGTGTCTTTAAAATGGTTAAATAATTTGTTCATTATACCATTAACAAAATACAAATTGCCTATCCACTGGCAGCGAAACAACCCCATACAATGACAATACCACTAAAAGCTTTCACAGTGGGCTGTAAATATATTTTTTAATCTTCGCCTTACCTTGTATTAGTACTTGTAAATTAATCTTTTGTTAGATGTACCTGATTTTTAAAAAGGGCCGGTCCATTACTACTTTTCCCATTTTACGTAATGAAAGTTATGTGGTAAGTAATTTATTATAAATAGGATGCGAAATATTTGCAAAACGTATTTTTCTCCTAGCGAAATTCTATGAGACGGGAAAACTTCCAAGTGCAGCAGTAAAGTGAGAATGTCACTTATACTATTGACTTCAGGATTTACAGGATCATTTTACGTTCCTAGGGTTATAAAATATTTTACAGATTGCCTAAGACCTATGCTCTGTTTTGCGAACAAAGCTAGGTTTTATAGTAATTTTATGGCATTCTAATATGCTTTTAAAACTTTCGTAGAACATTTTTCACACTAAATATATACGAGTATATTTTATTAATACATAACAACACAACTTATTGTGGATGTTAAGACCAAAATAATACTGCTACGTTTCCCTCTTCTTTCTTAACGACTGTTGTGTATTCTGAGTATTCTATAGTTCTTAGTTTATTTCATAAATAAACTAAGTAAATTACCAAGTAAAATACGTTTGATAATAAAACACGATTAAAATTATTCATTTATTTTGCAGCTGAAGTAACTTTGCGTTATTACAAAAAACGGATTACATTACAATTTTGTGGTATTCTTCTGGCATATGTTTATATAAAGAAAATACTGTTTCTAGTCAAATAATCCATAGGTAATTACTGGATAACAACACTTCACTTAAAAATATGTCTGAAAAAGGGATATTAAAACTCAAAATTTAAAAAACAAAGTTTTCACTAATTAAAGAAAAATAACAAAAAATCCTGTTTTATTAAATTTAATTTTTGTAATAGATAGCCTAGTTGCTAATCTACTTACCGTCATATTGCGTCATTGGCGCCATTTTCTTATTTTAGCATGTAACAAAGATATTTATCTCATAACAATACAAGTTTTATACAACAACATCGTTTTTAATAGCGTTGAACATGTCGAAGTTTGTGCCTGAAAACTACGATTTGCGAACAGCATTAATTTTCTGTTACCATTTGAATAAAACTGCTGCAGAATCGCATCGAAAGCTTGTCGAGGCCTACGGTGAGCATGCTCTTGGTAAATAACCGTGCTTTGAGTGGTTTAAAAAAATCAAAATGACAATTTTGACGTGAGAAGCGAAGAACGTGGAAGACCACCGAAGAAGTTTGAAGATAGCAAATTGCAATCATTGCTGGATGAGAATAACGGTCAAACGCAATATGCAACGTGGATCAGTTAAATGTGACACGAGAAGCTGTCTCCATACGTTTGAAAGCCATGGGAAAGATCCAGAAGATGGGAAAATGGTTTTCACATGAACTGAATGAAACACAGTAGAAAAACCGGAAAACCATTTGCGAAATGTTACTCGCCAGATACAAAAAAAGTCATTTCTCCATCGAATTGTGACTGGCGATGAAAAGTGGATAATATTTCGAGAATCTTAAGCGTAAAAGATCATGGGTAACTCCAGGCGAACCATCGACATCGACTGCAAGGCCAAACCGCCATGCACGGAAGACAATGCTCTGTGTTTGGTAAGATCGGAAGGGTGTGATCTATTATGACCTGCTAAAACCTGGCCAAATCGTTAATACTGAATGCTACCGACAACAAATCATCGATTTGAATCAAGCTTTGCGTGAAAAACGACCAGGATATCAAACAAGGCAACACAAAGTGATTTTGCTTCATGATAATGCGCCATCACATACAGCAAAATAGGTCAAGGAAACGATTGAAGCGTTTAGTTGGGAAATACTTTCGCATGCGGCTTACTCACCAGACTTGGCTCCATCCGATTACTACTTACTTGCATCGATGGGACACGCACTTGTTGAGCAGGGCTTCACTTGTTACGAAAATGTACGAAAATGGCTCGACGACTAGTTTGCCTCAAAGGAGCAAGAATATTGTCGCCATGGAATCTACAAATTGTCAGAAAGATGGGAAAAATATATAGCTAGCAATGAACAATAGTTCGTATAAAATATTTTTTATTATTTTCAAACAATAGACGTGTATTTTTTTATACAAAAGATTCTTGTTTCACATTTACATACCTGGTAAATATCAATTTTAATTTTATATTCTTATTTCCTTGTTTTTATTTATTTTTTTATAATTCCTTTTTAATTTATTTTTTTATTTTTCATTTTGTTTTTTTTTTTTATTGTAAATAAAACAAACGTATATTTGGCCAGCATGTTTCAATTTCAGCATCCTAGAACCCATTCAGCATCCTAGAACCCTAAAAAGAGTCTCATTGCCACGACCATGTTGTCGGTCGTAATTCGCAAGGTTACAGTTTTTTTATTTATAAAAATTAAATATATTAAAAATGTTTTTATTAAAAAGTATTGAAAAACCTTTGGCGATAACAAGGATAAAAGTGCATTTTGCCTCGACCGGGAATCGAACCCGGCTCTCCCAATTTCCGGTTGAGTGCTCTGACCGCTGAGCTATCGAGGCACACTCATTATCCCTGCTAATGCGCCAGTTTTAATGCGTCACTACAAACCTTTATATAATTTTGACCGGAATTTTTATATAAATACCACTTTGGTTGTACGATTTGTTCCGATTTCCACTACTCAACAAGTTGGAATCAGACAAATAAAAAATAAATGAACCGCGGAACGCTATTCCCTCATCAAGTCAACGGTTGATGATTCATTTTTATGAATAAAATATATTATGATTGGCAACATCGAACTACTTTTTGTGCTATAAATAATTGTCATCGTAAGCGTTATTCCCCTACAATTTTTATTTTCACATCGTTAATTTTAGTGACTATTACTGGAATATCGTAAATATGTACGATATCCCACGATCATGCTGCTATAATTAACCTTAATACAATAGTACACGCTCATACCGTATTTATTATAAATAACTATTAGATAATTTCCTTAATGGATGAATGAACAAATAAACACCTTAAAACCTTACTACTCAATTCTACTCTCGGCCACTCAATTTCTATCTCGAAATTGAGTGGCCGAGAAAAATAAACCAACACATAAATGCAGAATATGTGTTTTATGCGACAGTTTTACTTTTTTCAAATAGCCCACCATCGTGCTTTTTCATGACCCATGGACAGAGTGGGCTGTATCCTATCCACCTCAAAATCAATAGATGTCGTCTGGTAGACGTCCCTAATCAGAATCAGTCGAAACCTGATCGATCCGACACGATTTAATTGAGTGATCGTGCTAACAAAAAAAAAATTCTCAAATAGTCCACCACTGTACTTTCCCATAACCTATGTACATGATAGAGTGTATTCTATCCACCTTAAAATCAATAGGTGTCGTCTGGGAGACGTCCCCGATCAGAATCAGTCAAAACCCGATCGATCCGACAAGATTTAGTTGAGTTATCGTGCTACAAGAATAAATGCCGATGACAACGACACACACACACAACAAAATTTTTTTAAAAACCATTTTTTTTTGTTTTTAGGTCGAAGAACGAAAATTAAATCCAAAAAAAAATAATTTTTTCAATTTTTCTTTACACGATTACATTACTTTTCCGCGTATAGTGGAGCGCGGAAAAGTAAAAATCACAACGTATAAGTTATGTATCATCTTCACTTCTGTACTTAATCTGTCTGCATTCGAATCATCAACAAGCTGGTAATATTATATGTGGCAGTATTTTCTCCATTTTACGGCAATTCACCGATAAAAACCAGAACGTGATAAACACATTGCCATATTGAACTGACACTAAACAGGTTTTTCGTGCACGTAATGAAAATAATAGACACTTAACGAGTTTTAATAGTTGGGCTATTTGCAATATTTATGAGGCTTTTATTTAGTATCGCTCTCATTGCAAATATAACGCAGATAAGAAGTTTATTATTACAATGTAATTTCGGGTAATTAACATGAAATATTACTTACCAGTTAATATACTTCATGCTGTCGTCTACATAGACATATAGTTAAATTACCTACATTATGAAAATATTGTTGTTAAATTCATACAGAGCTGGCAAATCCAAATTTATTTGTGAGTGGTAGAAAAGGAGACAAAAGTGAAAACTGATGTTCTAGAAAGAAATAGCTTTTATCTAAGTTGCGTAGTTTTGTATTTGTATGACTAAAAATTATTTTTCATTATTATTTGTGTCTTTGGGTAGGTAACTAGTGTGCAACTGTATTCATAAACTTTTAAAACGGTAATTTATACAGCTGAAGAACAGGTGCAGTTTATTAGATAGTACTATGGAAATAATACTGATTCGAAAGTTGTATGATTTACATTTGCGTTTGAAGACTGATCCATTTCGCCGATTCAAACAATTATGTTATGAACATCACTCATAAGTTTACAATAGACTTGTGAGAATATAATGTGTCAAACCTTGCTGAAATTTCGCGATCGCATTGTAAATGGAAGGGTACAATTGAATGGCCTCCAAGATCCCCTGACTTAGCCCTATAATAATTTTTTTATGGGGATATACCAGAACGAAAATTTACGAGCACGAACATCAAATAGCTAGTAACTTTGATAAATTACGTGCTAAAATTGTAGTTCTACGTGCTGTAGATAGAACATGAAAGTTTGTTGCGTGAAACGTGTTTAGTACAAGAACTCCATTGTCTCGTAGAAAGTGATAGACTGCTATTCCATAATCGACAAATTAATATCCAACGTGAAGAAGATAGGCGCTTTTAAAAGCACTGCCTCGAAGACAATTGCGAAGCTGGTGAACAAAACGGTATACTTAATTACGCTTCTGGTCAATATACTTTTTTTTTAATCCGGACCTAAAACTGTGCTAAAATTGAGTCCAAAGTTCGTGATTTCGATCAAAACGGTACAATTACAGTAAAATGTCAACAGTTTTGAATAAGCGAGCACGTTTTCGTTCAAAATGGAGTAATTTTCATACAAATTTAAAAGATGTCAATCAAAACGAAATAAGGGACATCCATTTTTTTGCACTTTCAATACTGTTTTTAATGAGGCTACACTTCGTCTTCGGCTACAGATGTCTGCAGCACTTGTACTTTTTTGAAAATAAGCTAAAAGTACAAGTGACCTCAGACGAAAAAGAAAAGACACGGGTAGAGCTAAACAATGGCTTAATTGCATCCTAGTGGCAATGAAAACGTAATAATTGCACCGGTCGCAAACAAAACGACATATGTAATTGCATTTTTCAAATTTAAGTATCTTCCGTTTTATTAGAGATAGGAATCTGGATTTAACATTGACATATGTTATAAAGTCACAAACTCCATATAGGTAAATAAAAAGTCACGCCAAAAGCACACTGCAAGTATGTCCATTCAGTCTTTTGCTCCTCCTGTAAAATTTTATTTCATGTAATTATACCGTTTTGTTCGCCAGCTCCTCAATTATGTTAAGATAAACTACCGAATATATCATTCTCACCATAGCCTATTGTAACACTTTGGGGCACATGATTAGCAACAAGCTACTATTATGTTAATTTTAATAATGTTAATAGGGTGATCGACAAACTAAATGCAAACGAAGCACTCTCTCTCTCTCTTATATGTTCAGCAGACGTTCAATAACTCAGCTATACGGCAAGATTTAATGTACGATACACTCACGATCAGCCAAGGATTTATTTGTCAATAAAAGATTTTGAATATACACCTACTTCCTCTGGTACAGTCAATTCATTTTTCGGTAAACAGGACTCTCTGAAACGCGTGAAAACTAAATTGGAAACAGAGGGGGTATTGTGGACCTCCTCGTAAGTAAAGAGGTAGATTTTTCTCAACCCAACATACACGTACTCTTTTTGAAAAACTTCATATATTTTAAACATGCTCCCTTTGAAAGTTATTTTCCCACAATAAATGGATTTTGAGTCTTGCGCCAACATTTACAACATATCATGCGGATATACTGGAATACTGTCAGTATTGCAGTGTCGTGTGTTCAGTGGCATCTATTGCTCTTGTTGTTTTGGATACTACAAAATCTACAACTGAAAGGTAATATATTGTTTACCATATCTCTATATTTGTGAGCGCGGAATCCTGGATCCACCCCTGACTTTTTCGTCATGTACGATTTACTTACGGGCTTCAATTATTACATCATATTCATGCTGCGTAATATGTAGCAAGGTTAATGGTTAATACCAGAAGAATTCAGGTTTTCACGAGGAGCCTAATATTACTAATATTTGCGGGTACAAATTATGTAATATCCATTGATTTATGGTTGGATTGAGCATTTTAGGATGTGGATACTCAAATGCAAAGCAAGTTACTGATAGAGATCGCACATACGATAAACCAAATTAATTGTATTTTTCTTATTAATTTTAGTGGCCCCCGTAATTGCATCCCGTGAAGCCGGAAGTCTGCCAAAGTTTTTGTCACAGAACAGTATTTGACTTTGAACCAATGCTTTCCCAACTTTAAGAGGTTTAAGTGGCACTCAGTCCTGAAACTCGCTAGATTTGTGCACCAAACTTAAGATAAAAATGATTCAAGGATATGTCAGTGAATACATTATGTGTAACCTTCATCACTGCTACGTTCCTGCTTTTTATAATAAGTCTTATTTCTGGATGAAATTGACTAGATTTCATTCTGAATTGATTGGGCCGTTACTTGATGAAAATCCATATTTATATAAAATTAAAACATTCTCTGGTTAGAACATTTTTATTTTTTATTTGTTAAACATAACAATTGTTTCGCCAGTACAGTGGCTTCGTCAGATGTTGAGTACATAGTCTATGTACTCTATACATAGACTATACCAGCATTATTTAATTTAAAATTCCTGTTTATATCGATGTTTCTTTTATATGACGATTAATCGACGAAGGGTCTGTTACGTAACACGTATCCAGTGATATAAATCCAACTCACGACAGTGGCGCAATACAACCCAAGAAATAAAAAGAAGTTATAGCTGAATTAACGCTAAATCCCGCAATATATATAATACCTTATAAAAAATGAAAAGCTTTACAAGGATCCTTCTCACAGTCTCCTGCGATCTTGTATTGTCAAGGTTTTTCGTTAGTTTCGTAAATCACAAGAGGAAAAGGCTAAATGGTGACAGCGATATGTCATTTCTTAAAACAAGTTACTACAACGTACAGTGTGATTTTTCGAAAATTAATGTCCGTCTACGTGGCTGAAGTTTTAATAATAAAAAATTGTCATGTCAGTTCCTCTATAAATATACAATACATTTTGCCAATTGACATAAGTTATGTAAACATTTTCATAGCAAATTATAACCTCTAATTGCATCCATGTAGTCTATACAAATATGGTCGTGAATTTATTGGGTTGCCCAAAAAGTTGTTTCGTTTTCCGAGTTAACCACTTACGCCAGGGCCTATGACGTCATGCGCAGAGCTGCAGCCTTGGAGTCTTCCTCCCTATTTAACCCTGTTATTTAACTGTTGTTCACTGCCGTTATACTCATGAACTTGTTGCATTATTGTTGTGTGTGAGCTTAATTTAAAACGAGTGAAACCGAGCATTTTAGGTGCATGATGCTTTTTTATTTTAAGAAAGGCAAAAGAGCCGCTGAAACTTGCCGCAAATTGTGTTCTGTGTACGGCAAAAATGTTATTTAAGATCGAATGTGTCAAAAGTGGTTCAAGAGATTTCGATCTGGCAATTCTTCCCTCCCGGGCGTCCCAAGGTCAGGCCGACCTAAAGAAGTCGTTCCCGAATATTTACGAGACTTAGGTGAGGCAAATCCTCGCCAAACTATGGTTTGGCGTAATCTTGCAGAAAAATTGAGGACATCAAAATTTAGTGTACAGAATCACCTTAAACATTTTGGGTTTGTCAGTAGACTTGATGTTTGGGTTCCTCACAAACCCAGCTAATCCAATTTAATGGATCGCATCAACATCTGCGATATGTTAAGAATTCGTCAACGTAGCGATCCCTTTTTAAGAAATATGGTTACTCCAGAGATGAAAAGTGGATCATTTACGACAACGTCAGTAGCAAAAATCATGAGGAAAGTTTGGAGAACCTTCTCAATCCACACCAAAGGCAGGGCTTCACCCCAGAAAAGTTTTGTTGTCCGTCTGGTGGGATTTTAAGGCAATCATTTATTTTGACCTACTCCCGAGGAACGAAATATCAAATTCGGACGTTTAGTGCGAACAACTACAAAAATTTAGCCACGCTATGCAGGAAAAGAGCCCAAGACTTGTAAATCGTAAGAAAATAGTCTTCCATCACGACAACGTTCGACCTCATACTTCTCTGCAGACCCGGAGGAAATTGTTGGAGTTAGAGTGGGATATTTTACCCCATCCACCGTATTCTCCAGACCTCGCACCCTCGGATTTTCACCTATTCCGCTTAAAGGATAACAATTTATGAAAATTAACACTTTTCAGTTACGAGGAAGTCATAAATCATTTAAAAACGTTTTTTACGAACAAACCGCAAAGTTTCCATGAAAATGGTATCATAAAGCTTACTGAGAGATGGAAGAAAGTTATTGAAAATGGAGGAACGTATATTATTCATTAAAATAATTTGTAATAACTATAACGTTAATAATAAATACTTATGAAAAAACCGAACGAACTTTTTGGACAACTCGATATCTGAAGATGGTAGTAAACTGAAAATCGAAACGTAAGAATATTTTTCATTAAATTAAGTGAACAACAACGCATTAAAAAAGTAAATGAAATATAATTACATTTCGCAAAAGAAATAGTTCTTTTCACATTTCTTTATATTACGTCATCATTTTTTCTCCAATATCTTCTTTCTTTAATTTCTTAATTAGAAGCGTATAGTACTAAATTATTTTTAACACTATTACTTCAATAAATAATACACGAACACCTTCCACGTGTAGAAGAAGCAGATGACAGTATTAAACAAACATTGTAGAACAAACTAATTGTAAGTACAGTTCTTATTCACAAATTATATATAGGAAATTCCAATCTATTTGTTATCTTCACATATGCAGCAACAATATGGACTAAAGTCGTTATTTCTATATATTTCTACCGTTACTTCAATTAAGACAAAGTCATAACCGTTAGCTTTTAATCTAATTCTCCTCCTGCTTAATATACAACAATATTAGTTTGTGTATTTACTATACTCGATATAATTCAATAAGTACGAAATGTAGTCGATAATGTTGAAAATAAATATGCCTACATAACATGTAGGTATGTAGTTTTTAAGACATTAGTTTTGTGTGCATTATTTAATAGCATATTTAGGAATTTGCAATTTTATTTTCAATAGGAGATGCATTTTAATAAGTAGTCATTTAATAGTTTTAGTAAATTTCACGCAGAAATAGAAAAAGCATTTATAAAATTGTCTGAACAACGTTTGTCTTTTGGCGAATACTTACCAGTACCAAGAATTTATTATCTTCAAATTTGGACATATAAAAACTGACCTGCTTCCCCCTAAAGCCCAAAGTTGGCAATACTGGAAAGTTCGGGAATTCTCGACAGAAAACTTTAATATTGACATGATTGAGTTAAACATGAAATTGGTTTTTAATATTTTCTTTTGGGACATTTTTCCACGCCATTATTCACCCGGCGACGGTCAATCTCACATTAAAATTAAAATTCTAAATTAGTAATGACACTAATGAATGACGATATAAAATGCAATGCTGCAAAATAAGAAACATCAAATCAAATTTCAATCACGTCTATTTTTACTAAACGGCTGTCTTCGTGTGTGTGTGTCACGAAATGTCTAGATCGATGTACGAATGGTTTTCCTTCGAATTTTGGCATTTTGACAAAATCAATATAGTAAATCGACCCTTGCGAACAACGTGGTAACTTTTGTTTTTTGATCCGGAGCCTCTAGATGCATGCTCAAGAGGTGCCTTCGATATGAGCGAGGAGGCGGCGAAATATTATTGCGATTTGCTTACTCGTTCACAGTATTAAATGGCAATCCCGAATACTGCGTCAATTCCATCTAATATAAAAATTGACACTAATGTCATTTATATATGGTCGCAAGTAAATAAATATATCAACATTTTATCCGCTTTTCGGCACAAATATATTTGAATATATCGATCCCAGGGCAAAGCTAAGCACAGTTATACTAATATCATAGTTTGGACACACGTCTAACTCATGTAAATTAATTAACATTAATTATCATTAATTTATTTTAATTACCATCTCAAAGAATGTACGTATTTCGTTAAGATCACATTGTAGAATTATAATACATTGTCTTGTATGTACATATATAGACATAAAAATAAACAAACATATTACATGATCATGCTCAAATCTATATTTTGTATTTACAATGCTACTGTATTTCCGGAACCGGAGTACCGGAACTTTACCAGGATCCAGTACTTCAGACACCCAATAATCCCAATTAATGACATCATTTATGTTTCACACTTTTACATGATCACAGACATTTTTCACTTTTCATTTCGCATTATGACATTAGGAATTTGAAATAAGATTTTCAGGGACAGTTTTAAACTTAGATTGATTTAATCGGATTATATTATTCATTTATTTTATCAGAATAGAAACACAGCCTTAACACCGATTAAATTAACTTCAGTTTAAAACAGCTCAGCGAGGTCAAAAATACAAGCCCTTAACCAATTTTTAACATTCAAATTTTAAACTGATAGTCTCAAGGCTGTATTTTAAAAAAAGACGTGAGGCAGTAGTTTTCTTTATTTTCACAAAATCAACGTTAACGTTGCGAAAACAACTAAAGTGTGTACCTTGTTCTAATGTGGTTGCTCTAATTATTACGTACTAATAAATGTGGCTGTATTAATTGGTGCGTGTTCAAAATAAGGCACTAGCTTAAAATTCCTTTCCACGTTTCAAGAAAAGCTCTCGCGATGTAGTGAAAAAGAGAGATTAGTGTAAATCAATAGTCGACAGTACACGGAATATCAAAATCAACTGCGCTAACTAAACCATAGTGGACTTCAATCGTAGGGGACTTTTTTATTTTTTTTTATTGGCTTGCCTTACAATGTAAGGTTTGAGTCTCCGGTAGTGGATTCACAATCCTGCTAAAGTTATGCCACAAGCTATCCTGAAACCCTGTATATGTTGACAACATTTGATTTATTTAACAAGACATATTTTCTTCATCGCTTCCGGTATGATGCCACTATCTAATGTACATAACAATCCTCTGACAATCTTTCACAAGTACGAAATAATTTTTCGAAAGATATGCCAAATTAACTTTTAAATAAGATTTAAATGTTATGTTTAAATAATATTTTGCAGATACTGTAACAAAAAAGCATGATAAACGTAATGAATTTTGAAAGATCAAGACCGTAAAGAACAATTTGGCACCCCGAGTGACGCCCCGTACGAGATACGAAAAAGAAGGGAACCAAATCTGGACTAGTAAATAAACAAATATAATTCCTACCCGCCCGTTTCATGAATTAAATAAAGATATGCGAACCAATTTCAACTTTGGCGCGCCTTTCATCCTATCTCACATTTCTTATACAAACAGCATTTCCGAGTATTTCCAAATGTAAATACGATCCCAGCGCACTGCGACGAACACACCAATTCAAAATTGTTTACACAATTGAACAGTCCAATGGAGAAGAAACAATGGAAATTATATTGACGTTATTACCGTGGCTGACTCTGTTGCATGTTTTCAAGGTTGGCTTTAATTGACTGCAATGATTTGCGACGAATAAATTGTCGTACTTTGGATCCAGTTGCAGATTTAATTCGTCAAGGTGAAATCGCCCCATATCGAGTAGGCTTTGCAAAATATATATTTTGAATATGTTGAAAAAAGCATAGTCAAATAAATGTGTATTATTTTGTAATTTTTTGTTGAATCATTTCAAATATCAAATAATACATGGGGGTAGGGCATGATAAAATATACAGATAAATTCAAATGGATTAAATGTACGAGTATCTATGCCACACAGAATATATGTATAGAAGTTTGCATATATAGAAAACGAGACAGATAAGGTGACACAAGATGGTTGTCAAATTCTATCCGGTGATATTGGCGGGTGAAAAATGTTCTGCCTCCGGGTATATGCTCTCCCCAAAATAAAGTATCTGGAAGGAAAGATGCAATCTTCTCGAATCATGTTTTCAGTTCTGGTGGAATAATCGAGAACACTCAAACGATGAAACGAAAATACAAAAAAAGAAAACAGACGCGAAGAAAAAAGATGGAAAATCCAAGAAAAATAACAAAAAGAAATAGGAAATAAAAGAGAAAAGAGATGCCCTGAAACTTTCTTCAAACTGAGAAAAAAGTTTCAAGATTGTCCACTTACTCTAGATATGGGGCGGCTTAATCAGTAGCCCAGATTCTTAACTATCTGGGAGATTAGATGAATGTTCTAATGATACAAAAAAAATACATATTAGGTATTAATTTGTAGAAACAATGAAAAACTCACAGGTCAGGTTCAAAAGAACCCGACACAAAGTCGAGAAGAAATCTCACAACTGAGAAAACTTCAATGATGAGTCTTGAACTCGATCGACAATCTGAACTTGACGCTATACTCGTAAACGTATTAACTGACTAAACGAGCGAACAAATAATTGATCAAGTTCCTAAAAAAAGATTTACACTTTAATATTGTTATTATACCATTTGCACCAAGTACGGCCTGAAGTCTTTGTGACATCGAGGGTACAAGGTTCTGGGTTATTTCAGGTCCAATTTGATCTCATTCTTATAATAAAACTGGTTGTAGCTACTGTTTATTTTATTTTATTTTTTTCCGACCTTCAAATCCAGCAAGTACCACAAATGCTCTATGGAATTTATATCCGGGTACTGGGGCGGAGCTTTGTTTTGTCTATGAACATTATAAAGTAACCATTCCATTGTTTTATTGACGGTGTGTTTCGGAGCATTATCCTGCTGGAAAATAAATGTATCTGTGATGCCCATATTTTTAGCACTGCTGTTCAAGTTATGGCGCAAATGTCAACAAATTTGTCTACATTCATAATATCTTCGATGAATCATGTCTTGGAAGGTTTCCAACACCATTCTAAGACATGCAGCCGCAGACTAAAACGTTCCCGCCACCGTGTTTCAGTATTGGTCTGACATGGCTCATTTCAAATGCAGCATTTGGTTTTCTCAAGTGCAGTGTTTGGTTTCGCATATTTAATATTTTCGGCTCTGGCGACGGTCGCAAATATGTATGTATGAAGGAAACCAAATGCTGCATTTACAATGACTCATCTCATGTCCTAACGAAATAGTCAGGATGATAAGTATCCTGTGGGGTTCTTAACACACGTTTTCTGGTATCGCCCAAACAGATTTCAAATTTGGATTCGTCACTCCAAATTACCTGTTGCCATTTTTGTAAAGTCCAGTGGCTATGTTCTCTGGCCCACCGTAACCGATTCATTTTCTGCCGTTTAGTTAGTAACGGCTTTTATTTTGCCTAAAGGAGAGACCGTTAAGTTCAAAAGTAAAATGTATAGAATCAAACTTTACCTTGTAAAATTTGTATCCTATTTTCTTTATTAAGCGTTTAGTTGTGGATACATTTTCCCCAATCCCTTGCATCCATGATATCATTTTTTTTGCACTAGATCGTCGGTTTGTTACAATCCTCTTCAGAGCATATTAATTTAAGCTTGAAATTTGGGGTGGTCGACCAATTTTATTCCTTTGGGCTGTGCATCCAGTTTTTTTATACAAGTTGATAATGCCTTGCACTGTAGATTTAGGCAGCGTACATAATCCACAACAAATTTTAAAGGCGTACTTAACGTAACATTAATACCGTTTAAAACATAAATCTGGAGTTCTTACACAACCTATTGGATCTGGGTTAATAATTTCACTGGTTTTACTACCAACAAAGCGATTTTAACACTTCGTTAACGGCTTCAAGTCGCATAAAGCAGACGTATTAAGTCTAAATCCTTGCAACATAACAAGATAGTTTCTTTGAATTTTACCCTAGAGAGTGCCTGGTTTCGCGTCACTGTATTCCCAACAGGTATAATTTCTCTGGAGTATCGTATGTCGGACAGAGAAGTGTTTATTGCAAGCTGCAGGAACATATATAAGAAGAATATAAGAATTGTAAAGGAATACTGTCAATTAACATTTACCCATAACGAACAGTAAATAATTGTCCTAATTATAACTCAATAAACGCATTAGATACATATAATGTTTTTTATTCTGCAGAATTCCACATATTTTGTGTTTTAAAACAAAACATTTAATTACGATTTTATCTACCGACTACTATCCATTATGAAATTAAATTCTGTTTATTTAAAGCATAAAGAACAAATCGATTTAATGAATTTTCCATTAAGTAGAAACTGTAATTATTTACTAATTAAATGACTTCCTTTGATGTACTGCGCTTTTAGTTTCATTACTTCTACTACTAACAATTGCACTGACATTAATTAACATTTATTGACATATTGGCGAAGCAATCTGGAGTGTAAAATAGTTTTTCTTAATGTACGTAGTTTCGTGTTTTGCCAATTACCACTACAAAATATTGCGCAGCAAATTTTTTAAACTGAGTAAGGCCCAAAATTAAAGAATTAACAAATTGAACGATATCCGATTGAAAAGAACCTATCGTATTATCCTATAGAAATAGCTGCGATGTAATTCGTATTGTAGTCCGGGGTGGTGGACAAACGAGCCATTCAAGAATGTATAGGATCTCTCAGTTGGACCTATATGATTTTAATTGCGCGCCATTCTGTCAAAGATAGGGCGTCAATATTTAATGACTGTCATCCACAATTATACAATGGCATTTCCATTACTGGGAATGGATACCACTCTGGACCACAGTACAAATGATACTGTTATAGACACGTACACAGGACATCTGTACGAATGACATTGTTACAGATATAACACAATCCATATTATAGACACTAAGGCAAGCGCTTGCTTGTAAGATAATTAACTGAATGCCCACCGTGTTCCCAGTAACATAAATCTATAAAAACTAATGTGTTCAAACTAAGCGTGTATGTATTTTACTGTAAGTAAAATATATTTTTAAACCCAGTGAAACATTTTAGTTTAATAAAGAAATAAGGGAAATAAAAGTAAAAATGATATCAGGCAATCTCAGGTAAACTGTTTTATGCATGTAAATACAGTTGTCAAATAATAAACGCTCCGTTTCGTTGCCTTTCTCGTTAAAAATAATGTAGACATAACCTTGATTTTACGATAAGACTTATGCAATCTTCGGAACAATTTATTCATGTAATACATCTAGAAATTGTGAATTAAGTTTTTATAAGCTACGATTTCAATTATTTTTTATTCCTTTTATAATCAAGACGAAACAATGTATAATGCATACCAATACATACATATAGTTTTTCATCGCTATTTGCCAAATAGAAAATCCCAAACGGCTCTTATTTCATGCCGTGGCTTGTTTTTATGGCTAGGCTCAGGTAGACTGTTCCGTTTATCGGCAAGATAAACGGAACGAGATACGATAAAAGAGTTTTTTATTTGGCAAATAGCGATGAAATGAATAGTACATGCATATCAAATATGTAGAAAGAAATTGTGCATGAACATTTTTGTTCTTATATGAATTTATAGAGTACTGAGTATTTACTAAGGATGATGAAAAAAGATACCAAATATAACCCAACTATATTAAGAATGACGATACGTTAAAAAGTATGAGGTCAACACATGATTGACCACAATTAATCAGGCGTATGAGTAATGGTAAGCAGGTTTATATAAGTTGGAAATAATGTACTATGGCGTGACGAATTGAAAATTTAGGAATGCTTAAAACATTACATTACGTACCGAAAGAAATAATGTAAGTATGATAATAACACCTGATAAAACAAAATAGATTTACTCTATGATTAATGGGAAAATTATCTAATAATCCTCCGATATATTTGTTGAGTAAATTTGTACGATGTATGTAAATTATGTAATAAGACTGATTTTAAAAAAATTTGTTATTTGAATAGAATTACAATATTGTCCCCCTCAAAATAGTTTCCTTGGGAAATCACACAAAGCTGGAAATTGTTCTTCTTCTAATCCTTATAAATGAACTTGAACTTGTATACTGGAATAGCCTTTAGCTGGTCGGTTACAGCCGTTTGAATGTTTCGGGTGTCCCAAAATGACATTCTTTGAGGTGATTTTTTCGATCTCGGGAAAAGGAAAAAGTTACAAGAACTCAAGTCGGGAGAATGTCAATAATAATCACCTTTCGCACAACCGAAAAGACACCATCTTTTCGGTTGTGCGAAAGATTTTTTAAAACCAATTTTGCGCAGATTTTTGTCATCCCCTAGTCATTGGTGAAAATCTGATGAACGGAGGTGTGAGTCAAATTTTAACTCTACCCCGACCATTCTGACTGTCAAACGACGATCTGAACGCGCAATATTTTTCATCGGTTCTTAAAGATGAAGGTTTGTCGCTGCGATGTTCATCTTCAATCGACTCGACTTCCTTCTGAAAATACCTTAAACCACTGACAAACCTTGGCTCTTGACAAAACACTACCTAGGCCTGCTGGAGTTTGGCAAAATCTTCTGTTGCACTGTGGTCAAGTCTGAAAGAAGACAGAAGTGATGGCATAGCGTTGTTTGAAACTGTCACTCATTTTTAGAATGCACTAGAAAAAATCATGTTTTACAAAAAAAAATCGCGACGGACAATCTCGGGAAGAGGAAAAAGTTACAAGAACTTAAGCCGATCGAATGTGAATAATAATCATCACCTTTTCCTCCTGATGTCCTTTTGGTCCAGTGAAATATTTTTTTGAGTGAGAATGTGATGACCGGTAGTGTGAGTCAAATTTAATTCTTCCCCGACCATTCTGACTGTCAAACTGCGATCTGAACGCGCAAAATTCTTCATCGGTTCTTGAAGATGAAAGTTCGTCACTGCGAGGTTCCTTCCACAAGGTTCCGAGTCAATCGACTCTCTTCCTTCTGAAAATACCTTAAACCACTGACAAACCTTGGCTCTTGACAAAACACTACCTAGGCCCGCTGAAGTTTGGCGAAAGTTCCCATTGCACTGTGGTCAAGTCTGAAGGAAAACCGACGTGATGGCAAACAGTTGTTTGAAACTGATGTCACTCATTTTTAAAACGCACTAGAAAAAATCATCTGTTTCACGAAAAAAATCGCGATGGACAACCACATGACCCTAGCAAGTTCAAACTCGTACTGAAGGCGCGTATCACATGATCACCTGTCGTCCCTCCAGGTTTCGCGTCCCAAAATATTGCCAGATCGAATGCTACCTTACCAGTCTCATTACTTAACTTACACACTTTACGTATATAGTTTTGAACAGTTACATATTTGCCCATAAATATAGATCCAATAATTGTATTTCAAAATAGCCACCTAAACATTCATATTTATCGTCCTTGCCATTTTATTTTGGGAACAGAATGTTGGTTCTTCGTATAACACCAATACCAATGCATATTTTTCCTATTTCGTCTATTAAAAATACCCCCACGATGATCAACATTCGTCGGTCCACATTATGATCATCAGAAAATTAGGATCTGCATCATTAATTCTGTGTCTCACAGAATCCTCTGTGTCTTAAATAATCATTTAGAAATAATTTTTCTGCCACAATAACACTAAACGCTTTACATTTGTTTTATAAGCTCTTAAAATATGTGTTTTAGATATATGGGATTGTTAAGAAAGAAGCACTTTGTGGGATTCTCGTGAAAACATAATGGTATCTCCAATTCCATGTCCCCTGTTAGAACACACACATTTCATTTTTTGTTTGACAAACTGCTTGTTGCGGACAATTTGGCAGCAATATTTTTAAAACTTGTTTTACTTGAAACAGGACTATCAGGGTATCTGCGTCGATATTCTTTTCGAGACGCTTGTGAGTTTCTCTGACATTCTATCAATATCTCATAAATGTTACGCCTTTCATCAATTTTATATATCACGATTAATTATTTACAAATACAAATAGCAAAAATCAGGCGTATAAAGATAATTGCCTCATAAACAGTAATATATTGTTATGAAGTATAATATAAAAATTGTCATTCTAACCAGCTACCATAGATCCTAATATTAATTTAAACTCTGTGAGAATATATATCGAAAACTGTTAAAGATATCTCCAAAAAGTTATATCTATTTGGATTCAGAAGAAATTAGAGATTCCTGTTCCTGCAATATATGGGTGTCTCAGTTGAAACTATAGGATTTGAAATGCGCGCCATGTTGTTAAAGATATGGCGTCAATATGTAACGACTGTCATCTACAAACCATACATCAACATGCACATAATTAATAGTTCAACAACAAATAACTTGTGTCCAACAACTGTATTATCACAGGGGGCGATCATTTACAGTTGCATTAACAAAAATTCACACAAAATTAGGCCAAAATGAAGTGCCTACACAATTAATAGTTCATAACTGAATTAAGAAATTTAAAGAGATGGGTTCTGTTACTGATAAGACAACACCAATACAACCTCGTCGTGGTTGGTCAGATGAAAATAATGTTGAGAGAAAGTGTACGGGAGTATCAAAACACATCAAATCGACGTTATGCACAACAGTTGAATATGTCAAGAGCCATTACGCATCGGATATTAAAGGAAAGATCTGCATCTGTCAGCATACAAAATTCAGTCGACACACTCATTAAAAGTTACAGACCATTTACAACGTTGTACACTTGTTAATTGGGTGTTAGAAAAGAAAGAGGGTAATGATGATTTTTGCAATAAAATTTTGCTAATCGATGAAGCACATTTTCATTTTGACGGATTCGTCACCAAACAAAATTGTCAAATTTGGGGTGCTAAAAACTCACATGCTGTTCACGAAAAAGAAATGCATCCACAGAAATGCAGTTTGATGCGCATTTTGAAGTGGTGGAGTAATTAGACGATACTGAAAATGAAGCAGGTAATTGTATCACAGCCTTGTTAACGTATGGGTTGTAGATGACGGTCCTTAAATGTTGACGCCCTATTCTTGACAGAACACAAATGGCACGGAATTCAACTCCTACAGTTCCAACTATAGGATAAAGAGATACCATATATAAGGTGTTTCATTAAAAACAGTTATTATTTGTTATACCCTATATGTTTCTTTAGGAATTTTTACCGCAAAATCAAAATCTGCAGGAAAAAAGCACATAGATTTGTTTGAAAAAAAAAAACGTAGATATATTAAAAATTAACAAAATAGGAGAAATCAGTTTTACGTGGGGCTATGGTGTAGTGTGGCATATAAACATCTTAAAGGTTATTTTAGACATAAAAGAGAATTGAACTTATAATGTAATTGGTTATATTTATTATTATTATGTATTAATAACGTGTTAATAATTGAACTTATCCAGTAATGTACAGCTTGTTGAGAATACCAAAGACTGTGAGATTTTCTGTGTATGCGTAGTGAAAATGTGAGACAGCATTCGAAAGAAAAAGGATGAACTTTACGCGCGGCCAGATCGAACTCTGTTTCACTCTGAAAAGGTCTCAATGTGACTGAGTAAAGATCAGGCTATTTACTGCGCACCTCATGGGCGGTCCGATATCAGTTTTGAGACTTGTTCCTATTATTGACAAGCTGCAATTTGAATAGCGTAAAAATGTAGCTGGTTGTGCTGTTGAATTAATATCTGCTGTATAAAGGAATAACAACACTACTTGTTACAAATAAGCATTTTTTCCTTAAGTTTTGACAACGAATGTACTGGTACAGGAATTGGAAAAAAAACCACATTGCTTAAATTTTCTTATATATACCAAGATTTATTGACGGATTCATCTAAGCTTTAGAAATAGATAATATCTGATCTGATGAGAATTTTCATGAAACATAAACACCTCTGAAGAGATGACATCTTCATATTATGTATAATGCATTTATCTAGAGTCTAGATGAATGCAAAGTATTGAATCTCTAAATACTAGAGATTCAATATTATCGTCTACCCTGCTTAATTTTTTATTAAAATAACAATGTTATTTCAGAATGTTAGAGAAGATAGAAAGAAAACCAGTTAATACATAGAATGAAAAATAAAGACCTAGGCAAAACTACTATTAAAGTTATCAAAACGTATTCAAAGCAACTATATCAAATATCAATCAAATTTTGCCAATATAAAATGCAATGGAGATAATATTTCATATTGCGTAAATGTCAAAGAGGCAATTTCATTCGTACTGTGGTCTGGGTGGCCGACTGGGCCCAGTATTGAGGTGTCACTGTATGATTGGGTTAGAATTCCAACGAGGGGAGTTTGGCTCCTGTTCCTGAGCATAGGTCTGTTTGTCCTCGTCTCTATGCATAACCTTCTCCTCCGCAGATTGAGACTTTAGAGGAAGGAAGTCTATTTCTAAGTATGGATCCGAACAAAGAAATTTTAAATACGACCAACTTAGAGGATGTTTATTTCCTAGTAATACTTTATTTAAATGCACTGAGCAAATGTAAAACTTATAATATACATTGTAGAAGAATTAATTTTAGGTATCAAGCAAACAATCAAGTTTAAATAAAATTTATAATGTTTACAGGTTTATAGTATATAAACACTTACCAAAAATACTACTGTTATCAGGTTCGTTAAATATTCGAAATAATTAAGACTTGATAAAACAAAATTTATTACACAAAACGCAATTAATGCATATTATCATTCTGTTTAAAACAAACTAATAATGCATGTTTATCAAAAACTAATTACATATTTAATATATTGCAATTCATGTTAATTAGTACAATTTTCGTCAATTATAAAAGATTTCGTGACTTTGCGTAACGATGCCACAACATCTAAAATTAGCCAGAGTAATTTTCATCTGCATTTGACGTGGATTTTTTATAACCCAGACATTCGCGTAATTAAAAGTTTTCGTATTGTTAGAGAAATTAATTAACCCCCGAAACAACTAATACCAAAGTTCCCCGAAACTCCGAATTTCCCTTTTATATTAACAACTAAAATTTACTCAAGCCTCTACTGAGCTCAGATCTTGGTACACAGGTATTGCCAAACTAACTGCAATAAAATATGTGGAAGCCACTGGAATGGGCCTGGAACTGTGGCTAGACACCAAGGATAAGTTTATCGAAGTTTAATTAGTTGAATTAACCGTTTCGCATGGAGCTGAAGAATTCCATGGGTCAAGAGGTTAACTACGCGAGAATTTACTTTGCTACAATAATAACTAAATATATAACCATTTACGACTTTGTTTACACAAATACACATACAAAATCGAGTGGTCGTCTACAATTCGTCTACAAACGCTAGAAAAAAATCTTGTTTACACGATTACATTACTTTTCCGCGAAGAGGAGAGTGTGGAAAAGTAAAAATTTCTTAAACATTTTGTCATATAAATCTAGAGAATTGCTGTGAATATTAATTTAATAATTGTGGTTATAAATTCGTCCCAAATTTTCAAACATATTTGAAACCTCTGAAATAGTAAATGCCAATAAATAATTGTTATATTTATCCAACATTAATGAAAGGATTACAAATATTATATAAAAAATGCGTATTGGTACGAGGTTATTTTAGGTCTATAAAATAGGGTTTATGAAAAGCATCTCGCTACAATATATGATTTACATTGTTCATGTTTTTTATACGTTAATAACTGGTTTTGCCGTAAATACAAAATATAGTTGTAATTACCGCAACGAACAAAACACTTGGTCAAACACGACGGAAAAGCTTATTGAATTGCTTGCACCTACATTGAGTCAAATTTATACTACATCTCGGCTATAACGAAGTTACCTCAATGAGCACCTTCAATTAGAATAAAAATATATATATAAGGAAATAGAAAATTACTTACTTAAAAATCTTTCTGAAAAATGCTAACTAACCTCGTTACTGCAGTAGTTACGACAAAGCGATGAATTTAAGATCTGAAAAGCTTTCTATTACGTCCATTATAATGAAACCTATTTTTTATTTTTATTTTAACAAAGCGGGGGAAATGGGAGCAGCCTTTCTGTTTTAGAAATTATTGTTCTCTTGAATAAATCATAAATCATTTAGGAAAATCCCGACATGGGCTCTATTTAAAGGCGATTAAAACGTTTTCTCAGTATTATACGGTTCCTGTGTTCTAAAAATACCTTTTATTTCTGTGTTCGTCTTAAAACATAATTTAAATAAACTTTTCCCAACATTTCGTAACGACGGAGTGAAATTTCCTACATAATCCTTTGTTTGTTGTATAATCATTACTCTTTTTTTGGCCGAACAAAAATATTAAGAGCTTGATAGCGGCATTTTAACACAACAGCGTTCAGCGTACAACATACAATGGTTCAAGATGTAATGAATTTATTTATTTTTCTTTTAACCTAAATCTCATCTTTCAATTCCCTATTTTATAGAACAATTAGTAACAGGCTCGTTAATTTTGTTTAAATTATACTAAGACATAGGAAGCAATATGTAGAACGGGTTATGATCATGAACCAGAGATATTTTTAGCAACATATAGCGTACCTCAGGGGTCTCACCTCGGTCCATTATTGTTTAATTATTTATAGACAGTGGCGGTTTCATTGTAGGTGCATTTATGCAGTAAGCCCCCTTAAAAATTCCTAAAAATACCTATTAGGTGTTTACTATACATTACATTATCATTATACATAGAACGCTCCGATATTTAATAATCTCACTTCAGCTTGTTAGATGTCGCGAGATTCGCCAGCTCTAGAATTTATCAGATTTGTCTACGGGATATTAAATCTGCAACTCGGAATATATGTTACAGGGAGTAAGGGAGTTCAGTACACACATCAGAGGACCGTTTAACCATGTGTTAGAAAGAGGGGACTCGGGTGCGTGAAACAAGACATATTTATACGTATCTTATGAAATTTGCGTGCACTACACGCAATATACAAGCGAACTGTACGAACCGTATCTGAACATGTTGAACTTTTAAAAGAATGCTTAGAATGTATTTTTGACAGTGCAGTCTCGTCATCAGTCATCATTGGATGCTGTCAAGATGAGCAGTTATTTGAATAATTTACAGACGCAATTACATATAAAAATCCATACATCCGTATACAAGGCGATCCCATAATGACATATCATTTTCTGCACAAACAAAGGAAGCGTGTGATATATTAATTAACCAAACTAAATACATTTGAGTTTAGAGAACAGCTGTTAGCGTCGCTAACTATTTTTCCCCAATAAATTTAGTGACTATGAGAAACAATTCTCCATTCAACATTTTGACAATGTAACAGAAACTTATGGATTTTTGGGCAAAGTTAAATTGAAAAGTGAATTAACGGTTATATACAGCAGGGAAGATCTTCATGAAGCAGCAAGTTACTTAGCAAGTTTGCAATTATTTATAGATCGAAACCTGACGGACTGTTTTAGTGAAACTGTTTTATTATTAAAATTAAATTTGTACCATACCCATGGTAAGTGTTGAAAGTAAACGCTGTTTCTCGACGAATAAAAGAATCCAAAACTTTCTGAGAAATACAATGGCGCAAGACAGACTAAACTCACTTTGCAAGATAAGTATGGAGAAAGTGCTAATTGCAGCGATTCCAGATTTTAATAATCTTGTAATTGACGTTCTTGCGAAGTCCAAAAACAGACGAATGGATTTCCTATATAAATAACTTCAGACTTGGGCATAGGTAAATTTATTTTAATTTTTCGTTTGTTATTATTTTATCGATTGCATCTCCAGACAAAAATGTCACCGGCCGCCACTGTTTATAAATGACCTTAAAATATGCACTAGTATTCACCAGTTGTCCTAAAACCTCTACTAAAACTAATAGCACAGCTAAACGTAAATACTTTCAAATATAAATAAAATTGTTGTAAAGCATAAAAAATTTGTTTTATTATAGGCAATTGCAGGCAGCATTTTATTATTTTGAGCATCTCCAAAAAAATTGGGTCTGTATTGGTTTAACAATTTAATCCTAAATACCATTTTTCCTACTCTACTGATGATGCATTTAAACCTATTATAATGTGAATAATGTAATTTCAAAAACCATTTGTTTAATTCGAATGACTGCTACATTGGTTATCAAATACTTGAATGTATAGTTTATTTCATCGCTATTTGCCAAATAAAAAATCTCAAAACATACCTTGACTTGTTTTTATGGCTAGGCTCAGGTAGACTGTTCCGTTTATCGGCAAGATAAGAGAGTTTTTATTTGGGAAATAGCGATGAAATTAATAGTAGAAATATTTTCGTTATAGCTCTTCCATTAACTGAAACAGTAATACATCAACTAAAATGTTAAAATTTGGGTTCAAAATCACCTACGAGGTGATAGGAAAAACCGACTGATTAACAAAAAAAAAAATGACATTCTGATAAAAACATTATGACTAATCAATATCGATATAAAACAGTTATCTCGTATATATTTGTGTATACTCGCGTATAGGTATGAACTACAATCATTGAAGTCTTTAACTAAATACATTTTGAATTCAACAATAAGCTTGAAGTATTTAAAATGCATTTTATAGTAAACCCTCCCTATGTATATTTGTCATATAAAGATTACATAGTAAAATAACTATAAATACATTTTCGCTATGAGAATTATAAATGCCTAATTTGTCCTCAATTTCTACATAGGTAAATGTTGATGTCCTTAATAGTCTATCACTCTATTCTATTACTTAATGAAAAAATCAGATCGAAAAACGTGATTTTCTGAAACCAAATAGACTATTCCTTTTCTGTCCCAATAGAGTAACATTGATTCATGCCGATACCCACCCATCCTGACATTTTTAAATCCAGTGGCTCTGTACTCGTGAATGTCCTGCTCAACTTCGTCAGCAGGAAGCGGAAATGTTTGTTTACAGCAAAATATTCCAGTTTGAAATAGAACATAATTTGATGTAGATGTCGAATAATAGTGATATTTGTGTCGATATCCACAAATAACATGTGAAGTGATATTTGTATTTATGTTTTGTATTTTGACGACCACGTTTTAATTTGCATTTTAATAGAATTTGTGTTTTGAATAGAAAGAATATCATTTTTTCTTTAGAAAACAAAATGTAAATTGCCTTGCTGAACTAATTTAATAAAATATATAATCAAAAATGAGACAAAATCAAAAGTATATTTTTTAAATATATGTATTACTCACAACGAAGTGACTATTATTAATAAAAATATGCGATATTTTTACGTATAGTAATTTCATTTTAGTCTGCCATTTTGCGACCAATGAAATATGATCGTAATATACTAATAAAATGCAGCTGATCAACATTGGATGGAGTCTCATGTTGCATCTACTAATGGTTTTTCTTTCAATTATCGAAAATGCCTTCTATCTAAAAACTCATATAGGAAAAAGTAACACATTCGTTCAAATCTAAAACTGTATTCCCCTAAGAAACATTTTTTTAACTTACGGTATAATACGAAATTATCGCCTCCATTTAACTCATTTGAATTCAGTGTGGTTAGGGACATTTTTAACATTTACTAAGATCAATACTATATAGCCCATAGAGCCATTATCTCCCTTTTACTTAAATAAAACCAACCTTACCTTTCAGGCTATGACTGGGGGCAGATCTTCCACTATTCCATTAAAGTGTAAACCGCACCCCCTGCAGGGATTGTACAACTACTGGATTGTACCATTGAGACTAAAATACCCCTCAACGTGAAAGGACAATGGCATATGTATCTACATTGTGGCCTGAATTACTACGTTCTCATGATATATTCGTTTCACCGATGAAGTAATAGACTGAACTGATTTTGTATTATTAATTAGTGGTCGTAATAATCCGATGAAATATTTAGGTTTTCAATTAAATGCGCAGGAATGTAGTCGTTAGTAGCAATTGCGCATTTTTTGGCTAAGAATGAAATCAGATATATCGCAACCTAGACCAATTTATAATAGAAATAGAGAGCAAACAGGAACACCAAATGCCAATAAATTTTGTTTCTATATGAGTGACTTAAAGAATGCATCATCGATGGCTATGAATTTATAGCCATCGCTATGAATTCATATAGCCAGTCATACAAGGACAAATTCATTAATGTGGACATCCCTACTGTGATCAGTTCTAATTTATCCCATGAAATGGTACTGAAATCCATGAATTTAATACTGAATTAAATCTAAGCTTGCAATGGGATCCGGATTCCATTTATTATTTATTTTGTGAAGTTGAGCATATGTACCTATATTGGCGGGACAATCAACCATATTATTAATTTAGCTCTAGTTTGTCTTCGTTCTGTCGTCATTGAAAATTATAGACAGACAATGTAACTCAATGTAATTTCAACAAATCTGTATTTGAATATTTTTCCTTTCATAGTAGCCCATAAATTTATTTTCATCAACATGAGATTCCACAGGGGCACTCAATAATAATCAATCTGACATATCAGTACATAGCGGAAGTTATTGATAATGGAAATCAAATGTATGTCATTTATATAGGATGTTTACTGGCTTTAAAAATCATAAAAAAATAAATAACTGCCGTAGTATATGCCTAGAGATATACTTTTTAGAAGTATATATTTTCAGTACTTTCATGTAGATACATTTTTATTTAAAAATAGTCTAATTATTCCTAATGTCTGGGTCGTCTCGGCCACAAATGAGTACTTATACGATCAATTCATTTCAGTATTTAGTAGAGATAAACTTCCGATTTTATTTATCAGAAATGGTAAATATTACTGACAGACACCTAATTCGAATACAGTCAAATACTTGTACAGCCAAAACAAAATTAAAACAATCAATCTAATAATTTTTGGACTAATATTATAGTCTTGGTTACATAATGCGACACGTTGGTGTTGAGCCAAAAAACAGTGGTGTAGATGATCGTCTGCGATAATATCTTACATAGGTATGTAACTATTTAGCAATGATATTAAACATGTCAATAACAATTGGCTTTTATACGCTTGACATTTCCGTAGTTTTTGACTTTACTTCATACATACTGATAGTATACAAGATATTTTTGAACTATATGAATCATATCTACTCTGCAGGTACACTTATAAGTTCTCAATTAAATACAATGTAAAATACCCAGTTATAATGTATTTCAAATTTGATATTCTGACTTTAATACTATAGAGTTCTCTGTAATAGTTATCATTCTTGTTATTAATTAATCTAGTTAAAGTAATATTTAGCAATATATGTGTGCGTTGACTAACCATAAAATACATACAGTAAAGTGGGTCCTTCCTATATATAACAAAATATGCAGGGTGTTATTTATAAACACTAACAAATACGTTCTATTTCCCTGCTACATGGGACCACTACTAGGGAACCTTTTGTAAATATTTATAGTACACTTTATAGTCAAGAAATAGCTTTACTATCTAGGATGTTTTATACAAAAACTTATTGTCAATGGAAGATTGTTTATCCAATACATGGTAGTGGGTCAGGCATTTTCAGTGTATGCCAGGATCGTATTAAGGTCTTATTAACCTGTTATTATGTTAAGCTTTAAGTCTTGGCAAGATAAAACTTCTGCAATATTTTTGGTTAAATATTTTTGGAAAGAATGTGACTGGTGAATATTAAAAGAAAATGTTTTTTCATTTTATCAAAATTAAAATATTCAGAGCTTGGAAATCAATTCAGTGATACTGAGTTCTATAAATAAAGTATTACATTAATCACATTATATTAGCAATTAATTTTATTAACAATATACAAGGTGATTTTTTAAAGTGAAAACCCTCCGTATCTGTGTGAATAATGAGTTTACAAATAGGTTCTTTAGGACTATATACATTATCATTGGCACACAAGCTACTAAAAGGTGACCAGAAATATTTTTCAACAATTCGAAATATTTGAAATTCGAGGTTTTATGAAAACGCAATAGCACGATTACCAACGTGAACAAGAGGATACAATTACATTAATAATAAATGTGTTTGTAATGTAATTTTATTCTCATTGTACGTAAGTGGATTTTTTCACTTAAAAGATGTTTCTCAAAAAAATGCGTTTTTGGTACCCATAAATTCCACATCACACATCAACACAAAAAACTAAATAAAATATCATTTT
The DNA here is from genome assembly GCA_037954035.1 of Rosalia funebris. Taxonomy (NCBI): domain Eukaryota; kingdom Metazoa; phylum Arthropoda; class Insecta; order Coleoptera; family Cerambycidae; genus Rosalia; species Rosalia funebris. The sequence continues at coordinate 15,675,942 of JAZFAV010000002.1, forward strand.
AGGGACGTAAAAAAATATCACGGCACGCCACTGGAATTATGAATGCCTAATTTTTTCCAAATTTTAATATTGATATTGCAATGATGATGTTGTTTATGTAGTTTAGTCTGTACCGTTATTCTATTACTCAAATGAATGAAAAAACAAAACCGTGATGTTCTGAAACAGTTCCCAAAAAAGTAACGACTGTCTATTCTACACATCCCCATATTTAAAATCCAGCGATTCTACACTTGTGAGGGTCCTATTCAATTTGCGAAGAAGTAAGCGGAAATATTTATATACAGCGAAACATTTCAATTTGAAGTAGAATATAATTTGACATAGAAGTAGTACCTATTGTAAAGATATTTGTCTCGATACCCACGAATAGCATGTGAAGTGATATTTTTATTAGCCTTTCGCATTTTGATCTTTACGTGTTACTTTGTACTTCAATAGAATTTATACTTAACAAAAATGTACTATGCTGAGAACTGTAGTGCAGTAGCGTAACGAAAAAAATTAAATGCGTTGATTAAAATAATCTGCAAGTTAATAAACACCCTGTATACAACCCAGGGTACTTTAACTATTAAGGTAAGGAATTAGATGAGGAATGTATAGTTTATTTAATCGCTATTTGCCAAATAAAAAATTCCAAACGGCTCTTATCTCATACCATGCCTTGTTGTTATGGCTAGGCTCAAGTAGACTGTTCTATTTATCGGCAAGATAAGAAAGTTTTTTATTTGGCAAATAGCGATGAAATGAATAGGAACATTTTATTTAACACATCCAAAAAAGAAGGAATATGATAAAATATACTTTTTAAGATAAGTAAAATAATGATGAATATAGCGTTAAAATTTTTAATAAATAATTTACTTAATTCTAAAGGTCTATTAAATTACGTTGATCAATAATTAAATTTATGCAGTAACAATCGAGACAGTGTTCTGGTTTCCAAATTAGTAATTAAATCAACACTTAACGAAGCCTTAAACCACAAATTCATTGGTATTAAACAATCGATTACCTGTGGGATCTTGGTTCCATTGACTCAATGTAACTTTTATTGGGTAAAATCGTTGTCTATTAATTTACGATGCGGTAATTGAATAAGAATTTCAGTTAGTGGTTAGATAAGATAGCAAATTATCATATTATTTTTAAAATATTTATGTTGCACTAGACACCGGATTTGACCCTAGAAGGGTCAGATAAAATCATCCAGTTTTACATTTTTATAATCCTTAGAAATACGATATTCCGGAATTATCTATAGGGTGCTTAAAACTTGAAGATACTAAATTTCGCTAATTGTAAGCTAAAATTAAAAAGTTATTTAAAAATGTAAGAATAGTTTTTATTATCAAATGTGAAAACTATTTGAAAAGGCTAACATATTTTATGAAATAATTAAAGTATGGCAATTTTTAAAGCTACTATCACAACATTTTAAATAATTATGCCGAAACTACACCAATTGCATAAAATAAAATTGCACAAAATATTAATATTTTACTAGGATATACTTAGGAAAATTACAATGTGGCATAATTATACGTATTTATGCATACAGTATAGTACAGTGGCAACCAAGAATAACCACATAACGCATGTTATTGTGACGTGTGATGAATATTGATTCATCGGGCGTCGTTGTAAGTACTAGGCGTAATGCCCACCGCCATCAACATTGGCTGATATATTACGGCAACGCTTTCGATTCATATCATGCCACTATAGACATGAAAACAAATATTTAATATCAATACTGACAGATAAAATGCAACATCCATTAAATATGGTTTAAATGGGTCGATATTTTATGAATATGCTGATATATTAACAGAAAATATGACTATAATTTGGGTACAATAAACTTTAAAAAGTACCAAATAAAATTCTGCAATAATTTGGACATTTTCTATGAACTGTAATCTCGTTAACATATCACATATCATGTATGCTGAAGAGTATATAGTTTGTGGAGGGTGGAATAGATTTAACAACCTTTTTCCCATAATATCTATACATATTCAATTGGGAAGAGACCGGGAGTCGTATTAACCATGGAAGATTAATTTAGGAAGATCTCAAAGAGATGAACGTTACTGTCACCATATCTGGCCGTATATTGTCTTGCTTCAACACAAGATTAGGTAACGTTTTGAGAAAGAGAAATAGAAAGGTGAGTTATAGAAGATACTGTATATAACGCTGAAATTTCATGTTCTCCCAAATAAATATCAGCTGCCACCTGGTGCCATAATAGGCTCTTCACACCATAATGCCCAGCGTGGCGTGGATGACGCTTTATTTCGACATTGGAAAAGTCGTCTTCTGCAAGTCTGTATGTCATCACGACATTTTGGTATGGTCCTCGTGCAAATTCGTTGAATACAATACCATTCTACTCCATATTCTACTGAACCTTTTCGTTACTTCACTCAGCGTCAATGGTAGGCAGTAAGTGATAACACGGATGAAATTAAGAGTCCAAAAGACTTTATTCGTCACCACACTATCCGCATTGTTATTGGTGTGCCAGTCATTAAGCTACTGACTGGGGCCTTTTAATAGAGACGCTCGAAATTCTTTTTATATAGCGGCCAAGTTGTTAAAGCAACATCTGCCAAACTTGTTGTGAATTGTTCAGTAGTGTATGGAAAATCGCCATGGAAGGTTATAGCGTTCAACACTGTGTGCAAATCATTAAGAACTTGGCCTTTCTGCTACTTCAAACTGCGAATTTTGCGTCGGAACTTGGGTCTGCACCAGTATAAAATCCAACTGACCCAGGAACTTAAGGTGAATGACCACAGACAACGCCGTGTGTTCGCTGATTGGGCTCTGGAGCAGTTGGAAGTTGACCCAAATTTCGCGAAAAAAAAAATCATCTTTATAAACGAGGCCCATTTTTGGATGAATGGATATGTGAACAAGCAAAATTGTCGGATTTGGGATGATACCAATCCACACGAAATACATCAGCACCAAATGCATCCCGAGAAAGCCACTGTTTGGTGCGGATTTTGGTCTGGTGTAATCATCAGTCCGTACTTCTTTCAAGACGAAACTAGCATTGCCATAACCGTCAACGGCGAGCCCTACAGATCGATGATATGCAACTTTTTGTGGCCTAAACTGGATGATATGGATACCACGCAACCCAAGCCACAATAGACATTCTGCACGAGCCATTTTAAGGGCATGGTTATCTCGCGCAGCGGCAACTTGAACTGGCCACCGAGATCGTGCGATTTAACGCCTTTAGACTTCTTCCTTTGGGGCTATCTTAAACAATTGATGCCCTCAAAGTTAATATAATGAACGGACCCAGCAAATTCAGCCAGACTTATGCGACAAAGTCATCGAAAATTGGACCTCCCGTATACGTGCCACCAAGCAAAGTCGCGGCTGATACTTGAACGACGTTATATTCCATACATAATGCCGTAAAGTATTCTTCCAAATAAAAAAATTGAGTGGATATCTCACACTCAACTTGTTTTATTTACATTTAAAAATCGAGCGTCCTTATTCAAAGACCCTTTAAAACGAGTTCTTACAGCCATTAATTTGGCGGTCTTAACTCCACTTTAATTTTGGTGTCCAGTACCTTTAGATTTTCGTGTTCTGCCAAGTTTATTCCTATTTATCCGAAGAGCAATCTCCTTAAACGACACTCGAGCTTCGTATAACAAAATTATGCGACATTTTTCGAACGAATTTAATGCGATTGCTAAGTGTAAACAAATGTCTCCTTCAGTCCTTACCATTAGCTTCTTCATTAAAAAATTTTTGTTTTTTATTTTTTAAAAACGTTAATTTTATACACTACAGAATGTACAGCGTATAGTTATGTACATCCTGTACATAGCTGACTCTACTAGTTCTGTTATGGATGCTCTATTCTATTTGAGCTTCATAACTGTTTTTCTGATGTGGTTAATTCAAGCACAAGATAGTTTTTTTTTACCCGAAGCATTGTACAACAAAGCAAATAATTTTAAACGGTTTCACAGAGTAGCTATTAAAATATTCAAGGGAAATTTCGCCAATTAAATTAGGCGAGTAAACTTAGGCTATAACGCGGAATTAAAACACGAAATTAACGTTTCGGCGTCAGCTAAAGGAATATCATTGTATTGGGAATTCTTGAAAACACAACTGCTTAATTAGGTAATAAACACTGCCCCAACAAAGTGTTGGAAGCGAAATCGATAAGCGTAATACGATAATTCGTTACTGATTATCATCGAGGTAATTTGTTTCTCAATGTAATTGGGTTTTTGTATATTAGTTTCCCCTTTATCTGATAAAACTATTTCGTATTTGCATAATAAATTATGTATTAAATTTAAAATAAACCCCTTGTGGAGTGGAGTACTAGCCGTTTTCGAAACCAGCCAAGCGGCAGAAATACTATCTTTTCAATTTCTTCAAAACTACAAAACTATGCTTTTGATTTCGCTTCCTCATTTGATTCAGTACATTTTCGTCTATAATTTGATACCAGTTTTGTTACAAAATGTTTATTTTTTAAGTTGCAATAGAGAAACAAAATTTGAAAAGAGCAAAATTTTTTGTTTTTTCATGTATACTTTTTTTCATATGTACTTACCTTTTCTCTAACCCGATATTATCATTATTTTTCTGGATGATTCCTAGATAAATAAGGAAGAAACAGACGAGCCAGAATTTCGAAATTTTAGTTTGGTGAAAAACAGAAGTTTAAAAACTGTGAAGTCAAAAATGTTGACTTTTCTTCGAATGATTTTTTTTTTCTTAGCAACTATTGACTTATTTTAAAATACCCTTTGTTAATCTAGAAGTTTGTAGTATTACTACAAACAAAATCATCATGATATATTTTACAGATGATGAGAAAAGGTACATTGAATGGTCAAAAGCGCAACTTTTCAGGACAGCCGATTTTGTGAAAAAACTCGATAACGCGATGTTTTTGTCACATTCTACTTCTCTGTAGCTCTCTCACAGCTCAATAAAAGATTGAGGCACTCTATAAATGACTATTGGGAAGGATTGCACAAAACCTCTTACTTTTTACATTCTTTATAAAGTTTTGTAAGATATTATTAGTGTCAGGTAATATCTAGGTAGCTCTTGTCGGACCGAATCCTCGCCCCTTGGTAGTTTAGTTTTCACGCAAACTTCAAAAAATTATTTGACCTACTTTCAATGCTCAGATTAATATAGAATTGCTACCAAACGATTCAGAATTAAATCTAGTTTATTTATCAAAAATAAAAAGAAATCGAATTTTTTGCCCACAAAACGGCTAGTCTCCCCTTAAATATTGCAAAATTGCTTAAAAATCTACATTGCTATTTTTATGTATGGAGTAAAAATATAGTTATGTATATCTCAATGAAAGGTAGGAATATTTCCCGAAAAGATCGCTTTAGATATTCAATAAACACTATTAATTGACCCTGAGGCGGTACAAGGGCACCAAAATAGTTTAGTAAACTGAAAACAAGGCCATTCAAATGGGTCAAGGTCACCCGATAAATAAAATCAACTTTGATGTGAGATCAGCGAAGGAAGATACGATATATTGCCGCTGAAGAATCCTGTTACAATTTTCAGTATCTCTTCATAATTGATCTTGATCAGTTGGACCAAGGACGTTAAATGCTCAAGGTCAATTGAAAATTGGAATTATCTCCTGGTTTGAAATGAATAACAAAATATGGGGATATTGCATGAAAACGTCACGCTACAACATCCAATAAGGCTTTTGATTTCGATGTATCCAAAGAACGTTAAAATTATTCAAGATTAACAGAAAAATTAAGGATTGAATTAACGATATCAGTTTAAGCAAAATATACTAAAAACTAGAGTTCCAATCTTCAGCGTTTCTAATTGACTTTGATGGGTCCTAGGGATATATAAATCGCCCGTAACAAATCGAAATTATCAGTTTCATCATGTCTGTTTTCTATATATATATAAATGTTAAATCCTTGTTGAAAAATGTATTATAGATCGATTCTATTTAAAGCCGAAAAATTACTCACATTATCATTCAGGTAATTGATACAGACGAATATTCTTTATTAAAACATTTCATTGATTATACCGAATGCTCAAAAAATTTTAAAAAGCAAGTTCTGGATTGTAATTTGGGCAATCAACCGTTATTATATCGTATATCTATAGTACCGACTAGCTAGGAATATTTAATTTATTTACATATATGACACACACCACGGACCTGCCTTAAAAATTATTATGACACTGAGATATAAAACATGCAGAGAATAGGCTCAACTAATGATACGATAATATTCGATTGAGTATATACATTCTTGGAACATTCATTTAACTGTTATACGCAATATTTTGGCTATTACTATGCGAGGTATTGGTGTTATTGAAGCGCTATCCTAGTAGTACTTCGTCATAAAGACTACCAAATAAAATGGTAGAAAATGTTGTAATAACAATTTTCCAATTAAAAGTATACACAAAATTGTTATTGGTGGGATGTAATGAATTTAGATTAAGCTATATCTGTGTTTTTATTAGTTTTGTGACGATTAAATGGATCAAATCACTTTTTATTTATAAGTTATGTAAAGTAGTGTTTGAACTTAAATATGATAATTTCGAATGTGGATTGGTTACTTTCGTCTATAATCAAACTTGACATCCTTTAGAGCTATTCAGTCTTCACTGTAAACTATGTAAGTAATTTTATTACAGTAACAATTCATATACTTGCAAATTGATTGCTATATTCATCTAGATAACCTAGTGTTCATCGTATTACTTTTACATCAACAAAAATGTGGAAATGGTGTATGTATATATATATATATATATATATATATATATATATATATATATATATATATATATATATATATATATATATATATATATATATATATATATATATATATATATATATATATATATTTCCATTTTATGAATTCCTAAGAAGTTGACAATTATAATGTACATAATTAAAAAATATATAAATTTATATTAAATGTGTAAAATGACCATTAACTAGTTATTTACCAAATTTATATTTTAGTGTTATGTTTTAGCTTAACTTCCGAAATGAAATAGGTACTTACTTTAATATCCCTCCGAAACGTGCACTTGCCAAAGTCCCAAACAATTATCTGAAACAAACAAGAGAATATGATTAAATATCTAGTAGGTAATAAATAAAAGCATAAAACCAAAAGTGCCTTAAAGAAAATTCATTAACAAATCAAAATCCCAGGGCTTTTTAAAGCATTTTATTAAAACCCTCTAGCTACAAACCCGAAATAAATATAACGAGCACATATGTAAATTGCTACTTGGGCCATTACCCAGAGTTTTCATAAAGTTGAGAACATAAGTATATGATTTTTGGTGGATTTAGCGAATTTTGAATGATATATTGCATTTCAATGTTAAGTCATGTTATAAATATACTATAGTAGATGGTGGTTATTTATTAATCGTCATTTTACATTCAAAATTACAATTAATTAAGTTAAGGTGAAATTAATTTTAATAAAAACATACCCATAGAAATAATGAGTAAAACCTAATGGTATAACATAGCACTGGAATATTGACGTACGTTTCAATTTAAAACTAATGTACATTTTGCCATTTTTTACTATATCAATTAATCTGATTTTATGTTCTGATATCATCGGAATTTATAATTAATTGTCACAAGGACAACGATTCCAATTTAATATATCATTCAATTCTTAGATACCTGTCAAGTTGAGAATATTTTTACTAAGGCATTTGGAAGACAGGCATTTTTTGCTGTTCCTTTCTCTTACATGATAGGTATAAAAATTGCAAGAGCAAAGAATTTTTTCTTGGCATTGATTATGGATTGGAATCTTAACTGGATATTACACAGTGAATGACACATCCAATTTCAATCAAATTTATAAAATTATAAAATATCGTTAATCTATAACAGCCTCTCGTAAATTTTAAATGAAAAGAAAGGTCTAAAAATTACATCTTAAATGATGTGCAAATATTTCCGAAGGCTATAATAGCAGCAAGGAAACCTGCATGATATTGAATACCAAAAACTATTTAGTTGGTTATTTATTCGTTTAGAATAACTATCTGATTTTCTTTAGTTCTAGTCGATTTCCAAAAACCCCTGATTATTGAGAATAGTATTTATCATGTACTTATGTCTTGCTATACAAATAAGAACACAAATATCCAGCAAGAGGTCCAGCAAGAATATTCTTAGAACGGAAATCAAACTAAGGTAATGCTTAAAGTGTTTGCAATTGTACGCAAACTAATCTTGGTAAGAATAAATTCTTTAATCATCAAATTGTGTTTTTTGTTCATATTATTTTATGTAAATTTTAAATGCATAAGCTTGCATATGTATCAAACGAAGTATATTTTAACAATAACTTTAATATAACCCGAGGAAATATAAGACATTATATTTCCTCGGGTTAATTTTTCTTGAAAAATTATACCCAATAATTTAAACCCTCATTACTTTTCGATGTACACCTAAAGGGATGTACAAGGGGGAACCCTGGAAAGCCGTGATATGAATTTGGATCAAGGATGTCAAGAAGAAAACACTAATTTGGACGAATATTTAGTGTTTTCTTCTTTCGAATTTATTATCTTTGTTCGGTGTGTTAAGTTGATTAATTTGGGGCCATTTTTTTAAATGAAGAAATTCATTAAAACGTAAGGTAACTGAAAGGAATTTAAAGGAATTTTAATGAACTAAGAGGTTTAAGTTAACCGAAAATATTTAGAATGAAATTAAAGGTATTTAAATAAATTGAATTTAAAGAACGTGAAAGCATTGAAACCAATTCGATTCAATTTAAACGAGTTTATGTAAATTTAAAGAAATATAATGGAGGTGATGAAAAAATAATTAAATTTAAAATAATGCAGAAGAATTTAGTGCGAGGCATTTCAACTGAATATATATTATTTTCCGGAATTTAAATAAATTAATCAGGATGAAAATTAATTGAAGACAATTAAATAACGGTCCTGGAGAATTTTGTGAGAAACTGAAAGAATATAATTCACAAGTTGACACATACGTGGGAATAGTGTGTAAAATTTCAGGCTTTCCAGGCTCCCTCAGGCTTTTCAGGCTCCCTCGATTAGTAAATAAATTCAGAGCAGTGTGTGTGTGTGTTCAGAAAATTCATTATTCAGTTATTATTGGCATTATATGAAACAGTTTGTTACATACAAAATTAACAGTACTTCTGAGTTAACTCATCGTGAATGTGGGAGAGAGCACAATCAATTTTTTTATCAATAATAAAATATTTTTTATTATCAAAGGTGGAAGGAATGTTACCACTCTCGATGCTTTTCTCTAGTTTTGAAAAAATATATTTAAAAAACAATATCCATAGAATGTTATAATAAAATTTTCTTTATTTTATGAATTTCAAAGTATGGTTTTAAGACTTTCAAAGTTATTATTTAGTTTAAAATCTAGCATCAATGATCCTTAGAGAATTTAAATTTAGTGGGGGAAATATGCATTGAGTGCAGTTTTGTCTTGTCTTTTGGAATACACTCACCAAATAATCTATATTCTTGTTTTCTGCTAATTAAATTATTCCCTTCTTCGCTTTCTTTTAAGTCTGCTATTCAGGACAAATATATAGGGTGTGTACATCAATTAATTTTGGAAAAGAAAAAACTTTTATTAGTAGATTTAGGAAAGAAAGTTATTTGATTTTTCGATAAACCTTTCAAAAGTAAAGATTCTCTACTCTTAATCGGTTTATAATATCACAGCACTGTTAACTATTGTTTAGTATATTTCCAAATAAATTTTCTGCAATAATGTTGAAAAAAAATTGAAATAATTAGAACTTAAAACATGACGTTGATATTGATAACAGGGAAGGAATTGATGACCTCGGTACGGAATTTCAGAGTAATATATCAAAAATAGAGATAAATATAATGTTATTCTTGTGCCATTATAACTGTCTTAGATTAACTTAGCAATTTATAATTTCAGTAACAAAAATGTTGTATATGAAGAAGGCTTGTGGTTTCTGAAGTTCAGAAAAATGGAGAATAACTACGACAATTTATACAAATTTTTAATTTAGGGACATAAAGTGTTTCAAAATGTTTCTAGTTTACATTTTAGCTTAGATCTAAAATAAAAGTGTATCTGGGATTTTCTCTTCGAGGTAAATTCCCCAAATTGCCTGGATTGATTCGGGGTAATGATGCCAATCTCTTGGAGCTGGCCTAGATTGCCGGCTCGAGCGTGGATTCGATTCCCAGATTGATCGACTGGGTGTGTCTGTGTGTATCAGATTGAATATCCTGGAGATTGGTGGAAGAATGGCACTAATATAATTGTCGCCCCCGTAATAATTACGGCACATACAAAACACACAAATGAGCGTTTCTGGTAATTTCTGAAGAACCCTATACGCAAAAAATTGTTTTGTTTAATACAATCATATTCTCATCAAGCAGGAGATTTGCAAATATACAAATATTTTTCTCCTCTTCAGAACTTAAATCAAGGACACGTTGTATATAAAGCTACCATCTCTAAGAGGTGCAATGATTTTTGAAAATGACATTTAGTTATTTAGAAAATGATTCATAAAATATCGCCCGTCTTAAAAATCCTTAAAATAGTCGGCCTGTACGAATACAAAATGTATAATTTATTTCTGTAACATTTCATAATAACACTTTCCAAATTTATACGCGTAGTATATATACACACACAAAAGCTATAAATGAAATTCAAATAGGTGAACTTGTTATAATTTATAAACTAATTAACACATTTGTTACTATCAAGATCAAGGTTGGCATAATATAATTTTGTCAGCGTATTCAGGATACTAAAGCGGGAGAGAAACTTGGGCCGACGCCAGAGCACTGCAGCTCCGGGGGATACGGGTTAACCCTAAGAATCCCGTAGGAATTCAGGAAAGTGGGGTCTCGCCGAATTAATACCATATTTTAGCAAAAATAATAATGTTACACGGTGTTTTTCCCTGAGCGGCGGCGTTTTGAATTTATTCAGGCGCCTATTTCATTTCTGCTCCCATAGGTGAACTTATATATCGCTCACAGGTAGCAGGGAAACATGTACGACGGAAGTCGATTTTTCTTCGCAGTTTCGCCAATAAGAAAAGTAGATTTATGAGTAGTCGCGGATAAAACATTTACAAAATGAGAAATTCTCATTTCAATATAGCGGACGTGTGGAAAATGTATAGACGGAGATATTTTGATACAGCCTCAAATATACGAGGGTGGACCAAATATAAACGAGACTTTTGTTCTCGCGGTTTAAAAAGGGGCGGCAGAGGAGAGACACTTTCATATCTCATGGGGAATCGTGTGAGGAGAGGAGAGAGCTCGCAATCGGTTAAAGATCACAATTTCAGAAAAGAAAGTTCACCCGTCGCGTCGGCGGCACAATGTGTTATACTTAAGTTTTTGGCTCTTGAAGGTGTAAAACTTCTTTAGGGATTAACTTCTCAACTTAAAGAAAAAACTTTCAAGATTTCGAGTATTCGCGTGGCACAGAGTTAGTTGAAGGCCGAGAAAAAGGTCGAAATTGGTCGAAAATCTGACCAATCAACGGCGCCCTTGGATCAGCATTACAGAAGCATAGATTGAAGCCGTCCGATGACTTATTTAGGAAGATGGTCGGTTGATCGTAGCTGAAGTCTCTCTAGAATTACGCGTAAGTTACGGCCGCATATCAAAAATCATAATAAACAACTAAATGTTTCGAAAAGTGTCTGCTAGATGGGTCCCCGCATTTTGAACCCAAACCAAAAACCAAGACGTTCAGATGTTTATCAACTCCATCTCGAGCGTTATGGGAGGGAAGATCAAGTTGTTTTGCAACGCATAGTCACATGCGATGAAACATGAGTGCATCATTTCACGTCTGAATCCAAAAAGGCTAGTATGAAGTAGAGGCGAAAAGAAGAGGCTGCGCCTGTTGGTAAAAACGCGTCTGTCAGTCGGAAAAGTTCTTGCAACAGTTTTGTTTGATTTTGGTGGTGCTTAACTCCTAGACCTTTTACACGAACGTCGTACATTAACGCTGAATATTATTACAGCACAAATCAAGCTTACCGGAAAAAAAGAAAAAAATCACCAGTTCAGGACATGATTCTGTTTCAAGGTTCGAAAAAAATTTAAATCGAATAGATTTTCATTGCTTTGGACCTCTAAAAGAAGTGAGAGGTTGCTAAAAATTCGACGAAGACGGACCAGTCTTTATGCACCAATAGCTAGCTCTCTGATCGGCGTAGAACTTTTTATTGGAGAAGAGATGGAGGGAATATATAGAAAAATATATAGGTGTGGGCATACAATATATACATATATATCTATACTCATAATAATAATGTACTACAAAATTTGTTTTATGCAATTAAATCTTAATTATTTTATGATTTGAGACGATGGAATCGTGACACAACAGTTTGAGGACGTCGTTGTTGTTTTTCTTTTTTTTTTGTAGGGAAGATGTTCATTACACATTGTAGAGTAACACACGTAATTCTTTTACATGCGAATCAATAGCAGCAATGATTTACCTGAAGGTAATAACCGACTTCAGTAAGATGTGGACTTTTTAAGAATACTAACAATTCAGTGGCAAGCCAAATCGCTAAATTTCACACACACTTTCTTTCTTATAAAATTATGTGTAAAGAATAATTCCCAATTAATTTTGAAATATAGTATAAAAATGTCGTTAGATATTTTTATACGATACTAGATATTTGCTGGTTGATTTTCAACGCTGTGCAGGCAGACGCGTTGTCATAATGAAGAAAACCAATTCCCCCAATCTCCACGATCATTTGTTTCTCAGTGCAACACGCAATCGCTTTAGAACTTTCAGATAGTAATTTTGGTTCACTGTGTTGCCACGAGGAACAAATTTAACGAACGTGAACGAATCCCTTGATGTCGAAAAAATAAACCATCATGGACTTTTCACTTACTGTGTTTTTTTTTGTCTGGCTGATCTGTGGAAGGTGTCTCTTCGACTGGCTGGACTGTTATTTTGTTTTGGGGTCATAGCCATAACACCAAAATTCATTTCCTGCGATAAAAAAAATCAAGGCGAGTCTGCGCCTGTTCTTTCAATTCCTCAGGCACACTCTCACACGGTTCCCTCTCTGGCCATCGGAAAGTAGTCCTGAAAAAACTTTGTTGCGATTATTTGGCATTAATTCCAGGAAATTCTAGTTATTTGCTCCAATTCGTCGATTGCTCTACGACGATCAAACATGATGTCATCGCGCATTTTTTGAGCATTATTGTCTGTTCTGGAGGTTAAGGGGCTACTCCAATGAGGTTGCTCTTCAAATTACTTCTGAACCAAGCAAACCACTTGGAAATTCTTACCGGGCTTAGAGTTTCATGGAAAACGGAATTTCATGTTGATGCTCCTTTAAGTTTGCCATCGCCAAACCGTTGGAACGGGCTTAAGAAAATCACATGAACGATATTTGGCTAACTGAGCAGAGGGAGTGTCTAGAAAGCGTATCTAATGTGTCTAGTAAACGTACCGGAGAGAGAGCATAATTACCAAACAACTTGTCTATAGAAAACAATTGCTTTTCTTCAATTCTGGTTTTTGCCAGAAATATGTGATCTGATTATGTTAACTGAGGCGCATTCTATTTGATAGTTGTTTTTATTGCTATTTTTCAATTGGGCTATAAACCAAAATATACACATATATAGGACTTACACACGGAATCTTTGGTGCGTGTACTTAATTTCAACTACGATAGACTATACAGAGGTAATCTGACCGAAATATTTAAATATTTGCCAGAAAGTTTCTTGGAAGCGTCGAAAAATTACTATTAAATATTATAGTGTAATAGTTTTTCGTTTACCATGCACAAATAAGTATATAACTACATATCTATGTACAGAGAAAGAAAAGTATGGGTAAAATTTAGAGAACAAAAAATTAGGATTGTGTCATATGGGTTGAAAAAAAAAGTTTTAAATTTTTAAATGTGTTAATTTTTTATACAATTGATAATAATTTTAATTAAAAATAATAATAACAGTCCATATTTTTATATTATCAAATAAAGGAGATGCTGACTAAAATAAAACACGGGACACCCTACGTCCTGTATTACATAACTGCATCATCGAAATACTATACTCGTATATTCGACAGCTTTGCAAATTAGATTTTACGTGTGCAGACATCCACGAAGTTCTTAATTTTACGCGTTTTGCCCAAGCATCAGCATAATTATTTTAATGAAAAACGAACAAGTCAATAAGTATAGTGCAAGGATGATACTCCCATCAACATAAGATGCGACAATTTTTATGGCTGGCTGAGCTGGTAAATTGTTTACCACTCTTACTATATCGATGTTAAATTGAGTGTGAGATTGTTCACTTAACTAAATTAAAGCCCTTAAAGCAACGAGGAGGCGATAGTGTGATAAGGATGAACACCTGCGTTTAAAAGCGCCAACGTGCAAATTAAATAAAGTGAACGTATACCTACTTTCTTTTCTTTTTTAAAGTTATGGTAATTTGGTTTTTAAAAGTCAAGCGCCTTACGGGAAACTTTTAGTAATCTTTTTAGGAAAGAACTCCAGAGAGTTTTAAAAGCGATACATCCCTCTATTAATGTTATCGTGACATTTATGAGGGGATATTAAGTTATTGTGGCGGAACGTTCGGGCATGAAAGTACCGGTTACCGATCACTTACTCAATAAGTGATTAAGTACACGCATATCAATGGTTATGCGAGCGAAATACCAAGCGTCAAAATAAATATAGAAAATTCATATAAAACAAAATGCAATGCACGTCATCAGTGACGTAATCCATTACCACTACACTTATTTCATTCGTGATTAACCAACAGAAATTTAAATCTGGCGCCCTTTTTGAGTTTGGCAGCAATTGACCTATGTGGTGTGTGGTGCCAAATGTATCGGATGTTTCGACTTAATTTGAATTCTAAAATATTTTAGCCACAAGTTAATAAGAAAAATTCTTTTGAGAACAAAAATTATTAGTATTAGCTAACGCAAGCACCATAAATATTCGGGCTCTTGCATACGTTGGGCTGATTTTTACTCAATGTCGAAAAAATTTAACAGTAGTTGTAAAGAATTAATAGCAGCAGGTAAAATATTAAATAGAAAAAATGATAATAAATATATTCAATTCAAATAGCATTTTATTTACTTGTATGAATGTCCTAGAAATGGGGGTTGTTTCCTTAGGTGTAAGTAAAACTCGTTATACCTGAAGAATAGACTTTTATCAAAAAAATCAATAACAAATAAGTCTTTTCTCTTGCAAACACTATTTAAGGCCATTGTGCGTAAACACATCCCTTTAAAGTGAAGTTTATGTAAAATTAGCTCCAAATTTTACTTTTACAAATGTTAGTTATAACATAACCTTAGTCTTATGACATTTCCTTGGTTCTATAGTATTTTTGGCAATGTGGCAACAGTGGGTTGTCTCTGACGCATCAGGTACGTGATGACGTGCATTGTGTTTTGTTTTATATGAACTATAGCACCGCATTAGAGCTCGGTTGTTTTATTAGAGCTCGGTTGTTTTATTAGAGCTCGGTTATTTTATTATAATACAGAGAGATATAAATTGGTTGAAGGTAATGCCACGCAGAAAATACACTAATACCATTAAATCTAATATTAAAGTCTATTAAAACTACTTTTGTATAGCAGTTGGTGATTTTATCATAGTCAGTAATTCGATGACTTGATCCATGGATTCTAGGAATTTTAAAAATGCATTGCTTCAACAAAATAATTAAAACTGATGAACAAATATCAGGTCACTAAACATTAATTATGCTGTTATTGTTGCAAAGTCAGGTTTACTTTTCAGGCATTGTTTTACGATTGTATTTAATAAACAGATGTAAACAGAAACAGCCAGTTTAATTAAATGGGAAAGAACTGAAACAATGGGGATGATCCGGATCATCGCATACTTTTTGTGAAAAAATCATGTTACGTTGTGATGAAAATCACAACTTTTTTAGGTTTACTGTTTTCTAGGATCAAGCGACTTATTTCTGGAAGGGAACAGCACATCGTGATAACTAAAGAGTATATTCCGGTGAGCCACAACAAAAACAGACTAACAACCGATACTAACTACCGATGTCCGTTTCTATAGCAATGACATTGCCACCGCATGTTACACAGAAGCCTGATATGAGTGTTTTTACGTTAAAATTTGCCTACTACTAGACATTGAGAATTTCTACAGTTCGAAATAGTTTCAGCTTTAGCAGTTCTTTATCCAAATAATAAAGATGATAATGTTCCCCACCAAAGAATTTTATTTCAGCAAGACAGAGTTCCTCCCCATTTTAGTGTTGATATTCGGACATTTTTTGACGAATCTTTCTCTGGTAGGTGGATAGGACAAGACCAACTGAATGGTCACCACGTTCACCTAATTTAGCTTCATTGAATTCTCAAAAAATAAGACGTATCTCGGAGTTTTGCAAACAATCATTTATTAATAAAATTATAAATATTGCGCGACATTCTCGCCACGCTAGGACATAGCACAAATAATATCAGGTGAATAACAGTCAGGCAAATAACCAAGCAATAACAATTCGTAGTAATGAGAGGCGGCATTATTATCGTTAGTAATACTTAAAGAAGCTCCGAGACGGATAGCAATATTAAATCTGGAAGGATTAATCGGATCGGATAGACCTCCAGCATACTCAAAGGGAACGCTTAATTGATAATTATATCGGATGAATCACCTAACAGAGTTTGATGAAATTCAAATATAGACGCTAACAACAAAGAGACTGAGTGTGCGGGTACAACCAAGTGCCTGCTGCAGTTCGAGGGCAAGTCAACTGTATAAGCGGCATTGCCACGTTTCCGTCGGGAGATTATTAATTAATCCGTAGGTTATGAGAGTATTTACGCCGCAAAGCGTATCACTGTTACGATAAACGTGAATCACGAGATGATATTAAGTAACTTGAAGGCGACAGGTTTTAAATCTTGTTCAAACAAAAACTAAATCTAAATTCGATAGGACCGATACTCGGAAGCGGTTGTGGGTTCTTCGAAGAGACAAACAATGCGCAATAGTTTATTCATCAAATGATATCATTTAATGATAATGAATTCCTATTACAATTATTACGAATAGCGTTCAAATATTACACCAAACGGCGGCGATATAATATATTTTAAGATTGAGATACACTTCGTGTTTCAAAATTCACAGGTCCGCAAAAAATTAAAGTTGTGTGTGCTAAGGAATAAGTCATACTTATTTTTTGTATTTTTTTCCGCTGGGCACGAATCCAAAGTGAGAATTAGGGGTTACTGAACAAACTTCTAAGAAAAATCATCAAAACCGATATTTGCTACACTGTTTCTGTAACCAGAATCCTTATATTGCCTACAAATTTAGTTGACACTTCTCAAAACTCAACCATGATGACTTTTCTTGACCACTCATAGTGGTAGCGAATTTATTATTTTTAAGAAAACTTTTTATAAACAAATAGCATTAGAAACCATGGATCTCATGATATGCTAGGTTCCATGCTGCTTTAGTTCCATACTAGGTTTCATAAGAAACTTTTATAACCATATAGTTTTGATGTCGTTCAAGTTTTTGTTTTTTTACACGATTGATGCAAGTACCATTAGAAACCTGCTACCACGGACTGTTTGGATTATGATGACAACTGCCCTAATATGTGTAGAATGATTCGTTTAGTCTACATCTTCGTGGTATCGAATCCAGCGAATGCGCGCTGTTCTGCAGAGAGAAACCAACAAAAATGGAAATAAACGAAGCAGTAACCACGTAAGTCTAGTAACTACGAAACTGCAGTCATAAAGAATAAATAAAATGATAGTGCTCGTTATTCAAATTACCTGTGTTGAGCGATATTCAGTAAATAGCGAAGTTCATTTTAAAATTATTTTACACAATTTTAAATACGCAATTGGAAGGGTCTAGAATTCAGAATTTACACGAAAAGCACATATATCTACAATTGTCGTTTTTTTTTTATTATAAATATCTGAGTAAACATTTAGAAGAATCTAAAATCTTTTAAGTTTTTTATTGTTAGTGACATTACTAATAGAAATCCTGATAGACTATTTCTTAAAACCTTTTGACATTTAAATGACGAATGGGCATAAAAACAAGAGCGATTGCCCACAGCCGTCCAATGTTAATTCAAATCAATTGTAATTCAAGCCTACGCTTGGCAGGTATTATAAAACATTTAATTTGGAGGAGGAACGGAAGAACAATGTTAGCTTTAAACGTATCAACTATTACAAGGTTTTTTATTAAAAATAACACCTTACCTGCTTAACAACTACAATATTATCAGAAAATGGTGATAAATTAACGTATTTATATCAAATATTAGAGATTTTGCATTATTAAAAGTTGTGACAATTTATTATATACCACAATTACGAGTGGTTATCACTGACATATACTACTTATTTATAATAAACATAACATTAACTCAGTAACCAAACGATCTCGGATAGGGATGCCACGAATAATCGGATTATCCGCATGGGTTCGGATATCCGGCCAACAGGCTGGATAAACGGTTCGGCCGGATGTTGGACTGTCCCCTCGAATATTCGACATTTTTTACTGATGCTTTGTGAACCGTTTTTTATGATAATAATTAGTATTTTAATGATTAAATGAAACCTGTTTTTTACCTAATATAGTGTCGCAGTTGGAATTACAGAATTTGAAATGCGCGCCATTCGTATTGTCAAAAATAGGAGATCAATATTTGACGACTGTCGTCTACAAACCATACGACGTCAACATGCCATATCACGATACGAGTGACTCCCCGCAGGAATAAAATTCGGACAATGTGTTTGCATGCGGATCCATGACGTCATCTGCAGCTAATTTGCGCGGTACTTTTAAACCGTTGATACGGATGTCGATCGACTTTTAAACTGAAAGTGCCTACTAATTATATTTTAAAAATATGATGAAAATCTAAATAAACGTTACCTTAGTTGCTATTACTTACTAACAAAACTATTACTGTTTATATACAAAATTGACAAAAATTAAATAATACTCGCATAAATCAACCTCTTTAAAGTAAAAAATAAAAATACACACAGATAGAGAGTAATTCTTTTTATTTGCTATACAATTTAAATCAAAGGCTTGATAACAACTACATATGAATTATTAGAGGGATCGTTTAATTAACATAACAAAATATAATACAAATACAAGAGAGCATAAGGAAATGTTATAAATAAATACATGGCACTACCCGAATATGTATGAAAAATGAAAATCAAATTATTGTCATGTGGTCTTTTATACCGTTTAAAATATTGATTCATCGACTTCTTTTTTTATGGAACTTATATATTAGTATAACTATGGTCAAAACCTGTTTGTATATTAAGAACTTCTGCGTTACACTTTAATAGTCCTAATTTTAACATTTTTGACTCGAAGGACAATGGATGAGGGTAATCTGGCACTTTTTTCTTAGTCTTGGAAGAAAACATTCTGTTTTGAGGATCAATTTTCTTATTTACATTAACTACTTCTTTCAAATCAAAGTTAACTTGAACATACAAATTATATATATATATATATATATATATATATATATATATATATATATATATATATATATATATATATATATATAATTTTATCTAAATATTTTGAAATTGTAGATTTATCACCATTAGTTACATTAAACTTGATATTCGAACCTGAAATAACTTCTAACTTAGAATTAAGAAAACATTTATTAATGCTGCTACTTGGTATCGAAACAAAGTCTTCCTGTACGTAATTAGGTTTAGAACAATTAGCAGATAGCAAAGGTTTTACTTCACAAGCAGTTTGTAAACAACATGCATGTATATGTTTGTATATGTTATAATTTATTACATTATCAGGACACCTACATTTGAAAGAATGTACGCAAATTTGGCATTTTTCACATTTTAATTCACAAAAATTGGAACAATTATCTAAAACTTTGTCAACAAGGTAACTGTGGTCTAAATCTTTAGAAACTACATGCTACTTATTTTGAGATACATTTTTTATATTATCTTTTGGTATATTTTGCCCAGAATTTTGCCCTTTAATTCTTTTTATCTTTTCAGTGCTCTGATGTTTTTCCAGTTTTATTATTTTTTTCAAACATTTTATCTCGCACTAAGTTTAGTAAAGCATTAATAGATTTATCTAATCATTTACACGTTCTACTATGTAAGTAAAAATGTTTGATTGTCTTGTATAAAGACTCAAGATACATATTGGTGTTTATTCCTACATATTTTCTGTGTGGTAACTCATGTACCTGTGGTCTAAATATTTAGAAACTACATGCCACTTATTTTGAGATACATTTTTTATATTATCTTTTGGTATATTTTGCCCAGAATTGTGACCAGATTTTATTTGAGTTTCGAACCCAATTTTTATTTATATGCCAAGTGCATAACAAATTTTTGATTGTTGTGATGTGCTGTGAACTGACACCCACGCATTGTAAAATGCAGGATAATCACCAGACATAAACACGTTTGTAGAAATTATACCCACTTTTTTTATACATTGGAAAAACGTTTCAAATAATAGTATATCTGATCTATTTGAGATGCAAAATGCGATGGGGATTCCAGAACCAAATTCATCTACAACAACAGTATATAATTTGAATCCATATTGGTTCAAACCATGCATTCCATCGATACATATTTTATCTTTACCAAATGTCAACATTGAGTTTGCTTGAAATTCAGTCGTGATTATTAAAATAAAATCACTTTTTTCAAATACAACACTTTCCTCACCCTGTTCTTTGTAATATAAAACCGGATTTTGTTCTAAATTTGTCATAGCATTAACCCACAATTTTACACTCAGTGCATCATTCTTGTGTCTTTTTGTTGAATATCCAATGGAGAAATCTCGGATTATGTTATTAATATCCTTTTTCTTCACTAAATGTATTCTTTCTATGTGTCCATTTGAGACATCTCTAATATCATGGAGAACTCTATCCACTGTTACACCTTGAGATAATTTCCCTAAACATTTATAAATATATAACTTTAACTTTATAATAATTTTAAATCACGTGTTTACGAATTTGATAATTTTAGGTTAGGAGATTGTTTTATCCTACTCCTACATGTGTAGTAGTGGTTATGAACACTATGACTTAATATGAAATGCAAAATAAATGACATTTCTTTATATTCATGACGTCATGGATCCGCGTGCAAACAAATTGTCCGAATTTTATTCCTGCGCGGAGTCACTCGTATCACGATAGCGTTACTGTGTTACCCATTTACTGTGATGGCATTACCAGCTTTATTTCCAAAGAAGTATGGTTCAATTACTCCACCACTGTAAAATGCCCAGCACACCGTCCATCTCGGTGGATGTATTTGATTTTCGTGAACACTATGTGGATTTTCAGCACCCCAAATTCCACAATTTTGTTTGCTGACGTATCCGTCAAGATGAAAACGTGCTTCATCGCTGAATAAAATTTTGTTGTAAAAATCAATATCACCTTCATTCTCTTCTAACAACCAATTAACCAATTACGACGTTGTCAATGGTCGGTAAGTTTTAATTGTTGTGTTAACTGAATTTTGTGTGCTGCCAGATGCAGATCATTCTTTAAAATCCGACGCGTTGTGGCTCTTGACAAATTCAATTGTAGTGCACGACGTCGAATAGGTGTGTTTGGATATTCCCCTTCACTTTCTCTCACTGCAACAATATTTTCATCTGATCGACCACGACAAGGACGTATTGGTGTTGCCTTATTAATAACAGAACCCATTTCATCAAATTTCTTGATTAAGTTACGAACTGTTAACTCGCGGCGCTTCATTTTGTCCTAATTTTGTGGGATTTCTTCTTAATGCCACTGTAAATGATCGCTCATTTTCATAGAACAGTTGTACACAAACTATTGGTTGTTGAACTGTTAATTGCGGCAAGTTGACGTCGTATGGTTTGTAGATGACAACCGTTAAGTATTGACGCTTTCTCTTTGACAAAACACAAATCGGGCGCAATTCAGATCCTATAGTTCCAACTGAGTGTTCCAACACCACATTTCTATTACAATCAGTTAACAAGACAAAGATAAAACAACAAAAAGCAAAAAAACACTTTCATAGAAATTTAAAACCATCATATGTAGTAGATCTTCATGTAATGTAATATTTTACAATAAAACTAGTGGATAACTATGATAATTATTACCATAGAATTACCATGAATTATTGATGTTGTTGATAAATAAACGTTAATTATTTTATGTATTTTTGAGTCGATTAGGCTTCTCTTTTTTTTCAAATACAACATTAGCAACCTCCAAAGGCATTCATCTTACTAAAATCGTGGACCCTGACGCTGTTGAATATTTTGAGGCATATTCGACTAATACAGGATATGATAATTTTTCTGTCATCCATATGGAAAAACCATTCTTTTGATCTGCGGTAAAGTCAGGTAAGACTGGATATCATTTACATTTTGGTTTTTTGAGTTCTGTTTGAAGTTGAGTCCTAAGTCCTTTGAAGTTTCTTGTTTTTTTTTTTTGGTTCTTGTAAAGAACTAAGAGGTACATCATCAGAGTCAGAGCTTCACAGAGAATTACACCGGATCTCTGATTAACCTGAACTTATAAAATCAGCTTTTATGTGTTTTTATACATTATTTAAAAAACTGTATTTATTTCTAGGACCTTACACAGTTGATAAAGTAGAAGTATCTTTATTATCTCCAAATCTGAGGTATTTAATGACAAAATTGCCAAATATTTGGATGGAACCTTGATCAGGCGATTAAAATTTGACCGAATACCCGGTTAGATTGGGTTATAAAAACTACTATTCGGGGCATCTTTATCGTCGAATACATCTTACAAAAATATATATCCAGCAAAAATTGAACCAACTGGATTAGCAGAGACCAATAGAAGGTGGCCAGTCATAGATTAGAACGAGACGAATCTATTTCGACAAATATGTATAATCCCCAGGAAATTCCTTTACGATATACGTCATCCAATAGACAAACAAAATATTTCGAGTTATCTCAGATGAAAGACTAACATGGCAAGACATTGTAGATAAGAGAATATAATTGTGCGACGACGAATAATAATTAATGAAACTACAGTATATAAGTTGTTGCTTACAATAAGTTTTAATAAAATAGTGTCAGTTTGGACCACATACAGGGGGGTATCCAAAAGACACCGAACTGATGTTTTGGTAGGCGGAGTTTTTATGGTACCGTGTTCTGCCGCCAGGAGCGTATAGAGCCTACCATTCCCGACAATAAGCCAAGCGTCGCGTGTCGTCGCCGCTTATTATGCGTTTCCTTTGTACGTTATCTCTTATACCAGAAATTATCTTAATGAAGATATTATTCTTTATTCATGTGTTTATATATGTATTACTGTCATTTTAATAAATTCAGTTCAGTTAGTCTATTCGAAATTATACAGCATTAATATTTTCTGACTTTAGTTTAATCTTTGCCGTTGTTTAAAATAAAATGTCAGTAGAAAGAAAATATCTTTATTTTTGGGTGATTTCGAATAACAAGAGTAAAAGCTGAATACAAAGCAATCAACAAGAAATCGGAGGGACTTACTCGAACAAAGATTGCAAGAAGCTCAACGTCATTGACTCACGCAGAAAGAGGTCTTGAAGAAGGATCTTCAAGATTACTATATGGGGGTTCTACAGGCAACCAAAGAAATTAATAATCACGGGATTAAAATTGGAAAAACCACTTGCATATTCACAGACAGTAAAGTCACTTTGATAGTCCTAAATAAATGCAGGGGTAATTCCCATCTGATCTTATAATGCAAGGAGTTATTGAATTTCCTAGCGCAAAAAAAACAACAATTAGTTTACTTTATGTTGGGTGAAAGGACACATCGTGCTGGGTAAAG
Source organism: Rosalia funebris (assembly GCA_037954035.1). Classification (NCBI taxonomy): domain Eukaryota; kingdom Metazoa; phylum Arthropoda; class Insecta; order Coleoptera; family Cerambycidae; genus Rosalia; species Rosalia funebris. The sequence goes on from JAZFAV010000002.1 coordinate 15,700,014, forward strand.
GAAACCAGCCGTAGCGCTTACGAAGCCACCCGAAATTCCATCATAAGAGAATACACGCTTAAGTTAGTCTAGTATAAATTTACATATTCCAATAGGAACACTGGCGGGGTCGGATAAAAACCGGTTCGCACCTCTCGGCCCAACACCCACTCACTGCTTCTCAAGAATAGGAACAACTCTCTATCGGACCGCCCACGAGCTGCGCAGTAAATAGCTTGGTCTAAGTAAATAGCCGAATACTACCCTCACTCTTTCTTCTACGCATACATAGAGAAATCTCACACTTTTTGCTATTATTGACGAACAGTACCTCAGAACATCGTCAAGCGTCAATATGTCCGCATTTTAGGCTATACCAATAGTCAGATCTGTGTCTGGAGGATGCAACCTGAAGGGTAAGTCTGCGGGGCATATCCGAAAAGTATCGTTCTTCAATATGTCTATGTAACGGGATGGTTGAAAGAGTAAGGTCGATGTTTGTGGCAAGATGGAGGATCTCACGAAGATGGCACAATGGGCCGCCCAATACAATGACATAAGTGCATCATCCTTTTCAGAACCATCTCTTTCAGAAGCTTTGGCTCCATTTGGAGACACTTAGAAAAACTATACTGCGGTCTATACTGCTAATATGCTAATAAAACTATACTGCGAACGATATACTCGTTCGACATCCTCATACTCATTTCGACTTATCCTATTTACTCTGAAAAGTTCAGTAGTCTTCTCGGAAACACCTGAGATATATACATTGAGTTCAACGCATTCGGTTTCCGTATCCTTTAAATATGGATAAACTCATGTAATACTTCGAGCAGGAAAGGCTGTTAAGAGGCTGATTAGTTTCAATTAAGCATCTAACTGCCCCATAAAAACGGACAAAGATTGCAATTTGAATAGATGGAAACCTTCGCAAATAATTGGTAAGAAAGCAAACCGGATTATTGCCAGTGGTCGTAACATAAGAGAAGGATAAAAAGCCAATTTGTGAGCATCAGCCAGCGTCACTGCGTTGTTGTTAAATCGTCAAGAGCTCTCACATCCAAGTAAAAACCAAGTAATATCGGGCTACAGCGGAATCTACTTCGCAGAGAGCTGTAAACGGCAACAGCGCCCATCACGGAGGCGATCACGGCTCGCCAAGGGCAGTTCTAAGTACAACTTAATGGACAAAATGGACCTGTTTTACACAGCTAAAACAGCGCAGACTGACCACAATGGGAGCCGCGTCGGCCGTGAGAGTGCATTTCGAGGAAGTTAAAACCCGTGAAAACAGGTGAATAACTCCATAAATGTTCTACTTCAACATTTTAAAGAATTTGAGATCGCATGCGGGAAGGTATGTATATCTAAGGAATGTTATTTGAAGCCTGATACGTTTCTCGTACAAATAAACACATCTGTGCGTTGAATTTGATCCGCGGTTGAAGCATGACGTACGTGCTTTCTGTAGCATAAAACTAATTATTTTAGTAATTTAAATTAGGCTTACAATCAAGAGGCGACGCTGGATAGTCATCGAGTCACCGCTTTGTTATGTCGAAGCAAATAGTAATGGTTCAAAAATACATGGTGAGTTTGAAATAACAAGTTGTTTCATTCATATATACGCAATACGCATGTCTAAAAGTGCCCTCTGTGGATAGTAGTTCAGTGGGTAGGTACTTTGTTTTCTCATGGAACATAACGAGTAGATATGTGATCCAATTTTGTTTTGTATGTTTATTAGAGGTTCCAACGAGAGGTGAGGGGTAAGGGGATTAGCCCTATGTTCGCCATGTATAAGGAGTCAGTGTTCCAACTTACAAACGAAAAATGTGTGCCCGTAAATTTAGAAATTAGCACTTGATTGTGTCGCTTTCAACGCATATTATTTCACAAAAATTCGTAAATAAGTATATTTAATATAAAAACACAAGCGTTTTTGCAAATTGACTTTGTGACTTTATCTTCTGCGAGCACAACACGCGGCAATGTTGCTGTAAAACTCGTGGATTTAGCGTGTCTTCGTTGGCAGTCATGAAAATTTATCCTAATCTCAAAATGTCACCGCGTTTAGGTTGTAAAGGGCGCTTCATTTCCAAAAGTTAGTTAAACAAATAAATACTGCGTAACGTCTGAAACCAGGAAAAGTAATGAGGGGCGAAAAGCGATAATCGAATCAGTAAAGAAACAAAAATTGTCAATGTTTGTGTTGAGAAACCCAGTGGATATCGCATTGTTTTCCTAAGTTATTTAGGACAAGCGATGAAATGCTCCTCGTGTGACCTGTATATATCGTTCTAAAATATCGTAAATGAAGCGAATTATTCCATTTAGACAAACTTTTACCTTTATTCCAAAAATAAATGTGTGTTGTTGCACTTTCCAATTATTTGAATAGCCCGCGCTTCGTGGCATTCATCAATGCGGCTTTAATTTGCAATATAAAATAAACCAGATGGTCAATTTCATGCCGGCTGCGTCATTGAAAGCTACAAAATACGATGCATCACTGTAAAAAGAAACACGATATTTTTCAATCATTCCGAAGGTACTTTTCCCGTCATTCGAAAATATCCCTTCATAAGAACATTTCTTTTACTTCTTTTACATTATTTTTTTTTCTCTTAATCTAATTGGTTTGGAGCTAGGAAGCTACGAGGGAGATCGAGTTAATATTCGTAATACACAGGAAAGGGCAAAGAAAAAAGTGACTGCCGGATCTCACATATCGGCCGACGGAAGGTTAAAACCTTTTTTTTTTGTCCGCAAGTTCTTAAAGAAATCACTAACAAAATTTCGTAAAGAAAGTAAAGTCGCAGTAAAGTTGCCAGCATATACACTCGTATAGTAACTGAATGAATACAGGAATCTAACCATACAAGAATGGCAAAATTAATAGTTCAAATAGTCCATTGCTTTTCTTCATTCACATGTCACTTAAAAAGACCCCAAAATAAATTGATATCTTTGATTTCCAAAAAAAAAAAGGAAAGAAACCGGAAACCTATAAACTCACTGTGAGAAAAAATAACCTGCCCTTATATCCATCCATTATTTATTCAATCATAAATTCATATTCTCAGAAGTATTTTGGATAGATGAAATAATGTTGGTGGTAATCGAAAAGGAATTGGAATTTCAAAACACTTATTATTAGTCAGTCAGTCTGATGTAGATGCAGTCGTGGTAGGTGAGCCCATAAATTCAAATCATGTTTATCCTTTTTTGTAACGGAACAATCCTCTCAAATTTGCACACTCATCAATTCAATCATCTCGCAAGAGTTTACCGAGGGTCAAAGCCAGTTTTACACAGCTGAACAATGCCATGTAGTCCGGCTATTATTTATCAGTTGACATGTATATTGTTACGCAATAAACAATGTCTACAAAATAATATATTTTTTTGAGTGACGCATATTATGTTTAATAGAATGATGTATGACAGTTAATTAGGTTTCAAATCCGTTTAGTCTTTTCCTCTTACAATATACTTAAGTTACATACATATGTGAAAATCTATATATGTATAATATTTCTTATATATAAATGTGTGTGTGTGTATATATATATATATATATATATATATATATATATATATATATATATATGCTTATGTATATAACATAAGCAATTAATGTAAATTAAAAAAACCACCAATAGCCAATCCCATCCATACATATTCTAGAGTATGCATCCATGTAGCCTTCACAATTACACTGTTGAAATGTTAGGTAATATGGCTGCTCGGAATTTCTAATTAACCAACTTAATGTCCAGATGCTGTTGTACCTCAAGGATAAAAAATTAATTGTGTCGGCCAAGTTTATTATTTTCTTTTCATTATGACTGAATAATTATTGAATTTTAGGAGTCGCTGAGTGATTTCACCGAAGAGATATTATGTATATGCACCAAACCTATTTGTGTTTTGCGATGATGAAGTAGACAAGGTAATGCAAATGCATATTTTCTATCTGTCCGGAGCACACTCCTGTTATAGCAGAAATCCACTCAAGTATTCGAGAAAAAGAGAAACCAGTTAAATTACACAACTTCAAAACTGACTGGGTAGCCTTCATATAAAGCCGAAAATATATGCTTTACAATTTCCCTGAAAACAGAAAAAAAAATTAATAGAAAAAATTTCACCACCATAGTACAAGAAGGCGCATGGAAATCCACACCAACCACACCACTCAATATAAACCATATAAACTGTCCGCCCATCATCAGCCGCAAAAACATTCACAGAAGGAAATAGTCATGCTCACCCACTTGATTAACACAGTTTTTCATCTCAAATATATTTCAGCACAATGGAAAGTAGCTAAAATAATTCTTATTCAAAAGCCAGGCAAACCACCGAAATCAATATCAATAGTTGATGCTCCATACTTCGCCACAAATAAGGACATCTATCGTGACCTAGAGATGCCTACACTAAGAGAAACAATTGTTGCTAGTAGTGAGAAATACATAAAATATTTAAACTGTCATCCAAATACCCTCGCATTAAATATTTTGAACAATAGTGCACAAACGAGAAGACTCAAACGCAGGACACCACCAGACTTACCATTTAAAAACCACTAGACTTACCATTTAAAAACTGAAAGCAATACTATCAGTCACTTTCAGATAACAATTTGTAATAAAAACTGCAGAGTATTATTCGTTGGAATAATTCTCTGTGATGATATTTACTCTGAAAAATCAACTTATGCCCAAATGTTTGTCTGTCTTAAGAAGCGAATACAGTTATCGTCATGACCAAGTTTATTAAAACTAATAGGTATTAGTTATATATAAAATTGTTCTTATTAGGTATATGTTGTTATTAGGTAGTTAATAGATATTAGTTGTATATAAAGTTGTTAAAAATATGTTGAATTTGAAACTCATTTCTTATATTTTCCATTCTTATTGCGCAATTGTTAACAATAACATTAATCATATCAAGAATGTACCTAATTATTAAATAATCAATTCAATAATTTTGTACACATCTCAAGCAATGTAACATAATTAAAGCACTATTAATTGTAATTTTCAATATTTGTTATAAAGTTGCTAGTCTCTTTTGTTATAAGATTTGCTGCAATTAAATAAGAATCGCAAAATGCACGGTTTAAATTTTTTGCGCGCCTTGACATTTTCAGTATTTCTCCTGCGGCGAAGCAAGGTGAATATACATTATTAAGTAAATCAATTTTTTCCTCTCCGAATTCGTGAAACCACAACCAAGGCCGACAATAAATATTCATTTGCCACTATGTAAAAACATAATGCGCAACAAAGAGGAAAAATGAGAAGCTTATAACAGATATGTTTTAGTCAATAGGTATGTATTTATAACAGATACATCACCAAAGAAGATTACTTAACAGGTCCGCTAATACCGCTATAAAAATAGCACAGTAATACCCAGTATAATCCTAATTTACTCTATTAACGAATATATGCCAAATATGATATTAAAAGTTGATCAATGACATGTAATGTAACTGAAATACAGTAGTTTTAATACTATTATATAAAAGAGAGACTATTGATTCAGCTGGTATTACTAACAATACCAAATAATACTGATTATTTCTAGAGAACTGAATTATTTCAAATAGGAAATTTTCCCAGGTATCAATATTAATAACTAAAAGTACAAGTATTTATTTTCCACAATATAGCAAGTACAAATTTATAGATAAATTTATCTACAAATTTTGAGACATTTTCTGAATTAAATAGATTAAATAAAAGTGTTACTATGTATTCTGCTGTTATTCTTTCTAGTAAAGCTAAACGATATTCTGGTTTCCCCCCATCAATAAACTTTATTCTAAGTACTCCCATGCAAAACAGCCCAAAACGGTTAAATTTGCAAATATAATTGGCCACCATATACTCGTAACACAATCTTCACACCGTGAGATTAATCTCCGATAAAAACAGTTCAGGGAGGTCAAAAATACAAGCCCTTAACCAATTTTAAGTATGCCAGCAATTTGAAGCTGATAATCTCAAGCTAGTATTTTAAAGTGTGAGAGGAAGTGTTTTCTTGTTTTCACAAAAACACTACGCTGTAAATATAACTGAAGTGTGTACTTCGTTCTAATGTGGTTGCTCTAACCATTACGTACTATTAAATGTGGCTGTATTAACTGGTACGTGTTCAAAATAAGGCTGCTCTATCTGGGTATGTACTATCTAAATAACCTGAAGAAGTTTTATGTATCTAATCCCGCTAAAGCTATACCAGAAACTATCCTGAAATTCTGTATAATAAATAATTAATATATCTTGTACAGCTCATCAAGAATAGGAAGAAGTCTCAAAATTGCTATATCGGACTGCCAACGAGGTGCGCAGTAAATAGCCTGGTCTTTACTCAGTCGAATTGAGACCTTCGGCCTTGAATATCGATGAATATTATTGAATGTGAATGTACATAAAGTTCGATCTGACCGCGCGTTAAGGTGGGTATAAGGTGGGCTGTTTTTTAAGATTTAAAGGCTCGAAAAATATTAATCTTTGTCCAACTGTAGCTATACCAAACTTTTGGTTACACAACTTTTTACTTTTACTATATAATTAAATTTTCTTCCAATTCTTGTTTTAGGAGTTTTATTTTATTTTTATTTTGACGAAAACTTCTTACATCAGTTTTCGAAATAGCCGATGGCATTATCTCATTTTAAATTTCACCTTTTACATCTATTTTGCGTGGAAAACTGACTGGTTCTTGTTATGTATATTTTGTTATATACCGTTGAGAAAGAATATAATGAGACACTTTTCATACCTTACCCCGAAAAATGGGTAAATGTGCGTTATTTTTGCTTTGTTAGCTGTTCGCTTGGTTCAGTGGTTCGCTTGCAGGATTATTTTTTTCATTACTGCTTAATGCCTTGTAAGAAAATTAATTTGAAAATTAATTAGCTAATATCCATCTCCATGGACGTTGTATTTTACAATTAGTAAAAAAATCTACAAAAGTATATTACACATATTTCCATTCTGCTATGAATTATTTCACCGCGCATGGCACAGAGCATGTAATATACGCATAATTATATTTTAATCATTTAGTATTTAAATCTTCGTTACAATGTATCAAAATTTCTCAAAGTGCATTATTGCCGCTTCGCAATACCCAGCGAAGTTATCAAATACACCAGAAATTGTTTAAATACATCGGAATGTAAGTACTAATTTTGTACACCAAAACGTATCAGTGGTTTACTCCACGGTGGTATATAGTGTCTAAATTAAATCTTAATATTTCAATATTCAAATGTTTCAATAAAGATAAAGAAGGAGACTAAAAAACTTTTTGGATGGCAGAATCAACATCGCTGAATAAATACAAATTTTGTCTAACTAGTGCATGGTTAATTGCAGTTGTGCATACCTGCATATTACTGCTACCCACCGTGAGTTCTATAGTAGTACATGTCGATACTCTGGTAGTCGAGCATTTCTACGATAGCCGAAATGTCACCACATAGGTTTCACATTTTTGAATCAATGTAGGTACAAGGGATTCGGTTTGAATTTGCCATTTTATTGATTACTTGTCATATCATTGGTTGTAAAAGTTTAAATATTCATAGTACTATATCGTTTTTATGACACTTTTATAGCGTAAATATTCCGAATGTTTGCACTAACACGAAACTGTTTACGCACACATGGCAAGGTTTATATGTATGAGGATTATTTAAAGTATGAGGTAAAACATGGGTATCAAATAAATAATAATGTTTAATTTGTAATTGAAGAATATTTGGTGTAATACCTTATACCGAATACCTTCGATTTAATTTTTATGCTGTATTTGTGTAATGTATCATTATTTAAGTATACTGAAAAGATGAAATGGCTCGTCCGAAGTACATTGCAAAAATATTTACAGTATATACTATTAATTTCATCGCTATTTGCCAAATAAAAAACTCTCTTATCTTGCCGATAAACTGAACTGCCTACATGATCCTAGCCATAAAGACAAGCCACGGTATGAGATAAGAGCCGTTTGGGATTTTTTACTTGGCAAATAGAGATGAAATAAACTATACCAAGAGGCTTGAAAATAATATTAAATTCCGAGTACACAAAAAATGTAAGTGAAAACTGTGGTTAACTATGGACGAGAGAATCGATTCTAAAAATTCTGGAAATTTAATATTCCAGGTACACATATAAACAGATATTCTCGTATTTCAGAACCTTCACAGCTGAATTCTACACGTTGGGGAACACGTTACAGGTATCGTTGTATTATTTTCAAAATTGTCCAAAAATAAATTTTATAGTTCGATGCTAACAAATCAGAAACCATTTAAGAGTTCCTTAACATCTGCATGTTTTCCCATGAGCATTGACCCATGCTCAAGTGGAGGTAGATTTAAAAACTATCGCCTAATTCGCCAATCGTCAGTCATTGCAAATAGTAGATAACGTACAAGAGCTCTTACAAACTGGAAATATGATCCATTATATAATTTCAGAGGCCATTTTATTATGTTTAATGTTACATCTTTAGATGCCAGATGGTCCGCTTCTTTATATAAGAACATTAATTCATCTCACTAAATCAATATGACTTTAGGAGCGTAATGTTGCAGACGTTTAGCCGACACAATCCGGATTCATAAGACCAACTGGGTAAATCTTAAATATTATATAAATTATTACAATTTATAAATAGTTGCTTATATAAGTCACCACCCGCGATGAGACATCCAAGTGGGCAGCTCAGATTATCCAATGAAACTTTATTTAAGTCGCAGTTTCTTTATTCACGTGGCAAATGTTCGGGCACTAATGACCTAATCAGGTATGCCTTTATTATTAATTCTATGTTAAACACGCACTCCCGTTACGCCACTGCGTCTCACGGCAATACTTCTACCCCAGTATCCATATTTATTTTCATCTACAGGCATATAAGACCACAAACACCTCGATAAATACTGAATAAATAGAACACATTTAGTAGTACTATTTACTTAAACGGGATTTAGACCTATCTGTAATAATGATACATCTTCAACTGAACAGAAATTATATACGGAGGATATTCAGATCTACAAACAACAGCAAAAGTTACTCTATCCCCCCAGGAATTTCTACACCATTTTCAACCCATTTCCCGTCAGCGCATATGAATAGGTAGGCGTATAACTACGTTATTTTAACCCGAATTCAGCGTTAAAGCTTAACAGGGATTTTCACTCTGGTAAACAGAAATATTATAAGGCGAGTTAATATTTCATTTGCTTTGTTCGTAATTAAGGAGGGTGTTCCCTAAATAATATACAAGACGCTAAATATACTCCCATCTGCTTAGGAAAATATATATGCCAGTCAAAATAAACAGGCTTTGGTTGCCATGGAGCTGTCGGTTTGCCGGTAGTTTTATTAATAGTGTAGGCCGATTTATGGATTTATTATACCATTTGCTTCGCCAACTGAATAAAGGAGGTAATGTAGTTGGGTTCTTTTTTCTTTTGGCGTTTGGAAACAGTTAAAGTTTAATATCGGATTTGATGTTCTCTTGCAGGAAAATACATAATAAAGTAATGACGAAAGAATTCTTTGATCGAGATATCGCAGTTCGCCTTAGAATGCCATAGTTAAATCGAATTCAATATTATAGATTTTATAATGTGTCTATGAGGTATTGATCAATGCATCTAATATTAAGAATTATACACAAAAAGTAAAGTCACTCTCTCTTGATTCATTGGTGCGTTTTTTTAAGATAATTTAAAACTTACTTAATATAATTCATGAATTTGAGTTCATCAGTATGAACTTAGCAGAACTTTGAAGAATGGAAAAATGCATAGGCTTATTATTGACCGTTAATTAGCCGTTAATTAATCGTTAAAGTGATAATTTAACCGTTGATTTTTTAAAAAATTTTGAGTGTTTTGCTAACTTCATATAAAGTTAGCATAACATCTATAAAAAAATGTTTGTTAAAAGTAAGTGTATAGGAATTTGTCGCTCTTTAACCGTAAACAAATGGTATAAACGAAATTTGAAGAAAAAAAATTAAGGCAAAAAAATAATTTTTCAATATCAAAAAAATGACTCAAAATTGAAGTAACGAAATAAAATACGTTTTATTTTTTTTCTGTGAACTTAGAACAGCCATGAGTCTCGTTTGATAAAGATTTACGGGGGTCAGTTTTCGTTCAGGAATTTACTGTTCGCGTTCTTTTAATTAATAGTGACGTCTTAGAATTCGCCCGAAAATACTATATAAATTTATAAAACAGTCTAATGCAGTGTATAATTCAGACGACAGCATATAATAAAATGAGTCATTGTTTCTCCGTTGATTATCTCATTATATATAGGATATAAATCATTTTCATTGTTATCAAATAGGCTGCACACTCGATTGCACTTAAAATTAAAGATGGTATGTACTAGCAACTCACTTTGAAACTTTTTGCCGCATCTACAAATATATGCTCAGATTGTGTTCGAATTTTTATTTATATTTTATACCCTGTGTAATATATTGGAACATTATTCTACACATTAATAAGGATTATTACCATTTAATTAATTATCAGTTACACCAGGCTGTCACGAATCTGCATATCGCGATTTCGTCCTTATTAGGCACCAGTGCAAGTATACTGGACTATGCCTGGTGCTTTGAGAACAGTAGACGGGTCTTGTACCAACCCATCATGAGCACACATGTAGAAATATAATACTTCAAATAATACACATAAAATACGTTTCTTATACCTACAATGTATTTTTGCTGTTGGGTTTGAGACTCAAATGCGAAATGGACTTAAAATCAAAATAATATTTAGTGCAGATCTAGAATACCAGAACACAAGGTATAAACGCTCATAGAAACTGATTTTTTTACTATCAATACCTCTTTTGTAATCCCTACAAGTAACAGATAAATTGATTTTCTACATAATTTGCGATTTCACTAAGAAAATTTTTGAAACATGGCACTTTTCAATTTTAAATTATATAATGCGATAGAGAGAATTCTAAGAATTCTATTCTCCTTTCAACTCCTTTTTAAATATAGTGATGTAATTCGCTATTCAGATTGGCTTTGATTGAATTTTGTGTATTTTTTAATCAGAAAATTAGATATACATTTGAAAGAAACCTTTTTTGAAAATAAAATTGCTACATATGTTTATGTAAAGTCATTAAATAGGCCGAGTTATTTTTACTTGGATATCAAAATTATATATTTTATATTACATATATCATTTTAATAATACCATTTAGACCCTTTTGGAAACCTAAAGAATTGAAATCTTGAGATTATTAGGATGTGGCCATAAAATAAGCACATAGATGTACTTATTGTGGTGCTTGTTGTGGTTATTATATGCTTATGTGTGGTGGTATGTTAAATAATCAATAATAAAGTATCAGTCTTCAATAATAAAGCATAATGTAGTCACCCTGAAAATATCAGAGATCTTCCTAAATCTAATAGGGAATCCACTTCAACGATGATGGATAGTTTAGATGAACAAAATGGATAGTTAATAGATCCACGTGATCCACGGAAACCTATAAGAACTGAATCAGGATGATTCCGAATGTCATTTAGAATTCATGGTAAATATATGCCTAAATGACCTTTTACTTATGAACATACGAATATTCATATGTTCTGATGAATGTTCTTATGTTCTGTTGAAGTAACAATTACTTTATATGGAAATCAAATAACAAAACTGTAATATTATGGAGAAAATCCTTCAACATCCACATTGGATGATGAAGGCCCAAGGCCAATATATTAAAAAAATGTTTTTATAGGCTAAATTGTAAATAATGATTACTAGCAAAATGATCGGATCAATGTCTCTTTGATCATACAGTAACTAACAAGCAGCGCCGGCCCTGGGGTAGAGCAAGAGGAGTGATCGCTCTAGGCGCCAGATCGCAAGGGGCGCCAAAAAGCCAAATGCGAAAAACAATTTCCAGCGCAAATACTAAAAAGTAGAATTTACGTGAAGTGAAAACGTCGACCAAAGGGCGTCGAAAGACAATCTCGCTCTACCCTGATCAAGAGCTAGGGCCGGCGCTGCCAACAAGCAATACTTGTGGATTTAATACACAATTAAACACAATTACTTCCAGGGTTAAGAACCATGGAAGATTATTCTCTAATGATGGCAATCCTAATGAAACTGATAGAAACAATTGGCATCAAGGGTCAGAGTTCTATTTTGCAGGGAAAATAAGAGACTATCTCTGTCAAGTTATTTCTAGTAGGCGCATTGGTAGGGTGGCAGAACTGAGTGGCCATTCATTTCCGCCAATTTAACCCCGCTTGATTATTTTTATGGCGGTTAAAGTTAAACTCAAAGATCTACTAAGAGCAGGCCAAATAACGTTGATACGAAATGTTTTGTATGAACTTCAACAACATCCCTATTACTAAGAGGCAATAGTGCAACCACTATAGTGCGTATTAGTATTAAAAACAGTTTGGCAAAAAGCTATAATACTGAGGAAGCCGTTTTATTCAAATGTATCACCCTGTATCGTGATATAGGGATCACCCTGTACAGAGTTTATTAAAACCTTGCTGTTTGTTTGTGTTTGAACTATGGATATATCGAGCTGAAGGAGGAAAGGATTAAATCGAATGTAAATTCATCCCTTAAGGTGAAATATCAGCGGTGCAGCAGACATACGTATAGGGTAGACAGCCAGACAGGGCCTTTATACGTCATAAAATTAATATATTCTAAAGATACAGGAGGTAAAATACTACTTGAGAAACTATCAAAACTATCAACGTAAATAAGTATAGTAAAATATATATGTATAAATATAGTATACAGTAGATATATTTGAGTACGGTACGTACTTACATATGTGGCTTATTTATTTATATCATTTACCAATAGTCTTTATACAAAATCAATATACAAAGTAAAATTTTTTTATCGAGTGTCTCGATAAGATATAATGTTAGATCTAATCGTTCGAACATTTTTAAAGTATACCCAAGTCCATGTTAATATTAAAAAAAATGTTGAAAACAACACAGCGTTTACAATATTTTGTTTACGAAAGTATTATTTTATGCAGTTAAACTTGCATATAGGCGGAATTAATCAACTAATGCCAAAATTTACCAAAAAACAAAAGACGAGAAAAACCAACAATTTCGATTTATTTTCTTTATTCAATTTTCAACCGCCTCTTTCTAATTCTATCGACAATTGTGAATATCTGGGAGATTATTATTCACTACCACATCGTCATAAAAACATTCACTATACGCAACACAATTTTTTGATATTAACTATGTACACTGTCTGAAACGTGATGTAAAATTTGACATTTCACATAAAATACGGCACAAGGTGTATACGTGGTAGAATTTTACCATTCGCTAGTATGAATTCTTATGCCACTAATAGAATAAAATTAACACGACGCGACGTCTAGCTTTTGATGTAAGTTTTATTTCAGATAATTTAAACAGTGTTAATGTAACAGTAACTTAATCAAGAATGTAGCCAGTTATTAAAATCATTATTTAATAATTGGGTGCATTCTTCATAAGATTAATGTGTTATTATAAGTAAGTGCACAATAAGAGTGGCAAATATAAAATATCACTTAACTACCTGTCCATTGAAATCCTCCAGCAAATTTGTTAAAAATTAACATATTTTTGAGACATATAACCTCTTAATTTTAATGAACTTGGCCATGACAATGACTATTTACTCCTTAGGATAAACATACCATCTAGGCTTTAGTTGACTATTAAAAAATTACAAATAGGCGCTTTGCTTCAGGTTTTAACAATTCTTAATAATTCCATTGATTTCGCGATATCGTTGGTTAAATGTATGCATTTACATATATTGTCTTGTGTATCATCGTGAAACAGAAATAGGTCAGGTATATGTATTTTATATCACTTTTTATTTATATAACTTTTTAAAAACAATTTATTTTTACTTTACGATTTTGAACACTTTACTATGTCAAAAAAGGAGTAACCGGTTTTTATACTTTTAACTTGAGACTTATTCGACGTTTACTCGATGACTAATTGAAGATTACTAACTACTGCTGATTACTGAATTTACCGACTACTGAAGCTACTAGCGGTTGTTTCTCTATTTAAAACATTTCTGTTGCTGATGCTGCAGGAATGTTCTAAGAAGTGTTTTTCTCAAGACTTTTAGCAAGTTGCAATAATTGCGATAAAATACAATGTAGGTTTATGATAAGCACAAAAGGTTTTTAGTTACGCGATAACCGCAATGACTTTGGTATACTCCTTTCTGGACATAACATCCTGTATGCTAATGGCCTGTTGCAATGTATATTACAATATTATAAAATACAGTATTAATCTAAGTCTTAACCTAATATAAGAAAGGATTCTATATAACATGTATATGTACATAATATATATTCGGTGAAACCTACTATTCTAGTGAACGAAATACATTATTCAATTATTTTAGCAAAAAATTTCAATAAACCTGGCCAACACAATTAATTTTTGCCTTTTGAGGCACATATTTTGCGCCGTAAGTTGGTTAATCAGACATCACGAAGAGCCGTATTGCATCACGTTTCAACATTGTCAACGCGAGACTACACTGATGGGTAGTCTAGAATAGTTACCATGCAGAAATTATAATCTACGATTGGTAAGGTGTACTATATTATGGTGTGTCTATATTAGTTTTATACCTAACATGTATAATTTTAGATATAAAGTTTAAATTTATAATTGTAGTGGTGTAAAAGTTTACTAATTACACTGGGGTTAAGTTTCATACCATAAATAGTGAATTCTATACCATTTTCACATCATTAAAAGTGGTAACGTTTTGTTACGAAATATTTTCGAGATCTCCAGACTCGGTATTAATTATAAACAAATTATGCATCCATCCAACTTTTTCTTTGCCCGAAATTTTTCATCATAATTTATTTTTTCCTCCATAAGTTACTCTCCCTTGATTTGATGTTGATATCCTCGTAATAGTACAATTTCGACCTTGACCTTTGCACAAAGGAAATACAATATTAGGTTACACTCTGCATTAACTTTTTATTAAACTCTGTATTAAATTTTTAAAAATACACATTTTTAAATAAATGATCGATTTCAAGTTGAATCTGAAGTAGTATGATTTCATTATTGGTTTATATTATCTGATGAGGCGGAAAAATGTAATCGCACACGAATTTTTATGACACGAAAGCGGGGGCATAGGTTATTATTGCATAGATAAAAATGTAACCCACTTAAAGATAAACTTGAAGAAAAATAAATAATTTAAACACAAACAGAATTTATTATGTAAATGTCTCGGTAAATATTAAAAGTGGGTTAATCAACGTGAAATAATATACAAATACTACTTATATGTATGAGTATGATTCATTTCAAAATAAGTTTCACCAACGAACGATTCAATATCGAGGCCTAGCACTTATACAATTAAATAAATAGCATTTGTTAACCAGATCTGAGATTTGCAAATAGCACTTATACGAGATTTAATATTTGGTAAAGGATACACTCTCCAATGTTAGAAAAAAATATCTGATGAATCAATAGGTATAAATAAAACAAGTAGGTAATTGTAGTATTACTTATCCTTATTATAATGTGACATTGTGTGGTTGGTATGACCATTTTGCACATTCATTGATATTCGTATTTCAGAGGATTATTAGGTTATTAAATTAGGAAATTATTATCGTCTTTAGTAAAACGAGACGCACAAAAATCACTCGTTCAATTTTATTTTGTAATTCTTATATGTACACAGCCCATCAAGAATAGGAACAAGTCTCGAAACTGCGGTATCACACCGCCCACTAGGTGCGCAGTAAATAGCCTGGTCTTTACTCAGTCGAATTGATACCTTTGCAGAGTAAATACCGATGAATTGGAATGTATTGAATGGGAATGTACACAAAGTTCGACCTGGCCGCGCGTAAATTGCATTATTTTCCCTCCGAATACTGCCTATCTATTTCTTCTACGCATACCCTGAGAATCTCTTCATCACCTCAGAATTATTTATCTTATTCTTGATAAGCAGTATATAATAGGTATATCTAATCACACCTTCCATGTGTGTAATACATATACTGAGGGGGTCCTATACTATCTTTGAACTGTTCATGGTTTACAATATTGAAAAAAATTACTTAGTTAAAAAAATGTTATCATTTGTAAAGTACTCTGCCAAGTAAATATATAAAAAAGAATTTGAATTGTTCTTTACTACTTTTAAGATGATTGCAGAGATAGGATCGCAAATTAGTCCCATCACTGATTTTGGGAATTTTTTCCTACAGCTAAGCGACCTATACAGAAAGTTGTGTTGGGGTTATGTGGGATAGACATATTTCTTCAATTAACAATAATTTACATTTTACAAATTGTCTTATACTTTTTTTTTACAAAAAATGCAAAGTTTTGCCTATACATCAAAAATAATGTGCTAGAGTGTCTTTTTCATTCGCACGAGAGTAATACAAAAAAAATTAAATGATTTTCGCCCTCTAGGGGCAAAACCGGGCGACTTTGAAAAAAAAAACAAAAGTACAAAATGTGTCGGAAACTTTTATATTTACAACTTTGATCTCTTGATATTTTTCTCTACAATGCATAGTTTTGGCTTAAATCGAAAAACAGCTCAAAAATACTTCAGCGCGCTCTGGCGGCGCAACTAAGTAGAATTTAGAAAAAATGAAAAGAACAAAAATGGTGGAGAATCGCAAAATCATTAAATCAGGTCATGTTTTCCCAAAAATGCATAGTTTTTCAGAAAAACGCAGAAAACCGTAATTTTTTTTTTTTTTTCAATATTAGTAAAACAACTCAAAACTGGAAGTAACGAAAGAAAATAGACAAACACGAAAGAAAACTCATAATTTACATCTTCACAAAATACCAGAGGTAGAATTAATTAAGATTAAAAGCTGTTCTGTTAAGTTACGGGGAACAAAATCCAAAAATCTGAAAATATCAATAGAATATTGCAAAGTTAATGTCTATATTTAAAAAACAGCCCTTTTTTTATCATGCACTAGGTGAAAAATATGTTGACACAACCCCAACACAACTTTCTGTATAGGTCGCTTAGCTGTAGGAAAAATTTCCCTCAATTTTCCTAATTTGAAGGGACTAAAATTTAGTCCCTTCAGATTATTATTTAGTCACTAAATAATAAAATCAACTGGTAGTTGTAATAATAAATAAAATATTTCTAAATGTGTATATTAGTTCCATGTATACACCCCCTGAAATATAGACAATAATGAGTTAATGTTAGAGTTAATTATGTTCCTGGTCTCAAAATGGACGTACCTTTTATTAATCAAGATTATAAATTAACTCCCAAAATTATTGCCTAGATTTCAGTAGAACATATCGAAAGTGTCTCATTCTCACAATATTCTTTCTCCATGATACATACATATATTCCAAGTATCCCATGTAAAAGTCCACAAGTTAAATAGATATTTTACTATCACCACTTTTTAACACTTCCTTATCACTATTATCACGGATTTAAAAAACTACGAATCGATCGCGATCTAATTCAATAAAAAAACAGCAAATTCATGTAGTCATCTGAGTATTTAATGATTTTATAATATTTAAATACTTGAAAGACATGATGATACATATGAACAGTGACTATTTAGTTTTTATAGTACATATAACGAGATGATTCGATCATGTTAACATACCTTATTTATTTTTCTACGAACCCACGTATTATATGAATGTATTATTAAATCACACTCTAAGCTAAGCAATAACTATTTAGCACACAACAATTTTTATTGTTCTTCAAATATCTTCTATATTTGTAGAGTAGTTTCTTTATTCTCCAATTATTTATTTAGCATAGAGTTTAGAACACTTCAAGGTTAAGTATTATGCATGTGTTACAAAAAACCGATACGGTAAACACGAAGAAAGCATATTTGTATTATATACGCCCAGATAGATTTAAATGGAAATATACGTTTCTCTAGTGTGAATATATCAGAATAATCAATGTTCCATAATTCGTGTTGATATTTAACTTAGTTGGAACGTCATTCATAATATAATATCGTAGGAATGTACATGGTGTATATAAAGGAAGCAATCAAATCGTTATCTTGAAAAAAATCCCATATTTTAGGAAAATGTTGGAAAATACGAGTTTTATTTTTCGTTACGCATCATTTCAAATAAATTACCTATGGCGTCAGCACCATTTGTGATATGGCGTCCGCGGTTTTACTTAAATAGGGTGAATAAATTAAAATACATATATGGGGTTCTCCTTACAAATTTTACCACCACTAAATTTTTGTATTTTTGTCGGTCTTTTTAATTTTAGAAAGTTCCAGGTGAGGTGAGAGGTAAACTCGAATTAAAATTGTATATTAATACCATTTTGATGAATACACCACAGGAATACCACCACAATACAACAGTAATCTCACAAATGTTTAACGTGTATATTAATTTTACTTAAAAGATACCTATAGTATCTAGATGGCGCCTGTCATTATTTAAGAGATATGGAGAGTTATTTCGTATTTTCGAAATGTGTCGTAATTGAAAACTGAATTTTTTGTAATTTAATACTATTTTTTCGGGTATGTTATTTGTTACCAAACCAAATCGTTTGTTATTATCTATTAATTCGGTGTTTCGGGTTAAAAAAAATACTTGAAATCAATATTTTACAATACACAACACTTAATGTCTATGAAGGTAGCAGAACAAAGTTAGCAGAACACAATTATGTCATATGGGGAATTGAGTGCTAATTAAATGCACAAGAAAAAATTTTTGTGCTCACATATATTTTCTTTATCGCATGTTCTGCTAACTTGCAAAAAAATTAGCAGAACATTAACGTATAATAATAAATTATTATTCCGGGGTTAAAAAATTACGAATTTGTTATTTTACGTTAATGTTCTGCTAATTTTTTTGCAAGTTAGCAGAACATGCGACAAAAAAAAATATATGTGAGCACAAAAATTTTTTCTTGCGCATTTCTTTAGCTTTTAATTAGCACTTAATTCCCCATATGACATAATTGTGTTCTGCTAATTTCATAGACATCAACACTTACCAAATAATTAACAACATAAACTTAAATTAATCCAAAGTACATTATACCATTTATATATATAGTATATAACGAAATGGATGGATATACCATTTAGATCGCAGCATAATGTTTGAAATAATTTAACAATGCTTCAAGAACGCTATTTGAAACACAATTTATACATAACAATCGCGTCCATATAACATGGTTTAATATGAATTAGTTACGACAGATTAGACATGCTTCTTTTTTAATCGATTTCATATCTAGTAAAAAATATTTGGAAGCCGTATCGTCAGTCGTATTGGTAAAGCAATTGCTTAAGGATTATTTTCAAATTATCATTAATAGGAATGAAACAATTATGGTATATTATATAAAGTAGATTAGAGGCTTTTAAAACGGTTGTAGACATGTAGATTAGGCAACTAACGAACAAACATAAATAGGAAAAATAAATTGACCAGAAAAATGTTCAGTTTACATTAATTTATGGTAGTGTTTATTTTCTTATGGTGGGTTACAGTAAATGGTTTGGGTTCCCTAAATTGTTTATGGATCATATTTTACTGTGGGAAAATTATCTTAAAATTTCAATTACCTCAACTGTGTATTTTTAATAGCATGTTCCAGCAGATCCCATAGTCAAGAAATTGATACAAAAATCAACCACCATCGTGTCACTGATAGATGCCAGGGACAAGCTATAAAAGGAATAACCAACCAATAGCCACCAGGATGTATTGCTACGTATCAACTGCCTTGTACCTACATAACATATGTATTACACAGTTTTCAGAAATATTTTACATACACTTTATTTAAAGTGTTTATTATTATTGTATATTACCGAAGTAAACACCGATGTTTACTTCATGATTCTAGAAGCAATAATAACAGATGTGGTACAACACAATACACTATAGTGATACGAAACAGGATCACAATTAAAAACAGATATGAACTCTTATTGTTACTACCTAGTTCTGGTACTAATATGATATTAGTGACGCCTTAACAGCATTATCGTGATATTTCGTAATTCCGATATTCCGATATCGTGAAATTTTTAAGTAATACGAGGAACTATAGA
Organism: Rosalia funebris; assembly: GCA_037954035.1. NCBI lineage: Eukaryota > Metazoa > Arthropoda > Insecta > Coleoptera > Cerambycidae > Rosalia > Rosalia funebris. The sequence goes on from JAZFAV010000002.1 coordinate 15,720,233, forward strand.
TGACAAATAGTATTAAAAGTGTAATCCAGAGGTTTTCAACCTGTTTCAACCCACGTACCCCTTTTTGTGTTAATTAACTATGCGTACCCCCAACAAAAACACTTTAGTTTTATTAAAATGTGTCATATTAGTTAAGTTAGTAATTAAACTTTAACAGTCTAACAGTTAAAGTTTAACTGTTAGACCGTTAAAGTTTAATTACGAATAGGTAATTTAAATTAAAAACAAGAAATTTTATTTTAATGGACATTTTATTACCAAATTTTTATTAATCAGACCTAAAATTAAGTGTCTCAGAAAATAATTAGTGGGAACGTTGGGCTTCTTTTTGTTTACAAAGTTTATCAATGTTTGGCTTCAACTTGGTCAAATACAGCCGTAAATCATGCTCAACATTAAGCTTATTTCTATACTTGTTCTTCAGAAGTTAAACTCGAAAACCCTTTTTCGCACAAGTAAGTTGTCGTAAACCCCAGAAGATACTTCACAGCAATGTCTGCTAGTTCTTTGTGTTCTTTTTCAATACCAGTCCAGAAGTTAATTAACAAAGTATTGCAATACTTTTGTTTCAATGTAGCATTACACGATATTTCAATTACCTGTTCCTTTTGCAAATGAGTCAAGTTGCTAAATTCTAGCATGTATCAATATAATTTTGTATACTTTTTGGTATTTCGCCGATAGTTTATTGGTGTAATCAATAACGAATTTTATTGCTCTCGGTATTTCACGTAATTTTTTCGAGATTATCTGTTGTATTTTTCAGTTGCAACCTCAATTTTGGTCTAGGATAATTTAGGATAATAATTAACAACCCGAAAGGCACTACAACTTCATTCATATCTCTGTTCGTGTTCATATAGAGCTTGCGCACAAAAGTTGAGTGTATTTTCAAAGTAGCTTATTGCATCTGAAAATGCTCTCACTCATTTATAGCATATGTATATAAGTAAACAAAACTGAAGTGTTATGCTCTCACTCATTTATAGCATATGTATATAAGTAAACAAAACTGAAGTGTTATAGAATTTTAGGTCTCTATCGGAAGAGTTACAAACGGTCAGCAAATAAAACTGTTTGGATGTTCCTTTTTTCCTAATTTCTTTAGTTCTTAAGTAACTTTTGTATTCTATTTCGTATTCTTAACTCTGCCAATGATCTAACACTAGAGTTGATTACACAACAATTACATTACTAGGTTGAGTTACATATATTTCGAAGTTCGTATGCACTTTGTGAGATATGGCAATTTATAATATCCTTATGTCAAACCGAATTCTACAAAGAAAAGTTAATTGTAAGAGGCAGTTAAGGTAAAAAACACTAAAAAAAATTACATTTCTAGACTTGTATTAAATATACGCCTTCAAACAATAAAGCAAAGGAATATACCTACTAAGGGAAATATGAAGCCGTAACGGTAAACTATCCTCGGTTTAACTAAATTGTATTCTTTAAAGGTGAGCGAGTTCAAAAGAAACCTACAAAGCTCCGTAGGAACAAAGCTGAAATCTAAAAGCATTCTAAAATAGGCACTAAAAAGACGTTACCTCTGTGCATCTGTGACTAAATAGAGGATGAATGTTAAGCGGCTGCAGTCCGTCCAGTCGGAAGGAAGATTTGTAACATAACACACTCACTCACATTTTACGATGGATTATATTCCGATTGTTGCACTAAAAATTATTAGCACAAAAACCTCACACAAGAAACTATACTTCAAAACATTCCATACGGTTTTTCACTGGGCCCGAGCATAAACGATCGAAATCAAGAGACCGAAACTAACTGTACAGCCTGACATTCCTCACGGTTGCACTAGAGTGGAGCGACTAAAGCCAGCGAAATGCGTTTCACTTCGTCTTCCGTCGCACCGAACACGTTGACTGCGATACTCAAACTCACAGATAATGCCCGGCTATGCCCTAAAGAATTCAGAACTCGCTTTCAAGATCCCTATTGGGCCTAATAATAATTTAATTCCTAGATAAAATACTTAAGTTTCTACTACTGCTAAATTATCAGACACGGAATGAGTGTTTTTGTTGCTCGAACTTGCCGGCTTATGAAAATACGTACTTATTTATGTAGTTATTTATTATACATAGTACAGGTTCATCTACTGTCAAGCTAACGTCAGAATTAATTAACATACGGTGTATAATACGTAATGCGGTTTTTTTGTCGACGATAACTCCTCGTACGAAATGGTAGAGTTGGTCAAAGCGTTATTGAATTTGTACGAAGTAAACAACGTGTATAAACGTGGCGCAGAAGCAGAAGCAGAAACCAAAACATAACCATAATGCAGTGGTGGTTGTAGAACCATTCCACCAGTTGTGTACTCTGAGTTATTTATATTAATACAGAGAAATCTACACTCATGGAAAGTGCCGTTTCTTAACCCTTCGTCGGGCGCAATCGATCTGTGAGATCCGGCAGTTACTTCTTTCTTTGCCCTTTCGCGTGTATTACCAGTATTTACTCGAACTCCCTCATAACTCCCTAGCTCCAAACCACTCTTCTCGATATGGTGTCGATTTTTTTTAGTGCACTCCCTGGCTTTGTATGGGCCAGCCCGATCTTTCAGATGCATTGCGCCTGATTACGTTATTGTATCCACTTTTATATTTTGTTAGGTTTTTTTATTATTTAATTTAATAATATTTTTTTGGATCTCTAAACTTACTTATTCTGGTTTTTTATGGTACTTTCATTAAAAATTAACACATTTGGGTGTTAGATTATTGGTTTATTCTAAATATCACTACCAAATATGTGACGTTTATTTTTGTTTGGAACATGCTGAAATGATGAAGATGATTTATAATTACACTTAAAATAGCCAATGACTTCGTTGTTTTATTGTCACTCCTCACTTTATTTTTAATAGCATCCCTAACGCAGTTTTATACACTATGATGATATTACCTGCAAAATAAATATATTTTCTTCATAAGGTGTAAAAGAAATATGGTTGAGATTGACTCACGTGTTAAGATGGGTCTAAATACAGTCAGTCCTTTGGGTAACATATATCTTGTCAATAATTGGAAAAAGTGGGAGACTTTCTACGTATGCGTAGAAGAAAGAATGAGGCAGCATTCGGAGGGAAAAGGATGCACTTCACGATCAAACTCTGTGTACACTCACATTCAATAAATATTCGTCAATATTCACTCTGCAAAGGTCTCAGTGTGACTAAAGATCAGGCTTTTTACTGCTCACCTTGTTGGCGGTCAGCCTCTATTTACTAATTCGACTTTCAGTCTTTGCGACATATTCGTCAAGTAACTTCTAATAAATCTGTATGCATTACCTGTTAATCTATGTAAAATAAGTGATTGCATTTAACTACATACAATAATAAATTTTGGGTTATTATATTTATTAACTTTAAATGTTTTCCAATTAATATCATTTTCAGTACTTAAACTTTTAATATGTACTTTCATTTATTTTAAGGTATTTTAATTCCAGACGTATATTTCTTACGTACGTAATATTTTAACGTATATAGACACAGTTTAGCTATAATTAAGTGCAGAAGAGACAATCCGATTTGTGTTTTGTTTTCATTTTGTAGGGGATGATCGAGGTATTTTACAGGACGTTATACAAGCCTACAGACTTAAAAAGCCAGGACTTATTATTTTGCTTTCTTGATTCTTTCTCCCTATTTTCTTTCCGTTTCTTAATTATTTGTTTTGTCTAAATTTCTTTTGATGGGAGATTTTTTTTATTTATCGCTGCTGTTGGTGTTCGCTGTTCAATTAATACGGGAATTTTATGTCTTCGTCTCGTGAAGTATTTTTATGTACTTCAATTTGGCAACTTTTGATACTCTTGCTACTAGTAACTGATTAAACAACATGTCTTCTGGTATTCTGTCTTTATGAGGAAAGTTATTAGAAATAATATTTTGATAATATGTCTTTTAAACATCATAACATTGGTACTGACATATCTGAAATAAAGTCTTGAACCTGAAGTTAGAATTGTCTGGAAATAATTTTCAGTTTTGGTTTTTAGAATTAAGCATCTTAATATAAGATGTGTCTGTATTAATATAATTCAGGGGTACTTACCTTCATATAACCACATAAGTGCGTGAAGTTATTTTATAATTATGTATATGTATAATTATATAATGTAATTGAATCACAGTTTTATTAATACTATTGTTTTATACCACAGGGTATTCAAAAATAACGACAATTATTTGATTAAATTTTTTTTAGTTTAAGATAACATCTTGTAAACATCAATTTTCTTTACAATACTATCCATTAGATGGTGTGTACTTGTTCAACGATTTTTGCGGTATTCGAAACATTTTTTATATTCTTCTGAACTAACGCTGTGAAGTGGCTATAGCGATATTTTCTTAACCTCTTATCCATCTTAAATACGATATATTTTTAGGTTTTCTTCATTCATGAGAATAAGAAAACGTCGCTAGATCGGGCGAGGGGGCAGGGGGCTAGATCAGGCGAATAAGGGGGGGTGTGAAATTATTGTCTTGCGATTTTTGGTCAAAAACTGGTTGATTTCTAACTCCGTGTGGGCAGGCGCGTTACCATTATAAAGAAACCAGTTCCCCGATCTCCACACTTTAGATCGTTTTCCATCTTACTGCCTCACTCAATTGCTTCATCACTTCTAGATAGTAATTTTGGTGTCCTGAGGAACAAATTTAACATGAACGACTCTTTTGCCGACATGTCGACAAAACAAACTATCATGGACTTCACATTTGATTTCACTTGCCGTGCTTTTTTGGTCTCAATGATGAGGGTATCGTCTACTGGCTGAACTGCTGTTTTGTTTCGGGTTCAAAGCCATAAGATCAGGATTCATCTTTTGTGATTATTTTTGACAAACAATCAGGGTCAGTCTGTGCCTATTCTTCAATTCCTGGCACACCCCCAGATGGTTCTCCCCTCTCTCTCTCTCTCTCCTCTTTCTCTCTCTCTTTCTTTCTCTCTCTCTCTCTCTCTCTCTCTCATAATTGAAAAGCAGTTGTGAAATAAACTCTGCCGCTGCGTGTTTCATGATCTTCAAAATTCCTTGGCATGAACTTCCATTCAGGAAATTCCATTTATTTTCTCCAATTCGTCGATTGTTCTACGACAATCAAGCATGATCGTATTGCGTACTTTTGATCATTTTTATCTCTTCAGGATGTTCAGGTGTGACGCGTATAGGGTTCATCTTCATGTGACATTTGACCACCTCTGAACTGAACAAATCACTCGTAAACTCTTGCCTGGCTTAGAGCTTCTTTCGCATAAGTTTCCCAAAACATTAAAACCGTGTCTATAACTATTTTCTTTAACAGGAAATAGAATTTGATGTTGGCGCGTTGGCCCTTAAACTTTACCATGGCAATATCGCCAAAAACGTTGGGACAGGCTTAAGAAAATCACTCTGTCTCCTGCGATGGTTTCACATGAACGATACTTGGCCTTGGCCAACTGAGTAGGGGGAGTATCTAGTAAACATACTTAGTCGAAAGGCTCCTCTACACGTTGGCCAATGCGTTGGCCAGAGTGTAGAGGGGACTATTTGTCGTATTGGCAGAGCTGGTCAAAGTGTTGGTGACCGATCCGTCGTGGTGTCGGTTTTTCAAGGCACATCAAAGGGCATTGGCTTGGCGCTGGCGGACGTTGGTAGTCACGTCCACACGTTGGCTGCACTGGCCTAGTATGTGAACAGCTGCCGCAGTTATAATAGGGAGATATTTTAATTATTTAATAAATAAATTATTATTTAATTACTACTAATACTATTAAATATTAAAAATAAAGGTAGTATTTAATGAATAAACTGCAGCAGCTGCTACTCTCATGACGTCCATGTTGTTGTTCATATTGGCCTGCGTCGAAACAAACTGAACGTTCTTCCAGCGTGTGGACAGATATTCCAATTTCTTTGCCAGCGTGTTGGTCAACGTATAGAGGAGCCAGAACAGGGTAACACTGCCAACCCACTTGTCTACAGAAAATAATTCTCGTATTCTTAAAGTAGGTACCTTCTCGTGTCATCTTCGATATTAACTACATTCACGTATAAGAAATATATCAATATATATTATCCAAGGGACTAAAGCAATAGTAATATTTTCTTTAGCTGAACGACCGTTAGCACTAACTTACGACACTCTTTCATAGACGTGTGGACTTCTTTTCTTTTCGTGGATTTTCTTTTATTAGTCACACTTCCAAATAATACTTATACACAATAACGTCTATAAAATTCAGAATTAGAAATATTGATATAATATCGTAATAAACTGAACTTATCAAATTGTAAACTGTAACAGTTTATTTAGTGTGATTAGCTGTCCATATTCGACTTTATGATATAAAAAGTTAATCGATGGAATGCAGGCTTTATTCCATCAATAATCAGTATAACAACTAATCAAAGTCAAATAGCAGGTCTAATATCTGTTCTGTTTTGTCTGATATGCCATTTCCGAGCTATTGTTACTTGTTAGTTGTATTCTTAGGGCCGTATGATGATAGACATTGACGAAACAACACCAGCATCAATTTTACACGTTTTACCTACCAACCTATTGCTATTGAAATTTAACAGTATTTGTTACTAATTAAAAGACCATATATATCATGGTTTTATTATGCATAATAAGTAACACCACCCGATTTTTGGTACTACTGTACACTACGTCACTGGTCTAATAACTTGGAATTAATACTTGATTTGGTGACGATACACCATGTAATACTTTACTTAGAAGTAATAGAATTATATGGTTCTAATAGGGAGTGGAAATAATTATATAATGGCTACAATGTTCTGGTTTAAAGTGATTTTTAAGTGTAATATCATACGAGGGTGGATCAAATATAAACAGATTTTTATTTCTGAGCGTCTACGGTCTAGTATGCTCCCATTAATAATGACCCCCACCGGTCATAATGAATGTGAAGAACCGGCCATTACCCATTCTCAACCGGTTCGTCAGTAACGCTCACGATGTGGGAGAGAGAGGTGCACCCCGCTGTTTCACAACGCATTATTATATAATTTCTTGTTCATTAAACGGTGGAAATTTTTCGTAGATTGACTGCACAGTTCAGGGACCAAACATTATCAAACACTCATGCGTTTGCCTGGGATATAAAGTTCAAGGAAGGGCGAGAACGAGTGGAAAATGACGAACACAACCGCCGTCCTCGAACTAGCAGTACGGACGAACACATTCGCGCTATTCGAGACATTCTTGAAGAAGATCGACGGATGACCGTATCCGAAATTGTAGAAAAGGTCAGAATAAGTTATAGAAGCTATCAGGCGATCATCAAAAATAACCTGGAGTTCCGTAAAGTATGTTCCAGGTGGGTCCCTTGCCTTTTGACCGCAAGTCAGAAGTTAAGACGTTTGGAGGTCTGTCAGAGGCTTACAGCAAGGTTTGCGGAAGAAGGTGATGCATTTTTGAGTCGGATTGCACCTGCGGCGAAACTTAGGTCCACCACTACACGTCCGAGTCCAGACAAGCCGGTATGGAGTGGTGGAGGAAGACGGAGGCAGCCCCAGTGAAAGCCAAGACTCGACTGTCAGCTGGCAGTTTCTTTCAACCGTATTTTTCGACCGGCTCATTGATATTTTGCATGAGCGACGCACAATTAATGCTGCTTACTACTGCGAGCTATTGAACTAAGTAAGGGCTGAATATCGCCGTAAGAGACAAAACCAACCGATTCGAGAGGCAATTCTCCTTCACGATAACGCCAGACTTCACACTGAGGCTCTAACGGTTGAGAAACTGAAAGAAATGCACTGGATTCCACTTGAAAATCCTCCCCACATCCCAGACTTATCATCCTGCGATTTTTACTTGTTTGAGCCGCTTAAAGAAGCTCTAGGAAGACAACGATGTAAAAATGACGAGGGGGTGTATAGGGATTCTTGCGTAATTGGCTCCTGACGCAACCAGCTTCATTCTACGATACTGGGATAAAAAATCTTCCTTCTCGCTGGGAATAATGTATTTGTAAAGCAGGAGACTATGTAGAAAAATAACATATATTTGCCGTTTATTTTTCAATCAATTTTTTTTAAGTAAAGTCTTGTTTATATTTGATCCATTCTGGTAGATTTAGTTCAAATTATGAAATAACTAACTGGGAGTTCCGGTCTTAGTTGGAGCAATTTAGATGCTGCTGGAGATTCGACATTTAATTACATCTAAAAACGTAAGTTGGAGGAGGAAGTTTTTGAAGAAATACCGACTTGTCACTTAAAATATAAAGGTAGTTCTTTACTATTTCGTTGGAATCAGGTCCTTAATATTGATAAATATAAATCTCATCTTATTGAAAGCTATATAGCAAGTGGCGGGCTACTAGGTGAATCCTTGGATATTTAGCAGGTTTACTCTGCATATTTATCCCAAAATGGGAGACACGTACCTACGTACTGCTTACATAGATCGAGGTCCATGATTGACATTGCACATTGATAATTATTGTTGAATTATGTATTTATAATTTTAAACAATGCACATTTATTTCTGTACTTACCCTAAAACAGAAAAATATAAGGGCACAATAAGTGGGATCGCTCGTAATATAACCTACACAGTGGTCAAGTTAAGGTAAATATGATCCCGTTAATCAGTGACCAAGGAAAGAGACCTTTATGGCTGGAGCGTCAAAGGCTATTAACGCAAAAGAAAACCTCTATTGACTTTCGATTTTCACTAATTTTTTCCATTTGTTACACATTTGGTATTTAATAACGAACTTTAAAAAATTGAATATATTTGAGAAGTTGCTACAGTTACTTGTAAAATACTGAATTGGCAACAACGACCAAGACCCAATGAGCTGACTACAACGTTTGCGTTTACTAATCTGCCGGAACGTCTAGAAGTATATTGCTGTGTTCCTTGGCGTTGAAATTTGTCAATATTTGCGTAAATAAACATACTGACAATGTTAAATAATTAGCTATTTGTATAAAATTAATGCTGACTGAGTGAATGGGCCATAAGAACTGTTACTGAAAAAATAACATAATGTTGTATAATATTATGTTATTTTTTATTAAAAGGCAATAATCATTTCAAGACAAAAAAGAATTCCTCAAAAATAAAGAAAGTTAATTATAACAAATATTTAAATAAGCCAGTAATAGGAGTATTGTTGGCGGTATTTTCCTGTACGCCATAAATTAGGGTTTTAATAAGTTCGAATGAAAACCTCATAAGGGCCATATCGAGAGATGTTGTTGGCCACAATATGGCTCCCCGTATATTTAATAGACGGCTTGGCAATGTATTGTTCAGGAGAAGGTTTATTTGGAAATACATCGTTAAGCATGCCTTTAATTTGGCTCATCGATCTGCCACTAATATGCCACTTAATTATATCCATTCTTTTTCACGGAAATCTCGTAAATATCTATTTTTTTATTATTGATTATGTATATTTAAAATACATTTGCAAAATTATAATACATTTCTGTTTTCGAAACAGAATAAAATACTTTGCTTTTTTATTTCGTCCTATGATCCCAATACTCTACTTCGTGCCACTCTCTGTATTGCGGTGATTTTTTACGCCCCACTCCGATTTGTGTTTATCTGGAATTAACTCGTGAATTCCCCTTAACGCTAATCTTCCTAGTCTCCTGTCTCTGCTCTGGCAGTCTCTGTATACAAAAGGAAGCTTAAAGTATGCACTTAATACATTTCTATTTCATGTGAGAATGTCCTTTCAAACAAAATAATAAGTAATTAACTATAATCTCATTGGCTCATCCGATGCATTGAAAACAAAAGCCTTAATTGGAAGGAACAAAATATATATGTTGTAATATACCATTTTTAATATATGCATATAAATAATATGAAACTTGTATTAATTTTAAATTAACATTAGTAATAATACTAAAACATAATCTTAGCTTTTACATCATTATTGATTTATAAATGTCTGTAATGATGAGTGTGAAAAAATTAGGCTGTATTTACTTGTGCCATTGTTCAATCGCAATATAATTCATTTTTGAACTGATTTTCTTTTATACATCATACTAGTAAGATTTTTTCAAAAATAGAAGACAATTCATCTAAAAGTACAACTTTACAGAAGCAACTTTTATTAACAAGATTATTGTTTAATAAGACAAATACAATGTCATAAATTTACAGGTTGTTATAAAAAGACGCAGAGAATTTTGTTATAGTATTTTTTTCAACTAACTTAAAAAGGCCTTTTTTGAAAATAAAAGTTGAAAAAATGCACTCGCCTACAATTGGTTATGTTACAACTGAAAGATGTGTCAGTGTTCAGAACCGATGTAGTAAATCTTGATTTTCAGTAAAACAGCACAAATGCGTACCTTAGCGGTTAGGCGGTAAGTAGAGAAATGCCGTTGTTACACATAAATATAATTGCAGGGAACCATCGATATGCTCTGTCAATATGTGTGGAAATTGTATAAAATTAAGTTACAATAATGAGCAGTGAAGAAGTTCAAATTGTATAGTTCTCGTAATCTAGTCTACCACTGGTGAAGACGGCCTCCGGCAGTCGGTTAAATCGACAGATGGTTGTACTTTTACCTGGTCGCCTACCTACGTCGGGGCAACATAACAATAGCAAAGCCGTGTTGGCGATAAAATTCCGGCTACACTTAAGACCAGAGGCGTGCGTTTTATGGAATGTTGAGAATTCCAGCGACAACGAACCTATGTTAAAGGGGATGAAAGCGATGTATGTGAAACGCGTGTGCCCTTTGTAGGGAACGTAAGTCCTCAACCAACATTAATTTATGTCAACTATATCTATAATAAAATGGAAGGAAATCTCTGAAAAACTACACACGTTTCATGAGGCAATGGAAACGGGATCAGCGTGCCGACGAATGATGTTTTACGACCAAAACTTTTCCTTTTAATGTCGATCGTCTGGGAAATGGGTTTAGAAAGAACTTTTCCATCATAAAGTCAAAGACTGTAGCTATTGTAACGGTTACAAAGACATAGTTAAACTATACTTTCATTTGCAGTCTAAATAACATTCAAAGCGTCCACTAACTAAATGATAAATTGAGTTATTTTAAAAGCAATATGTCACGACCACTCATGAAAATTAAATGTATGGTATGTAAACCGATTAGAAAAGAGGTAGACAATCACTTGATGAAACAGCTTTGAAGTTATCAATGCTGTTATGCTATTTTATAAACTATTTGAATACCAACTCGTATATCTTATTCAAATAAAATAATTAAAGATGAAATTAATTGAATGGCGGAATGCTTTTAACTTTTTTTGTATGTTTTGTGTAGAATATCACATACCCCTTGGCCTAGTTAAAACACAATAACCTACAAACGTGTAATTCTCTAAAAATTGATCCCCTTTTTGTTATAGTGACATCCTGGCACGTGAAGGCTGGAATAAATTCCAGGCGTTCAAATTAATATAAAAATAGTTCGTTCTCCTAGAATATCATAATAGATACATTATGATGCAGTATTTTAATACCATAAGGCTGTTATTATGGTACTAGGAATATATCGAAATGTATTATAGGGCTAGTATTATAACGAGAAAAAAATGCATATTAACTGTTCAAATTTTATTCAAACTAAAATGTTTATTATAAACTTTAAAAACGCAGCTGTTGCACTTTGTTAAATTAATGGTATATGCTGATTTTAAACTAGTCGATTCATTCTCTTGTTGTATTTGAACATGCATTGTCTAATTCAGTGTATAATTTGACACCAAACAAGGTACAGGGATACGCCAGTTTGGGGTGAAATGGACACCATAAGGCCGTGATAGAATTTTACTATTCGCTGGTGGATTTCCATATCGATAATGGAGTAAAATCTACACGACGCCTGGTGTAAACTTCAACATGTTTAGGTTTAAACTTTATTTCAATTTTACACCTTTTACTATCCATATTGTACAATGAAGGGATATTAAACTCCTCTGAAATAGTACTTTGTATTATCGAGCTTTCCAATTAAATATCATGATACTATTCAGTGAATATTGTTCCGGGTCAATAAGTAATAAATGCGCTTCATTAATATCTAGATGCCTTTGGATATTTACTAATTATTTTTCTTATAATGAGCGGATTTATTCTTTACTGAAAATATGAATTATAATTTATATAATATAGCATTTATATAATATAGCAGTAACGATGTATCCATCGACATCAAAAATGTACCAAATTATTAAATTAATTATTTAATAATTAGGCATATTGTTGATAAGATTAATGTGTTATTAGTAAGAATGACAAATATAAAATATCACTTCACAAATTCATCAAAATTAAACATATTTTTCAGACATTTAATATCTATTAGTTTTGATAAACTTTGCCATGACAGTGACGTTTCCCATATGGTTACTTCCTAGGATAGACAAACCGTCTGGGCATAGGACTTTATTATTCGTAAGCAGGCCCATTGCTTCAGGTTTTAACAATTTTTTTTGGGGTTTAGTTTTATTACTGAACATAAATTTCGTAATATTCTAAAAATGATTTATCTCATTATTATTAAATAATAAACAGACTATAAATGCGAAATGCCAGATACAGAATATGTATTTATATTACCTTGTTTATTTCATCGGTGCGAAACACAAATAGGTTAGATACATTTACGTAATTCACTTCGGTGAAATCATCCAGCGACTCATAAAATTCAGCATATTATTCATTGACCTTAGCAAACAATTTTAATAATTTTGGTCAAAACAATTAATGTTTGCTGTTTGAGACAGAATAGAATTTGGGCATAAATTGATTAATCAAAAATCATGAATAGTATCAATGTTAAGGCTACATGGATACTCTACTCTAGAATAATATAATCTACCTCACGCAGAGCAATATATACTACTATATTGTGGTGTATTTATTATCCGTTTTGTAAATGTATAAAAGCTTGTAATTATAGTGGTGTAAAATTTAAACTAATGCAAAAATTTTAAAGGAAGCAACTTCGTGAAACTTTAGTATTACCCATTTTTACTTTTCCGCACTCCACTACAAGCAGAAAAGTAATGTAATCGTGTAAAGAAAAAGTGAAAAAACAAAATTTTTCTTGTATTTACTTTTTCGTTTTTCGACGTAAAAACCAAAAAAAAATGGTTTTTAAAAAATGTTTGCTGTATGTGTGTCGTTGTCGTCGGAATTTATTCTTGTTAGCACTATAACTCAACTAAATCGTATCGGATCGATCGGGTTTTGATTGATTCTGATTGGGGACGTCTCCCAGATGACACCTATTGATTTTGAGGTGGATAGAACACACTATGGGTCATAAGAAAGTACAGTGGTGGACTATTTCAGATTTTTTTTTGTTAGCACGATCACTCAATTAAATCGTGTCGGATCGATCGCTTTTCGGCTGATTCTGACTAGGGGCGTCTACCAGATGACATCTATTGATTTTGAGGTGGATAGGACACACCCCACCCTATCCATGGGTCATGAGAAAGTATGATGGTAGCTTATTTGAAAAAAGTAAAACTGTCATACATAAACAGAATAAAATACATATTCTGCATTTATGTGTTGGTTTATTATAAAATGTGGTCATACTTCGTATGACCACATTTTTAACAAAGTAAAAATCCTAGGTGGTATTAATATGGACACTTTAGTAGAACAACATTATTTAGTTTTTGTCCATCAATTATTAAATACTGGAATACCTATCTGCCTGGTAGAAAAATTGCAACTGAATCGGACATTTCACAATACTCGTATTAGATATAAATGTCTAAGTACTCAACAGCTGTGTTTATCAGGTCGTTTACGTATAATGTAGTTCAACTTTATAATTATCTTAAAAAAATTGCAAATATTTGTCACTTTCACTATTTAGGAAAAAATTAAAGCCTTTCTCGTAAACAACTAATAGTTTTTTTGTACATGAATATCTCATTTGTATTATGTATATTTATATCTGTATATGTATGTACGTTATATATATATATATATATATATATATATATATATTATATATATATATATATATATATATATATATATATATATATATATATATATATATATATATATGTAGGTATATGTATATATTAGTGTAATTCACTTAAATAAATTTCAAGCTAATTCCAATCGATTAATTAATTCAATAGCATAGAACATCTATATTAGAGACTTAGTACAAGCACTACTATTAGAAAATTGTTGTCATTCAATTTGACTATTTATGTAATATATAATTTACTTTAGGGTTGACTGTAAGAGTAACCTAATGGTTATAATGGTATTAAACCTGAATGTATTAACTTCTCACAATTAACTAACCATAAAGAAATATAGAATTTTCCTTCCTATAGACCTAATTTTCTATTTTATATAGTCATAGAAAATTAAGTTATTAGTAAACCATGTATAACACCTGAATAAAAATTTAGGTATAAATTTTGTTTAAATACTAAAGGCACTTTAGGTCATTTTCAAGTTTTTTTTATTTTCTGATTGCTCCAACTTGTCGAAATGGACGTTAAGTAACATAATTTTTAAGTATTTTTTAGAATATTGATATATTACTGGTTGTTGCTATATTGTACGTTTTAATTCTCTTTGAAGACTTTATAATATCCTTAATATTGATTATTTACTGTGTTTTGTTGTTTCGCATGTCCATAACATGTAGCCCGTTAAATAAACTAATCATATCTCCATTTGCCATCTAAATATTGTTACATTAAATAATTGAACAACATTATTTAATAGTAGAAATCCACTTTACTTTACATTATTTAATTTAATTAAAATAGATGAAGCCTGCGTACATTACAAATTAATGCTCCATCGGTATTTTAAATGACAGAATCAGAAAAACAAATAAATATTTCATTTACTCACATTTTTGTTAAATTATGCATGACGCCAAAGTTATTGTCCTACGTAATGCAGCTCGGCGATAACCCAGATTCCTGCTTCATACTGTAATAAAATCATTTTTACCCCTTCGTGATTTACAGCGGTACTCAACCTCTTAGTTCCGCCACTCCAGGGAAAGTGTGACTGGAATAATTTAAGTCCAACACCATAAATTATATAAAATATATATAGACGATGTGGGGAGAACAGAACTCGCTGTATGTAGGCCGGTCAGGGCTGGGAAAAGTTAAATTTAGTGTATTTTATGTTGGAACTGGCCAACTTTAAACACAGATTTCTTTTTATCGCTCGAAGGCGAAGAGTCGAAGAGGGACTATATCCAATATAAATCCGAGATGGAATTGAGATTTCCGGGCGAGAGTCCGTGAACTTGCTAATCACGGTCGAAAAGACGTCGAATACAATACAAGGTGGAGTTAGAATCCAGTCGATAATCCTCATGGATCTTTCATAGACACAAAATCGCAATAGGCATAATTCCAACATGCGTTCGAGCAGAGTTGATTAGAGCGTCTTATTATAGTTAAATCTATAAAGGTCTTTATAATAAACAATACTTTCGTATTCGTAAAAAAATTGTTAAATATGGAAAAATATGTAATTGAGGGGCGGGACTTGATGCATGTATGGTAGATATTAAATGTCAAGTAACGACCATCGTACTGGCTACCTGGATAGATGATCAAAAAGCTTGCGAATATTCAATAAGTATTACGGTCATATATTCTAGAGGGTTACATAAAGTAGAGCAGTAGACTGGTAGAAGCTAAACAAACTTAGGCGAGGATTCTATAGAAGATATACGATCTCGCGGATAAGACGTAAATTGTGGTAATTTTATTTATTTTATATTCATCATCATCTTTGGCGCTACAACCCAGGGTGGGTCTTGGCCTGTTCTAGGATCAGCTTCCATTCCTTCCTATTCTTTGCTTTGGTTTTCCAATTTCCTACTTCTAGTATCCGTAGATTTTCTTCGACCTGGTCCCTAAATTTGATTCCTCCTATGTCCAGCCGGTGTTTGCTGGAATATTTGCTTTAGGGGGTCCATATCGTCCATTCTTTCTAGGTGGCCAAGCCACCTTACCCTATTTATTTTAATGGACCGTGCGATGTCAGGTTCTTCGTATAGACGGTATAGCTCAAAATTATAGCGTCTTCGCCACATCCCATTCTCCTGCATACCTCTATATATGTTACGTAGGACCTTTCTTTCAAAGCATCCTAGCAGCATCTCATCGCTTTTTGTCATAGTCCATGCTTCTGACGCGTAAGAGAGTACTGGTTTAATAAGTGTTTTATATATCAATATCTTGGCTTTTTTGCTTACTATGCATGATGTTAGGAGCTTTTTTAGCCTAAAGTAGGCTCTGTTAGCTAAGTAAACTCTTCTCTTGATTTCTGCACTGATGCTGTTATTTTCGTTTATTTGGGATCCAAGATATATAAACTCTCTTACGCCTTCAAAAGTATATGTTCCTATTACCAGGTCTTCGGGTGGCGCTAATTGCGTGTTATTGGTTACTTTCATGTATTTTGTTTTAGCTACGTTAACTTGTAGCCCCATTCTCTTCGCTGCTGCCTCTACTGCTTTGAAAGCTTGTATCAAGTCTCTTTTTGTCCTGGATACTATATCAATGTCGTCCGCGTACGCTAGGATTTGTACACTCCTATTAATTATGGTTCCTCTAGTCGCTATACCTGATTCTCTTATAGCTTTTTCTAGTGCGATATTAAATAGCAGGCACGATAGACTGTCTCCTTGGCGTAGGCCGGTATGTGTCTGAAAGGGTCTTGACATGTTGCTTTGTATCCTTACTCTGCATTCAACTTTAGAAAGGGTTGCCTTCACTAACTTAATCAGGTGTGTTGGGATATTAAATTCCATCATAGCGTTATAAAGTGAGCGTCTGTCTATGCTGTTGTAGGCACCTTTGAAGTCTATGAATAAGTGGTGGGTATCAATCCCATATTCGTAAGTCTTCTCTAGGGCCTGCCTAAGAGTGAATATCTGGTCGATTGTTGACTTATCTCTACGAAAACCACTTTGGTATTTGCCTACTATACCTTCAGTGTATGTAGTTAGGCGGTCGTATAGTATGTATGCCATTACATTGTATGCCACATTTAGTAACGTAATTCCTCGGTAATACTCGCATATCATTTGATCACCCTTTTTATGTATAGGTATGATTATACCTATGTTCCAATTATCTGGAATTTTTACCTGCTTCCAAATTAGCGCTACTAGCCTACCTATGTGGTCTTTTAGTTTCGCTACCCCATATTTCAAGAGCTCAGAGGGTATTCCATCCATACCAGGTGATTTGTGGTTTTTTTTGCTTCTTTATTGCGTTAATAACTTTTTCTTCCGTTGGGGGACTGTGTCTTTCTCTATCATCTTCCATATTTCCAAACTGCATGTCTGCTTCATCTGCATCGTCCTGTTCTCTAATATTTAGCCTCTCTTCAAAGTTTTGTACCCATCTTTCTACTATCTGCTCTGGTTCACTGATAATTTCTCCTTCTCCATTTCTTACCATTGATAATCTAGGCTTAAATTCCTTTCTGTTTTGGTTGACATTTTTGTAAAATTCTCGCGCTTTATTTTAGGTGTTAAGCCTTTCTATTTCTTGTATTTGACGTTCTATGTGTTCTTTTTTTCTTTCGTTTTATAATTCTTTTTTCATCTCTTCTTAGTTGCTTATATTTTTCTTCTACTTGTCTTGCTCTTCGTCCTTGTAGCCTTCTATATGCCCGATTTCTTTTTCTTGCGTTGCTTGCATGCACTCTTTTTTATTTTATATTACGCATGTTTTATATTGAAATATTAAGTGACAGCTGCTAATTGACAATTAATGCCGAAAGGTCCAAAACTTTCGGAAAATTGATAGATCTACAGTCTGTCCCGAACTACTGTCCAGATCTACTGCCTGTCCAAAATGAACCTGGCCAGCATAAAGTTTACCTAAAAACCATGGAACCGATAGATATGGGGTAAAACCATCGAAACCTTGTCGTGAAGAATGATGTGATGAAGTATATCAAAAAGGCAAAAGTATTTGCACATATCCGATTACGAGTAAAGCGACCAGAATTGTCCGATGTTAATCTGATCAAAAATAGTTTGGATATATGATGTCCATTCATCATGGAAAGAATGAATGGAATGAAACATAGTTAATTAAACATACGAACTAGTAGGTCAAATATGGAGTACTTCGTTGAAGTATCTAACACATGCTGTTAAATTACTAGGAAACATGTCTCGCAAATTCTAAGTAATTATTGACAACAATGATGACCGAACAATTTCGTGTATATTACTAATATTAACTCGAACTTCCTCATAGCTTCTTAGCTTCAAATCACTGTTCTCGAAATGGTGTCGATTTTTTTAGTGCATTCCCTGGTATTGTATGAGCCAGATCTGTCAGATGTATTGCGCCTGATTGCCTCATTTATTTTCACTTTTATATTTTGTTAGATTTCTTTTATTATTTAAATTAATATTTTTTGGGAAAATATATTAATATTTAATAAATAATAAATAAATTAATAATATATCTCTACACTTACTTGTTCTGCCTTTTTATGGTATTATTATATTCAAAATTAACACATTTGGATATTAAATTATTAGTTTATACTAAGTATCGTTACCAACAATGTGACGTTTATTTTTGTTTGGAATATGCTAAAATGATGAATGAAGAGGATTAATAATTCTTTACACTTACATACATAAAAAGTTACTTATAACTTTTTTTTTGTAATTGATATCTAATATTTATTTATATGTAACTTTTACATAAAAAAATAGGTGGTTTGTTCTGTATTCAAAATATTGCTCAATTCTAATTTGTGTTTGTGTTTTGTCATTAAAGAAGAAAGAAATTGTCAATAGCTGGTTCTCCTATAAAATGTTTCCAAATTTATTGCTTTACAACGTTAAGTAAGTTTATTTATGTAAATTTAATTATTGCGATTAAAAGCTAGTATGAAATATTTATTATTGTATTGTATTAATTAAAATAAGTGTTTAATTGGGTCTCTACTTCATTGAAATCTAAACTGCATAAGATTTGATTATGGGATCTCTCAGATACATTGCGCCCGATTGTGTTTGGACTTAGACTGCGCCCGATGGAAGGTTAAAATTTTGATCATATTTTTCAGTTATGACGTCATCGTAACTCTTTTAATGGAAAATTGTTTTGAATTATACCATTTGATCTCTTTTTTTACGTAAAATAAGATAAGGAATTAGCTCTTTGTATAAAACCAATTATTTTAATATACTATTTTAATTTAAAACAGTATTTTGTTGATATAAATTCATAAAATTTCTATAAGCTTAAAGTTGGATCAAACGGAACGGATACATCCTGCGATGTTCCTGAATAAAATTCGCTATATTAGAATTACGAAGTCAAAAATATTAGAAACGTACTAATAATTCATATAGGAGAGAGCACAAAAAACGAGTAAAGTACATCCCCAAATAAATATAAGAGCTATGTACTTGAAAGTATGTAATTTAAATTTACAGACTTCCAGATCACAAAAAAAATTGTTTGCAACGAACTTTACTTCTTACTTTTGAACTGTAGAACATATACAATTTATATTCATCATGGTCTATGTATTGATAGAAGATGAACTCAAGGCAAATCCATATTCTCTGATAGTAACAACGTGTCTGCAAGCACACGAAAAATTTTACTTTGAACGAAAAATGGTAGCGTGAATTTTAACGTGAAAACCATAATAGATAATACAGTTATGATTTTTTATGTGTTATAAATAATTCTCAAAATCTTTTTTTTAGGGATAAAAATGCGATCATCCCAAGTTACGTTATTCATTGTGGCGTCTGGTAATAGCGCACCAGACTATCGGCTTTTGGGATAAGTTTTCCGGTGAGTCAGTTCTCGCATTTCACTCCGAAACATTGTCTCCACTTTCGGTACTAGCTTGTTCGCTATTTAATTTATTCAAATAAATGTAGCCATAACAACATAACCACTTGTATCATTTCATAACACGCACCCCGAAGATCGCCATAGTGGATATCCATATGATATCCAAGAGTTAGGTGAAATAATATCACTAACTGTAAGATAAACCTCGACTCCATAAATATAAAGGCATGTAAATAAATAAATGAAAAATAAAAGATTATATAGTATTATTATTATTTTGTTTCGAAAATATCATGGAATATTGCAGTAAGTAAATTACAAGTAAATTCTATGAACATAATTATTTAGAATGGAATTAGATGCTTCTTATTAGCTAGTTCTATGCTTAGTTAAATCACAATATAAATATTTAGTGGTAAATTTCTAACTTGTGTTAAACAATAATAAATGTTTAATATTAAGTTTCAAACTTTAAATAATTCCTCGCATTACAGAACATATTTTCTATTTCATTCTCTAAGATCAATGTTATCAAGATTTATTTCCTTAATATATTTACCCCCTAAAAATGATAAAGCAATTAACCTTCGAGATCTCCACTTATAATTATCATTATTAAAAACTATAAAATATAGAGATGGAACATATGCAATACATTTATTTTCTTTATTAATAATTGTAGAATATGTAGCACTATTGAAATGAAATACTAGATAAAAGTGTAAGGGTGTATTGTCCTCTCCAAATTAATTGAACAGCCCATATAAAAACTCCTTAGGGGAAATCATTAACAGCCCATCGAAACTTTTTTCTATAGTTCTGAACTAATCTACTTGTTTTTATTGCTTTTGTTAAAGCAGTTTCTATTAGTTCTTGTTAATTTTCAATATAAAACCATGCAATTAACTGCGATTTTCGATATAAAGGCCTCTGCCCACTACACCGTACGATACTAGGACCGTAACCCTATCGACACATGCAAACACATAATTTGCATCAGTTTGTATAAGACAACATCCACTAAACCGTTCCATCACCAGCCAATATCGTAGCGTGCCATGACCGGACCATTGATGCAACTTATATCTGTTTGCATGTGTCGATACGGTTACGACGGTCCTCGTATGGTACGGTGTAGTGGGCACAGACCTTTATTTATTTACAAAATAGACTACCAGATTGATACTGTATTTATGTAATGTATTAAAAGGATATTTGTTTGTAATTCATCGGATCCTTCAATATTGGAATGAAAAACTTGCCTTGTATATTAAAAGTTATCTCTACACAAATTCGGAGTGTGACGACAAACACCTGATGCCATATTGTGGCCACACTGGAAAAGGGTCAGGGCATCTAGAAGTAAATGCGTAAACAAAAGAACCCCGTACAGATTATTTTGTCATATGTGTTCCATTATGACACGTCATTCCTTTCTCTCTTTTACAAATGGCTACTGGTGTCTGTCTCGAGAAATAAATGTATTTATGGGAGAAATATTGTTGCTTTACAGCCATTTCAACATCTTTACGACGCTTTTTATCGGCCGGTATGAATTGAGATGCACCGCAAGATTGTGCGCCACTCGTGAGGGTCGGCCTGCCTTAATCATCGTGACAGATGGCCGGGCAATAAATAATTTTTGAGCAGATGTAGGAATTTCGAAACACCAGACGCGATACTATTGGGTTTGATTGAGTTAATTTGAATCGGGGCATTGGACCTAAAAGGTAGTGAGTGCTTTGCGGGGCGAGCAACATTTTCAATAAGCAGACATGTAGGATTGATGAACGCAGATGAAAAATGAAAGCAACGGTAATCAGAATTCATACTTCGGTTGAAAACCCAGTCGCATTGAGCGGCATCGAACTTAATATGTATGTACAATTCACGGTGCGATGACATACATGGTTGTTACCATGTATGTCATCATTAATCATTAATCATAATCATAATCATACATGGTTGTTACTGGCTTTGTGTTTGTGTTGCATAATACATTTCTGTTCTTAGTCTATCCTTAGTTGCATTACAGTAATTCAATACATATTAGAAATTGTAAAAAGTATTTTATATATTAACTAAATGTTAAAATATTTATTTGCATGAAGCTAATTTTATCAGAAATTGGTTCACCTACTTATAACTTATCGATATGGTTAACAAGGGTGTTCAAAAATTTACCAGTTGCACCGTCTAGGTCATCAGTAGTGAATTCAATAGATTTCATTAACAACACCTTCTTTCTCCATTCTTGAGTGACTGCTTTGCACTGATCATTCTAGGATGATTGCTCCGCTCATTGACTGTACGTTATTGCTTGTGGGTCCGTGGTAAATTTAAACTCCAGGTGTTGCTTTTTACAGTTCATCAATAATAGGAACTAGTCTGAAAACGGCGACATCGGACAGCCCACGAGGTGCGCAGTAGATAGCCTGGCCTTTACTCAGTCATATTGAGACCTTTGCTGAGTGAATAACGAGTGTACATCCTTTTCCTTCTCAATGCTGCCTCACTATTTCTTCTAAACATACATCAGAATCTCACATTTTTTCCTATTATTGATGAGCAGTATGTATCTGTCCTCTCGATTGACGTTATTCCTGTTTTTCAGGTTTTCGATGGATTCACTGGTAATTCTCGGGTAGTATCTTGAAGTGTTAAAGTACTGATACACGATGATCAACAACAATTGACGATACTACTTGAGAATGATAAGGAAATTCATCGAAATTATGAAAAACAGAAACAACTTCAATAAGGAGGATGGATACAGACTAAGCAACACTTGGAGTTTGGCTTTACTACACACACAGGAGCAGTAAAGTATGGTGAGTCAGTGAAACAGTCACCCCTGCACAAAGCAGTCACTTAAGATTGGTCAGTGAGCATACTGTACACTCAGGCACAGTCTTTGAGTAGCGCACTCACTCGATCATAACTGTTCATTTACCAAGTGAAGCAGAACCTAAGTATATAAAGAGGAGCAGAAGGCTATAACAACGGTCTCTGGAAACCTTTTGAAGAAGCTGACAGCATGATCAGCGAAACATCAAGATAAGCTGACCAACTGCGACAAAACCACGAATAAACCAATATATCTCAATTGCAAGAAGGCGAAATTTTTATCTCGTGTCTCTTTCATGCAAGGTACTGAATTCTCTGATTCGTGATCGAAATTGCATGACACGTATTTTTCTTATATCGAACCCTTAGGCTGCCAAATATATGTCTATAGTCCCAACCGATTGCTACTAAAAAAAAAGAAAATCCGCGCTCTCTAACTATTTGGTTATATAGAAGATCATCCAGAACCTTGATCAGACTGAATTCCTGGGCACGACACCAGTTGGAGGGTTCCTAGTATTTAGCTTAGTGGAGGCCCTTAAAAAGTTTGTGGAAATATTGGCAGGCTCACCTCAACATCCCATTGTCTCACATTAGTGTATTGGAAAAATATACTATTTTTCCAATACATGATGAGTTGTATAAACATATCTATATTGTTATAGAATATCATTCTACAACTCCTTCTTTTAATGTAACTTTCTTTTAAAGGATTTAAGAGCATCTTTTGAGAGTTTAAGAGCATGTAGTTAAGAGCAAAAGAAATACAGTACATGTTTATGTTGTTAAAATATTTTAAAGGGACTAAATGTTAAAATTGAAGCCTTATTAGTTATGCAGAATAGTTATGAAGCGGGAAGTTTAATGTACTTATAATAAGCTTGGGGTGGAAAAAATTATGATAAAGACGTTAATAAAAATATTTGATCAAGCATATACTTATACGGCCCGGCAGAGATGTATGATGTTTTTGAAATGAGTATAACAGTTCAGAGGGAGAGTCTAATGTTTTCGAAATGGTTGGTATTTGAAGGTCAGGAGATGCCGCTTCAGTCGCTATGGAGCCGTGGACGCTCTAGCAGCGTAGCTTTTATTACGACACGTTGTTATCGCTACACAATACAAGTTTTGAAATCATTTAAATGTTGCAAAGCACGGTAGTATCCCTACTCGGAACACGATTTTGAAGTGGGTGAATAACCTTCGTACAACTGGATTTTTAGGACCTGGAAGACCTTCGGGACTACAGCGAATGGTAAGAACTCTCATGGCAGAACTTGTCATAAAAAACATGGCAAGAGTTCGTGCAACAGTGGAAGCCAGTCCATGCCGATCAGCTTTACGATATGCTCAGGCGCTGCACTTGCCTGACAGATCAATATGAGGAATTCTGCATTTAGACCTCCACTGTCATCCGTATGAAATCATGGTGCTTCAGGAACTTTGAACTACTCAAAATGATTTTATACGAAGGTTTTGTTTCGCAGAAACCAGAAAGTCCACGTGAACTTCATCAACGACCACTTCATTTGGGCTGAGTTGCTGTGTAATGTGCAGTAGTTTAATTCTCCATCATCGGTCCCTATTTATTTAGAGAAGACAGAGGAACGGTGACTGTCAATACACACCGTTATGTTACGATGCTGCGCGAATTTCTTATTCCTGAACTGAGAAGGCGTAATATAAATATGGATGCAGTTTATTTTCAACAAGACGGGTCTACTTACCATAGTTCCAGGGAGCGTATGGCCTTATTGAGTCAACATTTTCCCGGGTGCGTCATTTCCCTGGCCCGGGCCGATATGGAGTGGCCTTCACGATTACCGGACCTGTTGCCCTGCGATTATTTCTTGTAGGTATACTTCAAAGCAAGAGTGTTCATTGAGGAACTACGTATCCGTACCTTATTTCATCTGATGTCATACAGCGATGCATGGACAATTTTTCTATTTGTTTACGGGAGTGTTTTCAAAGAACTGGTCACCACTTATGTGACACTATTTTTCGCTCCTAATTCTTGTTTTTTAAAGTTTTTCATATGATAATAATATGGCATTTTGTAACGAATATTTTGAAAAAGTAAAAATTACTTTCGTTAAAAAATAACAGAGTTACTGATTTTTACTTTTCCGCACTCCACTATACGCGGAAAAGTAATATAATAGTGTAAAAAAATGTTTACTTGATTAAACCCTAGAAAATGTTCCTTTATAGCGTTTATTTTTCGTTTTTCGGCCTAAAAACAAAAAAAAATGGTTTTTAACCTATTTTGTGTGTATGTGTGTGTGACACCCCAGATGACACCTATTGATTTTGAGGTGGATAGGACACACCTCACCCTGTCCATAGATCATGAGAAAGCACGATGGTGGACTATTGGAGAAATTTTTTTGTTAGCACGATAATTCAACTAAATCGTGTCGGATCGATCGGGTTTTGACTGATTATGATGGGAGACGTTTTCCAGACGATACATATTGATTTTGAGATGGATAGAACACCCCACTCTGTCCATGGATTACGAGAAAACACGATGGTGGACTATTTGAGAATATTTTTTTTTGTTAACACGATAACTCAACTAACTCGTGCCGGATCGATCGAGTTTTGACTGATTCTGATCGGGGACATCTCCCAAACGACACCTATTGATTTTGAGGTGGATAGAACATACTCTACCATGTTCATGGGTTATGAGAAAGCACAATGGTGGACTATTTGAGATATTGTTTTTGTTAGCACGATCACTCAATTAAATCATGTCGGATTGATCGTGCTTCGACTGATTCAGATTAGGGACGTCTACCAGACGACATCTATTGATTTTGAGGTGGAAAGGATATACCCCACCCTATCCATGGGTCATGAGAAAGCACGATGGTGGACTATTTGAAAAAAGTAAAACTGTCGCATAAAACACATATTCTGCATTGATGTGTTGGTATATCTCGGCCATTCAATTTCAAGGACGAGGATAGAGATGTTCTACGTGCGGAAAAATCCGTTTTAAGGTTTTAAAACTGTTTATTTTAAATCATCACATATCTTTGCCGGACATTGTACTTAGTTGCTCCAAATTATTTCCTTTCATTTACATTGATTACATTGGTACAGATAGCTTACATGAACGTTTTTAAAATTGATATACATATGTAAATATTGATAAAATGCGTTATCCATTTTTTCCACTATCCATTATTTTTCTATCCATTACTAACATCCTTTAGTACTATTTATTTAATAAACAAATTTCTGAATGAGTCTGAATATTAAAAACTAATTCTTATATAGGAATGAATTCCCAGAATAACAATGTTATCCTCATCCAATATATACACATAAATCAGTTCAGAACAAAATACGCTGAAAGGAATAGGAAACAAAACCCCATTCTTCGCTTTTTTTTCTTATCGTGTATAATCTATACGCGTTGCGGACATTGTAAAACATGTGGCGCCAAACTGTATCTAGCTTTTTCACTGCACTAAATAAATTATAGCCGTAGATCAAATTCGTCGTAAGGACGATTAAGGACTCATTGAACAAAAACGTATCTACAACGTCGTACCTTCCTATGGGTGGGTTTAACTCAGTCATTTGGAAATTGTCACACATTTTGGAGAATAATCACTACAGCCTTAGAGATAAGTAATTGTGGGAGGCTTATCTGAAAGGGGCG
Organism: Rosalia funebris; assembly: GCA_037954035.1. NCBI lineage: Eukaryota > Metazoa > Arthropoda > Insecta > Coleoptera > Cerambycidae > Rosalia > Rosalia funebris. Next base: position 15,746,635 of record JAZFAV010000002.1, read on the forward strand.
TTGCCTACTTGATTCATTAGCCTTGTCCGCCGGTATGTTTCTTTGGTGCTTTCGGAATCAACAGTAGAATTATACAATATTGTACATTTGCATATACAGGGTGTTTGGAGATATAGTTGGTGAGTTGCATGAAAGTATGAAAAATGTGTTTAAATATTAAATACTTTCATAAGTACAACAGTGTAAAGCTAAATACTTGAAGCAAGTTTAAGATATAAATTATCCAAAATATAAGATTTAAAACCCATTGATAATCTGAACGAGTATATACAAAATATGCGTACATTTTTAAATGTACGCATGCGTTAAAAGTTTTATTAAACTTAAAACTCAAATATTTAAGAATTAAATGTTAATTAAATAATTACATTCTCAATTACGTAAATACATGTTAGTTGAATTAAACATAAGTAATAAAAATAATTATTTTAATATACAGGGTATCTAATTTAAAATGAAACATTCGGAATAACTGTTGAAATAAACTGTTTTCCCTATTTCTGGAAATTTAAATTAAGAAATTTATCTTGAGATATTGCAGGAAATTTATGTTGCTGGACGACAGCTTGATTTACTAAGTTTATATCAAGAATTGTAACCGTTAAGTGGGAATAAGTCTGGTGAGATATAAGGTAAGTTAGCACAAAGGAAAAAATGATATGGTATATTATTCGCGTGATAATGTATAGTTGGATACACCAAGGTATTATACTCCGTACTTCAACAATTGTGCCCAGTCGATCCGATAAAGGAATAAAACACTAAGCGCCTTTATTGATCCTATAGTCAGTGAAGTATTAGAAGATGATAAAAATCTGCTTCACGATGACTTATTCGTCCAATAGTATGGAGGTTCCCCAGATTATGTTGTGTGGTTGTAAATAAAGGAACTTTTGGTTTAGGAATTTCATGAGCGATGAATCAAACGAAGAGGCTCAATGGAATGGCCGGCTAGATTGCCAGATCTGACACCACAAAACTTCTTTCCATAGGCTCTTTCTATAGACTTTTTCATAAAATCAGAAATGTATGCCACTAAACCTAACAATATGGAGGAACAGTTAAAGGCATGACTTTATAAGAGTGTCAACGAATAACACAAGAGATATTGCAAATAGTTCATACACAGGTCGACCAACGATTGTGCTACTGAATGGAAGTGGAGAGTGGGCATTTTGAATACTTAATTGTATAAATAATTCTATAGAATTATTTTAAGTACTTTTTTTAATAACATTTATATTCCATTTTATGTTTACTTAATACGATTTAATTTTTTTATTTACGTATTATTATTTTATTTATGCCTTTAAAATTGTAAACTTCCTACGCTTTCATTTCATATATTTTATTGTATATATTTTACTCTTGTGATTAATCTACAGAAAACATTCAACGGGGGTAAGATCTAATATTTTAGGTGGCCACTCAAGGATGCCTTTATCATAATAATCATTTATTATGATATATTTCGTATAACTCGTATCTCGTACCCTCTTATAGTTACAGCCTAATATACCCCTGCTATGTCGAATGGACATCAAACAGTTTAATTCTTTAGAATATGATCCATTTGAATATATTTGGATACAAGTTTCTTAGAATATGAACAACTTCATCTTCGATGATGTTTAAATATTTTTCAGCTTCGATATGGCTTTCAATAAAAGTTGGACGAATGATGTCTCTAGAGAATGTGTATGTGTATGACGTATTTAATGAAGATTATCCACTGATCAATATCTATAGCTCTACCGACTTATTTCCTGTTCAATAAGAAAGTTGATTCGTTTGAAAAAATAATAGAATCCATATCCCTTGTTTATACTCAGCTTATTCATTATTTGTTAGCAGAAATAGAAGTGAACTCTAGATTGTCTTTTGTTAGTCTTATATAAATATTATCGTAAAAAAACTGTGTCGAATTTTGAATTAGCGTACAGGTCTTTACTAGTTTAAGAACATGACTACATTGTTACATAACTGAGTGAGTCTGTTTCAAATGTTATCGCTATTGAATATAAATAAAATACAACGAGGATAATAAATATAATGGAACCTTTTTCCAAGTACCCTACTTGAACTTACTTGAATATCAGAAGCTTAAAATACCTAACATTTATACTTTTCTCGAGTCCTTACGTTATTTCCCTCTTTTATGTAGCTGAAGGAGATTTAATCTACATCCCCTTCCTCCTAAGCTATAATTTATATACTGCCTTCGTTAGTAATACAGGTAATTTTAAAGTCACTTCGAAAAGGAATCCGCTTTAAAAAGAATGTAAACTGTATCAATTTGCTCGGTGGATACTTTTATTGAACAAAACCTTGAGAACTCCATAGAAATATATTGACAAAGGATGGTGCTTTTATGCGATAAAGTAGAATTTCCATCTTATGGGCACGGCACGGGCTCTCTCCCATGTTTGAATTTTGATTTACTGATAAATTTCATATCAGCGGCGATGCGTGTGATGCTACTGTATCGGAAACACGTACACAGTGTTCGTGTGACGGTTAGAGTAAATCGAAGAAATCGTTGTAAGCTGAGTGACTGCGAATTACGTGACCTTGGACGTCGTTTCCCTGCCGCCCACGTATTTGTTTTTGCATTTTATAAAGAATATTGCTGCTTTTTTTAAATAATTGATCTTTTTTTTCGGTTTATTTTTTGTTTTAGATTTATTCATATTTCGTACACTACAACCTCGATTTTTCGACGAAATGAACAGCGATTTAGTTAATTTACGAGTAAGCATATCGCAATAATATTGGGCCGCCCCGCGCCCCCTCGTTCATATCGAAGGCACCTCCGGAATATGCCTCTAGAGGCTTCGGATCAAAAAACAAAAAATACCACGTTGTTTGCAAGGGTCGATTTACTGTATTGATTTTGTCAAAATGCCGAAATTCGAACGAAAAGCATTTTGTACAATTTCGTCACACACATGAAAACGGTCGTTTAGTAAATATAGATAGACTACTGAACTTAATATTAATTAATTGATCATTAATAATGATTAAATAGGCCACCGAATTAATAGTTTAATGATTTTACATATTAAATGCAAGGTGTACTGAAATATTTTCCTCATGTGTTTGTTGAACATCTTGAAAAGTGGTAAATTTTCACGCGCATTTATTTATTTGACATCATAAATTCATTGCCTTGAAAATTCGGTTGCAATATATTGTTACACCAGTGAGCAACGTGCCAGGTGTTTTGGAAGTTCTTACGAGAACCAACATCTCTAACAATAGTTCGTTGCCTATATCGAGCGTACTCTTCTTCACGACATTAATGAAGCTTCATAAGCAAAATTAATCAAATTACTATATATTAATCTATAAAATTCGAGCATGTTCATATAGCAGTAATACGACCTTCTGTACGACCAAAACGCGGAACGCTGCAGATCATGCAGCCGCTTAAAACCTCTTGAAAACCACTGTTCACGACATCTTGCCAAAGGATGTGAATTTTCATCCCTACAAAGTTGCAGGAAGTACAACTGGTGCAGGATTTCAATGTCGAAGATTATCCAATTCGATCTGTTTTTGGGCAAGGATTATTCGAAAAGTTTGATAAAATCCTATTCAGCGACGAAGTGCATTTCTATTTACATGCATATGCAATAAACAAACCTGCCGTTAATAGTCTATGGAAAACCCTGATACAAGCACCAATATCCCTCACTCCCACTATCCCTTCTCCCAAATTAACGGTATGGGCGGCAATGAATGTATCTGATTTGCATAGTTGGCAAACTTATCAACGACAGCCGTTACAGCGAGAAGTGATATGTAAGCGGGAGAGGGTTACATGAATTGGCCGCCCGGAAGTTCCGATTTAACACCAATGGAATTATTCTTATGGGCTCGAAATCTAAGGTATACGGTGATGCTCTTAGGACTACGCTTCATTTAAAAGCCAGAATACGCCAGAATATTATGAGAATTAAAGCAGAATTCGTCAGTGAGTTCTCGCAAATTTTAACGGTGTTATTTTTCATACATAACTTATAACTCTCTACATTGTAAATTTAAATAAAAAATAGTGAATGTAAATATATTTTTAATAACCGAGTTTTCTTGACCTAAAAAGAGGAAAACGTTCCGGAGGATACCTGTAGTAGACTTATATTTAAATAGGCAATCTAGCTACTACTATAGACCAGTAAAATATAAGGAACTCGGTGATTTCTTGCAATATTTTTTTTCCTTTTCTTCTGCTTCCTGGCGTCTTTGGTGCTTTTTGATGGTTTTAATTAAATATGTATACAGTAAGAAATAAATTTAATACTTTGAAGCACATAATACTTTAAATACAATTTTATGAGATATCTGAGACCCGTGGATTTTTTCTTTTTTCTGGGTATACTTTTAAATTTTTTTTTAATTTAGAGTGTCACTGAAAAACTGAACATCACCCTATCTTAATTTCTCTAAAATGGATACTTTTAACATGCCCTACTTCAACTTTGATGCTTTATTATTTGCAAGATGTTTAAGGATACAGAGTATCCTTATGAACGAATTATATCGAAGAAAAACGGATTACATGCTTCTCTCATAGTGTTTGGTTATCTATTAATTGATGAAAAAAAATGTTCCAGTTTCAAAATGTAACTAATTCCAGTTTAATGTAATCAGTTTCGGGTTAATCAGTTCCTGATCAAACTGGAAGTGGTTCCATTGGTAAATGGCATTGCTATATATTAATAGCTATATTAATAATAATTAGTTAGTGGGAATATTGGGATCACTTAAGTCTTTGTCCGGGCTCTGAATCGCCGAGTCTGTATTTCGCATCATGCACGGAATACCGTACGCCACTGGAGTTTACACTGCAGTTTAGGCCAAAGTTTACCCTTACCTATGTAAATATTGTACATTGCCTCATTATATAGGTAGATTAAATTCTCAAATAATCAGCTGATATTATATTTGTGAGCTAATTCCTTCAAAAATTTCCATCAGTCAAGTAGTCTTTTATATGTTTTTTATACCTGACAACGATAATACTTTATTTTTATATAATTTATGAATTTGTTTTAGATATGTCTGATAGAACACGATACAATATGTATTTAGAGCTAGTGATTGAATTTTTGCTATTAGTTATTTTTTATTAGCTTTTGCTATATTTTTAATGTTAGTATAAAATGGAATAGAAAAATGTCTTTTCCGGCCTCATACCTTATACATTGGTACGATCCGGATATGTTCATAATATTTTATGTAAAAGGGTACAAGGAATCTATTGGTGAAAACTAGAAAAATATACTTTATTTAATTTCAATGATACATTGGTTGAACTCAAGACAAAATCTACAACTTGCCCACAAAAAATGAATATCTCGAAAACCAACCACTTTTCGTCAAAAGAGATTTATTTTATAATGAAATTTTTCGTTAATTTCTACATAAGCTACACAATTTACAAACACCCGTTTCTTTGAGACTTATTTCAAGAAACACCTAGAAGGAGACTCTGCTAGTTATAGCAGTACATATCACTTCTCTTTCCGCCATCACACCTTAGACATTTGTAGGATTCGGATTTGTTCATGCTATTTTATGTAATAACAGTACAAGAAATGGGTTGGTAAAGACAAGAGAAACGTGTTTTCTTTAATTTTACAAATACGTTGGGCTATGAAATTCTACATCTTGTCATAAAAAAATAATAGCTGAAAAACCAATCATTTCCCGTTAAAACTGGTTCTACCATAAAATTTAGCATTTAAAGTGTAGCAAAATATATCTAGTCTCTTCCCGCCATTACACCTTACATATTTATAAGATTTGGATATGTCCACGAAATTTTATGTAAAAGAGTATAAGGAATCGATCGGTAAAAACTATACATATATAAACTATACTGGAGCGACAGCTCAAATTTAAATCATATGTTACTGACAGACTGCAAAAATATTATATTAGCCTTAATAAATTATATCCACTGATCAAAAGACGTAGTAAACTATTGACTAAAAACAAACTGTTACTATATAAAACAATACTCAGACCAATATTGACATACGCTGGCCCAGCGTGTCATCACATCACAAAGACGCAATACCAAAGACTGCAAACGACACAAAATAAAATGTTACGCTTGTTAACAAACTCTAACAAATACATTAACATTCGACACTTACATGACATTACAGAAATACAGTACATACGAGACGTAATAAAGGAAGCAGCAAAAAAATTTTACGCCATGAATATCCAAACTGCAAAAATAACGAGGCATATTACCGATATTGATATAAATCAACCACATGTACATAAATACCTACATGAGAATTTGAATGTGGGATAACAGTATTAACAATACGGATAAACGCGGAAATAAGCGAATTAAATATAAAACACAGCCAAATGTTAACAGTAGCGGCTATATTGTTTAACCCAAAGAATTATTAGCATAGAAATAAAGCCAACAGCGAGGTTATAAGGCTAAAAATAGGCAACGCAATAAACATTTGACGAACATAAAATAAAAATTAGAAAGAAAGTGTTAGTTATATTAAACAAAACAAATACTTAAAGCAGGTTTTTATCAATTTTCCTGCAAAACAAATGAAAATAAACACACTAGTAAAAAGCAATCGAATACATAAAAATTATTGGAATAACATATGTTAAAAATAAAACTAAATAACCTATAATACCAGGGAATAGGGACAATAACACATAACAATAAAAAGATTATAACAGGCCAGGTCAGAACATCGACTGAACGGTTCCTTCTCCTCCCTATCTCTGTTGTAGGGAACGGAATTGTCCAAAAATGACCTGTGAAAGTTTTAAAATTGTAAATCTAGTCAATAGAAATAAAGATATTTTAATGTACATGGTAAAAACTAGAAAAATATTCTTTATATAATATCAATGATACTTTAGTTAAAATCAAGATAAATGAGAATATATAACATATTGCCCGCAAGAAAATTAATGTCTCGAAAATTAAGGATGTACTTCTCATCAAAATTGGTCCCACCATAAAATTTCTCATTATTTTCTACATAAGTCACATAATTCCATTGAGAACTATTTTAAAGAACACCTGGATAGATAAATTGCTAGTTATGGCAGTACATATCTCGTGTCTTCTCATAGAAACCGAAAAATATACTTTATTTGATTTCAAAGATACGTTGATCAACGTCAGGGCAAAAGATCTATAACATTTTGCACGCAAAAAAAAACCTATATCTCAAAACCCAACCAGTTTCCGTCAAAACTAGTTCTATTATAAAATTTTCTATTATTTTTTATATAAAGTACATGATTCATAAACACCCATTTCTTTAAGAACTATTTAAAGAATATCTGAAAAATAAACTGCTAGCTGTAATAATTCTACAACTCACCTCTTTCCGTCATTACACGTTAGAAATTTGACACATTCATCTAAGATATTTTATGTAATAGATTACAGATAATAAACTGGTAAAAACTAGAGAAATGTATTTTATTTAATTTCAATGATGCGTTGGTTAAAATCAAGACAAAAGAAAATCTACATCTTGCCCGCAGAAAAATACCTCGAAAACCAACCATTCGAACTCCACTCCAATACCAAGCCAAAAGTGGTTTTATTATCAATTTTCTCGTTAATGTATGCATACTTACATAATTTAAAAATACCTATTTCTTTGATAACTATTTTACGGAACACCTGAAAAGACAAAAGCAGTACATATCTTTCCCGACATCACACCTTATATATTTGTAGGATCCGGATATGTCGATGATATTTTATGTAGAAAAGTACAAAAAATCGACTGCTAGAAAGTATAATAATGTACATCATTTAATTTCAAATTACGCGGATCAAGATATATGAAAATATATAGCATAATGACTCATATATAAAAAATATATGATATAGTGTATTTTCGAATTTTACTCCAAACAGGAAAAAGTTATCTATAAAAGGAGAAGAATACTATGATTGATGACTAGCTAATAAAAAACTTATTAACAGTAAGTACCAATATATGTGAGTAGAAATAACAAAACATATACATGAAAGAAAATACATGAAAGAAACTTACTAATGACCAAAAATAAAAATATAATTTATAAAGAAGATGTCAAAGCACAAGTGATGATCTGTAATTCAAAATGTTTCAAAGATTGAATTCAATACCAGTGTTCAAGATAGGAAAAGTAATCAAAGAGAAATCACAGTTTGTTTATAATTATTTGTAAATTTAGACAAATACGCTTGATGCTTTTGGTTATCAGTAGTCTACAGATTTCCTGTTACCACGAAATGTTTGCTTATGACAATAAATATTTAAACAACATCAAAGTTTAGATAAGTTTTTGCAAATAATAAAAATTTTATTTAGCAATAATAGTTCCTATTTCAATAGAAATAGAAAGTACGAGATTTAGTACTATGTATCTACTACACTCTCTAAATATAAATACATGGGGTACAGCCTCGTCTGTATTTTCTACATCCTTTGTCAGACATGACTGAAGTTTTATCAATTTTAACGTCTTTTAACACATGTCTAGTACAAATAATATTTTGTATCCACAGATAAAAATGTAGGTACGTTTTCCGGTATTTTATTTATACATGAACTTTTTCAATGCTTTACTCTATGTAAGTACTCTATTATTCTGTTTATAAAAATTTCTTTATAAAAATATCAGTTTATAAAAATAAACTTATTATTCAACATGATGCAGCCTGCAGCATTGTTTATTTTATATATATTTTAACCTTTGTGTTTCATGGTAATCTTCTCCAAATTTGGACAGTTTGAAGTGAAAACAGTATACTATAGATATAAACACTATGACCGCTATATGACCGCTATAAATATAATTCACAGTTATTAATTATTATAACCAAATCAGTATGTGTTTAATTGCTCGTTTAATTATAAAATTATTAATATACTTTATTAAATATTTGAATAAACAATATTACAGACGAAGTCATTATTTCTTATAATCTGTCATTTATTTACTTTATACATATGCTATTCATTTCATCACTATTTGTCAAATAAAAAACTCTCTTACCTTTCCGATAAATGGAACAGTCTACCTGAGCCTAGCCATAGAAACAAGCCACAGTATGTTTTGAGATTTTTTATTTGGCAAATAGCGATGAAATAAACTATACATATTCCACTTTTTTCATTGCCATACATTTAATTGAACATATATAGGATATTTCGACACGATATAGTATTATTCAAAATGAAGCAAGAATTCATGGAAAACTAATTTTAGGTAAATATATGGTACGTAAACATGTCAATTTTTATTTATAGCGAAGAATTTTGCGACAGAATATTCTCAGTTGCTTTTGTAACTAGATCTCTAAAACAATTCCTCGATGAAACGTTTCATAGAATGACATAAACCGAGGAATTAATTTATTAATTCATTCAAAAGTAGTACCTCTTTAACCGAACGATGGGTTAAAGACGTACTACTACTAACGTTCCTTCTAGAGATGATTAATTGTAAACTATCTGGCTGGATCGTAAACTATCTTTTGCTTTCAAATACATGCACATATCAAAATGTTTCCCTTTTTGATACATATATAATAGTTTTTTACCATTTTCCTTATACAATGTACACTAAAAGTAATATATAAAATGCAACACCCAGTACACACTACTCGATTTGGTGGATATTTTATGAATATAGTATGAAATATATGATTACAGTCTTGGTTAAAAACTATACTAGGAAATATAAAAATATAAAAACTATAATAGGAAATATACAATTACAAACTGGATTAACAACATTATTAAACCCGCCATGGGTAGGATTCGACATCTGTCCCGGAGGGGAATTGAACGACAGACAGCTGTTTTGAACTTAATAATTCTCATCAGTGTTGTACACGGTACGCCGATCCAGGACAAATGCCGAATTAAATCCATGGGGTATTCATCTAAATCGATACGATCAATGTCAGCAACTTATATTTCTCGATTCCCGATTTATAAGTTGCTAACACCTATATGGAAGAATGCGATAGACCATACATTCATCTACTATCCGCAAAAGCTAATCCTTGAATTTTATTGGTTGACAACAGGCAATGAACATAGAGCTGTCGTAGATTGATGGTTTGGAGTAATTCGAACTTAAACTCGATTCCTACATCAGTCGGCTGCATGGATGTGTGTATCTGACGGCGCAGGGGTTAGATAAAAGAATTGCTACCACTACGTGGCAAACGATATTCGTATGAACTAAGATGAAAAATCAAAGTCAAGGGAGTGACTGTTTACGTAATTTAAATTTACCGCTTTTACAGTCAACTGTATCACCGGCACCAAAGGAAACTAGAAAATGCCTTTCAAATAAGTTATCACGGCGACAAACCTGATATTCCATCGGCTCTAACAGATATTAAAGGGCCTCCGTTTCATTTGTCCTGTTCAAAGTATTCCAGGAGATTCAACACCATTTGCTGTGCTTGAGAATTTAATGTTTTTCCCGGCATCTAAATAAATAAATATTGTTTACTTGCATCAACTCAAATTCTGAAATTAATTTCGCTCTAAGAAGAACGGATTTATGATAAATATTAGTATATACGCAATGAAATAGACTCAAAAATTTGCAGAAGACGAAACGAGGTTAGCAGTCAGATGTCAAACAACTATCAATATCTGTCGAAAATTATCTACTGCCTTAGTCAACAGGAGAGTTTCATATTTTTAATCTAATACGTATGTTACTATAACACCGATCAGTGTTAAACAGTTGAACAGTTGTCGGTGATATTTGCAGGTCATCTCTGATGACCGACGACACACGTATCATCACCTGTCTCTTGTTTACCTACTATAGCAAATGTGTTCATAGGGATAACGGGTTGTCTGTGATATTACCGTATGGTGGTGACGTAGTGGTAAAGTTATAACAGTTTGACTGTAGAGCTATACCTCGATCCCATAAAAATAAGTCCGCACATAAATAAAAAAGAAAAATGAAAAAAACTGAAAGCTTACCATGTTCTTTAAATTGATGCAATATATTAACAACATTGTATCGGTTTAAGGACGAGTATAGGATACAGTAAACAAACTAATACTTATTACTTTTCTGTCAACACCCTACATATAACAATAAAATTGTTCCTTGTTAGTCTTAGTTATATTTTAGTTACGAAATATGGAAAAAATATTTTCACATCTCTATTTTTGGTAACTATCTACAACCTTCATCAGGTTAATACTGATCATGGTTATATCCTAATATTCAGCATTAACTAGCAATGATTTCAGATTACCATTAATATTTTCTCTACTTCATCAAAATGTGTCATTATTATCTACTTTCAAATCTTCTTACAAAACTAAACAATGAATACTTATGCACGATCTTTCTAACTCATTAATCATATATTTTGGTCATTACTAGCCTTATTCTCCTTAACGTGTCACACTTTTAAAATACATGTTAAATCAATTATTTGGGAAGGTACATTGAATCGATAATGAGATATACGTTTTTAGGTAATGCCTGTGATAATGTCTAATAATTTCCGAGGTAGCCAACGTAAGCACGTTTCATAAAGAAGCGGACATCACGTAAATATAATTAATAAGGTTTTGTTTACATTTACCTTGTAAATAAGCGGTAGAGTTTAGGCCCACATCATAACGTTCACGATAATTATAGAATTAATGGAACATTCTAACTAAATCCGAAGACATAAAGACATAAATAAACTTTTAGATGTTTCAAATATTTTGTACAGAGTGATCCACCGAAAGCGATACGGATTTGGGTTTTGAAAAGATGTAAAATTTTCTGAAAGAGAATATCAGCGATTACACAGGTCTACAAATTTTGACATTTTGAAAGTTGATTTGGGTTTGATAAGTGATTATAAGTGAGCTATTTACGCTGATTTCATATCTATCTTCCGTTTTTGCCACCTCACGTAAGGTATCTGATCAACCGAATAACCAGAATAAATTAAAAACTAAAGGAAAAATTACACTTTAATAAACATTATATTTAATAAACATTAAGAAACGTTGTAAAAAGCAAGAACACAAATAGTTTTGAGTATCTAGTTTCTCTTTTTCTTTGAAACTGTCTTACTATCGACTTATTGCAAACAATATTTGGTGATAAGTTGATTTCAAGAAATGACCCTGTCAACTGGCCACTCAGGTCCTGCGATTTGACGACTCTTGACTGTTTCCTATGAGGCTACGTGAAGTCATTGGTTTATGCTAATAAACCAGCAACACTGGACGCCTTGGAAGCCAGCATTGTTCGTGTGATTCATGACGTACGGCCACCACTGCTGGAAAAAGTGACCTAAAATTGGACTGACAGAATGCGGTTCGTCAGGAACAGCCGCGGTGACCATATGCCTCAAATCATGTTTAAATATTAATGCCATGTATTGATCTTTCAAATAAAAACAGATTGTTTATCAAAAGTTAATTTTTGTAATATTTATTCAAGTTTAAAGTTATATCAAGCTTAAAAAAATACCCATTATTATAACTTATCACAACAGTTAATGATAAACTGCCGAAAAATGATGATTGATGAAGAATGACTTGCATCTGCTATGTAAATGGACCGTCATTCTACTGTTGACTGCTAACATTTGATATTATACGAGTATTACGCTGCTTTGCAGAAATGTTTCCTTATTCTTTAAGTAGCCGACCTCAGCATTCTGCGAGATCTAATATTTAATACATAACGACTTTTGGCAGCTGATTCGATTTTGAGGGTCATCCGATGCCTTTTGGGTGGCATAAACTGCGAGCCGAGCATCGTACAGTATTGGTAGATACATAAAGTTTGAAATTTACCGACGTTTCAGCTAGTGAGAAATAAATGTACATCACATCGATGTATTATTCAAACAAATGGACTTTTCTAATTTGATACTTACTCTAGTATAGTAAAAGTAATAAAATAATGTTTTAATGAATAAAATTACACATATATATTCACTTATAAGTGAATTAACAGTTCTTGATTTCCACATTATTCATTAATATTAGTCATTAATGGAATATGTTGAAATTGGTGAAATGAAGAATATATTAGACCATAATTATCATAATTATCTGTTGCGTAATAATTAAGGAAGTTCTGTAGAGTGTTACGGTTAAAATAAAGAGACTGCGAAGTAAGAAACAGAGTGTTTTCGTTAAATGTACGTGAAAATGCATATTGATCAAGCAGAAGTCAATTATGTCAACTATTTGAAATACTTATGTATATACAGCATGTCCCAGAATATGTGGGCAATCTCCCGGATTCGTATAGAAAACATTAAAATAACGGGACAAGTTATTCTAAACTTTATCCTACAATTCTCAGAGCTACAGAATGCATAAAATTAGAAGAGGTACATGTTGAAAAAACATACAAAATTATTTATTAAAAACAATACTTAAATAAAAATAGTTTTTCCGAAAATAGTTAATAGTTATTGATGATATAGTTAATGTAGGAGGGTTGTCTCAAAAATAAGGTTCCCACATTTTTTTTTAAATAGACAGCATTGTTTATTATCAAAGTTATTTATATGGTTGGAAAGCTTGAACATTAACCTATCTTTCTACATAGTCGCCATTTTTTTTCGATGCATTTGTGTAGACGTTCTTCCAACATTTGTATCCCTGTGTCATAGAGCTCCACCGCCAACCCGTTGAGGTAACGATTAACTTATTCTTTGACTTCATCGTCGGTCCAGAAGCGCAAGCACCCAAGTGTTCCTTCAATTTTGGGCACAGGAGGTAGTCACTAGGGGCTAGGTCTGGGCTGTAGGGAGAGTGGGGAATGACAGTCCAGCCAAATTTGCTAAGGAGATCCTGAGTTTGCCGAGAGACATGGGGACGAGCGTTGTCGTGCAACAGCTTCACACTGTTGCTCAGTTTTCCTCTCCGACGGTTCTGGATGGCTCATCTGAGTTTCTTTAGTGTTTGCAACACCTCTCTGGGTTTATTGTTGACCCAGGAGGCATAAAGTCAATATCAAATGAGCAATATTCCCTTACGGTCCCAAAACACAGTTGCCATTATTTTCCCCGCAGATTGCGTTTGCTTGAACTTTTTCGGTTTGGGCAAACTTGAGTGGCGCCATTCGCGTGATTGTTTCTTTTTTTCGGGCGAGAAATTAAACACCCACGTTCCGTCGCCTGTGACGATGGAGTCCAACAATTCCTCCCTGTTGTTGCCACATTGTTGAAGAAGTTGGCGATGGCGATACAACTGACGATGAATATCTATGGGTGGAACCTTCTTTGCGTTCAAAAATCGGATCACAGCGCGTATTTGGCATCTGGCGGTGACGGAAATCGGGAGGTCCATCGCAAAAGGCTGTCAGGGCAACACTGCGCGGCGTAGCTTGACAGCGAAGGTAAGGACCGAGAGAGGGAGAAACGGCGCACACGACAATGTTGTCATATTTCGTCTAATACTTCTCCTTGTGGAGCTATCACGATGGGAACCTTACTTTTGAAATAAGCCTCGTATATCATCAATAACCTAAGAAACTGAAACTGATTCAGCAATTGTATATATTTAAAAAGGAACCAAAATTATTTCTTGTTTCAAAATGTTTTTATGATTTTAATGGCTATTAAAATATTTAATTTTTAATTTATTGTGACAATTTCCATATATATACAGTTATGTATATGTCTTAAGAAAAATAATTGCTATTATTACATGTATATTTTCACTTTCATCTACCAACTGATAAATGATGATGCGACTAGATGGGAATACATTTTTTTCTATATAGATTGAGAATCATTCTTACAATAAATATTGCGTCATTCGAACAAAATTTTACAATAACTGTCCTAGTCCTGGTAATTTCTAGAATTATCGTCGTGAAACTAAGCTAAAGTGGATACATACTGATGGCAGCATATGAATTTTTATCCTATTACGTTTAACAAATTGGACTATTATCTACTTTTATGTAAATAAGTACTTGTATGAAATAAGCTAACTATTCATACTCGTCTCCCATTCTTGTTAAGTGTTTATTCACCTTACTTGTATTTTGCTGTTAGTATAACAGAGCGAGGTGAACCATCCATTTATTTATAAACACTTTAGTCAATGAGTTCAAAATGGAAAGGAAATATTTTCATAGATAATTGGAGTTTCCTATCTAAAATAGCTGAATAAATGGTATTATGATGTTCCTTTAACCCCGCTCAACACATATACAGGTTCATTTTCATTGTCACGCCAGTTGTTAAAGTGAAAAGATAAATTATTTTGAGTTGGAACGATGCTCTGAAAATGTGAAACAATAATACCTCACTACAATACAGAGCAGTGGAGAAGTATAGACTCAAACTTACGTTTAATGGCATTTATTATACTTCCTGCAAGAAATATTTGTATTTGGCAAGAAATCCTGCTACGTATGTGTTAATAAGTATAAACTCAGTTTGATTTACTGATTTACTTGAACACAGCGATAGTTCGCCGCAATTATTAATCGTTCACAAAGTGTTATAAAAAGATTTTGTAAACTTGGAGGTGTAATGCAATCTAATGGATTGCATTACAACCCATTGAAGGAAGATGATGGTGTAATGCAATCTATGGGAGATTATGGCAAGAGCAGTATACAATCCAACAAAGCTTTCAGTTGAAAATGTTGATGAACTGAAGTGTTGAATTGTAGCTGCCTGCCTGGGACGAAATTCCAGAGACAACCTTAAAAAATCTAATAAACAGGTTAAACATTCGCTTATTAACTATAATAAACACTAAGGTTAAATGGACCAAGTATTAGTTCAAGTAAAATATAAAAACACAAAAATATATTAAATTGGTTGAATAACTACATTAGTTAATTAAATAATAAAATAACTAAAATAATACTTAAAACTTATTAACTAATGATTAGTTAATAAAATAACTAAGTTTATAAAAATTACTGTATAATACGTTTGTTGTAAGAAATACATTCAAAATAAATCTCTATTCAAAACTTTGGTCTAAAATAAATTCATTATTAACTATAATTCAAGGAAACGGATCGAAAATGTTTCATTACATTATTTTTCATTGATACGTATTGATTAACTGAAGAATTTGTGTTGTTGATTTTTACTATGTTTTAATTTTACTATAATGTTTATTAAATATAATTGTTTATTAAAATGTAATTTTTCCTTTAGTTTCTAATTTATTCTGATTATTCAGTTGATGAAAAACTTTACGTGAGGAGCAGAAATTGAAGGTGAATATGAAATCAGCGTAAATAATCACTTATCAAACCCAAATAAACTTTCAACATATCAAAATTTGTAGGCCTGTGTAATTGAACCTATATGGGCTTATGGAATAGAGCTATAGACATATTCAAGTCAATCAAACATCGATAATCCAGGGTTGCAATAAAATTTACTCCAGATAATAACTAATGCACCATGGTACGTATGTAATAAAACATTACATACGGACATGAAGATACCGTATGTTAAAGGTGTCGTCAAGGAAAAAAGCATCCATCACCACGAGAAGCTAGAAAATCACGCCAACGACACAATGCAGCCACTGGTTGTACCGGCGCTCGATATGAGACTTAGAAGACACTAACCAGTCGACCTAAAGGAGAACTAAAGAGGCACTTCTCACTGAAGGCACCTTCGTAGTCGTAATTAAAATAATCGATCCTGGGAAGGGACTGGAACATTCGCTGCAGAAACAAAAACAGGAAACCAGATTTTCATGAACACCAAAAGATTACTCGATTTTCGACGCGCGTTTCGCAAACCAAATAGGCATCATCAACTAACAATAATTTAAGTTTTAATCATTGGGATATGATTAAAACTTAGATGATTAAAAATGGTGACTATCTCTCGATGAAGCCAAGTCGGTTGTCGAATTGCGCGTCGAGAAATTTGTAATCTTTCGGTGTTCCTTGAAAACAGGTCTCCCGTTTTTCTTTTTTTTTTTTTTAATAACCAACACAATATTATTATTTTTTGCTTAATCCAAACCATAGTAACTTTTTGTTAACAAAAAGTTACTATGGATTGTATAATTCTTTGCGTGTGCGTCACAGGTAACAATCTTACGAATCAATCAACAGACATTTTTTAACAGTGTCGTGCCGAAAACACATTTTAGGATAACAGTTAGTACAAGACAAATACGTCAACCTATGACAGAGTAATGAAAAGGTTTTCCACAAAAACATTCAATGGAAGTGATATTTCCATCAAATAAATGAAATAAATTTTACAGAAATATTGAGACGCCATTGAATCAAATTATACAAAGCTAAAGCTAAGACGTGACTTCATAATTGTATTTTGTTCGGTGAATTATTAACTATCTATGCCGTACGTAGTTGACTGAAACATACGTCGCTAGATATACGTGCTGGTAATTGTGGCATATTAGTAACAATTGCCAGTGGTGTAGCATGTGATCCGTGCGTCGTCACTAAATTGATACATGCGCAAAGATTCATTATACAAATAGTAAGTAGTATTTAATGCAATAAATGAAAGACAGTCACATAATACTTCTTGGATAATCTATGGAGACGTGCCTGATTTAGACAATATAAATACCATATTCCCATATTTTTGACGAAAAATTATCTTTCCAATCACGCGGAAATGGAAACTGGAACAATAAAAATAAGATGCGACTCATTCTGCTTCCACAAATTTAAAATTTTCCGTTTAAAAGTTGCCGTTTTTTATCGCAGTCGGGGAGTTAGCAAATCATTTAATTTGAGACTACTTTAACTTTTGTAGCAGCAGCATATTTAGAAATTCCTTCTTATCTTTTTATTTTATATGCTAATTTATTCTTGCTTTAATTAGGAATTCTTGTATCCCGTAAGGGCGACGTTTCTCGCACAACTGCCTGCGTCAAGTTATCAGAGAGGAGAAAATTAAAGCGATTATGATTTCACATGAAAAGGTTCTTGACGCAATAAAGCATGTTTACTTACATTTGGGTCAAATGCAATTTAGGTCAAATTGTATTACATAATATGAAAAAAATCTAGTAGTGGCTGACGACTTCATTTGAATTATGCTAAGTATACTGGTGTTAGCGAAATAAGATTCTAGAAACGCAGAAAGACTTCTAGAAAAACAAAATAGTTCATCATTTACAAATGTTCATATAAGGTTGTGTTGAATCGAAATTTAATGAAATACCAATGTGCATAGATGTGTGCAATGTGCAATTTTTAGTTCTTAGGACTCTAGAACTTGAACAGATAATTGTTATTATAAAATTTCATTCAGACATAAGTACACTTTGGCTGAGAACTATAACTATATTATACATTAATTTGGAAAGTATTATGGGTAAATTTATATCGTTATGAGACGTAATTTTCTCCATGGAGTGGAGAACTTTTTGTATTAAGAAAGAACCACAATATTTATTTATTGATGAGATCATTATGTGAATGGGGGTGGATGAAGGAAAATGCCCATATCATATCAGAGGCATATTACTATGATAGGCGTATGGGTGTTAGAACAATGGAAGTGGAATAAACTCCTCTCGTTGAATTTTATTTCAATTCTGTGTGGCTCCTTCAAGAAAAATATAGATAGTGCGTAGCCAATATTTTTCCTCATCTACAGAATAAGTTGTTTTAACTCTTCAGTATCTGAATAATATTCCTATGCAATTGAGTAAAACAACTACCTACTAAGTTTTATACCACTATATTTACACAAAATCGTGACTGCAGCTTCGACACTTTTTATGTCATTTTCAGAACGACGATTCAACTAATAATAAATTTTTAAGAAAGATCAATTTTTTAATGATATTGTTAAAAATCATTAAATGGGTTAATAGATGCCGCAGTATCCTTTTAGGTCACTAAGTCTCTTAGGTCCCCGATCTAAATCCTACAGATCTTTTAAACATTAATGTAAACAAAAACTTGTTCTAAAATGCCAATAATATAAATTCACCCAAATAATTTATTTAATTTAACCAGTATGAACATAAACATAATAGTAACATTCGAACTATAGTTATTTATACAACACAACAAAATATGCCAAAATAAAACTATAACTCAAAAATGGGCAACAAAAGAAATTATTCGCACTCTGGTAGAAATTTCATATGTACCGATATATTAAATATTTCAAATACTTTAAATCGAATCGATTTAAATATACTCCTGTTATTCTTATTACATAATCAAAATAATTTCAAAGAAATATCTTTTTGAAAATTTTTCAATTTTATTTTACTACCTAGTTGCTGTGATTATTATGTCATTCATTGTTTTACATTACATAACAGTAGAAGTAAATAAATTACTGGTACATACATGTTATACTTGCTCTGATATTCTTCTAATAAATATCTTTTCCATATTAAAATAGCTATATACAATAAAGTAAAAAAGGCAGCAATAAAACAATAAGAAAATAATTATCACTTTATCTGTGGTATGCCCTCAATTTTTTTATACACGATTTTATAAAATTATGTTTATTAGCATTTTTTACCTTATGAGAGAACACGGTGGACATTCGGGTCAGCTGCTCGACGTAGAGCTAATAAACGTGCAGCATTTTGCTCCACACTCACAACACGGGCGACTTATCATATTTTTATATAGAGGTGGCTACAACGTTGTTATTTTTACTATAATCATGGGTGATGGACTCAGACTAGAGGGTCTTATATTCTTGTGTTCGACTCTTGTGGAGTTTGACACTTCTACCTGAATATGGACGTATTTGTCCTGGTCTCTATGTGTAATATTCCGCTTCGAAACATAAAACTTTAGGAAAAGTCGATTTCTGTGTGCCCAAATATTTTACTCCATTCAAAAGTCTACAGCTGTTGCTTGACTATCCATACCACTTTTCGGTATATTATTTGCTAAGGTAGAACAAAGACTCTAGGATATCTGTATATGTAATTTTTTATTAGATGATAATTTTGACTATTTTTACAACATGTAATAATTTTGAATAGTTTTATACGACTGATGAAATTAGTATAAAAATTCTGAGAATTAAATGTAATTTTCAAAAAGACAATTAATATTGTTTTATAAACTTTTATATTATTAATATCGTTTTGACGAAGACATTAAGATGCTTTCTCACCAACCAAGAGAATACATATATTCTTAGCTTTGTATAACAAAGAAGTAAAGTTACAATTACGGGCATTGTTGAAATAAAACATAAACAATAATGGAAGTTTAAAAAATATCCCAAGTTATTTATTCTGCCTCAATGTTGTCCCTCGAATGGAATCTTAATTACAACTTGACGTCTGAGCTATATGCTGTCACATTTAATGTGTGCTCTCGAGACAGCAGACAGAAGTTTTATCAGCGGAAAGTAGTATCTAATTTTCTTTTCCCTTGCGTTTGTTCTTTTCTTGAATTAATTGGGAGGTCTATTGGATTTTCCTTAATTGGAGTGTTGTCGAGAATGAGATATGTCTCCAAATTTATTCAAGTGTCCTGGAGTGAAATAATACTTCCGCGGGAATTGGTAAGGTAAACGGCTATGAGTGTATCTGCCACTTACTCCAGGATAAGTATATTACTTCACGTTCAACTCCATGTTCATTTTTGTAAACATTTTTATTTTATTGTGGATAATGCTTGAAGTTCACTATCGAATCTGGTTAAGTCCTAAAGGAATAAGTTAAAAATATTTTTTGTTATATTTTTTAATATAATTCACATATTTTTCCCATAATATAGGGTGGAGTCATAACATAGTCTCAGTCGGAACTATAGGATTTGAATTGTCTGCCATTTGTATTCTGTCAAAGATAAGACGTAAATTTTTAACGACTACATTTATTACGAACCATACGACGTCAATATTAACGGTTCTACAACGAATAGTTGTGTACAACTGTATTATGAAAGAGAGAGATCATTTACAGTTGTATTAAGAAAAATTCGCAAAAAATCTGGACAAAACGAAGCGCCTACAGAGTTAATTGTTCGTAACTTAATCAAGAAATTTGAAGAGACGGGTTATGTTGTTGATAAGACCACATCAATACGTCCACGTCGTGGTCGGTTAGATGAAAATATTATTGCAGTGAGAGAAAGTATACAGGAGTATCCAAACACATAAATTCGATGTCGTGGGCATTAAATGAATCTGTCAAGGGCCACCATGCATCGGATTTTAAAGGAAGATTTGCATCGTCAGCATACAAAATTCAGTTAGCACAACAATTAAAAGTTACAGACCATTTATAACGTCGTATGTACGTTTGTTACTTGAGTATTAGAAAAGAAAGAAGGTGATGCTAATTTTTGCATCAAAATTTTGTTCAGCCATGAAGAACATTTTCATCTTGATGAATACATCAGCAAACAAAATTGTCGAATTTGGGCTGCTGAAAATGCACATGGTGTTCACAAAAATGAAATACATCTACAGAGATGCACGGTTTGGGGTGCATTTAGGAGCGGTACAGTAGTTAGACTATACTTATTTGAAAACGAAGCTGGTAATACTATTACAGTAAAAGTGCATGCTATGGTGACATGTTTAATAATTTATTTTTTCACCAAATTGATGAAGTCCTATATTGTATTGATGTTGATACTCTCTCTTTGAATGAACAATATCATTTCAAATCCCATAGTTCCAAGTGAGACATCCTATACATACAATAATTAAAAAAAAAGTATGACAACCAATAAAAATTTATTGAATTTATTCTTCAACGAACACTGCAACATTTTACGGAATAATGGAATAAGTGAATAACTGAATGTGAAAAAAGAAAAATGTTTACAATCATAAAAATACTGAACCTGTTTTCTTATAGTTTTGTTCATAATGTACTAGATTTAATTTCATTTTAAATCATATCATTAATTAATGTTAATTTACCATATACGATTCTTCAATAACAATTTTATTAAAAAGAAGCGCATATACCAATGAATTGTACTGAATAAAAGAGAAAGATGAATAAATATTTTACAAATAGGTCAAATTTAATTAGTATTTCTATCTCAGTGTTTATAATATAGGGGATTCATTTTAGAAATTTTTTAATATAATTCTTTATGTTCAAATATTCTATTTTGTGAAATATATCTTTGTAATATCTATTTAATCTAATTAATTAATTTCTATATCTATTTATAATAATTTAAGTCTTTGCAGCTATTGATTAGAATGAAATAATTATGAAACACAAAATTGTGTACTAGGGAAAGTTCTCTTTACATCGCAGTACAATAAGCATTACGCTGGGTCTGGAATGTGGTATAAAATTTGACACCTATTTCACACCAAACAGGGTACATATAGGGACATATCAATGTGATGTGAAATGAACACCGCAAAGCCATGTTAGAATATTACCATTCACTGATGTGAATTTTCATACCAGTAATGGAGTAAAGCCAATACGACTTCTGGTGTAAACTTTACTACACCTCTTTATACCACTTTTTGGTATAAGATTTTTTTCAATGTTACATCTTTGACTATCCATATAAGAAAATAAAATGACTTTTTTAATTCTCTATTTTTTATCATATAATAAATAAGTTAATTTATTTATTGCACTGATGCAATAAATAGCATTGCTAGTGTAAGTCGAGAACATATTTATACATTCGTGAACCCAACGAAATTCCTGACTATCGATTTTGGAATAGTACTTTGTATTATCGAGCGTAATCAAGACAGTATCCAATTATTAAATTCATTATTTAATAATGAATTTAAGTGGCACACAGTCACATTTGGCACAGTCTTTATAAGGATAATGTCATTATTAATAAGTGTACAATGTTATTATTACATAATATATACTTATCGAATAAATATGTAATATTATACACATTTACCGGTGAAATCATTCAGCGACTCATAAAATTCAATACATTAGTCAGTTCTTGACATAAAATTTTAATAAACGTAATGACCATAATTAATTTTTGCTTTTTGAGATACATAATAAAATGTGGGCATTGGTTAATCAAAAACCAGGAACAGCCATATTACCTCACGTTTCAACAGTGTTAATGAGAGAACTACATGGATTTCTACTTTAAAAATTACCATGCAGGGATTATCTTCTATCCCACGAGGAGTAAAGTGTATCATGGTATATTATTATGTATGGTATTTATCTGTATGGTATATAAGTATGGTATTTACATATATTAGTTTTACACATTTTACATCTAAAATGTGTAAAAGTATGTGTATAAGAATAAATTATATTAGAATAAAATTTTATCAATTACATTGATGATAAGTTTTATCCCCAAAATAGTGAAATTTTACACCATTTTCATACCATTAAAAGTCGCAACATTTTACAACGGCAGATTTACAACAGTTTAATTACTGCCACATTTCATATCACAGCCTTAATACAATAAAGTCGATTTCAGTAGCCTGAAACAGCCTTTTACTAGGTATGTAAATATGAAACAGGAATTTTTTGCATAGAGAATTCACGTTTGTTGTATGAAAATGATAAAAAATATTTTATTCAAAGTATTGCCCATTGCTAGCTATACATTTTTCCCACCTCTCTGACAATTTTCTGATCCCATGCCAAAAAATTCTTGCTCTTTTGAGGCAAACCAGTACCAATCGAGCCATTTTCGTAAGAAGTGAAACCCTGCTCAGCAAGTGCGTGTCCCATCGATGCAAATAAGTAGTAATCAGATGGAGCCAGGCATTGTTAGTAAGTCGCATGCGAAAGTATTTTCCAACTAAAAGCCTCAATAGTTTCTTTGACGGGTTTTGCTGTGTGTGATGGCGCATTATCATAAAGTAAATCACTTTGTGTTACCTTTTTGATACTCCGGTCATTCTTCATACAAAGCTTGATTCTAGTAGATCATTTGTTGTCGGTAGCGTTCAGTATTAACGGTTTGGCCAGGTCTTACCAGATCATAATAGATCACACCCTTCTGATCCCACCAAACACAGAGCATTACAGAGTTACCCATGATATTTTACGCTTACGATTCTCGAAATATCCGACTTCTTTCGCTCGACTCGACCGATTCTCGACTTTTCATCGCTGGTCACAATTGATGGAGAAATGACTTTATTTTGTTTCTGGCGAGCAGCATTTCGCAAATGGTCTTCTTGTTTTCCTTCTGTCTTTCATTCAGTTCATATGAAACCCATTTTCCTATCTTCTGCATCTTTTCCATGGCTTTGAAACGTATAGAGACGGCTTTTCGTGTCACATTTAATTGTTCCGCGAGTTCTGATTGCGTTTGAGGTCATAGTCGTCCAACAATGTTTGCAATTCGCTATCTTCAAACTTTTTCGGTGATCTTCCACGTTCGTCGTTCCTCGCGTTAAAATTGCCTCTTTTGAATGTTTTAAACCACTCAAAGCACTGTGATTTACTAAGAACATGCTTACCGCAGGCTTCGACAAGCATTCGATGCGATTCTGCAGCAGTTTTCTTCAAATGGTAACAGAAAATCAGTGCTGTTCGCATATCGTAGTTTCTAGGCATAAAATTCGACATGTTCAACGCAATTAAAAATTATGTTGTTGTATGAAATACGTATTGTTGTGAGAAAAAAACCTTTATCAGATATCAAAACAAGGAAATGGCGCTAATGACGCGGTATAACGGTAACTACATTAGCAGCTAGGCCATCTATGGGCAAATTTTGGTTTCATATTTACATACCTGATAATAACGCATGGCATTTTATTATACATATTTAGTTGAAAACAAAAAATTAAGAAGGATCGGATAGGATAAAAAAATACATAAAATGTCCTTGAAGGGACATTTGACAGGAAGTAGGCATTTGGAGGGTATTTGAAGTCAAAAAAATTCGTTTGGACTAAAGAAGGACAATTTTCCCACTATCAAATTTTAACATTATATCTTTCTAACTCTTCTACGGAATGTCATTCGTCTCGTGTGTCACCCGCTACATATTCGTAGTTTTATTGTTACTAAAAACATTTTTAAGATTTATATAACTCTTGTGTGTAAAAATTTTAGTGCAATACACTGGTGCAGATGATATTTTCTACCGCATTCCAGAAAATAGACTTTGTAAGTATAAAGCGCGCGGCAGCTGCTTCCACTAAAGGAATTATCCTGCTATATACGTGTTCCTTTATGATACTATACGCTCGTAGATTTGTGATTTGTGTTGACGTTAAAATCGATAACTGAACGCAGGTATACGGGATTATGTTATAACCTTTCTTGAGATAATTATATCAAGATCAAATAAGATAAACCGAACTGTAGGTTGGACGGATAATTTGAACAAGAAAATGTAGCCTGCTACAATTTATGAGCATCGAAAGAAACTCGATAATAAGAAATTACCTCAAATCCATCCTAGTAGATGAAAATAACGTAAAATGAGCTTATCCTGTAAAATTTAGAGTAAAAACTTTGTTTCAAAGCTTGCAGAATACCGGGTGTATTTCAATGCATCCAAAGGTAATTATATTAATGTAATTTAATGTAAAATAAAGCCTTCGTATGAAAATAATGCTTTGAAACACGCTAATTTTATTTAAATATTCTTTTAGTTTCTAGGGTGAATTCAGGTGTTATTATATTGGTTACTTGTTACTTGCGTTGCTTGCCCTAAAACCGTAGGCAGCGGAGGGAAGGTTACAAACACACACATACTCAAGAAGAGGTCCCAAAGTCCCTCCATCTGTACCTGATAATAAAGTGTTTTCGTAATAAGCTCCTTTTAGTTCCACTTTCCTTTTTAGCCAAAAGACGAAGATAAATATACCTATACGAATCATGAGTTTTTGCCCACGTCTAATACTCTTTCACTCATAAGATTCATATTTTCAGTATCGGTCAATGCCTAATAAACATCTTGTAAATGTTAGGTATGAAAATATCATCCTCGTTTGACCTAATTTGACTTTAATTGATTTATCTAAACTGTTAATACGCTGTTACTACGCAGGAAACTATTAGATGTAATTATAAATTTCAACTAAAGCATGTAGTCTGAAATTGAATTTTCAATAATTCATGAATCATGCCCCAAATGAAAATAAATTATAAGGCAATTTATATTATATAAAATTAGACACCAAGGCTTGTCTGTAGGTATTTCCGCGTAGTAAATTTCGTTATTTGATTTGGTTTTGATTAGGATTAATTCGAAAATTTATGTACCGAGAAATTTGCTTTGTACATTTAAAAATACATTGATGAAGTTTGTGATATTAATGTACCTGCTTCATTTTATAAATCAACTTAGAACATATATGTAGATACAAACATTCGACTTTAATAGTATCAATAATTTATTGATTCGTTTTGTTTGCAATATATTCCACATAACTAGATATATACAGCTTGTCAAGAATAGGAAAAAGTGTGAGATGTTAATATATGCGTAGAAGAAAGAGTGAGGCAGCATTCGGAGGGAAAAGGATGCACCTTACGCGCGGCCTGTCATACATACATACAATATTCATACATACTCGATATTTACTCTGTAAAAGTCTCAATGCGACTGAGTATAAATTTAAAATGGTCTAGTGTCGTACGAGATCTAATTTCATTAAAATTGTAATAGAAAAGGAACAGAGTGCAGTACCTCTTCGGCAGGATGTTTCTCATCACTAATTGCTATCGTTTTTTTCCAGAAAAATATATCTAAGGATTAACAAAAGTAAAAACGTAAATCACAGACAACAAAAAGTGACTTTTCGATTCCTCTGATGTCACTTTTAAAGGAATTATGTAATATTATTATTGATTTGGGATTAGTAAGAGATTTGGTGATTCGTAATATAAATCCTAAGTTTCTTTTTCTAAACGCTCCTCGACAGATAGCTTTAATTAAAGCTAAAAGGTTAACTTAGGGTCTAATGTAAAACCTAGATTCCTTATTAAGTCTACTTTCTTTAGTTGTGAGTTACTTACAATACATTCTTAGATCACTTTGAAAATGTTATTGAATATCATTTGTCAATATTTAAAAAAAGTTTAGATAAGTTTATTTTACAATAATTATAAAATCGTATTAAATCATCTTGTAATTAAACACAATCAGATATTTACTTTTTATTATTTACTCTTTTATAAAACATTAAATTATCAGCATACCTCACAACGCATAAAGCAACTGTCAATATCGTTTAGTCCTATGTCATAAGCCCTAGAAGTGGTCCTAAGTGTGACCCCTGGGGGGCACCAAATGTTACTGTAATAGATGATGATAAATAATTATTAATTTTGAGGTATTTGAAATATCTATTTAAAATTAAATTTTCGTGAATACCAATATTTTCCGACTTTATTAAAAGAGTATTATAATACAGTTTATCAAAAGTCTCTCAAAATTTATACGGCATGAACTTGCTCTCCATTACATATTCCATCACTGCTGGTGTGTACATGGTATTAAATTATTGATTATAGAAGGGCCTCGTAAAAAACCATGCTGATGTTCATTGATAACATTTCTTGCTCTAAAAAATAAATAACAGGATACTCAAGTAACTTACCGAGAACTGACAAAATAGATGACATACAGTCTTCCACAGGAAAGAACACGGCAATTTTTGAAGACAAATAAAAGATATTCATTTCAATGTCGCTCGAAATGTTGCAATGAGCACATGTTTTTTTTTTAATGGATGCTGTGTACACGAAACGTTATAAGGTGTTCCTATAATCTTCATGTGTACACACCCGAAAGGATTAAAATTATGTTTCCAGTAAAGTACTTAAAAAGTCGAAGAATTTCGTGGGGAAGTCGGTGCATCGGTATATACAATGAAAAAACGTCGATGATTTTCCAGAACGGGAAAACAAGAGCGACGTCCAGCAAGCAGGAAGCGATCTTGCAGCTATTCGAAGTTAATCCCACTCTGCGACTGTGCGAAGCAAAATTTAAACTAGCTAAAATAGGAATCAACATCAGCATAAATACGACCAGGCAGCGTTTACGCAAAGCAAGATTATTATACCGTTCTACGAGCTCGAAACTCCTGCTCTCCGAAGCACACATGCAAAAACGCATGAGCTGGGCAACTGAAAATATTCCACGCGATTGGTCCAACGTATTTTTTTCTGATGAAGCGACTTTTTGGGCGTAGGTTCGGGGAAAGCGTGCTTGGTCTACCCGCGGTACAAATTTCATTCAGTATACTGTCAAACATCGTATAAAAGTCATTGTCTGGAGATGTTTCTCGCAGTGTGGATTCGGCTGCTTGAAGCTCTTCATCAAGAATTTGAACGCAGAGAAGATGACAAAAATTTATAAGCGTGGCCTTCTAAGATCAGCCAGCCAGATATTTGTATCCAATAACAAGGATTAGATCTTACAAGAGAATAATTACCCGAAACATTGTAGTCGCCTCTGTAGGGCCTGGAAGGAAAAAAATGGCATTATTATGAAGGATTGGCCCTCCTAATTTCCTGATTCCAATCCCATTAAAAATGTATAGACCATCATGAAGGGCAAGCTTGCAGGGAAGCCTAATTTGGAGCAGCTTTCAAAGGCTCTTCGAAAGATATGGCGTTCTATCTCCACTGATTACGTTGAAAACTGGTTGAAAGTATACTCAGAAGGTGCCAGGCCATACTCGGCAACGGTGGCCATTTTACTGTTTATTAATTAAAATCGCCTCAGAATTTCCAATGTTCCTTTCTTGTTGAACAGACTATTTATTATTGTATTATTATATAGAATGATAGTTACTCACCAAATTTCTATTTCCATTTTTGAATATTGGAATAAGTTGTGCATTTTCCTAGATAGTTGGGAGGGATCTATTTTATATAATGAACAAGTAAAGTGAAAGGGTAGTGAAATAGGGTTTTTATAGTTTATGAAGAAAATCGCGGTAAGTTGTCATACTAAAAAAGATTAATAAATACTGTAATATGTAAACAAAGAGCTTTAGCTATTATTGGTATACACGTTAGTAGTATAGCAAAGAGGGTACCAGGCCACCCTTGGATTTGTCCGCGGACATTTGATGCGGATGGCATGTGGTTATTGTTGATTTGAAGAACTCTTGGCGCAGGTATAAAACAGGTCTGTACAGGTATAAAACAGGTGTGTATCGGTTTAAAACAGGTATGGTGGTATTAGGAAAAAAAACATGACGTCATTAAACAGGTTACCATACCTGTTTTAAACCGATACACACCTGTTTTATACCTATACAGATCTGTTTTATACCTGCGCTAAGAGTTCTTCAGATCAACAATGACCACATGCCATCCGCATCAAATGTCCGCGGACAAATCCGAGGGTGGCCTGGTACCCTCCTTGCTATACTACTCACGTTTTAAAAGAAATATATACACGAAGTAACGAAGGCGAAATAGCATTCTTTTATACATATTTTGGCTTGACCACTTTACTATAGCGTCAAATTTTAACCATGAATCCTGAGTATCTTATTCAACGGGTTCAGTTACAGGCTTTCGAGAAATAAATAATTGGTGAGCTCCGTGCTCTATTTGCCCGGACGTAGGATTTGGTATATACCGATTACGTTCGGTATTTAAATTCCTCTCGCAAAGACAGAGGCTTGCCAAGTATTAAAAATAAATTACCAGCAAGGGAGAACGAGAAAACCTAAGAATGACACTTCAGCAACGAATTACTTTGAAATTAATTCACAAACAAGGGGGGATCGTTCGCCAAGATTTATATTGGCATAAATAATTAAAAGTTCTAGTTTCAAACAGCGTTATTTATAGATCGCCAGTCGGGCTACCGTTTAAATGCGAATTGTTATTTCAGATTATAGATATAAATTAAATAGGAGATAATAGATGGTCAGTGAACATGCGATATGCAATCATTTGACGTTTTACATACAGTTAATTTATTATCGATATTACACGAGTGATAGAGTACTCAAATACCGGCAATTTATTTTATTAGATAGACACATGAAATGCTTAAAAACGAATATTATACAGGGTCAACAAACATAGCTCTGCATAATAGGTCTGCAGAAAAAGATGTATTACGACAGCAGCTGGCTAAATGTATTACCTCTGTTGGTGAAGAGCAAGGGTACATTTTCTCTTACAATATACACAACCACTGAAACAACATGTTTAAACTGTTTTCACAAACGTTTTGATGCGCTGAAAATATCAACGAGAATAGGGGCGTTGATGTGAGGTTTAAATTTAGGTTCTGTAGCAGAGACTCTAGTACAATGCGATCTCTATTGTCATAGTGAAGAAAGTTATAACTGGTGTTTTTCTATGTCTTGAAATCCTATACTACGTTACTCAGAAACTGAAGACTTATAGCGTTACACCTGGACTGAAAAAAATTTTACCTTATTGTACAGATACCTGGATGCAATGTGAAAGAAACCTATTTAAGAAACATTTACGTAAACAAATTTAATAAAGCATAGCCAGCTTATATTTGCATATTAAGAAGTCTTATATAGTGAGGAGGTGTATAATATCCAAACATTTTTCTATAGATGTTTCATTAAATTAAAATAGACGTGGTGCTTTTTTTTTATTAGGACGACAATAATAAGGAAGGCGATGTTGAAGGGACAAGCCAACAAGTTTATTCGATATTAATCCTCTCGACTTTGATAGTGGATAACAAAGTGCGATGATTTTTAAATAATATAAGTGACACTCAATTATTTTATTGCTTATATCAAGATATTAAGAATTATCTTGGATAAAGGTAGTCATGCAATGGGGAAAGTCTGCCTTAGCATCATATCGTTTTTCTGAAATAAGGCTGTTAAAAATTGTCATGTTACATGTTATACTGACATCATCAATAACGTGCAATATTTTATGAATTCTTAGGAATAATAAAATTTTGCAAATCTAAAGGTTTTTTACGCCGGGCTTGGCAATAATTGGTCGTCTTTATTACATGACAGTTTAACTTTCGGTTCGAATCCGAATTGATATAGATGTTTACAGATATGATCAGATCTTCTGAGAATAAATTACCCCATAATTACCTCATGTAAGGCCACCAAGTTCCCTGGCTCAATTTGGTGTAATGATACTAATGGCTTGGAGTTGGTCTAGATTGCCAGTAGGATTGGTTCCAACATAAGACGGCTTGGTGTATCTGTATGTGTTCATGTGAATTTTGTGGATTAAGCAGAAGAAATCTCGTCCTCGTGAAAACAAAGGCGTAGCAATAACTAATATAATTAAAGTAGCTCGTGATGTTTTCGGATGAAACCTTTGTTTGTTTATCTCCTGAAAACCGTAGAAGTCGTACTTGAAGAGAGTCTGGAGAGCAACATCGATTGAGATATATTGTCGAAACTATTCTATATCGTGAGGGGGTGTTATTTTTTGGGGGATATACTAATTGGTGTATGAACACATCTTCCAGAGACATGTTCAACTTGGAGAAGTTGGAAGTAATTTTTTTTTAGGCAAAGAGGAAGAGAGTATCGGCCATATGGAGTCGAGTCACATGCAGAGGCCTCGTATACCGCCCAATTTAAATTCTATTGAGAATATATAGGATCTTTGTAAGAGGGCAATTGCTCGACGTACTTATTATAGCTTCCACTAACTAGGTATGCGTTTCCAAGAGGTGCAATAGAAGAATGGCAATATAAACCCATCTTAACCCATCTAATAAAAACAACTTAACCCATTCCCACGACCGACGGACGGGTTAAGTACATATGAAAACAGATATATAAATTAAAATAAGTGTTGAAAATGTTAAACAGTGATGAAAAAATTGAGCAGAAATGTAGTGTCTTGTATCGTAGTACTGATACATTGTATTTTTGAAAATACTTTACTTTACTTAATACTGGTATCTGAGGCATGGTCCGTCTTTAAATAGATCTCTGCTTGTTTGTGGGCAAGTAGTTTGTACTTATATTAAGGGCATTGAAACAAGCATATGATGGCAGATTACTGCTGGAGCATCAGACAAGATTACCCTGAGAAGGTCTACAGGCGCAAGACCTACAAGCGTACATTTTTGCCTGAACAGGAGTATCTAAATTTTCATCCATATCAGTTATTACGAATCAGCTAAGTGTCAACGAATCATCAGTTATTACGAATCATCATAAAATCTACGTATTTATGTTGAAATGTTTTACCCATATTTGACTCATATTTGAATATATGTATGTATGTTATTTTGCGTAACTGATTTTTTTGCCATCATCTTATATGAAACGTCAAATTTCTCGCAAATGAAAATGTCGAATTGTAAAAAATCTAGAGCTAATAGAGCGAAACTACCTACAGATTTGAACGCGGTGCCTTCAGATCAGGTAAGAACAAGTATTGTAATACAACGAAATTTTTGATTCCCAGTGATTAAAAAACCAGTGGCAGTAGGCAAGATATCCGGGATAGCGCTAGCAAAGAGTGTGATATTATTTCATCCTAAATGAACACATCTAACTTGCTTTGTTTACACTCATTTGGCATTTTCCATAAGTATATTAAATTCCTGGGACTGCCATTTCACAGGTTTTGTAAGCTCTTATTCCACACGTTGATGACCATCATGAACAAGTGTTCTGTACGAATGGTTGCTCTATAAGCACTTTCTTTATCAGTCATAAAACCATTTTTACGAAACATGTAATTTAGAGTGCGCTTAAAAATTCTAGGAAATATTTTGAAAAACTGTACAAACATAATTGTGGATTATATTATCAAATACCATTAAATAACTCGTGAGTTCGAAAATGGCCTTCAATCATATAATTCCTACGTTCTGCGATCAATACCAAAATTCAAAAACTGCTTAGGATTATAATATGAAAATTCACAACTATTTATCAAATTTTGATAATGAATATATCATTGATAAATGCACGATACTAGATCCGACAATTACTTTAAAATCTACTATCACTTTTGATGTTTTATTTGGAGTTTTATTTCACTATATTTTTGTTAACCTAGTAGTGTTTGAACTTAGTAGTGTTAAAAAGTAGTGTGTAAACTTAGTGTGTGGTAGTTTATAATTCCAATGTAACTGAGTAGTGTTTTACTCAGTTACATTGGAATTATAAACTACCACACAGCAACGGCTTCCTCGATCAATTTTTTATATAATTTTTGACATTTCGGTATTTTATTTCAACAAATAAAACTACTTTATTACGTTGTTTTTATTTCTGTGAACTGCAGTATACAATGCATGCGTTTAATGTGATACCTATGACTTAACTGCTGATTTAAAAGGATTCTACCACATTTATTTTAGTATTTTATTGCTCAATTTAGCAGATTGTTGTCAAAATATTTTTACTGTAGTAGTTTAGTTTTTACTGCGTCTGGGCCTTGCGACCCTACGTCATTGCAGAACAAAAACTATAGACATGTCGTGTAATTATGTGAATAGTATTGTAATTGTATTTCTTGTTAATTGAATTAAGTATATTTATAAACGTCGACGTCATATCCGGTCTGTCGTACTGAAATTATTCCTCTTCTCATATCCGTTCAACTAACAGAAATACATGCCGGAACAATATACCGAAATTTGTTGTCTACCACAAAGCCGTGCATTATGAGATGATACACAAACTCTAATGCTCAATATTCGTGAATTTATGCACTTTTTCCATTGTTGAATCGAACGCCGCCCAGTTTGCGTGTTATACTAGGTTCATCGAGAAGGGAGAGCTTAATTACGGCCCTAGGAACTGAACAGAATAAGGGGATTACCATAGAGATTCGAGTACATACGATTCGAATTCTAGGGAGCGGGCATTTATCTTATGAGATATTGTACGAACGTCCCTCATGGGCTGTTAAGCCAAGGGTTGTTACGTCGACTTTTATAGTGGTGTAGAAATTACAGCATAATATTTTTTACGGCGTTGCATGACAAAATATTTACCCATATATGTGTACCTGTATACCACATATTTATAAAGATACCTTCATCGTTAACTTTTACCAACATATTTTGTCGTCATGCTTCTATTGTTTGGTCGTTCGCAAAAAAATCTAACTGACAATCTAATTTTACGCGATTTTGTAAAATATTTAATTTAAGAAGTTAAATTAGACAATAAACTGACAAAATATTGAAAAAGGTCGGTTATTTTAAGGAGTAGGTTATCAAATTCAAATAAATGGAATGAAATCGACTTGCTTCTTATATATACATTAGTTTACTATCAATGCTGGTATGGGTAGTAGTGAAAGTCTTGTGTATTGAAAAGTATTGTGTATTAATTTTAATATCGTGAAATATTAATTTAAAAATATATGTGCTATTTACTGAAAAGGCATCTGATAATCACAAAGCGTTAGTGAAAGCTTTTGTCAGGTCTGTGTATTTATTAAGAACAGTACAGAAATGAAAGTAAATCTTCCCCGAGGGCAGGACAGATACTAATGACGGTCTACTTAATATGGTCTACTTAATTTTGTCATTAATTATTGAAAGTTGACTTACACAGATACAAAGACATCGATAGTCCTTTAGTCTTCTGTGATTCTATATGTTCACTTATTTTCATACTTCTTTGATATAAAAATACTAAATTTGTTAGTGATATGTAATATTAGATGCCTTATAAATGAAGTCGTCCATAGTTTAGTCTTCGAACACCACAACAAATTCGATGAGTTCTTGCAATATTAAGTGATCGTCTTAGCATGTTATATTTAAAAATAATTTTAAGTTGTTGGTAAAAATAAAATGATACGACATAAGCATGAGAGACAAATGATTCATAAATAAGATGAAGAATAATGCTCCCCAATTTGAGCCATAATGTACTTTAGAAAAAGCCGTTGTATGAGACAAATCATGTACGCCTGGATAAATACATTGAAACACGTAACATTTACATAGATAAAATAGTTCTTGAAATTACTTAATGGACCACTGTCAGCACTGTTACTATAAATATGTTAATCTGATGAAATATGGGTTTTTCTGTATTACACCTTTCAAATTTTTTTCTAATACGAATATCTTTCCCATTGTTTAAAGTTTGTAGTACTTTTTTTACGTGATCTACAATTTGCAATGATTCACTCCTCTATACATACTTACCATGGATAGCTTTTAAATTCACTTCCACTTATTAAATTATATTTTATCTGACTTTCTCTAATAGCAGCAGATTCTTTAATATCGAACTCTAAAGCTAAAAAAAAAGACCAAATTTATCCGAACACTGAACGATTGACCGTTCCATCATGCGCGTTTCACCAACCAAGTTGGCATCTATGGGAGATTATTGGCAATCGACGGAATAATCTTTTATAAATTTGAATAACATGAAGGCGGCATGAAAATCAAATCGAAAATAAATTCAGTATGATTTATGTATAAAGGTAAACAAGTTTCGATAATAAGCCAAATGTATTATTTGAGACCCGTACTATTTAGAATTAGGAAATTTCCATATAGACATTGCCACATTAAATGCAAACAGTCCCGTTTTACTGCTAATTTTCGACGTATTTATCTTATACGGAAGTCACAGAGACGAGATAGAAATATAAATATTTGATTCCCACAACGAATCAAATAACAGGTGGTCAATAATACTTACAAATAATATATTAATTTATGTCTCTAATCCCTTTTACAATTCTGTTTGAAATATTTGATTTATGTCATGGTGTTCGCTACATGACTATTATTAATCAACATGTAGCCAATTTATCAGATTGTTTAAATATTTACTCCCAATAATTACTGTTAACTAAGGCATATAAAATATATATTTAATGTAAATTATTTAGGTTTTATTAACCCAAATAAATAATATGCGTGTACGAGTATACTTCTCTAATTAAAATTTATAGTAACGTTATCGTATTAATGTTTCGTATCCATCCTGCATATGATTTGGGAATTGTGGAATGGAACTCCAAAGAGGAGTGGTGTAATGATCTCTGAGGGAATACTGATGGGATCATTAAAATACCAATTAATAATTTAAATGTCCAATAAAAATTCTCATTAGGGTTTTTCTATCAAATCAGATACATCCGCATCTCAGTTGAATCGATCGTTGCATGAAAGGTAATGGCGGGGTAATATATTAATTATTAATTAATATATTTTATACCTATATGTTTATATATGTAAATTTATTTGATAAACTGATGAAACAAATCTGCACACTTTGACATCTGAAAAACTATTTGGTGAATAATAAACGGTGTTACAATAAGAGGGCAAGATTTAAATTGCGCGCCATTTTGGTTGTCATGATTCGATAGGTCAATAATTATGATATATCGATGGCAGACAAATAGAAGCTAGAAAAAATGGACACTACACGATATAAGAACGTGTCCTTATTGTTAAAAATTATTACCAAAATGGTGAAAGTTCGGTTGCTGCAATTCGTAAAGTGCGTCCAATTTTCGGTAGAAATAATGTTCCAAATTTATTAATTGTGAAAAGAATCGAAAATTTGAAAACTATTGGTTCAGTTATTGATGTGAAACATACAACATACGCTAGTAGTGATTGTTTAGAACAAAAAATCACGGCAGTACGCGAGAGTGTGGCCAAAAGTTCAGGAACCTCGATTCGTCATTGTGCACAAGGATTGGATATATCAACAGCCACTCCTCACCACCGTATTTTCACTAAAACTTTGTATCTCTATGATTACAAAGTCTAATTGACTCAACAATTTTTGTCAACAGACTATACACAGCGAAGAGAGTTCACGAATTGGATCATTGAACAATAAAAAGTGAATGCCGATTTTGTGGACTAAATCCGGCGATGAGGCCCATTTTCCATTGATCGCTCCATTAATAGGCAAAATTTGCTTCAGAAAATCCACGAAAAATTCATGAGAAAAAAATGCATACCCAACGTGTCTCTCTTTGGTATGCATTGTCGTCTAAAGGAAATTTTGGACCATTTTTCTTTGAAATTGGAAGATATTGACTCTTTAAGACATGTGGTTTTGGCAGGATGCTGCCATTTGCCATACCACCCATGAAATATCTTGTTTTGCATGAGTCTTTTCTTGGTCGTGCCAGCTACCGTTTTGGTGACCAGAATTGTCCGCCACGATCTTGCGATTTAACGCCGATGGACTTTCTTCGGTGGGGTTTTCTGATGTCTCACATTTACGCCAACAACTCCATGACCACCCAAGCATTAATGGCCTAAATTGAACGCTGTGTCAAAGAAATACCGCCATATTTATTTAAAACCGTTATTGAGAATTTCGACTCATGTGCCACCAAAGCCGTGGCGGCCACTTGGACCGGATGTATTTTACCGTACATAATTCTCAAAAATCTACATTATAAATCAATAAATATTTCAATACTTTGCTACAAAAAACCATATTTTATTTAAAACTCACATCTTGCGCTTTTACTATAACACTACTACTATATCTTTTAAGAAATTAATAAGAGTAATTAAAAAGGACAGTAAAATGGTTGACATACTCTGGATAGTTTTTTTATTAATTGCTCTTGTCGTCAACTTGTTTGTGTCGTCACTTGCACCTGTAATTAAGACATTAAGTACAAAATTAAGTATCGTTACAGAGATAGTGACAGCGTTGTTAGTAGCTCTTTAAATTAGGAAACCGATTAGGAGGAATGGAACATATGTTTCTCCCACAATCTCAAACAAGAATAGGTAATTGATATTATAGAGGTCTTCCAAACTCTGTCGAAGGTTTTAGAAAAGATTTTGTCAGGAAAAATGTTGTTTTTGGTGGAAAGAACAGGAGATACAAGTGGATTAAATGGAAGATAAATCAAACAAAATGGATAGGGAAAAAGTAAAAATTTATTGAATAAAACTATCCTTTAGTGAAATGCGAGAAATCGTAATAGACTGCAGATATAAAATGAGGTATCTCACCTAAGAATCTCATTACGAAGAAGAGAATTATTCTCATTAAGAGAAGAAGAAGAGTAATATCTTATTACTGTCGCATATGAAGCAGACTATATCTCTGGTAGATCATGAACCCAGTGATATCAAGACACAATAGGGGCTTTCATTGGTACTGATTTAAAGCTGAAGGCGATGACAACGGCAACACATATATGTAGGTAGTACACATTGGTAATAAAAGATGTTTAGCACAGGAAGCGTTGGGAGAAATGTTAGTCTATATTAAAAAGGAAATGAATGTTTTATGAAAATATGTGTATCCACCATATCAAATAAAGAGAGGCAATTGATGTTATATAGGTTCTTCAAACCTTGTAGAAGATATCAGAAAAGATTATGTCAGGAGATATATCAGTTTTTAATTACAAGTAGGCTAAACAGGAGATAAAAATTTATTGGGTATAAATAAAAATTAAATATGTGAAACTATCCTTCAACAAAATTTAAGAGTAGACTGTAGATAAAATTGAGGTATCGGATCTAAGAAAGTTTAAGGAATTATGTACTGTCGCATATGAAGCAGGCATGTCGCATATATCGCTGACAGATTACGGAAGCACTAATATTACTGCAACGCTGTTGTAAATATTACGTACTTGTTCTATGAACAAGTTTAGTATTTTTCTTGGAACTGATCTCAAGTAGAAGACGAAGACCAATGGTAACATATATAAGTAATACACGTTGTTAATGAAACAGGTTAGCACGAGGGAGGAGAGGAAATTTTACTCTATATTAAAAAAAGAGGTTATGTTCCTTTTAGAATGTAGAAAGATCTTCTGTATCAGTATGGCTGTAGACGACTAAATAGTAACTCAATGTAATTAGATGACAAGAAGGGTGCTAATTACTCTTATTAATTACGTTCATCCGTTCATACAATATTACAGAGTGGAATCTATTTATGGAATAAAACATAGTTTAGCATTATTTTAAAGATATAAATAAAATTGTCATATAGGTCTATTGTTAACCTAAGAGGTATATTTTGCAAATAAAATTTAAAATATATAGTATGATTCATGTAAAATATGTAGTAAAATAGAGGTGCTTTAAGGGGCTACATCCGCCTAAAGTCTTAAAAATTTTCCATATTTTTTTATATATTATTATAGTATGAAGGCTTAGGAATATATTCTGAGAGTTTCAAGTCGATACCTTCAAAATTTATAGATATAAAGCTTTCAACCACGGGGTAGAGGGCGGCTAAAGCTGCTATCTGCGCCCCTTCATGAGCGCCCTCGTTGGGTGCGGAACAATGATCGACTTAACTAATTAGTCACAAACTTGAGGTATCATTGTTTCATACATTTTTTTCCTAGTACATTATAATAATGGAAAGCACAAAATTTCTCGCGCTAAGTAATATGAAACAAGCACGAGAATTCATTATTCTAAAAAAAGGCAACGTCCTTTGAATCCGAAACGGTGACCGTCATATCTCGAAAACCGATCGACGAATTCATTTAAAATTTGGCACAGCCATGCTTCAAGGCATTGTTAATAGAATGACAAACGCGTTTTTCAAAAATATCC
This sequence comes from Rosalia funebris, assembly GCA_037954035.1. NCBI lineage: Eukaryota > Metazoa > Arthropoda > Insecta > Coleoptera > Cerambycidae > Rosalia > Rosalia funebris. The sequence goes on from JAZFAV010000002.1 coordinate 15,786,058, forward strand.
AAAATTATTTAAGCAAATTACGATAATAACTGAGTTATCTACCGAATTTTCGTACATCAGTTCTATGTGCCGGTTTTTTAAAAACAATTTTCGAAAACGACGTATGCATCTTCAATATGTTTCTTATGCACTTAGCTTGATGATAGCTTTACTAACTTTGATTTCAGATGATCAGCTTTAACAGGAGACGGGTCACCCCAAACCTGGTCGCGATATAGACGCTCCACTTCCGGAGGGCATATTTCTTCCGGTTTTAAGTATTCTTAAATTTTGTTCACTTCAACCATATTTACAATAAATTTATTTTCAATTTAAAGAAAAAAGAATCAAACCCAGACTGACGCATGCAGCACTGGTCTGGTGGGAAAGACCCTGTTTAAAGTCGGAAGCCAACCGACTTAACAAGTTAAGAGGATTGATTCTTAGAAGTATAACCGGAGCTCCAAGATCAACACCGATCGAGGCGATGGGGATACTGACGGGGATACCACCTTTTGATGTCATCCTGAAAGCGGAAGCCGCAAAGGCAATGCACAGGGTGGGAAACATGAATAGGAAGGTAAGGGACCTGAATAGACTTTCAAGAGAGCTAGCTGAGGAGGGACTCCTATGGATGCCCTCTGACAGTACGGGTGTCCACTTCCTGTTTGACAAGAAATATAAAATCACCCTCACCAGTAAGATCGACTGGATAGAGGGTCAAGCTGGATTGTCGCTCAATGGAGACATCTGGTACACGGATGGAGCCAAGAGTGGGAACAGAGCGGGTGCGGGGGTGTATAGGCGACGCGACGGGATAGGTAAAACCTTCTCCTTGGGCAAATACACTACCGCACTCCAGGCCGACCTAGTTAGAATTACATACGGTGTTCTGGGGGCCGATCAAAATCGGACGCAGGAGAAGGTATGTATCTGCTCGGATACCAGGGCGGCGTTGGCAGCCCTGAATTCAGTAACGACAAAGTCGAAGCTGGTCTATAATTGCTATGAAGCATTGAACCACTTGGCAGGGAAGGGGCCAGTGGAACTCTTATGGATACCTGGGCATAATGGCATTAAGGGAAATCTAATTGCAGATGACCTTGCCAGACTAGGGACCAGGGAAAACATCTATGGACCAGAACCTGCAGTGGAAATAAGTCGGAATCTGATCAGAGACCGCATCAATGGCTGGGCAAGAGACCAGCACAATAAAAGACGGAGAGGAGTAACGGGTTGTCGAATAACCAAACTCTTCATCGAATACTCAGAGATTGAGAAATGGGCCCAAGAATTCATTAAATTGAACAGGCACAAAGCCAGAACCCTGGTGGGAATCATAACGGGCCACCATAGTAGCCCGAATGCATATAAACACAAGCTGAGGCTGACTGATAGCCCGGCCTGCAGATACTGTAAAGAAGACGAGGAAACCTCGATTCATCTTCTTTACACCTGCCCCGCACTGGAGGAGAAGTATCTTATATTAGGGACCCCTTTTATCCTAGAGGAGGCGAGGCTTAAGGCGGGGGACGTGCCTAAATTGCTCCTTTTATGGGATATCATTTTTGGATAATGACCCGGATAAGAGGGGATCGCCAAGGGACTATCCATGCGATCAATGGCTGATAAGGCCCAAACCTATATAATATAATAAATAAGAAAATAAAGAAAAAAATGTTTATTTATCATTAATAGTTCCCGAAACTCGACTATTTTTTCATGTTTTTAAGTGGATGTAGCCCCTTAAGTACAACACCTTTATATTTTATGCTGTTGAATTCTCCTTGATGATCTTATTTAAATAATCTACTACAGATATTAATCTGTGAAATCGGCGAAAAACTATTTGTACGTTACTTTTAATTAAATGTATTAAATTAAAATAAATATTCAGAATGTCCTCCGTTTATTTGTTGGAAATAGCTAATAGTACTAAAACTCGCGTCTAAAGCTTTAGGTGAGATATTCCTTATTTCTGCTTATATTCTTTCTATACTTTATTCTTGAGAGAACCTCACACAGCGAAATGCAATAGCGTGAACTCTCGTGATACAGATACCCACTAAATAGTATATCTTCGTCCAATCCATTTATTACGAAATATTTCGTTAAAGTACTTTCATAGAAGTACAGCACGATGGGCTGCTGAAACGAAACATTTTCACACGGTATTTGCCTAAACGTTAACCTTTTGGGGGGATATTATGTATGTGTCTCACGCATCTAAAGAGGATTTTCCGCTCTCTTGGATTGTCTTAATCACTTAAAATGTTTACTTTCATATCATATCCACGGAACGAATCAAAGAGGACTTGATTTTACATGTCCAAATCCTCTCAACTATACACGAACTTTAGACTTGATCCTTTGTGAGTTGTTCAACAATACAACATATTTTTTAATATCTCAATAAACATCCACTTGACTTTTATATAAATAGTCATTCACGATCACCATCAAAATGTCTATCAAATATCGCATTGTTTATTAAGTACAAAATTGTTTTTCAAGAGATAATATTTTTAGATGAAAATTATATCTATCTATATCTTATATACGTATCTTTATTGTTACTATAGAGGAATCATGTCGATTGTAAGATTCTTCACGTTTATTTTTGTGTTTTTACATAAATAAAAACCCCTTATTTATCTATTTAAACAAACCATAAGTAATATAAAAATATACATAATTTCTGTTCAAAAAATCATTGTATTGTACGTACGTATATAAACCTGCATAACACATATACAGAGTGTCCCAGATTTAAACGGACATACTCTAGTGGAATGTAGAGCACTGAGCTGAGTTTAAAACACTCCTATACTTACCGTATACAGTGTGATGTTAACGACCCAAAGAGCCATATTAAAGAAATGGAGGTCGATCCTTGATTTTTTCCGAAATAACTTAAGCTATTTATTAACCTAAGAGAGTATAATGCGTGTGCCAAATTTTATCTAAATATGTGCAGTCATTTCAAAAATATGGCGGACTAAAGTTCTGGTCAAAAACCATAAAACACCCTGTATCTCAAAAACGGTTCACATTCAACGGTAAGTATAGGGGTGTTTTGAACTCAACTGAGTGTGCTCTACCTTCCACTAGAGTATGTCCGTTTAAATCTGGGACACCCTGTTATAGTTCTATATATTTACAATTTAATTTTCAAAACGTTCCTATTGGATTAAGTATCGAGCGTTTCTTATTAATGTCTAGAACAACGTCAAAAATATTAAAAACTATTCCATAAATTATTTTCCTGTATAAAATGAGGTTGAGATACAAGGTTGTAGTCCATATGATATAGTCTAAGTAGTCCTTATATTCTTATAGTAGCTCAGTTATCTAGAACATGTTATAAGGCAATCACGAGCTATTGATCATGATCTGAGTTCGAATCTCAGCATTAACATTGATAGATTGGTAGAAATGGATGTTTTTTATGCATAGTCCCCTCTCAATTGGTTTGGGCTTTGTATTTGAGGGATTTTATGTAAGATAAGTCAAAAAAGAAATGATGATGCAGACTTCCTGCAATAGATTTCAGAGAAGAAGTCGAAGTTTCAGACTAGAAGTCTCCAGTATAGTTATGTGAATAAGATCTGCATTGATGCTATTAACTTAATTATCATTATCGAAGAATTTAAAATCGGGTAATTAATCTATGGAAACATGAAAATAACTTCTAGGATATAATTAAATTAGTGATCGAATAAATTAAGGTAGTTTAGTAAAGTTAGTGTAGTGTTCCTAGCTTTTTTGGATGTCACATAAAGATCATCATCTAATCAGAAGATAGATTCAATCAAAATACAGATTTAGACTGTCTGAATTTTGATTGAATCTACATAAAATATCTTTAAGCAGTACCACAGGAAATCAGAAAATGTGATAGGATAAAAGTAGTAGAGCCGAATGGTTCTGTGTTTGATGTTGTTGATTTGGAACTGAATTATTTAAACCCACTGAATGAAATCTCAGTTAAATGCAATTCTATGCGAAAATATAAGGAGGAGAAAAAGGCAGAAGATAAATAGGAAACACAAAGACCAACCAAGTTGGGTATTTAACCAATACAGTATGCTACGATGACTTGTTTCTGAAAGAAGATATTAAACCTCTTGATTAGAAATATATTATTATAACACGCATTAAAATTACCTTTATAGAATATCGAGAAAGGGATACCAATGCGTGACTGAATAGAAGGGACAAAGAAAGGACTCAAGAATGCCTTTGTATTTTCATAACATCTTCAGCTTATAGTTTGTTATAAATAACTTATAAATGTATATTATTTAGTTTTAATAGGGTGTTCAGTAGTCAATCGAAACTCTAAGATTAGAATTGTGCGCCATTTGTGTTCTGTCAAAGATAGGGTGTCAATACTTAACGACTGTCATCTACAATACACACGTTAACATGCCTGGGTATCTCATTTAGAACTGTAGGAAATGATTTGTGAATAAAGTACAATTCAATTATTCCACCACTCCAAAATGCGTAGCAAACCGTGCATTTTTATAGATGTATTTCTTTTCCAACACCCGAATTAACGCTCTGGTCTGTAACTTTTAAATATTTTGTCAACAGAATATTGAGTGTTGGCAGATGCAGATCTTTCTTTAAAATCCGATGCGCGAGGGCTCTTGACAGATTCGATTGTTGTGCCCGACGTCGGATTGTTGGAACACAAATGGCGCGCAATTGAAATTCTATAGTTCCAACTGGGACACCCTATATATGTAAACAAGTTTTGAGAAGTTTCAGATCCACTGAAAGTTTTCAGTTTAACTTCCAAATATATACTATTCCCCTTATTTTATGGGGTAATTTATATATTATCAGCACCTGTAGTCTTCTTGTATAATTCAGTGGGGATCTGTAGTCTTTCCAGGAATTTCCGCTCCAAAAGATCTTCCTCCTGAACAATTTGCGAAAGTGTAAACAATATTTGGTTCTATGATAATATGAACTATTGATTGATATTATGTAGAATGACGTTAAAAAACAAATAAAGGCATTGTTTTACGTGGAAACGATAATTTTATAAATGATGCATTGCACCAGCCCGGAGGCATTAAACTGAATATACGGGAAATTATTGATGTGCATTCGACACTGTGTAAAATAGATTTCCTCTCTACTGTGTAGAATATGCATTAATATTAGGATAGAAAATATTTTCCCAGTTGATAAAAACTGTATATTATTTCTATACCGTTAAATTTTCCTTCGTTTTCAATAGTGTTAACCTGGATTTTTGTAGTGAGATTTAAGTTAGATGTATTATATTAGTTGAAATACCTTTTTTACCGTATTTCCTGTAATCTGTTCACATGCCTCATCCATTCTATCGCCGATTAAGTATTCACTTGCGTAACTAAAGCGCTTTCGATGATAATCTCCTTATAGTTATTAATTATATAAGGGAATTAACAAACCTTTAATCCACGAGAAAACGCCCATTTTTTCTTCTTCTGATTCTGAAAAATTCTAGTTTTGAAAAACGTCAGATTTGACAGATTTATTTTGATCAAGAATATTGATTTTGAGCTGAAAACTAGAAAGTCTTGGAGTCGCTTCCAGGACATGCGTTTACTTATTTGTCAACAAGACCGACATATTTATAAAATCGACACAGAAAATGAATGACTGCTGAGAATTTCTTCGTTCCGACTGAAATTATTTGCAAAATCGACACAAAAAATGAGTGACAATTCTTTATTCCAATTGAAATTCAGCAAGAAGCTCAAGAAACAATATTATGTCTGTTACCAGCCAAAGGCAAAAGTGTATACGAGAAGGAATTGGTGCAATTCGGCAACTGGAAAAAAAGGGGCATAGGAGAAGGAGAAACAATTACAGAAGAGGTACTACTATCCTACTTTTTCAGTGTGGAGAAACGGTTTGCTGTCTCTTCAATATGGACAAAGTATTCGATACTAAAATCAATGTTGAAAATGCACAAAGGTGTTGATATTTTGAAGTATGGTAAACTTATTTCATATTTGGAAGCCGAATCAAGAAATTATAAAGCAAGGAAGGCAAGGATACTGGAGAGACACCAAATCGAAGAATTTTTGAAAAAAGCCCCGCATGAGGAATATTTACAAGTTAAGGTAGAAAACACACGACGTCATATTACAATTTATACTTGAGCTAATTATTTTGAAATCTTTACAGGTTGCAATAGTAGGTGTTTGTCGATGCAATAAATTAACTATTTTGGATATCAGCCATGTCCAAGACAAAGGCAATTACTTGTACGCACTCATTTCGGATAAAAAAACAAACATTTCAAGAAGTTTCACAATCTTGGAAGAAGCTTTTTCAGTCAATGCTGTAGTAATGTGTCGAAAATACATCAACCTGCGACCTAAAATACCGGTGGGAGATTTTTCTTGCGATATGTGTCTGGAAAATGTATGTACAACATGTAGGCAACAACACAATTTCGAAAATCTTTTCAAAAGTGGCTTCATTTCTTGGGCTCATTGATCCAGAAAGTTATACCAGACATGGAATTAGGCGTTCTTTGGCAACATTATTGGCCAATACTGGGGGCAATATTACCACTGTCAAGCGTCACTGTCAGGTGGTTGGAAATCGACTACGGTAGCGGAAAGTTATATTGAGGAATGACTATCCAGTAGGGTGGTTCACATTACAATAGAAAAAAATAAAGGTAATCAAATGATGTCTCCACATAGCGCATTTTTGTCCATTATGATGTAGTAATTTGTGTACCAAATTTGAGCTTGAAAAGTGCAGTTTTTAGTAGTTAACATAAATTTCTTTTCTTTTCAGTGATAAAAAATTATGGCCTCTAGCTTGAGATCTGCCCCCACCAACTGACTTCTTGGAAAGCCAATTTCTAACTTATCTACAGCAATACTTCCCCGTGCGTTGGATACACTCCGAATAGTTCGGTATTACCACTTAGAGAAGGGTAAGACGTTGACAGTAAGTTATAAATTGACCTGTGAAGCAGTTGTGGCAGTTTGGCATCGTGCAAGGATTTCTACGCGGCGGACTGATTCGTGTCTGAGAAAATTGTCAAAACTTTATGAACAATATTTGGCTCTTAAGAAGCATGGTATCCGTCAAGGAGAAAATGATAGCGTGCGCGAGGATATGTTCAAAAGTGATCTAAAAGAATTGTTTTGATGTCTCTGTGAAAGATGCTATGACGCAAATAAAAAATCACGAAGACCGTGCATTCCTCCAGAAACAAACAGAATATGTCTTTTCATGCAGTATAAGTGGTGCTGACTTAAAAACAACAGAAAAAGAAACTAGGAAAAGACAGAGGGAGGAAAAAAATAAAAAGGCGAAAGAGAAATATAAACAAAGAGAGCAGATTCATTCCTGGGGAAACTGTAGAAATGTGTTCATCACCTTCGCATAGCTCCAAAAGTGAAGCTGACTGTCAACCAGTGGCCTCAACATCTGCTGCACCTTCTACACCATTGTCATCAAAACGCCGTAAAAATATATTTACGTCAGTGGAAGTCGACGGAGCCTTGGATCGAGTCAATCTTCCAGATAGGGGAGCAGTAGCAAAGGCGCTTGGACACGACCCTTCAAAAATCACAATCTCTCGAAACTCCATTAGGCGCTCTAGAAGAGAAGAAAGACGTAAAGCCGCAGCAGCTGAACACGAGGAATCGTTGTTGGAGGGATCATTTCTTTTACATCGGAATGGCAAACTTTTGCCTGATATTACGGATCTAAGGTTGATCGCATTGCCATACTTATTACTGGAAATGGCCAAGAAAAACTTTTGGGAATTCCCAAGTTAAACAGAGGAACAGGGGAAGCTCAGGCACAAGCTTGCGTTGAGACAATTCAGAAATAGAACGTTGAGTCTCAAATCAAAGGACTTGTATTTGATACGACAGCGAGTAATACAGGGCTTCACACAGGAGCTTGTACTATAATCGAAGAACCCTAGGACGTGAAGCCATCTGGATTGCATGCCGCCATCATATTATGGAGATAATACTTTCAGCTGTTTTTGTTTGTCAATTTGGTCCTGCTGGAGGTCCAGAAACTGGACTTTTAAAGCGCTTTCAAACAGCATGGCCAACGATTGATAAAAGTGTCTACAGTGCAGCAGACATTGACCTCTTTGATCATCCTGTTTTAAAGAGCTTACGACAAGAAATGCTGGAATATTTACCAAGTGCATTGGAAAAACAGCAACCAAGGGATGATTATCAAGAACTTCTGCGTTGATCTCTTTTGTTTATTGGTGGTGGAAATGGTAGGGAAACATTCCGAGTTCCTGGTCCCATACATCATGCTCGATAGATGGCTAAAGGCATTTACGCTCTAAAAATATGCCTCTTTCAAAATCACTTAACACCTCGAGAGGCAAGAAATACAGTGCAATTTGCTTTATTTGTAAGCCTGGTCTATGTGAGGTATTGGAATGAAGCTCTACTTGGAATTAGAGCTCCATCTAATGACATTCAGCTCCTACGTGTCCGAAAAAGTTTCCCTAATCAGACAATTGCTGAAAATGCATACACTGCTCCTGCTAGATATCTTTGGTTTCTTTCTGAGCACTTGGTAGCATTATCTTTTTTTGACGATCGGGTGTCCACGAATACTAAAGAAAAAATGGTCGAGAATCTGAAACGTCCTCAGCTGCCTGATTTTCCTCGACATATAAAAATATCTGAGGAAAAAGAGCTTAGTCTCGAAAGTTTTGTAACTGAGAGGACAAGCTCCTTGTTCGATGTGCTTATGGTTGGTGGAAAAATTAAATCTAAAGCATTTCTGAAAATGAAACCCCAGCAGTGGAAGGGTAATCCAGTTTTCATTGAATTTCGCGAATTTTGCTGTAAGATGAGGTTTGTCAATGACACTGACAAACGGGGCATCAGTTTGATTCAAAAATATAACCAGTCCCCTGCTAAGGACGAAGAACAAAATCAGTTTATTCTTCGTCTTGTATAAAATCATAGACAACATCTTCCTGTCCCATCCAAAGCATCCCTTCTTTCATAATTATTAAATTCTCGAATTATTTAAAATTTTAGTTATTTGGTACCCAAAAGTTTAATATGGGCGACCCCTAATATTGTTTGTTTAGAAACCGCTTTCGTGTACTCCTGATTTATGTACTAAAGAATAAAAATAAAGTTGTGGAGAAAGAAAATTTGAATTTTAATTTTTTGGACCACCCTTTTGGTCCAGCAAGATGGCAATAGCTGAAAAAATCCAGGTCCTACCTAATGTAGGCGAAGTTGTGGGTCCTTTCAGTCCTTCAAAAACTCCTTATGGGGTGAATTTGAATATTCCCGGTCAAAATGACAAGATCATTGATATAAATGTTAATGTCAATATTAATAATAATTCTAAATAAGATGCTATAAAATCGAAGCGTGGTATTATGAATTTTAATTCACTAGTGTATTAGAAGGCCTCTAATCTACGGAAAACAGACGTATTAAACCTTCCTAATATAGTGGTCGTGGATAAAAGCATTTATGCTTGTGTGTGAAATGTTTCTAAAGATTCATAGCATGGACTTATTTATAGCATATACTACGACAACTTTTTTGTAATGGATGTAAATCTACTTCTACTTGTCTGTTTTTAAATAACTGTAATAGTATAACTTTAGCCCATTTTGGAGCTAGTGCCCTACTGCAACTGCGTAAATATTAACATCATAATAGGATCGATTATGGGGTAATCGATTACTATAACCTTCTAAGAACTTCTTAATACATTTGTTCTAAAGATTGTCGTTATTTTGTTTAAAATTTTAATTTGTATCGTTATTACATTATGTCACTGTTGCTGATTAAAGGATAATCTTGTACATTAACTCATAGTACGATATACTTCAAATGAAAACTATATAGGTTTCGGGAGATAAAGTGATGGTATTTCTCTTTGTGACTAACTCAGCTCAATGAATTTCAAACGTCTTTAAAAGTGGAGATTAAGGCAAAGATATTAACTTTGTTGGATCTATTTTATTTGGTGTTGAGAGACTTAAAGTTCCTCTTAAGAAAGATTTAAATCCTCTAATATCCACCAACAAGGCCAACAGGCTACAATGTTGCTAGAAAGTGCCACATGGGTTCACTAATTCTATTTAACATAAAACCAAAAATTTTGTTTTTAAGTATATTTCTAGCCTCCATTTTGGTCTTGTCTTCAACTTCAGATTCTCTCTTCTATGCTTGGAATTGCTTGTTATATTGGTAGTTTGTGCACTTCAACTCATTGGAGGTATTTTACTTATTTCCTTGATGTACTTATTGACTATCAACAATTGTTTATTGCTAAATATTACTATATGTATCTCCAGGACTATACCATACACGTACTTTAGGCAATGCTCTTATGTGGAGATGACATCTTTACACTTGAGGAAATCTTGAAAGCTTGATAGAGTACATCCGCTCACAAATAAGTACTTTTCTGTATATGTACAGAATCTCTACTTTTCTTTATATATTTGCTGTTTTATTTTGGGAAGACTGTCAACAGATCATTCGGGTCAGTAAGGGGCCTGATTTTAAACTATTGTGCTGTAATAATTCAGGGCGTCTAGCCTTGAGTAAATATATGAACGTTTTGTTATTTGAGCACAATTATTAAAAGTTTCGTTGCATTCTGCATTCAATAATTATACGAGTACACTGCTACTTGGGCCAAATAGTCAATCAATGTGGTTTGATTCACTCCTCAAATAGGAGTAGGTTATACGTTATGCAACTTTCAGAAATACATCTTTCTAGGTTGATTTTTATTTATCAACATAGGAGTAAGTTCGACGAAAATATTCCACAATATGAAGCAAATTCGAGTAATCAAGTTTAAGTAAAATAGCGGCTTCTCACATATGTGCTATTCCATCTGTCACTAATATTAATATATTATTCACAGTCACATCAAACTTCTGAACAGTATTCAGTACCAGTCATTGAATCGTTTCAATGGAAATTTCAATGCAGTGAAAATCATTTCCACTACATTGGAATTATCTTTTGGCTTTTTAACTTCAGTTAGGCTTAGTATGCGCACTAACACCTGTCATACTCTGTTACGATTTCTACTTTACTTTTATCGATAATTATCCACAATTTTTATTATGTACCGTATATTCTTCTCTACTGCAATTATACGAGGAATATAAAGCTATAATAGCTGTTTGGAAGATAAAGACCTTAGTAGCCAACCATATAATATATTTCTATTGTTTATATTGAAACTGGCTCGGCATCTTCGCCGACTTCTCCAATTTGAACTTAAGTTCTTACTTGAGTTCATATCTGAAGACAATGAGCACAGCGACTGACCTAACAACACATTCAGTCCTGTGGATGTTTTATATATAAACGTATATGTTTCATAATCTATGCAAATGTTCTCTTGTGTTGGAGAAAATAGTTGCGACAACTGTAAATATTTTATATTATTTAAATAATATCTCGTAAATATATTTATAATGAGAAAATATATGTTGATGATAGCCTTAAGAGTAGTAAAACATTACATAGAATCTTATGGAATGTACAAATGAATCAGAAGATATTATATATCGTTTTCTTATGTTGAAAATCTACAAAACTATATATAACCAAAAATATAATTCTCTTTCTCTCGTAGAAAATGAAATAATACACCCTTTAATAAATATCGTTATACTAGCCCGCATTAACTTCTACACGTTCTATCTGGATTCGACCTAATCTAACCACTATATCCAAAAGATAATCCAACTCGTATCATATATCGGGAAAGGGAGTTCGCAACTGAAAGTGTTACTGATATCTTTCATCGTAGATTAAGCTGCTATAAGGGAGGCCTGTTATAGGAAACTTAATTGTTAAACTTTTGAATGCCCGGATAGATCAATCCCACTAATTTATGTTGGGGATTGTATAGGCGGTAAAGTAATTCAGGAATAACAACAGGTAACAATCACTTTAATAGTTTAAGCGTTGTTTTGGTTATACACTTGAAAAACGACTATATTCCAAAAACAGAAAAGCATCGTTTATTGGGTGTAAAAGGTAACCCATGCTATGATGCCATGGATCTTGGCATATTTTTCCCAGATTGCATAGACAGATTCAAATCCCATATATTCTGATAACCTATATTGCTTCAACTAAACTTTACATATTATATACTCGTACTATAAGATCGTTATTATTATCATTTCATATTTAGTTTAAGAAATTAAATATGAAATGAAACAGTTACAGAGGTACAGGTACAGCTAAATAACTGTATGGTAGTTATATTATTAACTAGTGTGATGAACTAGCATCATCATCATCATCACTGGAGACTATCTGTAAATATTTGCAGCATTAGGTATGCTTCCATATTTGTCTCAAAGAATGATGTTCGCTGTGGTGAAAATATGTTATATTTGCAGAACTACCGTTCGGATGGTGTAATATAGACATACGTAAAATACTCCGAATTCACTTAACAGATCTGTAGGTGCACTATCACTATGTATTAACAGTAGCATCACAAACTTGTCTTAATCTGTTGAAATCGGTGTCTTTCTTTAAGGTGTATTTTAATATTCTACTATTACAAATCCGCTTCATCCCAACAAGAATATGACAAACAAGATAAAACGATATCAATGTATTTCAGCTTTCTCGGCGGCGAAAATCTTTAGGCTATAAACTTGGAAATATTTTAAGAGATTACAGCACTATCTCCTCTAAAAATTTTGCCGTACAGTTATCTTAATGTATGTCTTCTTATAAGACAGTTTTTTATTAGTAGCATAAAATATTTATATATACCTTTTCGTTAATTGTATTATTTTTATATAATATTGAAGATTCGACTGAATGATTATAAACGTTTACAGAACCAGCAACGAGGTGACAGGAATATTTGGTATATCCACAATGGTCTAGTGACCATTGTTAAATCGACACAAACAAACCACTGATGCCGAGAATAACTCATTTCAGGAGTCTCTATTATTCTAACAAACATAGTCAATTTAGCCAAAATGAAGATATAATATGCAATTAAGATCATCGAATACTCAGTAAACCCATCTTAATTTTGTGGACAACTATACTGATCAGTAGCTAACTAACGAATCAACTGATTACCTTAATGATAATGAACCACATGCTTGAAGTTGGATAAACAAAATTATTTGCTATGTATAGGCAATTCATAGATTAATTCAGTTATTCGAACAGCGTTAAAATGCTATAATCTTGATTAATACATAAACATCGCTATTTTACTACGAACTATGAAACTATATAATATATATAATGTAGATGTCAGGACTTGATAAATTATAAATAAAAGTAGAGTTCTACATGATTTAAATGTAAACCAGATACCGTGCAAGATAACATTACTTGATAAAATTAGCCGAGATCGTGAACTTAGATTACGTCAGCCTTTATGAAGAGATATATCAAGATAGGAAGTGAATATACGGTACAAAAAAATTAATAATTGGCACATGAAAAACAATTCTTTGTTTCTATGAAGTTTTAAGAAAAATAGAACAATCGTTGATATTATCATTATTGACATATCATTCAATAAAATAAAAAAAAACACATAAGACCAGTTGTCCACGTCCACCGAAAGTTTATAAGACTATAACTCAGTTTGAATCATCTCCCGATGATGCCAATTTGGCATGTCACATTGGCGAAACGCATGTCGTACAACGTGTAATCTTTCGGTGTTCGTGAAAAACTGGTCTACTGTTTTTGTTATTGCATCGAAGGTTCCAGTTCCTTTTACCAGGATTCAATATAATGTTAATAATCCAACACATATGCGGTGTTAGATTATAATTAGCATAATCACGAATATAATTTAATTTCAAAAGGTAGACTAGCAACTAGTTATGAACAGTTGTCTAAAACAAAATTACGTTATTCTAATGCAATACTAAATGTAAGTTCCACGTTTATTATACGTATAATAATTTGCATAATTATAACCACTTTCAGTTAAATTGAAATATTAAAGGTATTATAGACTCTATCTCGAACATATTACATTTTATAAAACACCTTCAATGGAGAATTCTCTTATAACATGACTCTTAATCTGCTGGAAGTAATTTAAAATTGTCGGCATAAATGAAAGAAAATTATATTTATATGAAATGAAATCGCTGAATCTGTTGAACAGCGAACAGATCAGATGAATATTAACTAATCACCTTGTTATTTGAACGTTTTAACGTGAAATTGATCTCATTTCCGTTTTTATTTGCTCCTTTATCTTCTCTTTATTCTTTGAAATTGTTTTAAATATTTACATAATAGTATTTATGTTAGTACGAATTTACAGTGATTAATATCGTTGACCATTCTATGAGTATTTACTCCAATCCGCTTATCGGCAAATGTAACACACAATAATAATAGTACCTACTAGTAATTCAATGATAATTTGTTGACAAAAAATTGGGTAGTTACAGAGAATTATGTAATTATAAGTTAATTAGTATCACAAAGTCAAGAGACTGTTCGGGAGATGATTTTATTTCTTTTTCATTTGTGTACGTAAAGCCACAATATAGTCTTTAATAGAGCTGTCCACTTGAATGCCTTTATTAATGTTTTTTCGTGCAGGAGTATATTTATATATAGTATGTCGTCAATCAATGGAAATTGTGAATTCACTTTGTTCAATTATTTAGTGGTCTTGTTGCGGTACAATCAATACCGCAATAAGACAAAAAGTTACACATAATGCATTTATAACATCGCATAAAACATATTTCATTCGCAAGCCCATTAACATCAAGGAACATAATAAATACAATGAATTAACCAAGGTGCAGAGTTAGTAGCCCTATCTAAATATAATATGTCATTTCAGAGCAAACTTGGTATTCTTTAATATCGAAAATACCATGGAAGATAGTCCGACAAGATATATTAAATTATCCTGAAATAACTACTTATGTGTGGTAGAAAAAAAAAGGAATGGAAAAACTCATATTCTAGATAGAAAAAGCTTTTACCTACATTGTTGCTACTAACAACAGAGAAGTGAGGATACATGTGGTAACTGCAGGAATATCTATCAAGTTATGGAAGTAGCTGCAATTTAAGATGCGATGTCTTGTATTTGGAGGATATTAAATATTTTTTGCTATTTTTACTTGTGCTTTTGTGTTGACTAGGTAAACTAGCGTTCAACTGCCTTCACAAACTTTTTGGAAATGGTAGTTTATACAATCAAAGAAAGAGTGCAGAAAATTAAGTGGTACTATAGAAATAGTTGTTGACGTCCTTTCTCTAGGGAGTCGGCAATATACCAACTTACTTGTTGACAATCGCCTCCACTGTAGACCTAGGAATTTCTTCAGGGCAGTGGTTGTTGTTTGTGTTAAGGTCTGAGAAATACTCAGCCAATTTGACACGGAACATTTATTATTTCTGCAATTTGTCGGCCATTTCGGTAGAATCTCTCTTAATACTAATGTTTACTACGCGCATGCGTATGGAGAAGCCGCCAACTAAGTGGGAATGAAATTCAAATTAAAAATAAATAAATAAATAAAGGAGCTCTAATAATGGTATTACCTTAGAAGTTCTCACGCGATTTCCATTTGCATTTGAAGATGGACACATTTCGACGATTTAAACGACTACGAAAATCCTTCACAAGTTTGAATCTTCGCGATATGTCATGTCATGTATTGTAGAAAGTAAATAATCATGGTGATAATAACGACGGCAGAGTTCGATTAAATGAAGAACGCGAATAACAAGAAATAAATGTTTATAGCTTTGAACAAGTAAATGCACCCTGTTCCAGCAGTAAGTCTACGGAAGTCGTTGTGCCTGATCGAACAGTTGGGATCTTGTTGAACTGCTCGGATCCTGTTAATCCTATTGAATTGTTGAAGGCTGCTGTTTATTCATTAACCTAGTTATGAACAATTAGGGCGAACACTCTGGCCCATAAATACTCTTAAATCGACAATATCTACAATGATTTTCCTTTTTTTCCCGCGATTTTGGCAAAGTTCAAAATTGGAGTGAAATTTTGACAATTAAGAACGTTCCGTCACTATTTCAATTGTCGATATTGTTTTAACAAGAAATAATCACCAACTAGAACGTTACTACCGCGCCTCTTTATGAAAAGTTATTTAATATTTCATTTCTGAAAAGCCCTAAATAGCAGAAGTATTTCTAGCTTTACCAAAAGCGACCGTGGGAAAACCTGGAGGGTGAATGCCCTACATGTTTTCTACTGTTGATACGTTCATTAAAATGTACTATAATGAGAAACGAATCGTTTCTATAAAGTTGCTATTGCTCAATAAATACATATTTTGGAAGATTATATAAGACGTATGAGTTTTGTGTAAAATGTGTAATGAAGAAGGCCAACGAAATTGAAATAATAATTTCATAAGAAATATCTTATTCACAGCTGAAAGTTTATTTTCGTGCATGGTCACCATAATTCATCAACAACTGGGTACTGAATATAATGCAAAGTTTTACTTTGCAGAGGGTAATTTTCAAACTACCCAAGTAAGGAGATTATTATACTCCACTCCATCTGCAAACGCCTTATATAATAATTACTAAACAAATTAGGCCAAAACAGCTATTCTCCTGGCTACTCGTATATGCCATCGACAAGCGTTGAATTAAATGGCGAGATTTGTCGTACTTTGTCTAACAAAGTTAGCACTAAGATACAGTGATTCAGATTGATCGAGAACCACAAGGAAGATGCAAAGTGTCACCTATCTCAGAATACCGCTAACTGCAAACGGTTTCGATCTTATCTTGGGTCTCGTCAATGCAGTGTAAGCCAGTATACCTTTGACAGATAAGGCTCACATCTTGTAGCCATAGCAAGAGAATAGTTGTTTTGGCCTAATTTGTTTAGTCCTTATTATATAAGGCATTTGCAGATGGGGTGAAATATAATAATCTCCTTACTTCAGCAATTCGAAAATTATCTTCTCCGAAGTAAAACTTTATATTGATGATCAAGTTTTTACTTCCATTTAGATTGTTCTCGAAACTACCAAGAGACGACGCTTGGTACACTATACTGTGGTAGAACGTAACAGCGTCTACAAGATATGAAACAGAAATTTTTATTATAACGGGTGTCCAGAAAGGGTAGGGGGTATTTGTAGATTCAATAAAAAAAGAACTAGAAGTCAGAAAAAATAAATTGTTTTGTTAATTTTTAGACAAGATTTTGGAAAATTAAGTACTAAAGATTATGTTCTTCAAATGTTGACCCTCACATTTTCACTGTTGATTCTCAAACATTCGAATCCATTTTCTGATCTTACACCTCTTGATTATTTCTTATGGGGATACCTTAAAGAGAAAGTGTATGTAAACAAACCACGAACTTTAGTGCAATTAAAGCACAACATTCGCACCGAAATGGCCACCGTTTCCAGAGAGATGTGTAGATGCGTGGTGGCTAATTTCCGTTTACGGTTAGAGGAGTGCCAGCAGCGTGAGGGTCAACATTTGGAGAACATAATCTTTAGTACTTAATTTTCCAAAACCTTGTCTAAAAATTAACAAAACAATTTATTTTTTCTGACTTCTAGTTTTTTTTTTATTGAATCTACAAATACCCCCTACCCTTTCTGGACAACGTATATAAGGCTTTTGCAGATGGGATGGAGTATAATAATCTCCTTACTTCAGTAGTTCAACTGGGTACTGGTTTAGCTAGGGAAAATAAGAATTTAATTTGCAATTATGAACCCAGTGACCTCAAAAATTGAACGGGTGGGTTGGAATTCAACAATACATCGTTATTGGCTATATTTTTATTAATGGTAACCTTGCAAAAGAAAACTATTTAAATTTGTCAGAAAATTAGATAATTCGGTGTCAGCAGGATGGTCTTTGGCCTCCAACCTCTTAGGCTCTCGTCTCCAAATGATATTTTTATGAGGATATACGAAAACGAAAATTTACGTGCACGAATATTAAGAAGTTCGTAACCTTGATGAATTACGTGATAAAATTGTAGTTTCCCTAGAAATTGTGACACCAGAGACACTCAAAAACATTACAAAATAGTTCCTTGATCATTTAAAGTATTCTTGAGCACAAGAAGAAACATTTTAGAGCCTTTTATAAAATAGAAATATCTTTTTGCTTTTTTTATTAATTATTGCTTATTTATATTCATTTACGTTATTTGATATACTAATCCATATTTTCATCATTTATTTAATAAACACTAGTTTAATTTCACGAAAGGGGCTAAAGATACTGATATAAACCGTAGCTGTTCGTAATTATTTGAACCGAATTCGCGGTTTTGGTATTATGTCGCTCAGTCGGTCACTGATGCACTTTAGGAGTCTGACGCTGGTTACCTAAGGAATAGAAGTAATCTAGATATTACATTGCGAAGTTATCAGTCTCACAAGTCAACAAGTCGCTCAGAATCAGAGAACATAAGACATAAACATCATCGGATTGTATATGTTACGAGGAAATTTGTCGTGAAGTTAATCACATAAAAAGGCTAATGTAAACAGAAATCCATGAATATGGAGTGCTATGAATAGGTATATCAGCGTCAGCCTGTCTTCAACATGACAGTTAGCAAATAAAAGTAATAAAGGATATTGTAGACAATTCCTTTAAGAGGTCCTTTAGCTTAATCTTAATATAAGCTTTTTCGAGCGGAAACCTCGTACAAAATAAACTAGATATGACGGGTTGAAGGAATTTTTTGTATTTGTCATCTCATCCATGAAAGATGCTATCTCATATTTCAAGATTATTTCTTAATGGAAATCGATCATTTTTTAACTTGTTATTTTAGACCGTTCTGTACAATTTATTTTTCTGAAAACTTATTTACTTGTCGAAAGTTTAGAATATAATTGTTTTCATTTTAGTCGGTAGTCTTTCAAACTTTATGCAGTTCTATGCATGATTGATCGACGTAACCTAAAAGAATCGTAGTCAGAGCGATTTCATAATATTCTTGTTCAGTTTCACATAGTGCTGCGTCATTATTTGAATTTGCAATTATACGCAGAATACGTAGTTTACAGTATATTGTTAGTAAACTTATTTACGCAACTTTTTCCGATCAAAAAGACCTGCTAATACCCAAGTCCTTGAGAGTCTATCTATGTATCTCAGAACTAGTCACTAGGTTTTCATATTTGTAAATGAGATTGCAGTTAAAAATCAAAGCAATGAAAAAAATATAGTTATAATAGCAGAATTGCGATGCACAATAATCCTCAAACATACTAGTTAAAATGGAATTTATATTAAGAACATTTATACAGGGTGTTTCCTAAGTACGGTCTGTAACTTCAGGGTGTAATTCTTTGAGATATTTGAATAAAAAAAAATATATAAACATGTGTCCGGAGACGCTTATATTCCAAGTTCCAATAGGGTGTTGAAGATGTCAACATATCAATATTTTTGCAAATAAATCTTGTTACTTTGTTAGGATAGTGTTCCTGGTAAATTTGTCGAGCTTTTTCCGCATTTCCATTTGCTAAATCATAGATAAAGTGCATATCAGCCATTTCAGCGTTAGTAAAGTATTCATTTTAATGCAAAATTTTTATTGAAATGTAGATTACTGACATAAATTTGAAATTTAGGTTAAAGAAAAATGGGAAACAAATAAAAACAAATGAAAAACACTGTACAACTTCGTGAAGGTTTAGATCATAGTGTAGGAATATGTAATACATATTGTATTTTTATGATTGTTGTTTGTAACACCCGACCATTTTTCTAAGAATCGGTTAGTATTAAAAAATGCAAGAGCCACTTTTTGTTGTTCATTATTAGGACCATTCGAAAATAATAAAAAAAATAAAAAAATTTTTGAAGTTTTACTTTTTACGAAGAAAACGTTGGGTGCCTTACGCCTAAGTACACCACTGGCTTCAAATAAAAATTGTCTTTACGCTAGAAATGTGGCTCTTTATTAACGCATAAATTAACTCAAAAATTTTTAGAACGTAGCACTGACCATTCAAGATTTATTTGCAAAAATATCGATTTCTTGACATCTTCAACGCCCTATATCTCGGAATATAAGCGTCTCCGGATACATGTTTATATAATCTTTTTTTATTATAATATCGCAAGGAGTTACACCCTGAAATTACGGATCGTAATTAGGAAATGTAGTTAGGAAACACCCTGTATTATTCTACGAAAAGTTTATTATTCCTTAGGTTGTATAAACAATATATATGAATTGAATATAAATGTTTGTGCCATATCTATATTGATATTATAGAAAATAGTTGGTATTCAAAAACTTTAACTGCTTTACATGTATGAGTATCTACTTACTTACTTAACTACTTATAACTATCAAGAGATGATGTGTCTGTCTTCTAATAGATTTTTTCTTAGTTTATTTTATTTTAATATTTTTTATGTTTAAATATTTACACTCCAGTACGACAGAATGGTTCTAGTGTACTGTTTAAAAAATAAATATTCGAATATATCTAACAAATTATGATATTAAAAATATAAAAAATGACAGAATAAGGAGAGGAATATTGAAGCTCAACATAATTTTCTCGTCATCAATTAGGTAATATTATTCTTTTAGAGGATTTTCATTTTTGTTAGTGGAAAGCTAAAGAACAAAGTGTTATGCAAGTAAGGGATCCATATTTTAAAAGTGAATATTGAAGCCTATATATAATATAAAGAGGGTGAAAAAATTGAAATCAGTTTGGAAAGCGAATTTAAGTACTACTACGGGGTCTCAGGGACCCACTTCTTTTTTTTTAAAAGGCAAATACAAATAAAGTTAAAAATATGTACTTTATTTTTATAAGCTCTTTCAATAACTGAAGTACAGATCTTTTAAAGCTAAGCTTTTGTGAAACTTAAATTATATGAGATGTAAATGACATCAACCTGGTCTTAATTATTTATCGACGGCATTGGATAAAAATCTTATGCATATCAAATTAGTTGCACGTTGATTGAAGTCAATGTCATGATTGAATAGGCTTTGATTTGAAGTATCTCCATAATCTTGTAGAAGTTGTATATGGTAGTAACAGGGCTATATTTTGCGATACCATTACGGCTATCACTTTTATAAATGGCACATATACACCTTCTACATTTCAGGAAAAATTTCAGTTCTAATGTTGCAATAAAAATAATTTTTAGAAGAGAGCCTAAGATTTGATCATAGTATCGCATCGCAAAAATGCTGGTATTAAGTATGAGGACCATCGTCATTTTTGGTCTTAATGGCTTTAGCCACCTGGAAAGTATTTATTTGTAGTTCGGAAATATCATTAATAATAAGAAGCCGCAAAATGGTCAGCAAAGAAATTAAAAATGTCTTGAAATTAAAAATGTCTAAAACCTTGTCATTGAACGTCATTGTAGATGGCGCTGTATTAACTTTCTTTTTATTCACGATATAACACCAGACATTATTAGGTTTGTTTTTTATTTTAACTTCATTAAAACGTAAATTAAAACAGTAAATACTTTAAAATTTTTCGTAGATTTATTTTTCTTATAAGATGTCCATGCATAGTATTTCCCCTTGGTATCTTTTATTATGGGACTGGTAAACCATGGTTCATAATTTAAGTTATATATACCTACATATAAACATGATTGTAAAAAAATAATTGTATTGGATTTTGAATTAGGGTGTATGATCTGAATTGACTTTAATAGTAGAAATATACTACATATGTCTGTCATGTCCACCGTATTCTCTTTCAAAAAATGTATAACACTTGGAATGTGTCCTTCTCAATAAGTTTTAAACATAGTTTGCTACTCCAAATAAAACATTTGCATTTCAGTCATAATATTTATGTGTACCATATTTCTTTTGTTATGGCAGCTGAAATAAATTAGGTTTTTTTTTTCAAAAAAACACCATAATAACGTATTAATTTAAAAACCATTATGTTTGTAACCAAGTAAGTTATTCAGGAAAATGAAAAATCTAATACTAATATTTCCTAGCTTTTTCAGAAACTCTATTAGGAAGAACATTTTTTAATAGATTTGAGTATTCTCAAATTTTCTAAAATTTAACTATCTTTCTATACCTCATAGTAAGCCAGATAATAATACATGCAACTCTAATTGTGAAGACACTATATATTATATATTTATTACACATGTATGTATGTATTTCATATAGTTAATAGAGGATTCGTTAAAAAATATTTTCGTAATATTTTCCACGAACTTTTACCGTAATTAGATTTTTTATGAAGCATCTGGTAAATGATAAAGTAATCTCATTTTGTAACTGCGCCCTCTTTATCCGTTTTATCAAGGAATGAATTTAAATGTTAATTTTGTTAATTAATTCAGCTTATTTCAGTTTCCGCAGTTGAGTGTGTTTGTATCATAGATGCGACGGTTTGATACAATTGCTGTGTGTTATGGAAAATTTTCATACTTGGCGTAATTAAAGAAGTAAATGCCTTTATTTTTGTTATTTCGTTTCATTAGACGTATTTTTCAAGCGATACATTTCAATCAAAGTCAACCTCCTTTAAGATCTAATAAAATTTTATAAAATATGTGTATTCATATCTCATTAAGCACTCGTGCGCTATTCATGTGTATATATTATTAATATAGGGTGTCTCAGTTGGAACTATAGGATTTGAGTTTCACGCCATTTGTGTTCTCTCAAAAATAGTATGTCTATATTTAACGACTGCCATCTACAAGCCATGCGACGCTAACGTCAATATGCAGCGATTAACAGTTTAGCAACGAACAGTTTGTGTACACCTGTGTTATGAAAGTTATCATTTATAGTTAAATTAAGAACAATTCGCACAAAATTAGGACAAAATAAAGCGCCCACAGAGTTAACAGTTCGTAACTTAATCAAGAAATTTGAAGAGATGGGTTTTGTTATTGATCAAATCAACATTGATTGGGTATTAAATACATGAGAATGAAAAATAAATCGCACGCCACTGGAAGTAGATGATCACTCTTTTCGGGGGTCTGCGAACAGGAGAATGAAGCCACATTATAACTGCTCTGTCCTATTGACAGTCAGAAGGATGGCCAAGTATGGCCGACACTAGGGATCTTCCCTTAGGCCACATTACCAGGTATTTCGCAAGAATACCACGATTCGTGCCCTAGGTAGGAGATACTCCTTAGGGAGGTTATACCAGGAGCCCAGTGGAACAATTTTTGAATTTCTTCTGAATTTCAAAATTTAAATCAAATAAGATTAGTTCAATGCAATTTTTTTTCCCAAAAATCCAAAATGTCAAAATGAGATATATTTTTTCATTAGTAAAACCAAATTTCAGATCTATACACATGAGTAGGTAATTGCTGAAAATAATTTTATGGTAAAATGCATTACATTAGCAATGTACATATAGTATACAATGTGGCATATTTACATAGCTAATAATAACGGAAACTTAACCAGACTAAAACGTAGCTCTTTGACATTCCGAAGTGACTGGCTGCTCTTTAGCTCATGTGCCTTTCAGAATAAACGACATGTGTCGTTTATTCTGAAAGCTGTACGCCTTCAAAACGTAATTAACCAAACCGATACGATTAATTTTAATTTCTGTAAAATCTATTTTGCCAGTAAAGTGGAAGTGACTATTTCCATCAAAATATTGAATAAATATTGTACACCGGTACGTAGAGATAGAGAGATTTCTTGGGCATCAATTATTTACCATTTGGAATCATGCCAAGGCAACACACAACAATCAATATTTCAAGAAACAAAAAGCCTTAAAATATTAAACAATTAGAGGTAGACATGAAAGCCTGTCTGTTGGTAAATATAAATATCCCGAATAACGTTCAGTTAGTTAAAAATTCAATGAATTTGTATCATACAATGTGTATATTTTTAAGCTTCATTGGCGAATGAATATACACTATTACATACTATTACGAGTAGGCTGCCTTAAATACTTAATATATAAAACAGAGGCAAAGTTGATATATTTTTATGTACAGTTTCGGATCAAATATTGTAAACTGTTTACCGTAGACCAAAAATACGAAAGGCTGTATGTAGGCGTGTTTATATTAGGATAAAATCCAAATATATTTCGTCGTGAAACTTTTACAAATAAGTATGGTAAAAACTCTTGTTCATTATAGTGTATCCGTCAATTAAATATGGCTGACATTTTTAATACAACTTTCTCGAACAAATAATATAGATTACTATTGTTACAGGTATATGTTATGATACTACTGAAGGTAATATACTACACTCACATGGAAAGTAGATACATTAAATACTTTAGGTTAAAGTAACATCAAATCAATGGTTATAAGTTAGCAAATATATGTGCACTATTATAACGTATGGCGTTAATAGTATACATAATAAGTAAATGAGATGAATAAAAAAATCTGGAGAAATTCAAAATAAACAGTTTTAAAACCTTAAAACGGACTTTTCCGCACGCAGGATATCTCTAACTCCAACTTGAGTGGCCGAGAAGAAATAAACCAACACATAAATGCACAATATGTGTTTTATTCGACAGTTTTACTTTTTTCATTGGCGACTGCTTCAGTGCCGTATCAATATGTCTGTAATCGAACGAAATTATTTTTCTCTCATTCATTCGTATATGATACAGGCAGAATATATGTTTTTTCGTTCAATGCAAAATCAGCAACGCGTTAAATGTTTATGTTTAAAATTTCAGAACGAACATAAACATTTACATCGTGCTTTCTCATGACCCATGGACAGGGTTGGGTGTGTCCTATCCACTTCAAAATCAACAAATGTCGTCTGGTAGACGTCCCTAATCAGAATCAGTCGAAACCCGATCGATCAGACACGATTTAATTGAGTGATCGTGCTAACAAAAAACATTCGCAGATAGTCCACCATTGTGCTTTCTCATGATCCATGAACGTGGTAGAGTGTGTTCTATCCGCCTCAAAATCAATAGGTGTCGTCTAAATATATTTATACATAAATAATAATAATAAATTGTTTCTACTAGATTATACATACATATAAATATAAAATGGTTTTACCAGTATTGACGGTATTCGATCTAGGATCGCTCTTCCATATAGACAATTATCGTTTAGAAATGCTATTAAAGTATAACATGAAACATCTAAGACATTGGTTTTTGAATAAATAAACAGTTTTAAAACCTTAAAACGGACTTTTCCGCACGTAGAACATCTCTATCTTGAAATTGAGTGGCAGAGAAAAAATAAACCAACACATAAATGCAGAATATGTGTTTTATGCGACAATTTTACTTTTTTCAATTTTTCTCAAATAGTCCACCATCGATCTTTCTTATGACCCATGAACAGGGTAGGATGTGTTCTATCCACCTCAAAATCAATAGATGTCGTCTGGTAGACGTCCCTAATCAGAATCAGTCGAAACCCGATCGATCCGACACGATTTAATTGAGTGATCGGGCTAACAAAAACAATTTCTAGAATAGCCTACCATTGTGCTTTCTCATAACCCTTGAATAGGGTGGTGTGTGTCCTATTGACCTCCACCTCAAAATAAATACTCGTAGGTGTCATCTAGGAGACGTCCCCAATCAGAATCAGTGAAAACCCGATCCATCCGACACGATTTAGTTGAGTTATCGTGCGCCATCGTGCTTTCCCATGGCCCATGCATAGGGTGGGGTGTGTCCTATCCACCTCAATATCAATTGGTGTCGTCTGGTAGACGTCCCTAATCAGAATCAGTCGAAGCCCGATCGATCCCACGCGATTTAGTTGAGTTATCGTGCTAACAAAAAGAATTTCTCAAATAGTCAACCATCGTGCTTTCTCATGTTCCATGGATAGGGTGGTGTGTGTGTCCTATCCACCTCAAGATCAATAGGTGTCGTCTGGGAGACGTCTCCGATCAGAATCAGTCAAAACCCGATTAATCTGACACGATTTAGTTGAGTTATCGTGCTAACAAGAAATTTTAATGCCGACGACATAACGACGACAACGACACCGACACGCACACAGACATACATGTTGTAAAAACTTTTCTTTATTGATTTTTAAGTCGAAAAACTAAATATAAACGCTTGAAATTTTTTTTTCCATTTTTCTTTACACGATTACATTATTTGTCCACTCTGATATAGTTGACTGCAGAAAAGTAAAAATTTGCCAATATGTATTTGCAATTACATGGATCTCAAACAACACGTTTTAAATTATTTAGTTCTTAACCCTCGTAGTCTTTCATGTGCTATATTTTTAGCTTATTTGGTTAATATATCTTTCAATTTATTTAGTTCTTAACCTTCAGAGTCTTTCATATACTATATTTAATGTTCTTCCGATTCTGTAAATTTTTACTTATTCTATAAAATTATTTCCAGTTTACTAACTCAGATAATCTATACTATATAATCATTATGCACATTATGTAATGCAGTAAAATTTAGTGTATAACTTTTTAGTATGACTTTAAAATATGAAACCATAAACATTTCTTATTGGTGGATCTAAAACGTCAGAACAGTCAATAAAAATTGTAACAAAGGAAAATAATAAATGGTTACAGACGTCAATATGAATTCATCTTATCATCTTCGATAAAATAAAATTTTCAATAAAATATTCAGGAAATGACTGCACCGAGAGAAGATATGATTTTTCCATTAAGGAGATAGTCCAAACTGCATTAACTCTTAAAATATGCTAAAGCTGCTACCTACTTCGACAGTAAATTGCTCTTCGATCGCCCACCTATAAGAAACGATATAGATTCTCACAACTTTGAAATAATTTGAAAGAAATAAATGGTGGCATAAATATAAAGTATGCAGTGCTTCCATAGGTTATCGTATTCTGCAGCATAGATGTGGAAGTACTCGCAGCTGGTGTTATATAGTGAAAATGCATCGTATACGAGAACATGTGAATATATTTTGTATTTTATTATAAATTTCTATTTATTATATGTTTTAATATAACATGAAATTTTCATTAAATTTTTAGCACCATCACCATGATTCTATAATACTCTAATACTCTAAAAAATGTCATTAATTTTTTAGAGTATTATCTCTATCATTCGATGGTGTCATATCTATCTGTGGGAATGACAGGAAGTCCATTTTTATTTTCAGCGAGAACTAAATCCTAACATGCAGAATTATTAACAATTGTTACAATCTGAAGGAGTGAACCTATTAAAGATTTCTATATAATAAAATTATACATATATGATTTATTTATCCTTAGAAAGAAACATAGTCATTGTCGTGACCAAATTTATTTAACCTAATAGATATTAGATGTTTGAAAATTATGTTAAATTTTGACAAATTCACTGGAGCGATTAAGTAATATTTGATATTTATCATTATTATTTTGTGTACTTAACACATTAATGTAATTAATAATATACCCACGTATATTTAGTAATTGCATTCATTTACAAGTACTCGTATAGTACATTTGAGTACATTTAGTAATTGAGTAATTGAGTACAACAAATAAGTATTAAATTGTTGTAGAAAACATTTATTTCTTGCTTTTTAGTTGTTACTTTTTTTTTTAATTTATTATAGTTCACACTTATTAACTTATTATACGCATCATTTATTGACCTCTGGAATTGTAGGAACTACATGTTCTTAGCACTTCTACTGATAACGTGAAGAAGTGAATTATTATTACTACATTTTGATAATAAAATACTAAGATATTGGAGTTAATTATTATTTTAGTTCTAGTCGATTCGACGATAGTATTAATTTATAATTTGCATAGCGACTGTAAACAGGGTAACAGCTTTTATAGGTACACCTTTATGTTCTGACATCGCTGTTACCCCGAGACGATATACACACGAGGGCAGATACAATCTTGTTCGCGTTAACGAAGAACTAGAACAAAAGTTAATAAAGTGCTAGGAGCAAATAATACCTCAGTATATATAATTAAGGAGGAAGTAGCACCCATGGGGAATGCGCCAGAGGAAGTTAGTTCGGAAACTTATAGCAGAATAAGTTTGTTAGACATTGTTTTAATTTTTCATTATTGAGCTGCTTCGTTGAATTGCTTCGTTTTTATATTATATATATTAATATATATATATATATATATATATATATATATATATATATATATATATATATATATATATATATATATATATTTCACGATTATACAATATTTCAGAGACGATTTGATAGTTTTTAATTCATATTGTATGTACTAAAATATTTTAAATCGACTCTTTAACGATTTCAAAGTGCATGACATCATAATTCATTATGGAATAAATAACGAAAAATAATAAAAAAGAAACTTCGTAATAGTTTTTAAAATTATTAGTGGAATAGCAGCATTATTTGTATTTTTCAATATTCGTATTGATCTAAATTCATTAACTATGTACTATTGTCACTGTTTAATTGCTTAGTGTAGGTTATCAAATATTATATTTTGTAGAATAGTATTTAACTAAGATTAAGGTAGCAATAAATAAAGAGCAATTGTTAAGAAATTGACAGATTAATGAACTTGACAGATTAATGGTGACGAGAGCAATACGTGAAGTTAGACAGACAAGAGAGAAATGATAACTTAGGTTAAGCTACCTTCCACTATAGTACTGCTTCCCTTAAGCAATTTCTTGTTAAGAAGAAAATTACGTGGTAATATTTGAATACTGAATATATAAGTTTTCATTTTAATATTAACACTCCCTCTAAATAAAAATTTTGTACACGTTTTTTTAATGTAAACAGATAATCGTTAGGATGATTCGATATTCTGGTGATGATTCCTCTCGATGTTTTCGACGTTTCTAATATTTAGCATCTCCCTCTGGTCCCCGAAAGCGACTCTTGGTAACGCGTTCGTGAGTATGTCGGCTTGCTGTAGCTTTTCTTTCATGACGCTCGAAGAGCCGAGAAAACTGCGTTGTCAACATTTTCCGCAGAAACAGGAGCCGGTGACGATCCGTCGACAACACACTAAACTTCACTGGACTGCAGTGTAAGCCCGGACGCCATACTGGTCGTGGCGCTGACGACAAGGCATCCCCCGGGGATCTGCCGCTGGCGAAGCGATGCCGCAAAACAAGGTGATCAAAAATTAAAAAAAACCGAGAAGAAGTCCCTGCCAGCGGGACTTAGAGGCGTCAGGATCCAAGGAGGTCGAGGGGAGCGAACCGCTGCCAGTCGCGCGGGTTTTGTTTGCGGGCGGCACTTATCTCTGGCGTAGAGATACTCGAAAGCGGAAGCAAAGCTCGGCCTAACTTCGTACGAGGGCCCCGGTCTATACGATGGGCTAGTAAAGAGTGGTAATCTCGCTCGACTTTCCGACAAAACCCATCAAGCCCATTACGCCTGCCAATTAATATTGGCGTGCAAAGTAACTCGCATTTGAAATTACCACGCGACCCAATTTTCGATTCATTTTAACTTAGAAATCCAAATTGTCTCGTTTTCCACGATGTTACTCATAAAAAAAATGTTTACTCTTGCACAAGGCGGAAAAATATTTCGCGTTTTCAATAATTTCTCAACACAAAATTTATTGCCGAAGGGTCCTGGGCCCACAACCTATTGAAGTAAGGTTAAGCTAGCAATAATTAAAAAGCAATTGTTGAGAAATTGGGAGATTTATTGTAAAGGAACTTGCCTTCCAAACTATACCTTCCTTCTGTTATAGTACTACCCCCTTAAGCAATTTCTCATAAACAAGAAAATTACGCAGTAATATGTGAATATTGAATACATAAGTTTTCATTTTAATATTAGCAGATAGGTTACCAGTTTTAAGGTGTGTGAGTATTTTTTTTATTTCGGTGTCGCTTAAAATTTGTTGTATTATATTTTTCAAACTCAGTTTATCCTTTTCTGTTATAGATATCGAGTAGAATAAAAAAAGGTGTGCAAGAGTTAGTAGTTCGCAACACCATTGGAATCTTGGATGTGGATCTTTTCGTCGGAAGTGCATACATGTTAAACTTGTGTGTCCGATTATTAAATTTTCCGTAATAACTTGTTCTACATGTCTATTGAAAAATTGAGAGATAATTAAACGTGTTATTAGAGATATGCTTCTCTATATTAATTCCCCGGAATATGTCTGTTGCCACACTTAAAACGTTAATTGTGTCACATCTAATCAGTTTCCGAGTTGATTGCGCACAAACAAATTACATAATACATTACGGCTTTAATCCATTACTATGGACGTCTGCGAACGAGAAGTGGTACTTCTCGCTACACGATAAGGTGGCAATACAACAACGTCACTCATACTATGGCTTTTAGGTGGCGGACTGGGTCCAGTATTGGGAATGTCATTGTATGTTTTGGGGTATTCCCTCCATTGGGGAATGTCCCTAATGGAGGGAATTCCCTTCCATGTACATAGGCGTATTTGTCCTCGTTCATATTTAAACTTCCTATCCATAGCCTGAAGTGCTATGCTAATTTTAGTATGCGCAAAACTTCAAAAATCTAAATTTCGAATAACAAATTCATTAAAAAACTTTGACAAATGTTTTTCTACTCTTTGACGATTTCAAAGCACTGTGTGTGGTGAGCGAAAAAGTATTATGAGTTTCAAAATACAGGAGAACATCAGTAATATCCTTCTTTTGGGTGACCATGTCAGGTCCCATTAAATCTCCAGTGTATAAATTTTTGCTACTACACCATATTTTTACTTGGAACTAAATCTCTTACTATGCTCCTCCGTGTTAATTCTCCGAAACATGTATGTTTCCACATTTAAAATGTTAACTATTTCACATATAATAAATCACAGTTGATTGAGCATAAACAAATACTTGAGTATAAACAAGTACTAAGATATATAGAGCAGACCAGACGAGAAGCTTTCCTAAGACACCATTTAGCATTGAAGAGGAAATTAAAGTATTCTTTGTAACATATAGGTGAATATAATTACTGCATAAAAGAGCGCCTAATGGGAAAGACAGTATTTAGTCTGGGAGAACTTTCGAAAGAATGTTTATTAAATACATTTTATGGAGCTGTGATCTGCGTCAAGATATCGACACCAGATCTAACTCTATGTACACTCATATATTCTCGATATTCATTCTGCAGAGGTCTCAGTGTGACTGTATAAATACCAGGCTATTTACTACACATCTCCTGGGTCGTCCTATATAGCAGTTTTGAGACTTGTTCCTATTCTTGACAAGCTGTAAGAGAAGCGTTCCCCTTATATTTCAATATGGTCGTACTTTTTTGCTTTAAACAATATGAATACGAATTAGCAGTCAGTATATACATTCATTATAAAATCTGTTTTACACCAAAATGTAGTGAAGTGTACACCAGCATCGTATATATTTTACCCCATTATTGGTATAAACATTTACACCAGCAGCGGGTGGCAAAATTTTACCATTGTTTACCGTTGTTAATTTTATGCTAAATTGATGTGTACCTATCCATGTGTACCTTATTCGGCGTGAATTTGATGTGAAATTTTACACGGACGTTCGAGCAGTGTAAAAATATTTATCAATTTAGGAGGCTTGACACGACGCTAGTAACTCGTACGAGTCACTGGGGCGAGTACTGGAGGCGAGTGTTTCACAGGAATAGTGGCGTCTACACGCTAAAATTGGCTTTTGACGTGTTGACGCCACTCGGTTTAGTGGCTATTTCCAGTTGTCGAGTTTTTTCGTTTCATATATTCATTTCTTTTACAATTCTTAATAAAGCTGATTCACGGGCCGATTTGTTTTTATAATTATTCAGGCTCATATTCCATAAATATTCTTCGTCTCTATACAGTTCCACAAATTTTAAAGTGGTATCTTCACCCCACTTAGCCATTTTAGAAACCTACACGCAACGATCAACTATTGCGAAATAGTTGATTGCGTTAGGGGTACGCCCTAACTAACTATCAACAACTTCAGTAGCACTAAACTAACCACTCGTATGTGTTACTCGAATCGTGTAAACGGTGCTAGTACGTTATACAGCCGAATATTGTGCGGGGGAAGTATTGGTGGGGGAACCAACTCGTTCCAGTAAATAGGATTGCTTTCTATTCGCTCGACTAGCATGGACACTAGCAGCGAGTACTCTACTGGAATACAGAACACCAATTTACACAAGGCGAGTACTAGAGTGATGTACTCGGTTTTAGTGACTCGTACGAGTTACTAACGTCGTGTAAAGCGGCTTTTATGTTTAAACAAAAGTTTATGTATAGGTGACGATTAAATAAATATCACTATTTTCTCCTGTCTTTACCTTTTCAACGAAATCGAAAATATACTTTAATTTGCTTAAAACAGAGTGTCCACATCGCAAAAATCCAACCCAGCCCAGGAAACCGTGTGAAATTAAATATTGATTCTGTTTTAATTCTCCTCGAGCTGACCAATTTGCATACTGTCGTTTAAACCAGAAAATCACGCAACTTCTACTAATTTGACGCGGAAAATGAAACACGTTGAGTCTTATTTATTAACGAATGTATTTACATAATAGCGGTGTATTAAGTTCCAGCTCGTACTCGTAATAAGACTGAGTATTCGTAATTTCACTTTTAGTGGTCATATGTGTGACATCATGTTAGCTATCACATGTTAATGTTTCAGCAAATGAGCCATTAAAATTAGTAGCTGCTTAGATATTTACCTGTTAATAGCAATACAAAGTAGAAAGGCGAAAAGGAATATATACTGTTGAAAATCTGGCTTACTGGCAATTTTACTACTTATGGATATGACACCAGTGTAATTGGTAACATTTTACTGCACTATGATTGTTAATTGTTAAACATTTTACGTATAAAGTTAATATAAATACACCACAATCTAATACACTTTACCATCGTGGGGTAGATTATAATCTATACGTGGAAACTATTCCAGAGTAGATCCATGTAGTCTTCACATTGACACATGACGCAATATGGTCGTTCATGATTTCTGAGTAACGAATTTCAGGAAGCAAATTAATTATATTAATCAATTTTATTCTATTTTTTTTGCCAAAATGATTGAATAATGTTTTGAATTTTATGAATCGCTATATGATTTCACCGATGTACATATACCTAATCTATTTGTGTTTCGCGAAGATGAATTTTTACATTAAAACATATATTCCATCTGTCATTGCTCGTTTATTGTCTGCTTATTATTTCATAATAATAATATATAATTTTTTTACAAGAATACTCCTAATTTTTTAGTTTCAGCTAGAACTAAATTTCAATACGAATTATTAACAACTCTACATACTTGAAGCAATTTACTTATCTATGAATAATCAATTTATGCCCACATAGTTTGTCTATCGTAAGATGATAGTGACATAGTCATTGTCATGGCCAAGCTTATTAAAGTTAATATATTAAATGTCTAAAAAATATGTTAAATTCGTTAAATGACTTCATTGAATAGGTAATTAAGTGACATTTTATATTATTTGCTATTCTTATTGTCCACGTATTAATAATAATATTCCAAAGTCGTTATATTCTGCTTCATTCATTGTATATTATGTATAGTAAAAGGTGTTAAATTAAAATAAAGTTTACATCTAAATGTCGTGAACTTTACATCAAACATTGTGTTGATTTTATTCCATTATTGTTATGAAAATTCCCATAAGCGAATGGTAAAACTCTGCCATGGCCGTATGGTAGAATTCTACCACGATTTAACTTATATATGTCACCTGAATCATTAAAAATAATATTTTTCTAGAGTACGGAAGTGTTTTTGCGTCTATTCACTTTTGCTACAGATATTCCACCAGTTCATACAAACTGATTGGACTTCTTTAGATTCGTTTAGTAAAATCCTATCTTTGTTCTAGAATTCTCTATCTTTACTCTGCATTTCTTTGAAGTCTGAACGTATAATTTTGAATGACTAAAGAGGTCCAATTAGGCCTATCAACAATATGTGTTTCTTATTTAAGAATTCTTATGTGACTAAATACAAAAAAATGTTGACTTGAAAATTGTTCAAATAAGACTTTATTTCAAAATTTCCTTCATATAATTTCTTATTTTGAATTTTATTTTAAGGTTAAAAGTTTTAAGGTTAATAAAATTCTATAATTATAACTAGACTAAGGTTAAAGTGTTCTAAACATACTTACAACTAACTGAAAATGAAATAGATTTAATGACAATTAGATCACCGATTTAATTGTGCTCTCGCTATTATTGGTAGAATCGAGTTATTTTAGCATCCCTCTGGTTATCAGTAAATTGGAATATATCATTATCTGGCAGCTAGATTGGGGAAATCTAGATGCGATAGTCAAATTATAGTAGAACATGCATTACACATAAATAATAACAAACACGTATTGTAACTGTTTGATTATTCGAATAATATATACGTGATATTTAAATTATAAATTAATTAATGCTCCTTATTTGACAGGAATAACATTTATAGTACTTAAATATAGTCTCTTATAGACGGACGGTTTTATTTTTTGTTTCACTTTTAATATATATTCTTCACATAGTATTTGTGAATAGAATCTTTCAATAAGGACGCTCGATTTTTAAACGTAAATAAAACAAGTTGCGTGTGAGATGTCCACTCAATTTGTTTTTATTGCAAATAATATTTTATGGCGTTAAGTATGGAATATAACGTTGTTTAAATATCCGCCGCGACTTGGTGGCACGTAGATCACATTTTCGATGACTTTGTCGCGTAAATCTGGCTGAATTTGCTGGATGGTGTTCGTTGTGCTGACTTTGAAGTCGTAAATTGTTCGCGGTTTGTTCGCATAGATTTGCGATTTAAGATAGCCCCGATGGAAGATGTCTAAGGGTGTTAACCAGTTCACGTCACTGCTGCGCGAGGTAACCATACCTTCAAATCGCCCGTGCAGAGTGTCCATCGTGATATGCGCTATGTGATACGTAGCGTAATCCTGTTGGAACCACATGTCGCCAGTTTCGTTTTGGAAGAAGTACGGACCGATGATGCCGCCAGATCAAAATCCGCAACAGACAGTACTTTCTCGAGATGTATTTGGTGCTTGTGTATCTCATATGAATTGGAATCGCCCCAGATCCGATAATTTAGCTTGTTCACATATCCATTCATCTAAATACGGGCCTCGTCGCTAAATATGATTTTTTTGTCGATATTCTGGTCAACTTCCAACTACTCCAGAGCTCAATCAGCGAACACACGGTGTTGTCTGAGGTTATTTACCTTAAGTTCCTGGGTCAGTTTTATTTTATACGGGTATAGACCAAAGTCCCGACGAAAAATTCGACAAGTTAAAGTCGCAGAAAGGCCAAGTTCTTATGAACGACGAGAAGTTAATTGCCTCGGGTTTTCCTATACACAATCACGCACAGCAGCGATGTATTCAGCAGACCTTGCGCTTCGGTGACGTACGGGTGTTGGCTGATTATTTATCAAACCATTTGACTCGAATTTGGCCACTAAACGTTGAATAGTAGACTCGGCGGGACGGTTGTGGCGACGATAGAAGTCATATAATGTGCTGAAAGTTTCTCGAACGGAGCACTGACTTGTACACTTTGTTGAACGCTATAACCTTTCATGGTGATTTTTCATGCACTACTGAACAATTGACAATAAATTTGGCGGATGTTGCTTTAACAAAATGGACGCTATAACCTAATAAATTTCGAGCGTCCCAATTGAAAGACCCTTTACAACTTTTTTTTGTACATATGTAACATTGTTTCTTTCGTTAAATAAGAAATAACATTTATCCTAACAGGATGACTATTTATGGTGGACTGATTACAGTGATTACCTACAGTAAAGAAAATCATTTATGTCAGACTGTGTCTTAATGACATAAGTACATACATTTTCTTGTGTGGCAGCTAATTAAAAGATAACATAATTTTTTTTAGTCTGAGGAATGTACTTCCTACTGTTGAATAGCTTTCATCTAATTCATATCTCTTTCACTTCCTCCATAATATTTCCTTGGTAACTATTGGCTTCTATTCTTGGAATATTAACACACACTTTGAATCGAAGGACCTTGTTTATTGTTTAATATCAACAATTAACGAGGCAACATCTTGTATTGTTCGGGTTCGGGTTGCAAACGTTCTCGCCCTTGGCAACAGACTGCCGTTTTAAGCGGTCTTGGACGTTGCGCACGCATTATAGGCTTATCATGCAATATACAAAATATTTTCAACAGTAACGATAAAAATAATACCTATAATAATATATAATAATTTCATTTCTAAACTAAATGAAAATAAACTAAAAACTTCAAAAAAAGCTCCTCGATACATTTATTGTACTTGTCAAATATTATTATCTTAGTCAGTTGAACTCATATAATTGTCAATGGTGTACCACTTACTTGCAGGAAACAAGTAACATTAATGCTTTTAGAAGTTTTAAAAATAAAAGCTTAAAATTCGAGACTTCAAAGAAAGGCGAATTAAAATATTTGAGCCAGAAAAGGCATTTTTTTACGAATGAGTAAATACGAAAAATGCTTATTTACTTTTACTTTACAAAATTAGAAATACTCTCCTAAAAGAACAGCAGAATCCCTAATAAATTAACAAGGTAATTACAGTTATTTGTTATGTTCACTGAAATATATGGTTTTACTAAAGTAGTAAATACAGGATGTGCCAGAATATCTTATTGATAAATATAAGATGTCCAAAATATTAGCTAGTTATGAACTTAAAACTGTTTTATTTTTTCAACACTTAAAAATTATCTTCATTTCACACTCCTTTCTATTTTCTTATACTTAAAATTAATTCCCACTTAATATTTTAACAATCATTCTTCAGAAAAAATAATTTTTAAATCAATTTTGTCTATATGACTTATCCTAAGTTGATTACATACTTGCCTCTCTCTTAGTTGCTTAATAGAACAAACAAATAGATAGAAATTACAACGTAATTACTGAGAATTATGTAAAATGTAGTTAAATTTTTGATAATTCAAGGCTGTCTCTAATGTGAGTCTAAATACAAAACAAAATCATTTATTCTCTTTCTTCGCATAACGTAACTTTGTGAAGTGTACAATTATTCAGTTTGTATATTCTAGTTAGAATCATTTTATGATTAATTTTTCATGGGATTACTTTGTGACTGATTGTTGTGACTTAATTGTGATAAAATATTATTTAGTAGAAATAACTATTATGATATGTTGTTAATATAAAGATTGTAGAAATAATTCTTGTGAAGCAACTCGGCCATACCAAGAACGTTTCTCACAACAGAACCATCTATCAGAAAGGAGTTTGTTTTTTAATATTGATCAGAAAATGTGTCCGGAAAGTCCTTCCCCACTTTAAAACAGGAACAATATAGGCGATGAGTTAGAATTGAGCTAACCGCAAGCAATGTTAAATTAAAAATATTTATTCGAACGGCTGTTGACGGAATTTAAGGAAGTAAAATCGCAAGATATTAAGGGAATACTTTTAAACTCTAAGGAATGGATTGTTATCCACGGTATTAAACCGCGGACTATGATTTATTGCTCTAATTGCAGTTATAATGCAGGAGAATTCAAAAGTTTTGGATATAATTTATTAGAATGAGTCGTGTTGTTTCCATAATAATGGTATCATAAATATGCATAACGCCCATAATTGGCCAAACAAAGCCCCCACTGGATTTAGCAAATGCGTGATTAATAGTTATAGGTTTGGTGTGCATGTAATGGTCACTTAATTAGGCCACATTTTTATGAAGGTACTTTCACAGGAAACCTGAATGTTCTCATAAATATATTGCTGGAACTTATACGAGATATTTCTTTGGAGGAACGGAATTTAATGACCTAGTAACAACATGGTGCCCCTCTCTATAATTCACGGATAGTGTCTGAGCTTTTAAATAAACGTATTGTAAAATAGATCCCCAAACCGTACGCCACTAGATATCTCCTTGTGGGGTCATGTCGTTACTGGAGTAGGTTGGAACATTGGGTGTGAAGATAATACTGACTTAGTTTTCCACGAAACACCATATACTACACTAGAAGCGCATTTCACCAACAAAGTTGTCATAATCTGGAAATGATTAAAACTAGTGTTAATCATCCCAATGATGATTAACACTAGTTTTGCCAACCTTGTTGGCGAAACGTGCGTCCAGTGTAGTGTATAGTCTTTTGGCGTCTTGTGAAAAACTAAGTCAGGATTATCTCAAAGAACTCGCGTATACATTTTTTGAGTGTGAAAGACCCTGAATCGTGAGATTTATAGACGTATACCAGTGAACTGTGTCTACCAGTGACGTATAGCCGTATACCAGTGAATTATTTTGAATCTTGTATAGTGTGCAAGGGGCAATATAGTTATATTTATATTATATTTGATAGAATTCCGCTCCAGTCGTTACCAATAACAACTATTATGTTTAATTTCTTATAATATGCAAAATACGTGTTTGTCTTTCAGTGGAAAAAAATATGAGTTACTTAATTTTCTAAAATATGGAAAACCAGCTTATTTAAACATAAACATACTTAATATTTAATAAAAATATTTATTATGTTTCAATATATTGTGTCCATATAACCAAAAATATTAAGTACGTTATATATACTAACTGTATTCACAATGAAGTGGGGATTTATTTTCAGTAGAAAGGGATAAAAAATAATTTTTTCAGGGATGAAAAAAGAATGTTGAGGGTGATTTCACAGGAGTCGAAAAAAGTAAGTTTTTAAGGCTTTTTCCAGCATGGTGTTTTGATACAGTTTAAAGTAGTTTTTTGACTCATCTCTGTATATTATCAAGTAACGAAGATATTGACTCTAAATCATTCTGTGATATCCGGTATATGTATATACATATTTTTGATTCTCGATTATTGTTATTATTATTAAATATTAATAATGACAATAATCGAGGATAATCCCTTTAAATAACAAGTTACATAGTAATATAAATCTATAATTGCGGAAATTATTACATCACTAGATTTTAATTACCTCTAAACAATATTACATAGTTATTTTCTGTTAGTTTAAACCCCAAACATATTAATGGACACATTATATATATTAAAATATTTTCGTCAATTTGCTTAGTTTGAAAATTTATGTTGTTTCTAGTATAATTTTATTTCCTACATATTTCTGCAATATTATTCATATTTGGAAATTGATAATTACTTTCTATATATTGTTTTACTATGTCGGTTGGTAGATAATTTGGTATACGGTTTTAGTGTGTTGGTAGGTTTAAATTAAAAATAAAAGATATTTGGGGAAGAAAATATAAAAAAAAATCATCAAACACCTAGTAGACTTTTCACAACTTTGATATTTAAATTATATAACCCTCAGAGTCCTTACTAAGTTACCCTGAAAACTCCCCCTAGGGGCTGTAAGACCTTGCAGTTAGTGGGGGGGCCTTGTGGGCTGGGGGCGCTCTAAGGGTTCATACCTGTATGAATGAAGGCACCCCTTTAAGTAGGGGTTGCCCAAGCGGATGGGAGTATGAATAAGGCGGCCCTGGTAAAGGGCCCGTCCATACGAATGAAGGGATGTGGCTTGGCAGCATCCCGGGTATGAACCCTTCTTGAGTTTACTCAAGGGGGGGGCGACAAACCCGGTTCACAACTAAGAAACAGCCCTCCATTCAGCCTGGTGAAACTGGATGGGTATGACACACCCTCCTAATCCGATGGTGTGAGATACCGAGCCTATCGGACTGGTTGGCTCTCAGGGGATACCGAGAGTCGCTATCGGTGCCTCAGGAGCATCTGGTGCAACTCCTGTGTATTTAAATCGCCTTACCCCCGCATGCGGGGCTCTGCGGGGGTGGACCTGTATTTCCTTAGCCACTCGTGGGACCAAAAATGGAACCAGTCCATAAAGAAAAAAGCTTGGAGGATAAGGAGGTCGAAAGCGGGCCTGTACCGCGGACGCCTCCATCCTCCCTGCCAAGCAGTTGCTCCATCGCCGACACCCAGGTCACACTCGGGACCTTGCCTTTGATCTCTATTGAGGGAAGGGGCGAGGGAAATCTGAGTAAACCGGGGGACGAAAGTGGGGCAAGTGCTAAAAAACGAATGAGCGGAAGCCAGCGAAGGAAGCTGGCTAAAGCTAGACGCGAGGGAGCAACTCCTAGGAGTGTTGGCGACCTCAATGATGATGATGTTCCTAGCCCGTCTAAAATGGGACCAAAAATGGAACCATCAATCCATGAAAGAATCTTGGAGGATAAGGAGGTCGAAAGCGAGCCTGTACCGTGGACGCCTCCATCCTCCCAGACAAGCAGTTGCTCCACCGCCGATACCCAGGCCACACTCAGGACCTTGACCTTGGCCTCTATTGAGGAAAAGGGCGAGGGGAATCTGAGCAAACCAGGGGACGAAAGTGGTGCAAGTGTTAAAAAAAAGAATGATTCAAATTATTCAGATTAACTTGCATCGAAGCAAAGATGCCTCTTCTATTCTGCAGAGGAGTCTTGCTAAGATGCACACAGGGATAGCACTCATCCAAGAACCTTGGGTGGTGCAGGGATCTATAAAGGGACTGGGAAATTTTCTCTGTTACAGGAGTAGTAGTACCAACAGACCCAGAGCCGGCATCGTAGTGAAGAACATTAGCGTCACACCCCTGTGGAAATGGTCCACAGGGGACCTAATGGCGGTAACTACGATGCTTTAAAATGTAGGTAGGGTGGTTATAGCGTCAGCCTATCTACCATATGACAGCAGGGACAATCCGACACCAGAGGTGAAGGAACTTGTGGACTTCTGTCAAAAATCCGACCTGCCTTTGCTGATGGGATGTGATGCGAACTCACACCATATGGTCTGGGGTAGCACGAACACCAATAGCAGAGGTATGGAGCTCATGGAATATCTGGTAAGTACAGAGCTAGATATTTTAAATGTGGGAAACACACCCACTTTTCATAACGCTATAAGGGAGGAGGTAATTGATATTACCTTGGGCCCCAGACACCTGGCGGGATACGTGCGGAACTGGAGAGTCTCGGATGAACCCACACTCTCGGATCACTCTGCCATTAAGTTTGATTTGGGAGTGGGGGAGCATGAGGAGACGAAATGGGTCCGCAACCCCAGATTCACAAACTGGGAGCAGTTTGAATCGGATCTTCTAGTAACAGTTCGGGGGATCCCCTCCAGAATTAGTGAGAGGGAAGTACTGGAGGTGGCAGCCTCCCGACTGAGTAGAGGATTGATAGAAGCTTATGAAGGGAATTGTACACCTAAACGAGCTAGGCCGAAAGGCCAGGTAAGATGGTGGAACAATAAGCTGGAAAACCTTAGATGTAAGGTAAGGAACCTTCTCAAGGGAGCCAGAAAACGTAACAGCCGTACAACCTGGGAGGACTATAGGACTGCCAGGGATCAGTATAGGGCTGAGGTTAGGGAAGCCCAAAGAAGTAGTTGGGTTTCTTTCTGTAATGAGATAAATAAGGGAGCTGAGGCAGCACGGCTGAACAAGATCCTAGCCCGCAGCCCGGAAGCGATATTGGGATCGCTCAAGCTCCCTAATGGTAAATTCTCGGAATCGGATGAGGAAACCTTAGACCATCTCATCAAAACACATTTTCTGGGCTTTTATATACCGGAGAAGGGAGACATTTCCGACCTGCTAGTAGGGGCACATAGGACCTAGGCGGTAAACCGAGAGGGGGACGACAGGGAACTTGTGAAGGGGATAGTCTCACCGGCTAAGACGAGGTGGGCCTTGAGGTCCTTTGATCCATATAAATCGCCTGGACCGGACGGCATTTATCCGGTACTTCTGCAGGAAGCAGAAGAGATAATCCTCGGTCCACTCATAAGGATCACCAGGGGCAGCTTGGCACTGAAGATGGTCCCGAAAGTGTGGCTAGACACAAGGGTTGTTTTTATACCTAAACCGGGCAAAGTCGGATACACGTCCCCTAAGGACTTTCGGCCGATTAGCCTTACTTCATTTTTATTAAAGACGGCGGAACGATTAGTTGACAGGTACCTTCGGGATACTGTCCTAATAGAGAGGCCGCTTCAAGGGAGCCAGCATGCTTATCAAGCTGGTAAATCAACAGAAACAGCTCTGGATAAGGTTGTGTCATCGATACGGTCACAACTGGACTCCGGAGGATACGTTGTCGGCACCTTCCTTGATATTGAAGGAGCCTTCAACTTTACATCCAGGGAAGTGATTAGCGGAGCACTAGGCAGATGCTACACCCCCAGAATAATCGCTGAATGGATAGACCATATGTTGGGAAACAGACAGCTTACTGCCAATAAAGGCAAGACTACCATCGAGGGCCGGGTCGACTCGGGATGTCCACAGGGAGGGGTATTGTCTCCCCTTCTGTGGTGCCTAGTAGTAGATGAGCTGATTGAAAGGTTAAATAACTACCAAGTAATTGGCTATGCCGATGACTTAGTAATAATAACGAAGGGCCCTT
The DNA here is from genome assembly GCA_037954035.1 of Rosalia funebris. Classification (NCBI taxonomy): domain Eukaryota; kingdom Metazoa; phylum Arthropoda; class Insecta; order Coleoptera; family Cerambycidae; genus Rosalia; species Rosalia funebris. The sequence continues at coordinate 15,828,482 of JAZFAV010000002.1, forward strand.
TCCTGGAGCCGATTCTCGATATAATGCAGGGAGGTTTAAATACGGTTGGGAATTGGTGCAGGGAGAGGGGACTCTCGGTCAATCCCTCTAAAACTGAGGTGATGGTGTTCACCAAGAAATATAAGTGGAACAAAACATGTCCGCTGAAACTTGGTGGCCAAGAACTAAGCTATAATAGCGAAGTGAAATACTTAGGAGTAATCCTGGACGGTAATCTGTCATGGGGAAAACATCTAAGTCACATATGTTCCAAGATCACAGCAACACTTTGGCAACTGAGAAGAGTCATTGGTAGTAGCTGGGGCTTGAAACCGGAAACCATGAAATGGATGTATGAGGCAATTCTCAAACCCAGACTGACGTATGCAGCACTAGTCTGGTGGGAGAGAGCCTGTTTAAAGTCGGAAGCCAGCCGACTTAACAAGTTAAGAGGATTGATTCTTAGAAGTATAACCGGAGCCTCAAGATCAACACCGATCGAGGCGATGGGGATACTGACGGGGATACCACCTCTTGATGTCATCCTGAAAGCGGAAGCCGCAAAGGCAATGCACAGGGTGGGAAACATGAATAGGAAGGTAAGGGACCTGAATAGACTCTCAAGAGAGCTAGCTGAGGAGGGACTCCTATGGATGCCCTCTGACAGTACAGGTGTCTACTTCCTGTTTGACAAGAAATATAAGATCACCCTCACCAGTAAGACCGACTGGATGGAGGGTCGAGCTGGATTGCCGCTCAATGGAGACATCTGGTACACGGATGGAGCCAAGAGTGGGAATAAAGCGGGTGCGGGGGTGTATAGACGACGCGACGGGATAGGTAAAACCTTCCCCTTGGGCAAATACACTACCGCACTCCAGGCCGAGCTAGTTGGAATTACATACGGTGTTCTGGGGGCGGACCAAAATTGGACCCAGGAGAAGGTATGTATCTGCTCGGATAGCAGGGCGGCGTTGGCAGCCCTGAATTCAGCAACGACAAAGTCGAAGCTGGTCTATAATTGCTATGAAGCATTGAACCACTCGGCAGGGAAGGGACCGGTGGAACTCTTATGGATACCTGGGCATAATGGCATTAAGGGAAATCTAATTGCAGATGACCTTGCCAGACTAGGGACCAGGGAAAACCTCTATGGACCAGAACCTGCAGTGGGAATAAGTCGGAATCTGATCAGAGACCGCATCAATGGCTGGGCAAGAGATCAGCACAATAAAAGATGGAGAGGAGTAACGGGTTGTCGAATAACCAAACTCTTCATCGAATACTCAGAGATTGTGAAATGGGCCCAAGAATTCATTAAATTGAACAGGCACAAAGCCAGAACTCTGGTGGGAATCATAACGGGCCACCATAGTAGCCTGAATGCATATAAGCACAAGCTGAGGCTGACTGATAGCCTGGCCTGCAGATACTGTAAAGAAGACGAGGAAACCTCGATTCATCTTCTTTACACCTGCCCCGCACTGGAGGAGAAGAGGTATCTTATATTAGGGACCCCTGTTATCCTAGAGGAGGCGAGGCTTAAGGCGGGGGACGTGCCTAAATTGCTCCTTTTATGGGATAGCATTTTTGGATAATGACCCGGATAAGAGGGGATCGCCAAGGGACTACCCATGCGATCAGTGGCTGATGAGGCCAAAACCTATATAATATAATAATAATAATAAAATACCCTGAAAATATAACTACCGTAATATTTTTTTAAGTTACAATTTTTTTTAAGAGAAAATACAAGATTTCTTTGGAAAAAATTACCGCGTCTTTAGTAAGGTCATTATAACCTTGATATTCACAACAGGCAACCCTTAGAACCTTTTATAAGTCACTTTGAAGACAAAACTGCTTTAGTTATTTATTACAAATGCTCCGAATTGTTTATAAAAAAATACTAAAAATATATGAGATTTATAGGGAGGACTACTCCCTCACTAGACTATCTACAACCTTAATATTTACGAAGGACAACCCTTAGATCCTTTACTAAGTCACTTTGAACACACAACTGCCGTAATATTTTTTTAACGCTACTAGATTTTTATGAAGAAATACTAAATTTCTACAGAAGTAAATTTAACAAAAATCACCACACCCTCAGCAGGCTTTCTGCAACTCTAATATTCACTATAAGCAACCCTAAAAGCTGTTACTAAGTTATTCTGGAGACAGAATCGTCGTATTATTTTTTTGTGCAGAGGCTACGATGTTTTTAATAAAAAAATGGTAGACTATTAAGAAAGAGAATTAAAAGGGAACACACTCTTAGTAGGCTTTGTATAACTTTATTCTCAACAGATAAGTCTCTTTACTAAGTTTTTCTCAAGACAAGACCAGCGGAATATCTTTTATACAAATTCTACGATTTTCTTAATGAAAAATTTACTTTAATGAAAAAAATTTTAAGTAAGAAAATCAGAACACCCTTAGTAGATTTCTTGCAACCTCAAAATTTACTCCAGTATCAATATTTACGACAAGTAAATTTCAGAGCCTTTAATAAGTCACCCTCAAGGCAAAATTACCAAAATATTTCGTTTATAAAGATTACGATTTGTTTAAGAAAAAAACATTTTTAGGAAAGAAAATTTAAGAAATCACCACAGCCTTAGTAAGTTTTCGACAACCTTGATATTCACGATGGATAACCCTTAGGGCCTTTACTATGTTACCGAGAAGATAAAACTACCCTAGTATTACTTTATAAACGCTACGATTTGTTCAATGAAAAAATACAAAATTTCGGGAAAAGAATTAAAACAAAATACTTCTAGTAAATATGACATCTAAAGAAATAAACAAATATTAAATAGATCCAAAACTTCAGCAATTCCTATCAAGTGTCTGCTAGTGAAGATTCAAGAAATTGATCGTAATTATCTAAATATCCTTAATACTATTTCTTCATCATTTCCAATATTAAGAGATTTAAAGATTCATATTTTTCAAATACATAATTAAATAAACTCAACAATGGTTGAATCATGGTATACATATAATTTAATATTAATTCTGTTGCAATTCTTTAATATTAAAAGTAATGAGAAAGAGTTATAATTTGTAACTAATATTAAATATTGACTTCTCAAACGTAAATACAAAAAATTACGTCATTAAGCGTTATAAAACATTCATAAGCAAGTTAAGCATGGAATAGTAAATTTAGTTTTTTTGTATAAACCGAATTTAAACCGTTTAATTTTCGATGGTAGACGAAAACGAAAAATGTCTATAATGATTTAAATGGAAATCCACAAGAAGTGAATAAGCCCACAAATGGCAATGTATTAAAGATATATACCGAAGGGTTAGAGTTTTTTTGTGCCTCGTAATAAAGATGGAAGGATCCTTATTAAATCCACGCAACGAAATTTAGCTGACTCACTCCCTGTAAATACACATAAACTGAACACAATATGATGAACTATATATAGATCGTCTATCTCCGTCGGTTGTTTACGCAAATATCCTGTTTTTCCCCATCCTCTGTTTATTATTTCAACCCCCAGTCAAGCTTATATCAATACCTTAATAAACATTGAGCGGTCTTAAACCATCAAAACTAACCTCTACCTCGTCCCGTGGAAATGAACTTCGGTATAGGAAGATACTGGAAATTTATACTTATGTTTTATGTTGGTTTCTACGAAAAATCAATTACCATGTGTTGGAATAGATACATAACAAGAATTAAGATGAATATACATTATGTCCAATATAAGATAGCACAGTCTGAGCATCTTGGAAATGGTATGAGATTTGCTTATGAGGAAGAAGTTGCATATTTAGGATACTATCCCAGAGATCTTAACCAATCTCAAGAATAATTTTTCGTTCTTGAATTATCTTGAAAGAAGTAAATTGAAGTTTGCCTATAATTTTTTCACGTGATTATAAAAAATATGGATATTCAAAGAAAATAGCGTCATTGCACTTTGTAGTAGACTTAGCAATGATATTTTCGGCCACCAACGTTTTCAACTTTTCATGTTTGTGAAAGCCGATCAACTGATTTTTTTTAAAACGGACTAAATTGATTATATATGTTATTAATCTATGGAGCCTATAGCAAAGATAGTTAGAAGCTGCGTAATTAAGGTACTACTAGGAGTCTTAACTAATCTTAAAAATTATTTTTCCTTTTTTGAATTATTTCGAAAAAAGTAAATTGATGTTCAGTTACAATTTTTCTCACGTTACTATAAAAGCCATGGAAAGACAAATAAAACCACCACTTATACTCTGTAATAGACTTTAACGTGGCGATGATATTTTGGTTTCTCGACGTTTCGTGTTACTGGAACCATTATCAACTTCATATTTTTGAATACAGACTTTTTACGAACGAGTTTCTGAAGAGAACTGTATTCTGTAACATTTATCACTAACTTTCTAAAAATTGTTTTCTTAGACTGCCTTCTTTCTGGGTATAATACCTATCAAGTTACAAATTTTCAGTAGAAACACAATTTCGGTGGTATAAAATGTGAATCTCACATTTTCTAAAAATTTGGTTAAAAGTCTGTACATGTATCATAGTAGTAATACAAAAATTAGATTGAGCAAATATATTATATAAAGAGCAGAATAATAAATTTCTTCGTACGGATAACAAAGGTTTATTTCTTATATATTTCTTAACTTGCTAAATTGCATAATCGTTTTCCTTAATTTTTTCTTTATCTAACCTAACCTATAGTCATGCTAATGTAATTAGCATTAGCATGACTATAGGTTAGTTATTATCGTAACTTATCATGTCATTCCTCTTACCAGAATCACCCTGAATGTATTAACTAAATTTAAGAAAAATGCGCAACTAAAAATAAAACTTGACAGGTCCGGGAGTTTTTCCCAAAAGTTATTCTTTGAATTATTAACGAATTTAGTCATTACTTTACGAAAGTACTATATATAACGATATTAATGGAGGCAGTTACTTACTAATTTGCGGATTCGAAGACGAATCTTTGACAAAATTGTTTGCTAAATGAGGCAATAAAAGAGTGTGTGGCAGTAGAAGAGAGATAACAATGTATAGGCTTTGAGAATACTCTGGGTATTTAGTTTAGTGGCCAACACAGCATTTATTCTATTCTACAATATGGATACTATAGACTCCTGTAAAAGTGTCTGTAATAATGTCATTCGTACTATGATTCGTGGTGGAGAACTGGGTCCCAATATTGGTAGTGGCGTTGTATATTTGGATTTGGTTAATTTGGCATCCCTCTGACTGTTTGTCCTCATCTCTATGCATAACCTTTTCCTCTGGTATGTGAGGCTTTATGGGACGAACGTCCATTTCTGTGTGTCGAAAACTAATAAATCGGCTGTGCGCGTAAATTTGTTCAAATCAGTATTCAGATTTAGAGAAAATTTAAGTCACACTTCTTTATGGTAAGTCTCGATAGACTAAGGCTCTTCGTCCACCGGTGCAACGCAATGCAACGTCATTACAACCCAACTTCTTTAGGACAGTTGGACGAGAGTTGTGTTGCACGTTCTTCGTCCACCAAACGCAACTCTCCTGCGACTAATGGTCAACTCAAAAGTTCTTATATATATATCAAACTCCTTGAGGATGGCAAAGTGCATTATTCGTAATATAATTGTTGCATAGTGGTACTTGAGGAGGCTTTAAAGAAGGCGTAAATTTTGGATTAATCCTTTAATTTGCGAAAATTAAACACGTTTAGCTTTTGACTTAGCGCGAGATCATGAAAAATACGAACAAAACTTCAGAGAGTTCTATATAATGTCCAGATTCTAATAATTCAAGGAGCTGGTTAGAAAACTTCTCCCAATAATCAGAAAGAGACACACAAACAAGAGAATATGTATCGCAGTAGAAGAAAGGCTCAGTGGAAGAAATGTAGCATTGAACACGAGTTGCACGAGCGTAGGCACGCAACTGATAAGTGTGTTGATAAAATGTGGCGCTTCAGTCGCGTAGGTGAACGAGAAAGTACACAATAGCAAAGATCTAACTCTTAACCAACTCCCACCCAACGCTCATGTGACATTTTTTTGAGTTAGACCTAAATAATGAATTTATGTCAAATTTGCTATTCATCACAAATATATCCAAATACAATGGTCAATTGTTACCAACAAAGTCGTTTCAAAGCTGTAATAGAATTTATGATGTATATTTCGCATGTGCAGTTCATGCATTCCCATGAATATTACCGATAAATTCATTAATGAGATAGATAAAATTGCATTAAAAGGATATTAATTTTCGTAGAATTGCGCCGTTAGTCATTAATCAGCCGGTGTTGGTGCAATTAGTCTCTAATTAACGCCAGTATAATTCAGATCGTTTTAATTACAGAGTTGTATAGGAAAGGGAGCAACCCCGACTGCGTTTTTCGTTACTCTCTGATTTGATTTATACGAAGTATTTTATGGCAAAATGTTGATCTACGTCACGTCCTTCAGTTAAGTGAATGAGACATTGATAATACTAATTACAAGAGGGTGTTTGATATTAATTTTTATATCTTCTTATTTAAATTCATAATTTATTTTCGCAGTTTTCAATAGAACAAAAAAACTCGTTTAAACAAGAACTTTTTATATGGATTTCCTAATTTCACGGTCAATGTTAGCAATATTTTTCACTAAGCATTTAAATATACACTAGGGTAACAAAAATGTCATACATATACTTAATTTGAAACGAATTATATTATAACAATTAATAATCGTACTCCATACGTATTATGTTCATTATGTTAATATTTTGTTGAATCTTCTTTCTTAGAATACAATGTTTCAACTCTCTCTGTCTCTTGTGGTGTTAGAGTGTATTTTGTTCTTGGAGCAGATTTCCTATTCTTTAACCACACTAGTTTTTAACACTTCTATATTCATTGGCTTGATAGGTCACTTACTCATTTTGATTTGAAGAATTCGTTAGATATTCTCGATGGGATTCATGTCTGATAATTGATCTGGTCAGAGCAGAAATGCAAGCTATTTTTCATTTTCCGTGGTCGATTTTGCAGCTAGATGCTATGCTGCTCTGTCTTTTACAAAAACGTAACGTTCTTATATCATATTTTATAAAAAAAAATAGTAAAAGTTCATCATTTGATATTTCAATATATTTGTTACATTGATGTTCCAGCCAAAGAATATAGAGAGAGATATGCGATAAGAATATTATGGTAATGTAAGTTCATTTAAACACTTTGTAGGATTATTAAGAATACTCTTTGAAATCCTTTTTAGGTGGTCCTGGTCTCCTAAACAACTATTGTTGTTTTTTACGCCTCTTGTATTGTGCTATATTTCTATTTATTGTTGATAAAGGTGGATGTAGATTGCGTTTTGTATAGCACCTCTTTCAGAGTGTCCCACAATTCGTCCTCGCTTAAATTTATTAGCTCCTACGGACGCCCCTCATAGAGATTGATATTAGAAAAGTACGGTTTATACATTTTGATACATCATAGTAAACATACCATAACTCCACTCCCACCCTTTCAATTACGTAAATAAGTTTTATTTAAGTAAAGGCCCATGAACAGAAAAACTTCCTAGCTAACCTAACTCAATGTACTATTGAACTTCAAGAAATTATAGTTCATGGATATATTTCAACCCTATTTTTCAAAATACGCTTATATTTGTGAAAATGTAAATTCGGAAAGTTATTATAGTAATATTATTTTGTGGATTGTTTGAAATACATAAAATGGAGTATCGATAATGCATATCCACAAAATTGAAATCATAATTTGTGAAAACAAAACAAGATAGACAAAATAAAATAATTGTACTAATTTTATTACTGGTATATTTATTGATTTCAAAACGAAATATATAGGTAAGTTATCTTTTCATTGGGTTTTAAATTCTTCATCAAAATTATTGAGATTGTGATGGAAAATGACATGTGCGTTAAGGTTTAGGTATATTGGTTTATGGCAGAATATTTATTGGGGTTATAGCAAATATTTTGGGTTACCTAAATTACATTTAATTATGGGAAATGATAGTCTCCTGAATATTATTACCACTTCATAACTTATTGCGGAAAAGTTCTCTTGAGTGTTCTTAATACCTCAACTGTATATTTTTAATAGCTTGCTCCAACAGACCCGATGGTCATGAAATTGGCAGGAACGTCAACCACCATGCCAACACATGCTAGGGACAGGCTATAACATGAACAATCAACAGCCGACCAGAATCATTGCTACGTAATATATTGCTTTGTATATTAATTAATTATTAAACAGCTTTTCCTAACGATTTCTTAGCTGTGTTTAGCTTGTGTTAAAGTATTTACTATTGTTGCTTATTTTTAATAAACATACTTATTGAAGTGAACAACGATGTTTATTTCATGGTCCTTGGGGCAATAGTATCAGATGTTGTACAGCAGTATGCCACAGTGATAAAACAAGATCACAATTAAAAACATCAAGGTTAAGAATGTTCACTATCAAAGAATATTTACAAAGAGATAACTTAAACAACTCCATTAGATTATACATATTTTTTGTTTGTTAGTTATCTTCGAACAAATCCGGGAAAATACGTATGGCTTATTATACACTATACAGAGATATTAAACATTATATTGGTCAAACCTGGGGAAATGGGGAAAGTTCGTCTTGGTTTATATTATTATTCTAAAATAACTCTATATCAAAGTCTGTTAAATTACATATCACACTGATATCATCAACAAAATTAAAATATATTATTGTAAGATATATGTAAGATGAGCACCGTTTTTATTAACAAAAGATAGTCAAACTAGAGAAATTGTTGAGAAAAATCGCCGCTTTGTTTAATGCGCAAGTTTGCGTGCCATCAAGAGCATTTTGAAGTATTTCTAATGTTAATTATTTGTTCCAGTCTATCTATAAATTGGCTATAACAGATTCGGGATAGGATATATATACAGGATATATATATATATATATATATATATATATATATATATATATATATATATATATATATATATATATATATATATATATATATATATATATATATATATATATATATATATAAATTACCTATAACAATTTCGGAAATCCTATTATTGAAGTAAAAGAACACAAAATAATCTATAATAGTCAAACAAGAAGACCTCAGGAAACTTAAGCTTATCCAACGGCCATACAAAATTCGTGGAGAGTTACAGCCTGATGTACCATCTTACCAAAATAGTGGTGCTAAAGTTCATCTTCGTGTAGTTGTTGCATAAATTCAGTCGAAACTTTATTTTTGTACCACGCTGTATTCCTGGAAGAAAGAGGCTAATAATTCTTTCGCAAGAAACTACCGTTTAAACAATTCTATGACGATTATAGTTCTGTAATATCCTCATAAACTGTGTACTGACAATCGGCGTATTTTTGGTGAATACTTTATTCAATTATTATAAACAGCAGAAACGAAAATAGTACGCAGGATAGCTGAAAAAACATTGATGGATGGAGAAAAAAGTGAGGATATCATGCAAATGTGTAGGATAGAAAACATTAATGAATGGGTATTAGGTAGAAAAATAGAATGTAACGAACACATTAACCGAGTGTTAGAGGAAAGGCTAGTAAAAGTAATTAGAGACAAGTCACCATCAGGACGCAGAAGCATCGAAAGACCTTGGAAACGATGGAGCGACAATATTCCAAATAGCCAGACTTAGGCAAGACGACGAAGAAAAGTAGGCAAAATGCCTATATAAAAAAAGGAAGAAGAAGAAGAAGATTTTATCCAAGAAAACTATACTGGAGTAGGTTGGAACCTTTGGTGTGAAGATAACACTGACTTAGTTTTCCACAGAACACCAAAGCACTATTATAGTGTTTTGGTGTTTTGTGGAAAACTAAGTCAGTGTTTTTAAGAAAAATATGCCTATTGTCAGGAATCTATATTAAAATATTTTCAGAATTGTCAAGGATGAATACTACGGTTTGTCAAAAAAAGTTAAGTGTAATATATCGTCCATTAAATCATTGTCAAATCCTAAAGCAAAACGTAAGACGACTGAGGTCGTTTGCTGGCAAAAAGGACTTGAGACGTATGTTCAAATTTTTTACAATCTGTTCCATGTTCCGTCATGTTCTATGGAAGGTACAATTTCCTGACTTCATTAACAACTTATTGTATACGAACAGTTGGTATAACAGTCTTTATACTTTTAGGGTCATAGAGCGCACTCCAAGAAATGCATTGTAATAAACTGGCATGCATTCATGTAAGGAATTCATGAATGCATGTAAAGTATTCGAAGAGTATTCCCGGCAACAAACCAAACATAAACTAACTAACTAACTCTTTGCATTTCCAAATTCCATTATCTATTGCACCGAAAATGGATCTAAACATATAAATGATGTGCTCTGTTGTGAAAACTATAACTTAAAATCTGATCAAAATTACAAGGGTGAGAAAACTTCATCAGATAGATATATTTAACAAATGCTGACAATTAAAAAATGATTGACATAAATGAATTGATACTGTTTATTTTAAAATTCACGGTCACCTTTATTAAGGTAATTTTTTATGAACGGAATTTAAACTAAACTCCGATAACTAATTTAGTTATCGGAGTTTAGAGCATTACCAGTTACTTGATTAGCAGTTTAGATATCTGTTTTTGTTTCATGTTAGTAAATATAACATGATTTCGTATAAATTTTCATGTTATTAGTATAATTATGAAAATTTGGATTTACGATAAATTGAAAATATTGCATTATTTGTAATTCTTTATTATATTATTCATTGGAAACAAACTTATTAATATTAGTAACTGAGGTCTGAACCCAAACTAATAACCAAATGCCTTGAATACGAATAATTCAACGAAATATATTTCTCTCTCTGTGGACGAGACCTTTGTTACAAAAGCCGGGTTTGTTTAATAAATATATAAATTATCTTCAGGCGACTGCACATAGACTGTGTTATAGACCGCAAATAACGAATGAATTAATTTTCTACTTAATTTACGATTTTTAAGTAGAGTCTTGAAACATATTAATATTTACTGCTTGTAACAGAATTGTAAATAATCACTAAGTTTTGTACAAGGTGTTCTGGAATGTTTTTCGCATTTGTTTGTTGAATATATCGAAAAATTATAGTTTTAAATGAACGTGCGCATGTTTCTGTTAACCACCAGACAAGATGGGGCTACAGCCCATGTAAATTTATCAATGGAAGCCGTTAGAACGATGGAAAAGTGGATCACTTTTCCCCGGAAAAGTGATCTCTAAGCAAGAAAATATTGGCCGCCCGGAAGTCCCGATTTAATACCCATAGATATAAAGGTTATTTGAAATCTAAGATGCACTTATGCTCCCATGATTCTGCTTCAGTTAAAAGCAAGAATACACCAGGAAATTCAGAGAATTGAACAACAATTGATTGGATAAATATAGTGGTATGACACTTATTTATAATTGTATGAATGATAATGAATTACCACATAGTAACCGCATTGTCGATCAATTTCTTCTAAAATAATAGAGATAATAATACAAATCTTTATTAATAAAATCCTACGTTTCGTCAAAGACGAACTCTTCCTTTTAACCCTAAACGAATGGGATTGTATAGTTTAAATACAATTTTATCTTTAAATAAAACTTTATCTTTAACCCCACTGGACTGATAGTGACATCATAATGAGGATAGGTCTAACTCCTTATTTAAAAAGGTTCTCTCTTTAACACACATGAAATTTCCTAAATTTTGTGAATTTATTATCAAGAAAATGTAAGTTCAAAAATGCAAAACCAAATAGATTACACATTTCAATTACTCTTTAAATTACTTAATATGTAAAATATTAGTTAACACTTTTCAATTGAATATTTATGTCACATAATAAATATGTTATAAGTGAGAATATTATAATTATTATATTCTGGCCTCTAATCTAACATACCGTTATTTAACGTTTCCTTAAATCCTATCATCTTCATCAGGAGATGAGCTATTCTAAATCTGGAAATTTTGCCGAAACCCTACTCTTGTAGGAGACTAGGGTGTTTTATTACTTATTGTTGTTTTAAGTTATTGTTATTTTAAGTGAAATTTATATTTATTTCGCCATATGCAGAGTCAGTATTTGTCCGTCTTAAATATTTTCAGTTCATTAGCAATAAATACATTGTTTTCTTGGTGTATAAATTATTAAAACAGAATATTATATGCACAAGATTATATAAAACTTTAACTAAACAAGAAACATGTGGTTGGCAATACAGATTGGGGTAGTCAATCTTCCTTGCGCTTACGTTTTGAACACCTAAATTTTAAAATAGATATTATCCTCACTTAAAAGCGAATGTGAGCGACTGAATTTATCATGTATCACGGAATTATATTAATAAATTTATGGAAAGTTAAAGCTCCAATTTCCGAGTCCCGTTGTAATAAATGTTAGATCTGCCACTTCAGAACTTCAGAGTTTAATTTAGAGTAATCTCTCGGTTCGTATGAAACCTAGATATTCAATTTATGAACGTGTTATATTACAATATTATCACTGAATGTGTCGCGAATCTCCAGTTTCACGGGCGCCAGCTTTTCCTAATCTTTGTGCAGCTGTAGCTGCAGCGCTCGCGGCATTAAAAATAACAATTTAGCGAGATTCAATTTCCATAAACAAACTTTTATTAATAATTAGACTTCACAATTTAGCAACTCGAGGTTTGAAACTTTTCAGATTTGAATAATCACGATCTATATAAAGTATCTCGGAAGGCTGCCAATATTTCAGTGTAATAGAATATAGAATTTTATTTCATCGAGCATACGAGTAAAGTTTTAGTGTACCAGCACATGCACTGTAATTAGTCAACTATGCAAAGAATGCATCTATGAAAGTATAGAAGAGGCATTGAAGTTCTCTGCAAATTACAAATTACCCAAAAATTTAAGTCTTATTGAAAATTAAGATATTCCTGAAGAGAATGAAGCCAGTGCTAGATGCTTTCAATATTGTCCTAGAGCATCAGTTTGGATTCCGCGACAGACATTCAAAAACTCAATACACGGGTAGTAGAAGTTATAAAGAATACATTCGAATACAAAAATATTGTTCTGTTGCCTTCCTAGATGTACTGCAAGTATTTAACAAAGTATGGGATTTCTATATAAATTGAAATTAAAATTAGATACACCTTACTATATAATACTACTCTGATACTTTATTACTAGATACTTTATTGTCAAGTATAAGGAATAATTAACTAGCATCGGTTCTGTCTAGTCGGAAGTTTCACAGGGGAGCGTCCTGAGACCTGTTCTATATTAACTGCTTACAGCCGATTTATCTACTACTTTAGACACCTTAACTGCTACCTTCACCTATGATATATGATATCGCGATTATAGCTACAAGTATAATGCCAAGATATCCAACCCATAAACTTCAAGATAACATCCAGAATTGAATGAAAAAGTGGAGAATAATCAACGAGTCAAAATCATAACAGATAATTCCACTACTATACACTCTTAAGAAAGAAACATGTGGCTCCAATCCAATACACTAAGAACCATCACTGGTGCTCCGTGGTTGGTGACAAGCGAAACGCTACACCATAATTTGAAAACTAAAAGTTGTATTATATGAAGCCAAGTGCGGGACTTGCACTGCCTCCCGATTTCCGCTGTTAATCTCCTGGACAACAGCGAAAAGTCGAATCGACTGAAACGATGTCCTCTTCTAAACTAAATGATCGCATCGTTTCAATGAATGCTTCGATGGCCTCATCGCTTCGATGACCGACTGAAGTGGTGCGATCCTGTAATGAGTGTAAACTTTAGATCCTTTAGAATCTAAAGGATCGCATTGCTTCAGTTGGTGCGACTTTTAGCCATCGCGGTAGGTATTTCGTACTCGCGCACTTGGTTTCATCTAATGCACTTTTAATTTCCAAATCACTGTGTACGAGTAGCGTATCATTTCGTAAGTAATAGATTATAAATTATAATTTATATATCTTACGTTAGATATATGTATTTAAGTTATATAAATTAGTATAATTATGTAAAACAACAAATAGTAGTACATAAATTAGGCCTCTATTAGTTAGGCCGTAAGTTAGGCCTATAAAGTAAGTGCGTTAACTCCTGATTGTCAGTAAATTAGTTATCTAGCACTAAGTTCAACACTATTGATTTTGTGTAGATTGCAACTAGAATAGAAGTTAAAAAAAATTAAATGTTGTAGCTCTTAAAGAGGTTCATTTATTTCAATTGTTTTTCTTTAAATGCTGATGATTCGTTGAATAAAATTAAAAAATTTACTCCTCTTCCATTGGTAGACTGGAAGATCATTTAATTATTTAGATTTCTTAAACTCATTCAGTTAAGCCTAAGTTTTGGTCAATAAGTTTCTCGCCTTAATAAATTAACAATTTTTCTTTAATAATATATTTTGTGAGCAAAAAACAGCCTACTATTTACCCTTATATATCCTCATAATTCAGTTCACAAAAACCATTGATGATTTGCATGTGTTATAAGTTTTGACATTTTTCCGATAGCTGTAGTCCCGGAGCTTTAATTTTTGAATGCGAGTAAACCCATGAACTACATGTTACTTTTTAGAATTTTATTATTTATCAGTATCTCATATCAAAATAAATTTATAAAATGTCTAATCAACAATGGTTCTCGTAAGTTAGGCTGAGAGAACCTATAGAGAGGGATGAGGCACCAGTTTTGCTATCAATATCTTGATATTATGTTTATGTCAAGATATTGACTGTAGAGCCTGTCAAGAAGTACTTGACCTGTTACGGCAGGCTGGAATGATGGCTACAACGGTCGTTATCCAATGGACTAAATTCATCAGGGTTATACAGTCACTGTCAAATAATTTAGAAGAAACCTAAAAACTAATATTGCTGTCTTCTACTCGTCATTATAATAATATATTGATTACTATAGCGACAGATGCATGGTCGAATGATCGTTCTATATTTAACCCGATGAGTTTATCTTTTCATCATTTTCTCGATTTTCTTTTCTTTCTCCTTTTCATCATTTCCACAATATTTATGGGCCTATAGCGTCAAGTTTAGATTATCGGTGATTTTGGTCAAATTTTTTAGTATGTTTTAGATTTCTTGTTGGAGTCTTTGTGAGATCTCTTCTCGATTTTGTATCCGATTCTATTGAACTTGACATGTAAGTTTTTTATTGTTTCTACAAATTAATATCTAATATGTGTCATCTCTTTTATCACTAGAACATACATCTAATCTTCCAGATAGTTGAGAATCTGGGCTGCCTATTAAGCCGCCTCACATCTAGAGGAAGTAGATTAACTTTGAACCTCTTTATTTCAAAGAAATCTTTAGGATTTTTATTTTTCTCTTTTTTTTTTGTTTTTTTTTGATTTTCTATATTTTTTTCACATCTGGTTTTATAAATTGTTTCATCCCGAATGTTCTCGATTATTCCGCCAAATCTGAGATTATGATTCGAAAGGATTGCACCTTTCCTTCCGAAGACTATATCTTGAGGAGAGAATATACTGGGCGGCAGAACAGTTTTCACCCATCAATATCGCTGGACAGAATTTAGCAGCCATTTTGTGTCTCATTGTCATCCACGTCGCTTTAAGCTCTTCAACAAATAAACTATTTATTATTTTCCTTATTTTGTTAATTTAGTTTTCAACTAAGTAAAAATTAAAAGCTGTATTTTTATATTCCTCTATTGTTCTTTTATTTTTTTAAACAGACGATTGTGGTAGATGATTATGCGAACTAAGGGATTACTTGAGGGAAATAAAATACTACTTTGTTTTCCCTTAAGTACTTATAAATATTCTGATGAATACAGATTTTTTTACCGCTTTTTATATACATGTTATATAATATTGTATCGCATTTATTAAAATAGCTCTTATACTTGTGTAACTTTTATTCCCAGTTAACATAAAACCGCAGTATGTTATCTGAAAGCTAAACGTAATTTGATACTGCTATATACCTTATCATAAATCCAAATTATAACCACTCTCGTTTATGATGAATTTCTGAAATTTTATAACTTTATTCCTTTAAATTAATATTTTGCAGACTATGTCTGATATGTTACTTTTGATTTTGTCAGCATACTAGAACTTTTTATAAGTAGTCGTAGCGGAGCCATTTTACAGGCAGTATAGTTTTATTATAGTTTTAATACATTATTACTATTATACTAACAATCAAAATTCTTGTTCGTTTTTAAATTAAAAAAAAAATTGTTTTTAAAAAGTAAAATTCAAGGAAAGTGATTTAACATACATATTTTCTCCATTTCTTATGCATACAAATATATGCATTTTGTTTGACAGAATAAATGCTATTATAAATTCGATTTTTTATATGGTTTCAACTTTTTTAATAGCTTACTAGTACTACTAGCAGCTGGTTCTCTGTTCATTTATATGAAATTAGGACTTACTATCAATTGATGGTTACTGGTGCCCTTATTATTATATAAGTGATTGATTATTACATATATGGATAAAGAAAATATATAAACATTACTAATCAAAAGCTGGTCCCCCTATCCACGACCCGTTGCCCTCGCTGGCATAGCCCAGTTTTTATATTACCATCACGCAATCGGGACCTCAAATTACCAACTATAAAAAATAGGCAGCAACAGATTATCCAAACAGATAATCACAAATCTTGAATTTATTTCACCACAAGCCAAACCTAGAAATAAAACTATTCGGCTTACAACGCATAGAGAGGACTTATTTCCTTTCTTACTATTGAGCACTTACGAATCCTTCTACATTGATCTACGAACCCGGGGTCCTCGTTAAGGAGTATAAAACCGCACCACATTGCGTCGAGTTTAATTAACGCATTACCGATCTAACCCTAATCTGGCCGATTCTTTGGTTTTAATCGGGACGCTCTGATGGGACGTTTAACATTCAGCTCCACTTCCTGAGAACTAGTTCTCGGTTTAGTGCGGAAATTGTTGCAAGGGGTCGATGATTCTCCTACTCCTAATCGATGATTTTATTAAGATCGCTATGTTTGATATTGGTTGTGTTATTTACTGGCATCTACATTACCAATAAATGTGTTTTATTATACGGCTACTAAGTTGGCCCTGTTCATCAGACAAACAGCGGCGCATCGTAATGTGCACGACTAACAGGCCGGCTGATGTCATGAATGTAGTATATATAGTAGCCAGGAGCGTAGCGTGAGAACAGAATTTAAGAATGTGTAACAATTTTTCTTTGATAATATATTTTGTGAGCAAAAAACACAGCCTACTATTTACCCTTATATATCCTCATAATTCAGTTTACAAAAACCATTGATGATTTGCATGTGTTATAAGTTTTGACATTTTTCCGATAGTTGTAGTCCCGGAGCTTTAATTTTTGAATGCGAGTAAACCCTTGAACTACATGTTACTTTTTAGAATTTTATTATTTATCAGTATCTTATATCAAAATAAATTTATAAAATGTCTAATCAACAATGGTTTTCGTAAGTTAGGCTGAGAGAACCTATAGAGAGGGATGAGGCACCAGTTTTGCTATCAATATCTTGACATTATGTTTATGTCAAGATATTGACTGTAGAGCCTGTCAAGAAGTACTTGACCTGTTAAGGCAGGTTGGAATGCTGGCTACAACGGTCGTTATCCAATGGACTAAATTCATCAGGGTTATACAGTCACTGTCAAATAATTTAGAAGAAACCTAAAAACTAATATTGCTGTCTTCTACTCGTCATTATAATAATATATTGATTATTACAGCGACAGATGCATGGTCGAATGATCGTTCTATATTTAACCCTGATGATTCTCCTACTCCTAATCGATGATTTTATTAAGATCGCTATGTTTGATATTGGTTCTGTTATTTATTGGCATCTACATTACCAATAAATGTGTTTTATTATACGGCTACTAAGTTGGCCCTGTTCATCAGACAAACAGCGGCGCATCGTAATGTTCACGACTAACAGGCCGGCTGATGTCGTGAATGTAGTATATATAGTATAGTGTCCAGGAGCGTAGCGTGAGAACAGAATTTAAGAATGTGATAAAAATTTTATAAGGGGAAGAGGTATAGCCATATAAAAATCATAAAAATAGAAAAAAGACACTAACCTAAAATGATTATGCCGAGGTATATATTCTAATTTTTAAAATCAATATCAATTCTTCGGTGTTTGTTTGTCCAGTGAAAACATCTATCACTGTTTCTTCAACTGTTGGGGACGATCTCATATCTTCTAACAAGGCACTTTCAATATTTATTAATGCTAAAGCTGAAGTAGTAAATAGGATGTTTGAACTGGTAAAATATATATACGAAACGGGCGAGATGCCGGAGGATTATAAGAGGAACATTATCGTTACTATACCGAAAAAGAGAGGAGCCGACAAATGCGAGAACTTTAGAACGATTAGCCTAACTTCCCATGCGTCAAAAATCTTAACTAGAATAGTGCAGAAGAGGATGGAAAATAGAGCGGAGGAAATACTAGGAGAAGACCAATTCGGGTTTAGGCGAAATAGGGGAACTCGCGAAGCTATTCTGGCGCTAAGAGTAATGTTAGAGAAAACAATAGAAAAAGGAAAGAACGCTTATATAGGATTTGTAGATTTAGAAAAAGCTTTTGATAACGTAAGATGGGAAAAAATGTTCGAGATACTAAAGAGCGCGGGAATGAAGTATAGAGATAGGAGAGTAGTACACAATCTATACATAGAGCAAACTGCTGTTATAGAAGTAGAAGGGGAAGAAAGGGAAGTAGGTATTGGGAAAGGAGTAAGACAAGGATGTACGCTATCACCACTAATTTTTAATCTGTACATCGAAGAGGCGATTAATGTGGTAAAAGATAGAGTAGATTTCGGGATTAAAGTACAGGGACAGAAACTAAAAATGCTGAGATTCGCGGATGATATAGCAGTATTAGCATCTAGTAAGGAGGAACTAGAATCAGCATTGAATGAAATGGAGGCAGTGTTGACAGAGGAATACGGAATGAGGGTGAATAAAAACAAAACTAAAGTGTTAGTGTGCAGAGGGCGCGAGAGCAGAGCAAAAACGAAAGTACAAATTAATAATGAAAGATTGGAGGAAGTTAAAGACTTCACTTATTTAGGAAGTAAAATAAATTGGGATGGAAGAAGCGATAAAGACATAAAACAAAGAATAGCGCAGGGTCGAGTAGCTTTTAACAAAAAGAAAGCACTTTTATGCTCGGGGGTAATAAACTTAGAAACAAGGAAGA
Source organism: Rosalia funebris (assembly GCA_037954035.1). NCBI lineage: Eukaryota > Metazoa > Arthropoda > Insecta > Coleoptera > Cerambycidae > Rosalia > Rosalia funebris. Next base: position 15,847,756 of record JAZFAV010000002.1, read on the forward strand.
GATTTTTGAAAACATATGTATGGAGCACGGCACTTTACGGCTGCGAAACCTGGACGGTAGGGGAAGCAAGTAGGAAGAAATTAGAAGCTTTTGAGATGTGGTGTTACCGAAGAATGATGAAAATACCATGGACTGATAGGGTTAGAAACGAAGAAGTATTGGAGAAAGTCGGCGAGAAAAGGAGTATGTGGAAAAACTTAAAGAAGAGAAGAGATAGAATGGTAGGCCACTTGCTGAGACATGGGGGAATAGTCCGCGATATTTTGGAGGCAGAAATAGGAGTGAAGAAAGGCAGAGGTAGGCCTAGATTAGACTACTGCTCGCAAATAGTAAGGGATGTAGGTTGTAGCACAATTAGCGAAATGCGTAGGTTAGCACAAGATAGGAGAAGCTGGAGGTTAGCGTCCAACCAGTCTTAGGACTGATGACCTAATGATGAAAGCTGACAGCTTTTCTTGCTCTTGAGAATTTCGCAGATAAGTCTTTATTCTCTTTAAACATGAAAATGATCGTTTCGCTGAACTGATTGTGGGAGGAATAGTCAAAATTAAACGACACAATTTTGATGACTCCGAGAAAACAGATGATAATTGAAAGGACATAATATATTGAAGCTCAAACACAGTGCCCTTCTTTATATCGGGATCACTATAAATCACTGAAAGTTCACTATTTAAATGATTTGCGTCAAAGAATGTTCCATATGTATCTACTAAAGAAGAAAAAAGTTCGTCAGGAAAACATTTCACGAATGAAGTAAATTGTGTGGAATCTAGATTTAAGAATTTCAGTTTGGAAGTTTCACTAAACCGTTCACTAATATTTAAAGTAATAACGTCCAAAATTTCATAAAACCATCATGAGCAGGTGCTTTTCTTATCTTCTTCAGGAATTAAGTCCAAACGCATTCTCTTACTTGGTGGTTGATTTTCCAACACAAATCTATCCATACGGTCCCAAGTATCACTAAACTCCTGTCAACTAAAACTAAAAACCTGTCATTGATACTCGTTAGAATTTATTTATTGCCTTTAGTGGCAAATGAATTACAGAAGCGCGATTACATACATATATAAATTTGAAACGTAGAGGGATTTGTTATTTTCTTTCCAACCATCTTTTTCTCTATACTAAATTACATTAATTCACTATTTTATTAATGAGATATTAACAATAAAATAAGTAAAAGTGATTTATTACTGTATATAATTTCTTATAGTACAATATCAAATCTGGGTATGTCCTAGATATCCCTTTTCTGGAAACCACTTTTTATAATATATATTTTTAGATAGCGACATCAGCGACATCTGCAGTTGTTAACTTTTATATTCTCTTTAGATGAAATACGGTATTAGGTTTTAGTAACTTTCTTACAATTAATTAACTGTCTGGATCTTTTGAATATGTAAATACTTAGTATTAAATTAAACAAGAAACAAATAAACGAGCAAACATTCTTTAGCGTAGCTAAGGACTAATTTGTATAGTGATAAAAGGAGTTAGTGGAGGTATTTCGAACAGACCGTATTGTATAATTGTGATGAAATAAGGAAAACTGTATCTTTACAACATTTTGCATGGTTACTCATATACACCCACTTCAGATAATCCTCTGGAATAACCTATTATTTTATTTCATTTTGATTTACTTCTTATATTGGCTCGGACAAGTTCTTGTTTTACGTTGTCAAAATAAATTGAACATAATCACAACTTCCACTTTCTAGTGGATTCTCGGATATCTCCATACGTTTGCATCTGGTATCCAGTTATTTGATGTTCAAATTCTTGTGCATTATCTTGTATCCTCTTATAAATTTTTATAAAGTTTCCTCATAGAGAAGTCAAACAATGGTAGAATCGGATTCCTCAATACTAAATACTATGTATAGTCCTCAGCACTAAAAAACTATGGGATGCATTCATTTATTTCATTTAGAACAACCTACTAATAATAATTAAACAGAAAATACTATTGAATTCCATCTCAATGAAACAGTATATACTTGATAACAATAGGGCCTGTATGGGTTCAGACAATTGGTCTGGTATCTTGCTCCCCAATTATATTATTATCCAAAATTAAAATAAAATTGCCAAAATTTCAATTCCAGTTTCCAAAAATACAAGCTCACGCATTTGTTTTCTGAGAGCGCTATGGAGATCATTTCTGAATCAAATACAGAATAACTATATTATTAATTTTCTCTGACTTTTTTCCTTCATGGTCCACGAATGTGGTCTCTAATCTGGATTTTTCTAAACTCATGAATCTACATCATAGAATTAACATAATAATGGATTTAATTGAAATTGAAAAGTTAAAATATTATCATTCATGGTCATTATGACTTAGAGGTCAGTAATTCAGTTAGTGCAATAAAATTAAAATTTTATTGCACTAACTAATATCTGATATTTTTGTCTGTAGAATTTTAAACAGACTCTGAGAATGTGGGAATATTGCAGAAAACACTGCTAAAAAAATTAAGATCAAAGTAGCGCAATAAAGTTAAAAAGGCATCTAGCACAAATAACGGTTTCTCGGTCCCATTCTTCATTTTCATTTTCCACAATTACCTGAAATAGCGCTTCCAAATCTTCCTTATGTTATGGCGACAGTGCCAAGATGCGTTCACATAATCGCATAACTGAGTCCGGAAATAACGACAATACCTACTCGAGGTTCCACTGTTGACTGCGTAAGATCACTGACCTTTTCACCCATCTAACGCGTAGCTTGGGTGTAACGTGGACCATCGGATTTCAGCACTGCAGCAAGTAACGCGGGAGTCCAATAATTTCGGGCACCTTCATGGCCGATTTGAAATAAAAAAGTTGATAGTACCTAGCGTTTAAAGTAGATAATGTATGTTTGCGGTCGGTTTAAAATAATTTAAAAATTTAAATGATTAAATACATTGATTGAACTTTTAAATAATACTAATTTGGCAATTATTTAAGGGATGCGACGCATCACTCGCATTTATGTACGCTACGCCCCTGATGACGCACCCTTAACCTTCAAGTGATGAATTGAAACTCAACGCAATCATATGTAGTTTGTATTAATTAATTTGTTCAGTCGTCCTTATCAGTTCATTTGAAATCTCCTCCGGTTTGATCGAAACCAAGCGCGGTTCTTGACCGTTCGCCTTGATTGAGAGCTATTAATTGCCGCACCTATATAATTTCCTACAAGTTTGCGGCCTATAATATTAGCCACGGATAAATTTATCAATATTGAGACAGGTTTTAGATTTCATGTAAATAGGATAAAGTCAAAAGCCCTTAACCTCATAATTAGGCCATTCTTGTGAATAAACAAGGCCCAGTAGAATTAATTGAATTATTTTAGATCCATAAAAGTGAGTACGTCAATAATACGCTTAACGATTATTGACGGTAGTGTTGATAAAAGGTTTATATGGACTTTTTTAGCTAAATATTAATCATTAGAACGACATTGCCATAGCATGTTACACACAGGCCTGTTATGGGTTCGTTTCCATCTCATCGCTGATAGCCTGTTCATGCGGCCTTGTGGATCACGCCGCGACGTGCATTTGTGTGTTCTTAATTGTGTTGTACCGTAAAAATTAACATACAAAGAGACAACCAGACTAGAATTACTGCAAACTTGGATTGATAGTGGCTCGAAGTTGACTTTTAAAGCATATATATTAGGGGAAATGATCTATTTTGTAATGTATGTGGACGGATTATTAAATCGTCTAAAAAAAGTAATTTAACAAGACATGTAAAAAGTGATGCTTCGTCTAGCAGTGACGACAAGGACGAGACTATATTCTTCTATGACCTCACCTTTTCAGCAAGTGATATTACAATTTGTTTCAAATATCTGAGAAGCTAACTTCACTTTGCCTAGTTTTGTCTTTTGTATCAGACACCATAGCCTTGATAAGGGCCCTTTCATGTAGCTGCCAACCTTCAGTCTTTCGTTATCAATTAGCTGGTAGCCCAGATTTGTTGGCTTGTTGCACTAATATATCTCGTGTACCTCATCTTCTTGACAAAATCCACGTGTAACCTTACCTGTCAATTTTATCAGACTTATATGTCTACTAAGTCGACAGTCTCCAATTAAAACACCTATAATTATTCTAAGAGCCGTTCTGTTTTGGTGTAGCAAGTTTTCTGTCATTCATTCTGGTTTGCATGTCTCTATTATGGTAAGTTCCTTCACCATTCCTAAAATGTATCTATCTAATCATCTACGGATATCTTGCGTGCGTATCTTGCCCACGCCACAACATTGTTCGGGTTCTATTGAGGCTATAGTTGACTTTTCCCTTACTAGCTCATCAGCCTTTTCTTTACCCGTATGTCCCGCCTATTCTGATTATCTATCGCAGAGTCACTGTATTCTGTCTTCCTATCTATGCCCGAATGACACAATAGTTTTAAAGTAACTTTGGTGGATGTTGGTGTTGATGTAACCACGGTACAAGAGACATGGATGATGAGAGGATGGAGGATGATGGATTTTGTTTTGTTATTATGTTACGTTGATTATCTTGTCAACCTCTTTAGAAGAAATCCAAAGACATAATTTTTATTTTAGCAAAAGAAACTGATGAGTATGATGATTAGCGAAACATCAATACAAGTTCTACCAAGATACCAGAAATAATTTATTTTATTAGGAAATGGTCACAACAGTCTGTATCTATTATATTAGTATCTATTAAGGTTTCTTCCCAAAAATAGGATAAAAAGATGCCATTTTACTATTAATATTGTAAATGATACTAACTGTAATATTACATTTTAAAATATTTAATAACCGTTCTATAAAGGCGCAATTAAGATTTTTATAATTTTAAGAATTTTATAATTTTATTTATTTAAAAAATATTCAAGTAAACAATCTTTGTTTTGATTTATTTTAAAATAATACATCCTGTATGTTATCCAATTATATGTAACACTATGATGAGGATGAGGCACCGTACTCCGTTCACTGTTGGACCTGCGCTATTCCAAGTCGAGCAACGAAATGCTCGGCTGCGATTTGGATGGGTGGGACATGGTCTCATTCTTATGCCGCAGTGGTGCTGACTTGGTATTTGGTAACAGGGTGGCAACTGGGCCAAATACTGGGCACATTGTCTGCGTGAATTCGATTCTCACGACAGGGAACTTGGCACGTCCTTCAGGGCAGGGTGTTTGTCCGCATCTATATGTGTAACTTTCCCCTACTCAAGCTTGCCCGTAGGCTTTCTGGGGAAGGAAGACTTTCTGTGTGTCCAAACTAAAATTTGCTAAACGATAGATAACGATCTTCGCAACCAACAGTACAAGAAAAAATACATCAAACAAGCAATAAACACCACGGGAGACTAGAAACACATACCAACTCCCTACTACAATCATTGTGCAGGAACACAATAGCAGAAGACTCAAAAGATGCTGGGCATCAGACCTGAAATAGGATTCTAGAGGCCTTTCTCATTGGAGAAATTTCATCATGTTAAAGCAAGAGGAACCTCAAGTTGCTTGAACAACAAAATAGTCTATAGAATGTATTATCTGATTACTCTTTTAATAAATAAATATACAATATTTGAATTTTGTTACATATACTAAAGCAAAATATTAGTAACACAAAAAAATTATGTAAAACAAATTTATAAGTAGATATATCATCATCATCATGAGGTCATCAGTCCTAAGACTGGTTGGACGCTAACCTCCAGCTTCTCCTATCTTGTGTTAACCTGCGTATTTCGCTGATTGTGCTACAACCTACATCCCTTACTATTTGCGAGCAGTAGTCTAATCTAGGCCTACCTCTGCCTTTCTTCACTCCTATTTCTGCCTCCAAAATATCGCAGACTATTCCCCCATGTCTCAGCAGGTGGCCTACCATTCTATCTCTTCTCTTCTTTATGTTTTTCCACATACTTCTTTTCTCGCCGACATTATCTAATACTTCTTCGTTTCTAACCCTATCAGTCCACGGTATTTTCATCATTCTTCGGTAACACCACATCTCAAAAGCTTCTAATTTCTTCCTACTTGCTTCCCCTACCGTCCAGGTTTCGCAACCGTATAGTGCCGTGCTCCATACATACGTTTTCAAAAATATCTTCCTTGTTTCTAAGTTTATTATCCCCGAGCATAAAAGTGCTTTCTTTTTGTTAAAAGAAACTCGACTTTTTGTTACTCGACCCTGCGGTATTCTTTGTTTTATATCTTTATCGCTTCTTCCATCCCAAATAGAAAATAATATTTTGTGGTATTACTTATTTACGAAGAACAAATTGCTTTCATCAAATCACGATTATATCCATATTAACTAAAATATTATGTTGTATTATTCAACTAAAACTTCATTGCGTATCGTTTTCATAACCGATATTATTTATGGGTTTTTAATACAGTAGTGTACAAAGTTTCTTTTCCATTAAAAACTTAGATTATATAGTTGATGGAGAGAATTAATCGATCTAAAGTATATTATATTTGTATTATTAAAATGAAATTGAAAATAAAGCAATGAAAATCACAATTATAGTACTTACCAACCACGAAGTAATTTGTAGTTTTATCACCACATATCTGTAACACAATAATATACATATATAGTGTATAAATACAAGTTTACACAATAATGGTAAATAAATTATATATTGATAAAAATCTATGGTAGTGTGTATTGAATTATAGTTTTTGCCTTGCATTATATTGAGAGATAATGGATGCCATAAAAGTTATGTGCTGTAGAAACACGCTCTTCTGGGTCAACCCGCTGGTTTTTTATTAATTGTAGTACATTCTGTTTCAAACTTAGCGACCCATGATGTGATTAATTTTGCTGAAGGAGCTTTATTACTGCCATGAAGGAGGTAGTCTGCTCGATACAAATGACGGACTATTATGAGAGAACGATGGTTTTCGTACAAGATTCTGACACATATGGAATGCTGCTCACTGGTGAAACGGTTCATTGCAACTGAATTTCCAAGGTGTGGGGACTAGCAAACACTTGCGCGCGCACATTTGCGCTAGCACTTTTCGAGATGTTCAACAAACGAATAAGGAAAACATTTCAGGATACCTTGTATATCCTCAAATGTGTCAGATGTTTAATATTTCAATTATGCCTCACATCCTTAAGCCGCCTCTGGCATTTTTCTGGAAATACCCGATCTTACTATTCTAGAAAACACATGTTTTTTATGACTAACAATTAAACTACGAAGTATATAGATCGATAACACCCTGTATATTGAGCTGTTCAATAACCTGCACACTGCTTATTTGCTGCTCAGTATATATAAAAATTTTATTAATTTTGTTTCTTTGGTAAATATAAGTTACAAACTTAGACTAAACTACACTAACATGATCCTCTTTACTTAATAAACTGGTCGTGGTAATAATATAAGAGTTATAAGACGTGGGCTATAGTTTGTTTCCCTTAAGTTACTGAGACCTTTGATTACTTAGTTAGGAACAGCCCTGCTCCCACTACGTGACGGGTAAGTAAAATATTAAAGTGCGTTAGAGGGACCACAATGGGGCCCTGTTTCCCGCAACCGATGCTTAAAAATTAACACGCACGTGCAGCTATTAAATAAAATACCACTCTTACCGAGAAGCCTAAGGGCATTAAGAGTTTTATTGTCAGCCGTGACATTTCGGCTATAGTACTTTTTTATTGGTTATTTTCGAAGTGAAAAAGAATCTTTGATTACGCAGAAATCGATAGTAGCCCTCGTGGGCAATTTACAAGTTAGGAGGCAATATTGTATGTAATCAACCATAAATAGATCACGAGAAGGTGAAGTTCTATTTCCTTCTCATACAGGATGTTGAAAAATATGTGGATAGATGTAGAAGCGTGTAAAAATTATTCAATATAACCAGACTCTTTTGAATACTTCACTGTAATGAGGAAAACACAGATTACTCTATGCGGAAGATAAATAAATCCTTGAATAAGTCAAAGAAACTTTACTCTCGCATTTACAAAACCGATGGAAATTAGGCTCGACGAGAAGAATAAAGGGAGAAGCAAAAATATTTGTTGATATTTCTACTCCTGTAAGCCTAGCATAGAAGAAATATCCGAGATGGGACTACTGACAGAGATGGAACGATAATTAAGCCAATAACACTGGCTGAGGTTACCAACACCATTAGAAACAATGTCAGTACAAAGAATGCACCAGATTGTGATCGAATAATTGCACAAATACTCAAGGTGTTACCCCGAAAAGACATCGGCTCCAACAGACTTCAAAGATTCCGATACATGCCAATGCAATGGTATATTGCTGAAGTGATAATAATTCCTAAACCTGGTAAACCACCTGGAGATAGAACATCATATCGCCCAATATTATTCTTACCGATTATACCCAAGTTGCTCGAAAACCTCCTTTTGCAGAGACTCAAACCTATGATTGGGGAAAAGTAGTCTATTCCGTCGCATCAGTATGGATTTCGTAACAAGCAGACAACCATTGAAGTTCATCGAATTACCGATATAATTGAGAAGAAAAAAGATCTGCGCAACGATATCCCTAGATGTGGCCCAAGTATTCGACCTTGTCTAGCACCAAGACCTGGAATACAAGCTAGAAAACTATTTCCCAGAGCAAATTATTGGCTTATACATAATTGGAGTCAGGCATGGTAAAAAATACTGTAACCTCAAGAAAATGGGTACTGCAGCCCCAAGACAGCGTTTTAGAACTTGTTCTCTATCTGTAGATAGAGAACAAGATCTCTATCTATCTAATGTACATTAACACTGTAGATCTCTATCTAGTGTACACTAACGTCATTTCACAAAGCGACGGCGCAGTCACTAAAACTCCGCTTTGTTCGTTACCGACGAAGATATGCGCTCAGAAAAAAATACACCAACAAAGTGATTAGTGTTATGTGAAGTGTCTCGCTACAACTAAGTCTAGATATTAGGAAAAATTATTAGATATATTTAATCTAGTTATAATGCTCAACGCCATCGGGGTGTTATTCTAAAGAAAAAAAAAATACGAAATGAAAAATTTAAAATCTGTTTAAGACAATTTATATTTTCATCATACTGATTTTTAAATTTAAATTTTATTCATACTGATTGTTAAAAGTAAGAATACATCTTAGACTTCAAATTTACGCTTAGCTCAGTATCCTAAAACTGAAACTCTTTCAGCTGAATGAAGATATAGTATAACCAATTATTTCCATAAAAAAATCATAGAAGTACAGTTTGGAGACAACAAAATAATTATGGAGAAAACACGGTACTTTTCATTATAAATTAATGTGATGTACATAAGTGGTGCAATTTCACATGTAATTAGTGGGTGAACTTATTTTTCAAAACGGATACTAAGAAAATAATGTAAGTAATTGTATATTAAGTTTATTCATCAAATTATATATTATATGTATGGTACATAACGCAATAGGAAAATTCAAAACAATCTTCTATTATTTTTATCGTGATAAATTGTTGTTCAGGGTAGAAAGGTAACGTCTTATGTTGCTTAGGGTAGAATTGAAATTTTAATTACTGCAAATATATTATCTGTAATTTAAAATTCTGATGAACTGATAAGTTGTTGAAAACTTGTTCCTGAACTCTGATAGTATAAAATAAAGAAGTTTAAGTTAAATGCAAGATATAGGATATCATACGTTATCGTAAAACAGAATAACCGAGATGATATCGAAGACAAAATGCTGTTTTGCAATTATGCATAGCGCGTTTCTCCCTGTTGCAACGTCTCATGAGATGCCATGATTTGGAAATGTCAATAACATCTTATGTAAAAAAAGTATGGAGAATTGATTGGTGACGATGAAAAGTTTGTTGTTGTTTTTCATTTCAAGTTGTGTTTAGTAAAACCAAGAAATGATATTTGTCCCGGTAAAAGTTTATATTTTAACAACGATGATTTTTATCAAGATAAATTTTAGTATCGATATATTTTGTATTTTTATTTAAGATGTCCGATATATGTCCGATAAGTCATAGATTGTTGAGACATCTGTGCACTGATTTTTGATTTCAGAATACGTTTGCAGAACTAACTTTTTTATTAAAATTACAAAATAATTTTTTAATAACCTTTTATGCAGTCTTTCATACTGCTGCACGTGTCCATGATAAAGTGACATAATAAAGCGATAATTAAACATGCCTCGTCTCGTCTCTCCCCTCTGTAACACCTGACACTTCTGAAAATTCTACAATATTTTATGTATTTTATGTAAACGTAAAATATGGACGTATTTTATGTAAGAAAGTACCAACAATGTATTACTGACGACTATAAGTTTTCAACTATATTTACTTTCAGGATAAGTTTAGAGAAGTCAATAGATTCTTAAGCAGCCGTTTAGAAAGCTGAGCGTATCCATGAAAAATTGGTATATCTGTAATTAAATAAACAGTTTTAAAACCTTAAAACGAACTTCTCCGCACGTAGAACATCTCTATCTCGAGATTGAGTGACCGAGAAAAAATAAATCAACACATAAATGCAGAATATGTGTTTTATGCGACAGTTTTACTTTTTTAAATAGTGGAGTGTATTCTATCCACCTCAAAATCAATAGATGTCGTCTGGTAGACGTCCGTAATCAGAAACCCGATCGATCCGACACGATTTAATTGAGTGATTGTATTAACAAAAAAAAATTCTCAAATAGTCCACCACTGTATTTTCTCATGACCCATATACATGGTAGAGTGTGTTCTATCCACCTCAAAATAAATAGGTGTCGTCTGGGAGACGTCCCTGATCAGAATCAGTCAAAACCCGATCGATCCAACACAATTTAGTTGAGTTATCGCGCTAACAAGAATAAATGCCGACGACAACGACAACGATACACACAGAGCAAACATTTTTTAAAAACCATTTTTTTTTTGTTTTTAGGCCGAAAAACAAAAAAAAACCCCAAAAAAAATTTAGTTTTTTCAATTTTTCTTTACACAATTACATTACTTATCCGCTAGTATAGTCGAGTGCGGAAAAGTAATATATCTCACCTCTCTCCTCTGTCACGCCTCTGAGTTATTTACGATGGGGACATATCAAACGAATGAGAAAAACTCTCATGAAGAAACTGTCATCGAATTAGAATAATGTGAGTTGTTGACCTCGCTTGCACTACGCTTGCAATTTCGCTGTCACTGGTACCAACTTCTAATGTTTTTTGAACGATTGATTTAATTTTTTGTTTTCTAAAATCGGAAAAAATTGAAGTATACAGCTTGCGGCGTCTTTTTAAGATATCTTATACATAAAAAAATGTATTATTAATATTTAAAAATTTTACTATGGTATTTTGAAGGTCATTTTACGCGAAACATGTAGATCCCGATATACTCCGCGTGGTGTAATATTTTATACATTTTTAACAGTGCAGAGACATTATTATACTTACTATATCCTATCACTAGCTACAACAGATTGATAATGCATATTGTCATTGCGTGGTGACTAGTGATTACTGTTTGTTCATTAGACTTTGCATGTTTGATAATGTATATACAAATATTGTTACATTACTTTACACAACATATAATTTTTCTTTTCATTGTTACTTATTTTCACAACTTAAATTTATCATTTAGTAAACAATTCAATAAGTTATTTGATATTATTGGGATGTGTTGCCATTAAATGTAATATCCACTAAGAATTTCATTCAAGATGTTGATTTTGTTCAGGAATTTTCTATTTCTTGATGAAACCTTTTTATCTAATAGGGATTTCATTAAATCCTATGTCGCTAATTATATTGAATTACTAAAGTTAAAAGATAGAAATCGATATAATCGGCATTAAACTAAGAAATTCATTTATAAAAGATATGATTTTGTTGATAAACTACAAAATACATTTATTACTTAAGCAATAACGACTTTTAGCTTTAATACTAAAGCATTTGGTTGTTATTTTAAATTGAGAACATGAAATTAATGTTTATGTTTTCAATTGTAAATGCATTTGCAAATATTTGCATTTTTAAATACAATATGTCACACCTCCCGGTTTATTTAATTTTCCCACAGACAACGAAACCACTGATTTTTAAATCTAAGAATATTTATTAAGAAATATTATTAAAAAGGGCCGTATTCATCTCAGATTTCTTATAGAGATCTCGGTGTGTATAAATAATCGACACTATACACGTACTATATGAATTATATGCAAAAATATATGTACTAATGAACAAGATCATTAGGGAAGTCATTATTTCATGTTCAATTAGGTCAACCATAAATAACGTGTAACGTTGTGCATGCATGCTACTTTAAAATATTCACATCAGTATAACACGGAAAATTTCGTAAAAACTATGCGAACAAAAATAGTAACTTTTCAAATCTACCATCATAGTAACAAATTAAGATGTAAGCCGCCTAAATATTCATTTAACGCACAATTAATTAAAATGGTAACTTTATTGTCGATCAATATACCAATTCTTGTTAAAAATATTCCCAAATATTTTATTTTTAGATTTTTTAAGTCACGCTTTCTTAAGGAGAGATATTAAACTCTTAGTGTTGAATTTGAATCAAGATATATCCATGGTAACCTCTCTTTACTTTAAAATCGGCAAACTATTACACCTATTTACTTAAACCTAATTTATATTTTGATATGTCTTATGTATAAATACAATGAATATTTCTAACAGGCGTCTTTTTGATGTACCGTCGTATGTTAAAAGACGCCTGTCGATGGTTGTGACCTCTCGGGTTTTACTGAGTTTTCTTAAGTTATTATTTTCATTTACTAGTTCCTTATTATCCAGTGTTTTATTTTTGTTTAGCGCTTTTGCTTCTCGATTGATTTCTTTTTCGAATTGATTATGTTTGTGTCATTTGTTATCTTTTGGTATCTTTGTATGTTATATTATAGCTCTACAGGAAAATTATGATAAAAACCTGTGTTGGTTAATTTATTTTGTGATGTTTTTGTCATCTTAATATCAAATTGGAGCTGTTTGCGTCTAGTTTTTTACTTTTGCGCACTCTACTATACGCGGAAAAGTAATGTAATCGTGCAAAGAAAAATTGAAAAAACAACATTTTTTTGGGTTTATTTTTCGTTTTTCGGCCTACAAACAAATGAAAAATGGTTTTTAAAGAATTTCTGCTGAGTGCGTGTGTCGTTGTCGTCGGAATTTATTCTTGTTAGCACGATAAGAGCCTTTTCACATTACACGTTACGATATCGTTGTCGTCGGACGGTAACGACATCGGACAGACGACAGTATAGGGCACGCTTTCACACTACGCGACAGGTCGGGACGATCTACGGTCAGAGTTTTAATTATGTCGGAATGTCACAGAAGGCTTATCTTACTGTATATTTTGTATTTAAGACGAAAGGCACTAAGTAAAAGAAAATGTTGGGTACTGAGCCTTTTACGTTCTCTTTGAAATACTACAAAATGAAATTTTTTAATTACTTCCGTATAAGTGAATGTACATTCGACTACATATTAACTCATCTAATGGACAGTATAAAAATTGTAATAATTGTAAATACACAAATTTTGTCGTCCGACAGCTAATGAGGAGCGACGAAGTCCACGATATGTCGTTTAACGTGGACGATATCGTTACCGTTACCGGACAGTTTGAAAATGTGCCATTTATTTCCATATATTTTGTGTGCCTCGATATCTTATCGTGTAACGATATCGTATCGTGTAATGTGAAAACGCTCTAACTCAACTAAATCGTGTCGGATCGATCGGGTTTTGACTTACTCTGGTTCGGGACGTCTCCCAGACGACACCTATTGATTTTGAGGTGGATAGAACACTCTTTACCATATACATGGGTCATGAGAAAGTACAATGGTGGATTATTTGAGATTTTTCTTTGTTAGCACGATTTCTCAATTAAATCGTGTCGGATCGATCGGGTTTCGAGTGATTCTGATTAGGGACGACGTTTATCGATTTTGAGGTGGATAGGATACACCTCACCCTGTCCATGGATCATGCGAAAACACGATGGTGGACTATTTGAAAAAAGTAAAACTGTAGCATAAAACACATATTCTGCATTTATGTTTTGGTTTATTTTTTGTCGGCCACTCAATTTCAAGATAGAGATGTTCTACGCGCGGAAAAGTCCGTTTTAAGATTTTAAAACTATTTATTGTGTACAATTTGCTGCTATTTCATTGAATTAAGTTACGGATCAATCCAATCGCTATCATCCATCTTTCCCATTGGTGCATAGGTATTTACATGGTACTTCTCCATTTTGTATTTGGTCTTTCATATGTCGAGTTGTTTGTATAACGATATTCCCAATACTGGATCCAACTGGTCAACCTGCACCACAGCAGAAGTAATATTGTGGCGGATACATTTATGGAAGAATACGATAGATAAATTACCTATCGATCAGAATATCGATCATATTCTTTGGCAAATAATAAATTACGTTGCACAATTAATTAAGTATACTTATGTGAAGTACTTTAACATTTTCATTTATTTATTGCTTTCTTATATGTTGCTAATTGAATAATATGTAAAACTGTATGAAATTTATAAGATAATTTAGACATATATACAATTTGGTCCAGAGTTTTTGCAGTTAGACCCAGTAATGACTTAATCATAAAGCAATGGGAGTATTGCTGGCATTTAGAATACTCTTTTATTGTTCATGATAAATTATACCCCATTATAAGAGAATATGTTCGTGTGAAAATAACAGACAGTGCCTATAAAATAATTTATTTTGCACTGCAATCCCCATCAACCAGGAATTTGTATACTAATATTAACAAACTGATAATGATGGCTAGTATTTATAATTTATTAACTCAGAGTGTGGAATACTCAAGTCTTTAATACACAATTTATCATCATACAAAAGACTATTAAATGGAAATTTTGTTAAAAAGCCTATGTTATCAGGACTACCGTTTCTTATTTGATTAATTGTTTATCGGGACATTCGTACTTGTATAAAAACTATCTAAAACAGCTACTATCAAGGAAAATTTATACTAAAAACAACTGTCGGATGTAATAGATATTTGGTTTGTCACAACCATTAACTCAATAATATGAAAAGTAACGTAGGTAATACATATACGTTTTACAATGAAATTTAATTAACAACAAAATATGTACCCTCTAATACAGCACAATGAATTTTATATTTCGCATAGCAACAGCACGAGCTATTTAAAGTCTCACGTCTCTTTAGTTTGAGATGAATGTGAAACTACTTCAAAACATTACAATTTTCGTTGCTATTTTACCTGGGAAAATATTAGATAGCTATATTCTTAAACCCGGCTGTTCATTAGACCAATATCAGTAGGTTTGCCGCTCGTATATGTTCGTCATAGTTCGCAAACCCTCCTTTCTTATCATTGGCCCTAAATGTATTAGAAAAACAAGAATCATCATCATCATCATATCTGTTTATAACGTCCTTCGCCGTCTTCCGATTCGTAATCTCCATTCCTCTCTATTTCTCCACATGTCCTCGTCCAGACCTCTCTCCCGAATTTCATTATCAATGCCCTCTCTCCAGCCTTTTCGTGGTCTTCCTCGCCTTCTTCTTCCTTGTGGTTTCCAGTTTAAAATTTTTTTGGGTATTCTGTTATTTGGCATTCGCTGAACATGTCCGTAACATACGAGTTGTTTGGTTCTTATATCATCTACAGTGTCATGTGTTATTCTCATCATATTTTTTATTCTCTCATTTGTTACCTTTTCTCTCTTTGATTTTCTAACTGACTTCCTCCAGAAGTCCATTTCTGTGGTTCCTATCATTTTTTCTGTTCTTTCTTTTATTGACCATACTTTACAACTATAGGTTACTATACTTTTAATTAATGAATTATATATTCTTCTTTTATTTTCGTTTGTTATTTGTTTAACCCATATAATGCTGTTCAACATTGTAATTGCTCTCCTTCCTTGAGTGTTTCCTTCCTAAATAGCTTCATCAAGTGTCCCGTCATTTGATATTTTCATGCCTACATACTTATATTCATTGCAGTGTTTGATGTTTTGCCCGGTTGACAGAAGTAGTTCTTGTTGTTGTCCTCCAATACACATGTATATCGTTTTCTTCACATTAACTTCTAAACCCCATTTTTCATACTCCTCGATAAGTTTGCGTGTCATATATTCCATATCATCGATATCTTGCGCAATAAAAACTTGGTCATCCGTAAAGGATAATGTGTATAGTGTTGATGTATCATCTATTGGTATGCCTATATTGTGACATTTTATTTTACAAGTCATCAATGCGCGTTCTAGATATATCTTAAATAGTGTAGGAGATAGGCAGCATTCTTGTTTAAGTCCCTTAGTTACTATAAATCCCGTTGTTATATTGTGTCCTATTTTTATTCTAGATCTGGTATTATCATATAGAGACTTTACAGCCTTTATTAATTCTACATTTATATTAGTGTTTTGTAAAGTTTCCCAGAGTTTTACCAGAGGAATGCTATCATATGCTTTTTTAAATCCACATATAGTAGATGTACTTCTTGGTTAAATGCTATCTATCTTCTTCTCCAAGATTTGTGTGACTGTATATGTATATGAAGTGATCAATTGTGGATCTTCCTGCTCTGAAACCGACCTATTTTTCTGTCTCCATTTCACAATATTCGTTCTCCATACGGTTTTTTAATATATTCCCATATATTCTGCTGATGGAATTTGTAACAGATATTCTTCGGTAATTGTCACACTCACTTTTATCCCCTTTCTTATGAATTATGGATACATATGATACCTTCCACTCTTCTGGTACTTTTGATCTACTCATACAGCTTTGGAAAAGGTCTCTCAGTGAATGGTAGAGTTTGTCTGTTCCATATTTTATAAGTTCTCCAGGAATATTTTCTGGTCCTGCGGCTCTGCGATTCTTTAATGATCTACATACTTCCTTAACTTCTGATATACTCATTCTTATCGGAGATCCTTGAGTAACTATATTGGGATTAATGTTTTCTATGTTTCTAAATTTGTTTCTATCTTCTGATAACATTTTTACAAAATATTGATTCCATGTTTGCGCTGGTATTGGTGAGATGTTATCTTTCTTCTTTAAAAACAAGAATACCTATACGAATTTCAGACAGCGCTATTTATTAATGCATACCCTTATACATATTACTTTATATTTCATGAATAAAGTGTTAAGAAATTAAATGGTAGATGGTAATTACAGATATAAAAATTGTGACTCAAAGTCATTAGGCTAAAGTAACTAGGCATGAAATTACAAAAAAAAATCACTTTCTTCGCTGTCTCTGTCTTATTTATGAGGCTATGTCTCACCTGCTTATCCTGACGAGCCACCATTAAATAGATGATGATATATTTATATTATTTTAACTTTATTGGTGAATAGCATACTCGTATTAACTACAACTAAAAATATTTGCAAGTATTATATACTAGTCAGTTCTGGAAAAATAGTTTAAGTATACCAAATAATATTTATTTGACCTTGAATAGATTGATGGAAATATGTAAGTAATAGTAATAATAATAGTAATTTTTGGTAAGTAATTTTCTGCAATAAGAACATTCAGATGACATTTAATTTAATTCCATTTTGAACAGACCATTTCTCTAACATACAAAAAGATTTAAACGTTTCCAGATTTCTGCCTGAAATAGTATTAAATTTGAGTGATTGTAATATCTGTTCTGCTCTCAAATGTAACCATTCCCTTCCTCAGCCTAACTCCTTCCTTTTATAATCTAATAGAGCTAAGGTACTAGAACTATCGTTGGTGAAAATTTTTGTCTTTCCAGATCTCTGCCTGAAATGGTACTATAAGGGGGAACCAAAAGTTTTTTATTTTTTTTTCTCTTTATCTTTGATCACTTTTTTAATGCTAATACATTTATTTTATATTACGTAACTGTAGCGGCCAGGTGGAAGGTGAAGATACTGTCTCCAATGCTGTAGCGCAATATTGTTACCGAAAGTATAAGAACGGTGAAGATGGGCTCGGAGATCAGCCACGTATGGGTCAGCCAACTACCGTGGACTCTGAAGCTCTATGCAACGCCGTTGAAGCCAATATATAAATCAGCATTCGCAGACCCTCCGCTAAACTCGATATTCCTCAAACATCAGTTGTCCGGCACCTTCACCCTCTTGGGAGATCAACAAATAATGCTATCGAGAAGTGCCGCATGATTTAACGGAAAATCAAGCTGAAAACCAAAAATTGCTAGAAAATTGCGCAAGTAGAATCAGTGGTTAAATCCCGGGCAAGTAGCGGAGCCCGTGGAAGCTTCTCTCAAGAGAAGCATTATTGTGCGTTTGGTGGAATTTTGAAAGCATAATCCACTTTAAGCTGGTTCCAAATGGTCGAACCATCAATTCCGACTTCTATTGCTCCCAAATTGATCAGATCTATGCTGCTCTCAGCGTAAGATACCCTGATTTGGTCAATCGGAAGCGGGTATTTCTGCAACAAGACAATGCAATACCGCCAGACAAGCCAAGGAAAATATAAAAAATCTCGACGCAATTACTTCTTCCACATCCAGCGTATATTCCGGATCTTGCTCCATCCGACTATCACCTTTTCCGTTCAATGGCACACTTAGTATATAATTTGGTCGAGGTCGAAAATGGGTGCCGCAAGTTCTTCGCCTCTAAGAACAAGGTGTGGGACCACCGCGGGATCGAGCAACTTGCCGATAGATGGGTTCAAGCCACATATTCGAATAGTCTTTACTTCGAAACATAAAGTTCGTTCGTTGTTGTTTTATTTATGTTGAAAGTTTTATTAAGAAAAATAAAATAAAAATAAAAATCTTTAGGTTCATAATAAATCTGAGTGGTTGTAATATCAGCTACCCTCTCAAATGTAGCCATTCCCTCGAAACCCAACCCCTTTAGAATACGATGGAGCTAAGATACTAGAACTATCGTTGGTGAAAATTTGAGATCTGATCCTGTTTGTTGATCTGTCCAAATCTCAGCTTGAAATAGTATAAAATTCGTGTCAAATTTATTTCCATTTCAGGGAGAGATCTGGAAATCATTAAAGCGCTTTATATGTTTAAAGCAAAGGTAGGAATATTATTTGTGACTCTTAAAATAATTATCCCGTTCACCAAATACGTAACTTCCAGTTCTCATAATTATAAACAAAACAAAAAAGAATGTCAAATTAACAAATAGACTAATATACTCTTATGAAATACCAAGAGCCATCTAGCCGAACGTAAATTTTATCGTTTTCCATCTGAATGCTGCTTCACTCGTTCTTCTACGCATACCTAGAGAAGCTCACACTTTTTCCTATACTTGACGAGCTTGTATATGTTTTCTTCACTTACACACTAACAACTCAAATATACTTAGAGGACTATACTGCATACCGTTGACAATTTTATTGCATTTTATATAGCGATAGCAAATACATTATTGTATTATTAGGTGTTTCCCTAATGTCGCAGTTAATCTGATACATTTGTCAACGAAGTGTCACTTTTGAAATTCCAAAGACAAAGTCGATAGTAATTAAATCATTTTCTGCGAGTTAATGTCAAAACTTCCGCCCCTGCAAAAGGGTTATTATTACTGTCAGGCTCATTCACCCCTCGTCAAATATTGCGTATAATCATGAAACACGTACAACTAATGTATTTGGTTTAATAGTCAAGGCCGTGAGCGGGTGTAAAATCAGTAGACACCTGTGTTGTTTACAGCCCATGCTGCAAATAAATTTTGAATTTTTTAAATTTGTCTGTATTCTACTGAAGTTTTTTTTATTTTGTAGCTATATATATATATATATATATATATATATATATATATATATATATATATATATATATATATATATATATATACCCCTCCCCCCCTCTTATCTTTGGAACGATTATACATAAACTAGTGAAATTTGGTAACTGAATATTAAGGGTTGTAAACTTCCCTACTAGTGATGATAGATGACGTATGCGTCAAAGATGACGTCACAAGGACATATTGTGACCAATAATTTTAAATGGAACCCTATGGCAAGCGACACCTCTTTTAAAACGTATCGAAAAAACCTATTCAATGATACTAATATTGTGTCTGTTTACGGCAGTTTTTACAACTGGCTTTCAAAAACCGCAAAGCTGTGATGAATTAAATCAGTTGACAATAAAATTTAAAATTCAAGCTCCGCCACTGGATAGTTAGATAGTAAATAATCTGACGTTTTTGCAAGTCTCCCCAATTTGATGTTTTTTTAGCTGTCAAAGTTTTTATACATTTAATAATTTGTGTATTGTTGATCGAACGTTTAACTGTTTTAGTACATTGTGGTAATTTAAAATATTTGTACATTAATAATTTGTTAAACTGTTGTGAGCTGAACGTTTAAGTGCTTCAAGAAGAGAAATGGTACGTGTTTTAGGTGATAAAGTAGCAGCGATCCTAATACTTGGTGAAACTGGAGAAAATATTCATGCAGCAGAACGCATTTTTAATGAAAGGTTTCCCGATCGCCCAGTTTCGAGGACTTATTTGAGAGAGCTTCCTCGTAAGTTTAAAACAACGGGTAGTATTAATGATGCAAAACGATCTGGCAGACCACAAATTTCTGATGAGAAAAAAATTGATATACTGGCAGAAGTAATAGTAAATCCTACTTCATCAACAACTCAAGTTGCATCAACCTGTGAAGTCAGTCAAAGTACAGTGCACAGGGTGTTGAAAAAAAAACAAATTTCACCCATACAAATTAAAAATGGTTAATCAACTCTCAGACGACGATACAGACCGAAGACTGAAATTTTGTGAAAATATGGAGACTAAAATTAACCAACAGCCAGACTAATGTCAAAACAATTTGTTTTAGTGACGAAAGTACTTTCTATCTAAATGGAAATGTAAATACACAAAACGTGAGATATTGGAGTGACGCAAATCCTCACATGTTTCGTGAAACACATACTCAGTATCCCGAGAAGGTCAATATTTGGGCAGGTATACTGGGAAACCACATCGTTGGGCCTGCTTTTTTAAATACCAACTTAACCGGTGAGGTGTATCTGCAGATGTTGCAAAATGCAATAGAACCGTTAATCCTTGAAATTTTGGAAGATAATCAAGATGAATTCGACATTTTGGAAATAACATTCCAACAGGATGGTGCTCCTCCACACTATTACGGTGCAGTAAGACGGTATTTGGATGAAGAATATCCTGGTAGATGGATTAGATGACGAGGTTCAATGGAATGGCCGCCTCGATCACCGGACCTCACACCTTTAGATTTTTTTCTGTGGGGGTATCTTAAATCGAAGGTTTACGCCACTCAGCCTGACAATATTGATGTTTTAAAACAACGTATTGTTACAGAATGTAGGGCTATTTCCGCAGACACATTTGAAAAAGTACGAGAAGAGTTTCGCAATAGGATGTCTTACTGTCAGGAAGTAGATGGAGCTCACTTCGAACAATTACTATAAGTAGGTACTGATTCTTGAATCTGTAATTAAAATTATTATCCAAGTTTACTGATTACTGATTTAATCCATCAAAACTACCATAAATACAAACAATATTAGTATCATTGAATACGTTTTTTTGATACCTTTTAAAAGAGGTGTCGCTTGCCATAGGGTTCTATTTAAAATTATTGGCCACAATGACCTTGTGACGTCATCTTTGACGCATACGTCAACTATCATCACTAGTAGGGAAGTTTACAATCCTTAATATTCAGTTACCAAATTTCACTAGTTTATGTATCATCGTTCCAAAGATAAGAGGGGGGAGGGGACTTTTGAATAGCACTGTATATATATATATATATATATATATATATATATATATATATATATATATATATATATATATATATATATATATATATATATATATATATATTACCCCAGAATACAACCATTAATTTAAAATGTGATGATGGCTCCTAACTTTCTAAGTATAAAGTTTACAAGTAAAATATCAATTAAATATTCACCATAGATAATCCTTAGAGACTGTACTAAGAAAGGCAACATAAAGATTAAAACTCCCCTAATATTTGTTTTACAGGCACTACGCAATTGAGAAAAGTACAATATTTTTAGGGAGAAAAAAATTAAAAACCACGAATCACCACACTTACAGTAGGCCCTCTGAAATCTCGATATTCACCGCAGACAATCTTTATAGTATCTGCTAAGGCATTCTAAAGACGAATTTGCCCTAATAACTTTTGTATAGACAGTACAAATTTTTTAATGAAAAATGTACAAGATTTTTATGGAGAAACAATTTAAAAAAAATCACCACATCCCCTGTAGACACTCTGAAACCTCGATATTCACCACAGATAACCTTTAGGGTCTGTACTAAGTCACATTAAAAATAATACCGTCGTAATAGTTTATTTACAGACCCTACGATTTATTTAAGTGAAAGATACAACGTTCTTAGGATATGACTAAGGACTATAAACAATCTTAGGGTAATTAAAATGAGATAATAGATAATAGAAATGTATCATGTAATAATTTAATAGTATATTTATGTTGCAACATGTATTTTATTAAATTATAATATGATTTTTTACAGTCATTTTTTTGAGCTTTAAATACTAATTCAGTATCTATAATTAACTCTAAATTTTTGGCTTCATTAACATTAGTAATTATGTTGTCCATTTTAAATTTATTTTATAGTGATATTAATATATCACTGATAATCTGATCTATTATCAAATATCATTGAGGCTAATTTAGTAGATTCTATACACAAGCTATGATTTCTTGAAGTTTCTATTAACACTTTTAAATTACTGTTATTAAATTCATAGATGTGTTCATGTCAATTATATTAAAGGACTTATATAGCTGTGTATCTCCAGCATAGTTAATGTACATTACATATACTTAGTTCCTTATGGAACTGACTTGTATATGTGGATTTACAGAGCCCTAAAATTGACCCCTGAGGTATCACTTTACTTCAAGTTAAATGTTATGACTAAGTTATTATGTTTATATTTACAATATAATTTATAACTAGGTTAACTGAATTGATAGAAAACTCGATATAAAATAAGATTAATAATCAAACATAATATCACAATTAAGTGCTTGCGAATAGTCTAAAAGTATTAATACTTTTATTGTTCCCAATATCCTGAAAATATCGTCAAAAATACAAAATAGTGCCGTAACACAACTAATATTTTCCATAAATTCTAATTAAATTGAGAGTAAATGATCAGGTCGATAAAAATATAGCACCATAGATTAGCAAAGAATAGTAAGTAAGTAAGTAGTAGTATAGTAAGAGAATTCGTCTCTTCTGGTGACTCAAATTATTGATGTATATTTGTTTTTGATGGATAATAAAATAAACAGTGTATATATAGGCCACCTCCACGAATGCCACTTCTGTATCTTTCTTTACAAGTGTGTGACATCGAGTTTTTTTAATGTTGACAATTTGTTTAAGTAAGCAGGTCTCATGAATTACAAATATGTTAAATTAATTCGTCACTATATATAGGGTAGCCCACGAAGTTTTGGCTAGTCGATATTTCGAAATCTATTTGAACAATAAATTTGAAAATTGACGATGTTAAACAGCCGAAAGTGTTGCCCGCTTTTGGCATAAGAGGATTTTACTTCACCTGCACATTTCCGGTCACGTGACATCAACTTAAAAATTTTAAATGAGACGCCCTGTACGTTATTAGAATTTTCTGGTCTAATACCAATCCAATGATACCATGTTTGTCAAGTTTTTGCGGCATTACAGTAATGATAAACAACTGTTTCTGAACGTTTCTTTATTTTTATTAAAAAAAAAAAACGTAGGTAGCTTAGAAACAAAAAAGCTATCTTAGCAACAAAAAGACATCACTACTTGTCAAGAGCTGTCAAGCAGTATTAGTAGATTTTGTGTTTGTAAAAATAGTAATAAGATTACTATGCCTTTATATTTTACTTAAGACGAGTACTTTGATATGATGCTGATCTGTGGAGAATGTGGAAAAAATAGCAGACGTGCTAGAGATTTGTATACTTATTCTTTTCCCGATCGAACAGCTCCAAGTAAAAATATTTTTGCTTACGTGGAACAAACATTAAGACATGGTTTTTTTCCTAATGGAAAACGAAAAACTCCTCGAGGAAAGCCTATTAGGACATATCTTGAAAGATGGATTGGGCGCAATGGTACAATATCTTTTTCACGGCTCACTCCCCAGATATAACACCTCTAGATTTCTTTCTATGGTGATACTCAAAAGGTTTGGTTTACAATACACAGCCCAGAAATTTAGACAAAACAAAATCAGAGCAGCCTGCCAAACTGTTACACCAGAAATGATTAGAGCAGCATGCACAAATACACAAATGTTTTAAAAAAATTTGAGTATTGAGTTAATGAAAGTGAATCAATTTGAGCATTAACTGTAATTATTTTTATAATTATTGTATTTTACTGTTTAATTATTTATCTTCATTAATAAAAGTTTTAAAAAATCAATCCATTCATTGAACATATTAGATTATCACTGCTTTACATAAACGTGATAATAAATATAGTATCGTTGGATTGGTATTAGATAGACCATCACAAAATTGTAATAACATACAGGGTGTCCTATTTAAAATTGTGATATTGATGTCACGTTACCGGAAATATGCAGGTGAAGTAAAGTCCTTTTATACCAGAAATGGGCAACGCTTTCGACTGTTTAATATCGCCAATTCTCAAAATTATTGTTCAAATAGGTTTCGAGATATCGACTGGTCAATACCTCGTGGGTCTCCGTGTATATAATGCATATAAAGAGGCAATATATACATACATATTTCCTCATATTGTCATTTTGTGTATTTCATTTCATATGACACGTTTTCCGCCTTTTTAGGGATCTATACTCAAATGAGACAATGAGTTCTCAGACTTATTGCATGCGTTACCATTCTGCATTCATAAATTTCACGTTTGAAAATAAAAATAGAGAATTCAGCAATTGTTCAAAATAATGATGTATAGTGAAACCCTGGAAAAATTGTTTCCCCGTTATTATCGTATGCGGCATGAAACAATTATATAGGTATAACGAATAAAAACGCGGAAACAGTATATTTGGTGATTAAAATATCAGCTAAACTTCGGGCTCTAAATTATTCCGCGATAAAACCTGTTTATTAATTTCCCTACAAATGCTCTTTTAGCACATAAAATAATTTATATTTATGTGAGTGTTATTAGCGTACGTCCCATACAATTCATAAATCATCTGACATTTTAGGCGTATCAAAAATGCTTTGTTTTTTAATGAATGCGCGGCGCCGTTCATCGCTTAGAAGTGTTTGTCGAATGAAATGCGAGGCAGACATTTCGACGAGCATCACCAAAAAAATGGGATGCTTGATCGCGGGCGACAGTAATCATTGAAATATGAAATAAAATCCTCCCCAGCTAAATAAAATATTTCGCTAAATTAAATCTCATTCCTAATTGCATTTCTGTTTCAGTTTAATGGCCGACGTTCAATTCATCAAAAGTTCTTTAAAGGATAATGTGAATCCATTTCGTGGGACATGAACGATATTTTAATTTGGCTGAAGATCTTAGGCTACGAAAAAGTTGATCCGCGGAAGATTTGATTTGTTCTGAAGTACATCATTTATTATGCTATTTATGTCTACTCGATTATAATAATTCTATATATATTTATATAAATTTATTATGCATATCAATTTATTTCCAGAACATAGGCTGTCTTATTTTTATGCGTCTTTATTCTTACGGAATCGAGGTCTAGCTTAGTGCTATTCTTTCACCTAACTCGCTGGGTATTCACAAACACACTCAGCCGACTGATGTGGGAATCAAACCCACACTAGGATTAGTCCAGATCTAGGAACTTTACAAGCTATTGCCTGCGCTACCCTCGATCAATCCAGGACACTTGCAGGTCTGCTGCGAGATAATTATAGGATAATTTACGTTCAGGAGATCTGGCTATACGAATGTCAATTGAGATTCGAACCAAAAGTCCAGTGAGTATGCGGAAACATCCCGACCAATTTTTGCCACCACTCGGTCTACAACTGGCATAAAATGCGGAGCACTACTCTACTTGACCAACATTTCTTGCAAGCCGCATTCATGTCTCATATTTCAAAATACTGTATTTATATCTAAAGTAAGGTCTTCTTATGGTAACTTGTTTCACTAAAGGGCCTAGCATCCAGAGCACGTTGTACTATCGAGTGCTTTGGTTTTTGGAGCAAATATATTCATTTTGGGCTAATATTCTTCAAGAAACGAATAAAGTTAACGTCGAAATATAGAAAGAACAGAATCATTTCGCGTTCGGTGGCACTAATGCAAGATCTTATTAAGATCTTAACTTTATGTACT
The DNA here is from genome assembly GCA_037954035.1 of Rosalia funebris. Taxonomy (NCBI): domain Eukaryota; kingdom Metazoa; phylum Arthropoda; class Insecta; order Coleoptera; family Cerambycidae; genus Rosalia; species Rosalia funebris. The sequence continues at coordinate 15,874,196 of JAZFAV010000002.1, forward strand.
ATTCACTTTATCGCTATTTGCCAAATAAATAACTCTCTTATCTTGCCGATAAACGGAATAGTCTACATGAACCTAGCCATAAAAACAAGCCACGGTATGTTTTGAGATTTTTTATTTGGTAAATAACGATGAAATAAACGAAACATAAGTTTATTGTCGAACTGGTATGTTAGTTAATGAAATTTAGCAAACTAGTTAGCATGTATATTTGAACAATTTTCAAATATACAATGAGAATATCTATGGCTGACATAAAGATTCCGTCGGCGTGTCTCACGAAACTCGCTCTGAAGCTGATAAAAAATGTGCTGGTAACCGTTCGTACAGAACTTGTTTATGATGTTCGTCAACATATGAAACAAAAGACTATAAAACTTTTGATATTATTGAAACTTGCTAGGATCATATAAAATTTCTCAGTTATATAACTTGCGTTGTGTTGAACTCCGCGTTTAACGGGATTAGAACCTATACTGCATGACAACTTTTTGGTATTATATCAAGGCAAGTAGAAATAAACTTCAACAAAGCATTTATAGCCATAGAACTATAAATTTCATAAAGACAAACATTTAATTTATGAAACAGAGTGGTTTAAAATAAGAACTCAACATACGAACATATCGAATCGTTATATAGTTAAAAATCATATTTATTATACTAACATTTGCATTTATAATATATTGAATCTTCTGACAGTCAAAACCAGCAATAATTCCATAACATACGAGTAGCTGCATTTCTCAGAGTTATAATATCAACAGCGTTAACGCAACAACTTTTCAATAATTGGCGGAGGTGCCACGGTCAATTTCAATATCTGTGGATATTTTGTATATACTCGAGTTTATGTACATATTTGTGATATTATTGCTTCCTTTCTAACCTAAAACTATCACACATAATACTTATACATTTCGCCAATGATTAATGGTTAAAAAGCAGCATACACAATGAAGATCTAAAACACACTTTAAAATCACATTGGCGCATTCGCAATTTATTTAAAAATATTTGCTGATAGTATATATAGGGAAAAATTGCATACGTGAATATAGAAAACATATTTTCAAAGACATTCTGTAACCTAGCTCGTAACAGTAAATCACTCAGAATTTTCAGCCCCTTTAGTATAGCTCTTGATGATATCCAAGGTGGTAGTTCTTTTGCATTCAGTTTTAACTCAAAATTGGTGTCTTCTATTAGTTGCCATATTTGGGGTCCAACAAATACCATATTTGAGTTTTTCATAATTTACTTTTGAATATACACATTATAAATTTGTATATTGTACTGATAGTACAGGTATTTACCAACACATAGACATCATAGACAGATCTGTGTAAAAAAATCATTTTCACTTCTTGTCATTATACTAAATACTATACCAAAATACTTTTTGCATTTAGTAAGTATTTTAAAAATTGATAAAATAGGTTTTTAAGTTTATTGAATAGTATTATTATATGCAGTCGTATAATTTTATCCTGCATCGTAATATAGAGATATATTAATACTGAACCTTTGCTAAGACTAACCAAGTATCGTAAACGTTTGTCTTCACTTATGATGGCTCTTTAAAAAACCAAAATAGTTGTAGTATGTGACCAAGGGCCTATTTCACTTTCCACTATTGAACAAGGTGTCAGCGCTAAAGATTCGACATACCTCTAAGGTAAGAAGTAACTGAGAATAATTGGGTGGCAATAATTCTTTTGGTTACCATGCCACGTGAAAGTATGTGTTAGACGAAGTAATGTGCGTTAGAAATGAGAAGTAATCGTAGCGTGGCCTCCTCCAGGGGGCACTTTATGACTTTCCTAATGACGTGCAGCAGAGAGATGGCGTTTGCCATATTTCTACATGTTTTGTTCATGCCAGTTTGGTGCAAGTCTCATCTACATTTTCACTATAAACAGGGTACAGAAGCGATTGAACATCGCTGGAAAATGTGTATAGAGCTGAAAGGAGACTATGTAGAGAAATAAAAATATTTTTTCCTAAATTTATTGTGTTTTCTTTGTTAGGTCGTGTACTTCTAAGACTACCCTCGTAACAATTTCAGGGCATCAGGTATAGTTCAGTATACTTACACTGATGATTTCTAATAGGGATGAAATTGCGATATGTAGTTCCAGGACATTCTGGTCATCTTATATGTATATATACGAATACAGGAAAAATATATGTAAAGAAATCCATCACATATTCATCAGCTATAAAAGAAATTAAATTGATAACGGCGCTCTAAATGCGAAACGTGGGAAATAAAAAGCTACCTCGTCTGCGTTAAAGCCTGCCACAAATTACATTATATAAAAATTATACTACCACATATACAATCTATTCTCTTAAAGGAACTACACACACTAGAGTTCTGGTAATCTGGACGAAACGGAAATACTACATTTTTACATCACATCTCTGTTGTGGGAGATACAGAGTGTCCCACAACAGAGATGTGATTGACCAGTCATGATAGTAAAATCGTAACCATATCTTCCACCTAATTAAATCCCTTTAATTCAACTCATGAAGCAGAATGTGATCTGTTTGACTCTATCTTATTTCTCCAAGAACAAGAAGAGAAATTGAGGATTAAATTTCATTTCCTATTCTCTGTGTCTTATATTTTGATGAACTTGACATTTCTGATATTCTCAAGAGCTTAACTCTGAAGGATGTAATGTACTTGTGGTTAGCTCTTAGGACAAAGTAATACTCGTAGCTTACTCATATCAGAAATATTGGTGAAAAATAACTTTTTATTGTGACCTCTGACAGTCAGACTTAGTTGTAGGTTATGATTCAGATTTAGGTCAGACTTAGGTTATGATGCATCTACGACAACAAGCAAGTCAAATTTAGGTTATGATTTGAATGACTTTATTCGATTCTCTCTGTTTAGAGCTTGAATTTTCCAATCAATATTAAACGAAAATTGAAATTAGTAAATCGCTCAGAATATTAAAAATAAAAACAAACAACATTTCTGACTGAATCAGAAATCTATATATGAATGGTAATGAAGACCATATAGCGTTGTAGAGTCATGAGAGCGACTGTGAAGAGGAAGTAGGCAAGGTTGAACTAAAAGAGAAACACGATGAGGTAATTCGTCATTTCGGTGCTTGAGTACAGTGGGACGAAAGTAATGGTGTTGAATGAGATACTCTGTCAATAAAACAAATGCTGCGGCAATACTTAATAAATTCTGGATACGTTAGCATTAAACAGGCAAACCTTTTTTTAAAATAAGTTCCTTGAATTTCGGTTTACTGTTTCAGAGTACTACAAATTGTTACACTACTCATTCTACTTATTGTTTACTACTGTCAGTGACATTCTGATTTCAATAATACATATTTTCCAGTAATTTGATTTCTGTAGGTTTTAATTGACTCGGATCATCACAGATTTATTATATTAATTTAATTCATCTCGCAAAACATAATTAAAATAAATCAACATTGATAAAACCATATATAATACACAAGTAATATTAAAATGATCGTCTTCTGATGGTGAGGGTAGATCAGATATAGGAAGACCACGAAAATGTCTAAATTTGCGTTATTTAAACTTAACATTGCTTACCATGCTTTGGCTAATGAGTTACTTTTTTATGTGCATCCTGTCTCCAAATCCGATTATGCAAAGAATTAAAATTTTCTCGTTCGATTAATTTCATTTTTCTTCCAAAATGACAAAGTTACACTTTGTCAATAACCGTTTGCCAATAAACGTTTTAAATACACTGATTTTGCCAGACAAAAAATAAGAAGTATTGTCTAAGGAAATAGCTCCAGATACCAAAAATACCATGTGACGAAGAATGATTTCAAGTTTTTATCTGGCAGCAATAAAGAAATATTATTGGTCGCTAGGGCTAATATCAAGCAGCGGTGCACAATTTGAACATTTATGTTTATTGATTTTTCAAATAATCATTGCCATTAAATTTAGTATTCTGAAATTAAACAAACGTTTTCTTCATTATTTTATCTAACCTATACTCATGCTAATATAAATATTATCATAGAATATAAGAATAGTAGAAAAAATGTGCTCTTTCACATTTTGTAATAGAAATATATATATTAATTATACTTAAAAAAATGCTCAACTAAAAATAAAATTTGACAATTATGTCAGCCACTTTACAACTACGCTAGCAGTTCTTCTCTCAATTCTTAGGGAAATGCTGCGAACAACATCTTTAAACCTATGTTTTACTCTTTATTCATATAGTTAATTCTGATGTAAAATTCACGTTGTAAAGACATATTTACGATAATAATTTTAATTAAACGAAAATTCAATAGTGAAAATTTTGTATTTTTAAAAACCAAAAATCGGCGACGAGGTATATAAATGGCGCAGTCGGGAACGAATTTTTCATGGGACTTTCATTGTTGAAAACCTGTGAGTTTCAATTCTTAAACGAAAAAAGGGACTTATACTAGAAAAGGACAATATACTGACTAACCGCTAACCGCAAGGACTCTATCGAGGAAAACCTAAGGACAGCAACCGCCGTCAAAAACATACAGGCATCGATGTTGTAAGTAGTCTTCTTTGTTTATGTCAGACTCCTCTTTATGTTTTTATTCATTGACTCCTTAAGCGAAAACAATCAGGATTTAGAGAACACCTCAGTTAATTTTTTCAGTCAATTAAAAATCAAAAGTAAAGTAGAAAAATAATTCTAGTGAAAGTAATTTTTTAGAAAATAGTTTAAGTATACCGAACGATCAAGTACCAATTTTAGATATCAAAAATTGATCAATTATTCCAAATTTCGATGGCAATCCAAAAAAAATTACACAGGTTTATTAGTGTTTCGGAATCAATACTAAATCATTATTATGATAGACAAAATGCTATCACCACCATCTATCTATATCTATCACCAAAAACAACGAACGAGATCAAAGGATTCCTCGATTTACTCGGCTTCGCGTAAATTACGAAACCCTTAATTGTTTGTTTAAAAAAGGATTCAATAATTGAACATACCCCTCAATTTATAAAATATTTCGAAGATTGTAAAAAGGTACTAACTAATGAACACTACAGTACCCTGCTTTTTCAAAAGATTTTATTTTAACGATAGACGCGAGTAATGTCGCAATTGGCGCAGCCCTATCGCAAGGGAACCATTTTATCAATCTACCTTTTGGATGTCAGTTCCAAATAAATAAGTCGATTAATGTTAATGAAAAATCCATCAGTGGAGGCCAGCCAATTCTTCTACCAGAAATCATTATTCAACATAATTCACCTGTACCTTCTCCAACCAAAATAAATTTAGAAGACGTCCAACTCGACAAAATTCATGAGCTACAGAAACAACAACGAAGTCTGATATCTACCGATCTCACTTCAAATCGAACTACATGGACCAATACTTTTTGGACAATCTCAACATATGTTATTTTAATTTTTACTGGGCTCTATTTCACATATGCATTTATCGGAAGAAGAAGACGGACGACCAACGAACCAGTCGCAACCCAGCACTTCGGCACTTTTCACTCCTTAAATATGCCTCAATTTAGAGATGAAGGAATTATGTCAGCCATCTTACAACTACGCTAGCAGTTCTTATCTTAATTCTTAGAGAAATGCTGAGAACAACACCTTTAAACCTCTGTTTTCTCTTTATTCATATAGTTAGTTCTGATGTAACATTCACGTTGTAAAGACATTTACAATAATTATTTTCATTAAACGACAATTCAATTGTGAAAATTTTGTTTTTTTAAAAACCATAAATCAGCGAAGAGGTATACAAGTCGGGTCTAAGAAATGATTCCAAAAGTTATTTCATGAGTTTTAACGAATTTATTTCAAATTTTAATTTTTAATTTGATTAACTAATTTATGTAAATTTTACGTCTTCATTGGTATGCTTATTTACTGTTCTATATTCTAGGGAAACGGAAGTACAAATATTATGCAGCAAGGATAAAGGTCCCGGCTCGTACGAAGCTTACTAAAATACAAATTCTTGACATATCCTGTGAAGGGCAAAAACCGACTTATGTTTTCAGTTCTATATTAGATCCTTTTTTCGGTATATTGACTTTATCTTATGTGGTCTCCTGTGACCTCACACTTTACATGGCAACCATGGTCCTGTTCAAACAGATTAGAGATCAAAAGGCAGTTGCGGATATCGAGTTTATGCTATTTTGTTTATGATGGGGCAAGGCCGGAACGTTCACCCTCGGTAATAAATTTATTATGTATGAGCACTAGCAGAAACGAAGTTGGAGGGTTCTTATTTTATTTTAAATATTATAATGTGCCGCTGTGAGCGTTTTATTGTGGCTGAAGCGTTCGAGGTAAATATGTAGGGCACGGCGATCTTTCGATAAGCCGAAATAAAATTGGGTTTATTAATATTTCCACAATTTTATTACTCCCTCAGGTAGCAAACGTAGTATATGTTGAATAAGCATATAACGATTTTATCGGTATTGGTCTAGTGTTGCTCGACTTGTTATTTTTATTGTAGAGGGTGTTTCATTTGGAACTATAGGATGCGATTTGTAAACAAAACTAATAATGCCTATTTGAAATATTGGGGTTTTTTACTCTTCAGCATACTTTGTGGACGAGATGGCTACAAGTGGAAAAGAATATCATTTATATAGCCGCCTCGACTCATCTAGCATGATGTCATTCCTTTAGTAAAATTGTCCATAACACGGGCACATATAACTGATTCTATTTCCTGAATAAAACGTTGAATGTTTACTTTGAGGTGTTTAAGTGTTGCTGGCTGGGTGGTGTCAACTTCTACCTTGGTATAACCGGCAAATAAAAAAGTACAGGAGTGTTAAATCACATGATTTTGCAGGCCAATTGATGTCAGCATTCCGCGAAATAACAGGATCATGAAGTTTGATACTCAAGAGAGTTATGTTGCACGTGCTGTATAACACGTTGCACCATCTTGCTGAAACCACATGTTGTTTAAATTCAATTCATCAATTTGATAGAAAAAACAATTATTTAATGTCACGATAGTGTTCCACATTTATGATGATAGCATTACCAGCTTAATTTTCAAAAAAATATGGTTCAATTACTTCACATTTTTGTCAAGATGAAAATGTGCTTCATTGCTGAACAAAATTTTGTTTTAAGAATCAGCGTCACCTGCTTTCTTTTCGAACACTCAATTAACAAATGTACGATGTTATAAATGGTCTGTAACTTTAAATTGTTGTGTCAACTGAATTTTGTATGCTGATAGATGTAGATCTTTCTATAAAATCCGATACGTGGTGGCTATTGATAGATTAAATTATTGTGCATGACGTCAAATTAATGTGTTTGGATCCTGCCGTACACTTTCTCTCCCTAGAGCAAAAATTTCATCTGACCGACCACGGCGAGGACGTATTAGTGTTGCTTTATCAATAACATAACCAGTCTCTTCAAACTTCTTGATTAAGTTACGAACTGTTAACTCTGTAGGTGCTTCATTTTGTCCATTTTATAGGAATATTTCCTAGTGGAACTTTAAATGGTTACTCATTTTCATAAAACAGTTGTACACAAACTATTCGCTGTTCAATACAGTATGTTGACATTGCATGGTTTGTAGATGACAGTCGTTAAATATTGCCGTCCTGTCTTTGACAGAACACAAACGGCACGCAATTCAAATCCTATAGTTCCAATTGAGACAATCTATGCTAGTATACAGGATGTTTACGGTATTTTCTGAGAGTTTTAAAGGATGAAGGTATTTTGTTAACAGGTTGGATAGGAGATTTAATAATATGTTACGAAAATAAAATATTAGAACAAAAAATAGGGGCCGATCTCAATATAAAATTTCAACATTTTGAGAACTGCTGGTGTGATTATGGCTGATGATCTTGTCTGGAAGATGAACTGTTTCACGTTTTATCCCCCTCCCCCTTTCCCCACATTTCGCACATTCACAATAAATATTCAATACCACCTCCTTCGTGTGATAACGAAGGAGGTGGCATCATGACAGATTATCATGACAGGTGACATCATGACAATACATTATGACAGATTAGAAAACTAAAAATTCCATTGTGGGTAGAAACAGCTTCAGCTTCCTAAATAAATATTCACAGTGTTGCCTTTATTGATTATTAGTTATCAACTAATTAAAAAATTTTACACCCTGAAGATAAGTATATTGTAGCAAAGCATGAACTCTTTGTACACGATGTGGAAAATTTTCCGGGTATAGATGTCATGCGGCTGCCATATTTTGTACACATTCGTCATAAATAAACATCATGTTAACTGGTTCTACATTACTCTAATTATTCCCCGGCCTTTTTAATAATCAAAATGATAATTTTTAATAATAATCACAGCAAGGGAAGCACAAGTAAACTACTACGGTTTAAACACATGAAATATATTATTTAATTATAATACGCAACATGAAACGCAACAAACTTATTTCAACTTTGAACTACTGTAAAGTAAAACTGGAATTTCAGTTTTGATTGCAAAGACAAATTATAGCGCTAGTGTGTCAATTACGCTAATTTCCAAATTGTCCTTTACTTTGTGTAGTTGAGAGTACTCATTGGTGAGATAATCATCTTCATATGACCCTTAGGAGAAACATTCGCTCCCAATGTTCTCAATTAATGTAGTTTAACACGGAAAATGATAGAGTAAAATACAGGTAGTATTGATATATTGCTCTAATTATGTACTATTTTCGTAAAATAACTGATTGCTGAATAGTACAAATTGGTGACTAGTGAAGATCTAACTTCTACATAAAAATACTTGGAATAGATCGTAAACATCCTGTATATATAAAGAACTGTAACATTACCCTACAATTACGATTACTAGGTGTAACGTAATGAACAAGGAGATTTATTGTCACCTGTCATCAGATTGTTTGGTCGGTCTTTCAAGGCCCCTTCCGGAGCGAGAAGGCGTAAAGATGATTTTAGCTTTTCCTTCTCATACACACACAAACGATTAAAAAATATACTTGCAGTTACACTAACTGTTATAATTAGGAACTATAAAAATGTAGTTAAATGAACTGAATTGCGGTATATTGCAGTGAAAGTTTCGAAGTACGTAAGTTTAGTTCAATTATTCAGTTTTATTATTCCCAAATACATGATTAAAATCATGATATAATAAGTAAATATTGTAGAATTAAAATAGTATGAAGTGTATTTTACTTCATACACAGATATGATTTAATAAAATTTACTGTGAAATAATAAACAAAACTAAATAAAAAATTTGGGATGGAATTGTAAAGCAATTTACGTCTTTTGTTTATAATTATGTAATCTGTTCAACCCCAATAAGTTCCATTTAATTCATAGGCAATATAAGTACAAGTTTATTGAACGTATATATGTATAATCCATAATAATAATAATAGAGGAGGAACACAACTGAAAACATGTAGACATATAAAAATGGCTTAAATATATAAACATATTTACTTGATAGTAACAACATAGGTTTGCGGATTTCAAAAGGCGCATTTTTACTTATTAACGCGAGAGAATATTCAAATATTGACGCTAGTATCAGCATATTTAATTTGGAAGCTCGATAATACAATAATTAAAAATTTGGTGCATCATTCTCAAACATATAGATAGTTTTTAAACTTGAACTACTACATATTTATACTTCAATAATTAATTAGAGCAATACATGTGTCGCAATATGAAAAATACAGTTTTCAATACGGTCAATTAAAAAAATACGATATTGAATTTCAAAGCCGATTTACTTTTGTTTTTAGACCATATAAAAGTAGATATAGAAGGTAGCTTTGGCGCGTCCCGTCGCTTGGTGGGAAGCGCCAAAGCTACCGCGGCCAGACTGTGGACGATGACGGGTAGCCCCAAGTGATGTCTGACAAATCGACAACCTGAGGTTACGCTGCTCAAACCCACATGAAGAGGATTCAGGCCGTCGAAAACGTCGCCCTTCGCCGTGCCGTCGACGCCCCGTGGTAGGTGAGGAATAACGACATATGGCGAGACCTAGAATTCACTACCGTGACGGAGAAAATCCGAGCCAGGGCTCGGAAGCTCTACGATCAAGTGGGTGCTCACGATAATCCTTTTATTCGAGAAGCTCCGGACTACGACCCAGGAGGACCAGAAAGACACAAGAGACTCAAGATCCAGGTAGTATAACCTTATAGACCGCCTTTACAGGTCAAACATAACTTTTTATTTCAGCTGAGCCCTATTGCTCTACTGACCATTTCTATGTCACGGGGCCCTAGAACCCCTTAACCATTTCTCTGTTACAGGAAATTCCCGGGCGTCGTGTTGGTCGCGGCGCCCACGACAAGGACACGCCCGGGCAGCTGACGCTAGCGAAGCGATGCTGCAAAACAAGGCCACCAAATGTAAAGAAAAAGCCGAGAACAAGTCCCTGCTAGCGGGACTTATAAGCGTCAGGACCAAAGGAGGTCGAGGGGAGCGAACCGCTGCCAGTCGCGTAGGTCTTATTTGCGGGAGGCATCTTGTCTCCCACGTAGAGACCCGCGAAAATGGAAGCAAAGCTCGGCCCACCTTCGTACGACGGTCCCGGTCTACACGATGGGCGAGTAAGGAGCGGTAATCTCGCTCGGATTGCCGACAAACCCATCAAAAACCATTACGCCTGCCAATAAATATTGGTGGTGAAATAAAATTTACACCTAAAGTAATGAAGCTTACTCCAAATGTCGTGCGTTTTTCTTTATTTTTGCAGTAGGTGAAAATTTGTACCGTACCATCTTGAGGTGTTTGTTTTACACCCAACTGCTTTAACTCTATATATACATTTGATACAAATTTGATGTAAAAATATACACCGCATATCAGGCACTTTCATTTGTTTTAATTTTTCTTTATTTGTTACATTTTGAGGTAGTAGTTTTGTGAATTTATCTCATAATACTTTCCTGAATAATATTATAAAATGCATACTAGGATTTCAAATTATATTTCCCATAATTTCAGCAACTTATACATCGAAACATGAATTATGTTTAATGTTTACAATAAAATTGGTAATTAAAATTATTTAAATTACTGAGCTATTTCATTCCGCATCATTAATATTTGTATATACCTCGTATGGTGTGAATTTTGTGTCACATTTTATATTTAATTTCTGACAGTGTAGACATGTTATAGAATTTATTTCAGTTAAAGCTTCCGCTATGCACAAACGACCTTATAATAATATTGTATGATGCTCCTACAGGTTCTAAGAGCTGATTAAATACAAACTGATAGACTGACAATTTATACATCAAAGGTGTTATGTAACATACAAAATTCATATGTGTAAATTGAGAGAGATGCTAGCGATATAATATGCTTACAGCAAATAAACACAGGGCTCACTGATATGTTTAGCACCATATACAACGCGCATATTTACAAATAACATCCAAAAATTGTCAAAAACTTAACAATATTATTTGAATTTACCTATATTATCAACATATTTTTTAATTATGTATCAATTTTCTACTAACACTTATTAATTATTGTTTAGTGATTTTTTTAACATTGTGAATTTTTTTTAACATTGTTTGTGAATTAGTGATTCTTTTTTAAGAGTAATATTAAATATATATATCTATGACATATTCTGCGAGTATAGTATACAATCATTTTCTGCTAGTGTAGTGAGTGAAGATGCCTCTTGGATGTCTCATCAGATGGTAAATTTATTTGCAATGTGCAGGGCAATTTTTATGTAGAATTATATTTCCAAAACTTATGAAACCTTTTTTATTCATGAGCATAGTATACAAATTAAATCGAAGATAAATATAGTCTTTGGGTTTTTTTATTTATGTGTTGCACTATATATTTGCTTTATATATAAATATAGAACTATACTGAATTGTTTGTACCTGCATAGATTCAAGTATCGCAAGGCTACGTGACGGCATCTCAGTTCTACGTCAAGTGTAATACCACTAATCCAAATTTAATAACGAGAATAATCAAACTGAAACAAATGAATTTTGTTGTGATTAGAGATTTTCCGTGATATGTTTTAGTATAAAAATTGTTGCTTAGGCACGAAGATAAGTATACATGATTCATCATCATGAGGTCATCAGTCCTAAGACTGGTTGGACGCTAACATCCAGCTCCTCCTAACTTGTGCCAACCTACGCATTTCGCTAATTGTGCTACAACCTACATCCCTTACTATTTGCGAGCAGTAGTCTAATCTAGGCCTACCTCTGTCTTTCTTCACTCCTATTTCTGCCTCCAAAATATCGCGGACTATTCCACCATGTCTCAGCAAGTGGCCTACCATTCTATCTCTTCTCTTCTTTATGTTTTCCCACATACTTCTTTTCTCGCCGACATTCTCTAATACTTCTTCGTTTCTAAACCTATCAGTCCGCGGTATTTTCATCATTCTTCGGTAACACCACATCTCAATAGCTTCTAATTTCTTCCTACTTACTTCCCCTATCGTCCAGGTTTCGCAACCGTATAGTGCCGTGCTCCATACATACGTTTTCAAAAATGTCTTCCTTGTTTCTAAGTTTATTACTCTCGAGCATAAAAGTGCTTTCTTTTTGTTAAAAGCTACTCGACCCTGCGCTATTCATTGTTTTATATCTTTATCGCTTCTTCCATCCCAATTTATTTTACTTTCTAAATAAGTGAAGTCTTTAACTTCCTCCAATCTTTCATTATTAATTTATACTTTCGTTTTTGCTCTGCTCTCGCGCGCTCTGCACACTAACACTTTAGTTTTGTTTTTATTCATCCTCATTCCGTATTCCTCTGTCAACACTGCATCCATTTCGTTCAACGCTGATTCTAATTCCCCTTTACTAGATGCTAATACTGCTATATCATCCGCGAATCTCAGAATTTTTAGTTTCTGTCCCTGTACTTTAATCCCGAAATCCACTCTATCTTTTACCACATTAATCGCCTCTTCGAAGTACAGATTAAAAATTAGTGGTGATAGTGTACATCCTTGTCTTACTCCTTTCCTGATACCTACTTTCCTTCTCTCCCCTTCTACTTCTATAACAGCAGTTTGATCTTTGTATATATTGTGTACTACTCTCCTATCTCTATACTTCATTCCCGCGCTCTTTAGAACATTTTTTCCCATCTTACATTATCAAAAGCTTTTTCCAAATCTACAAATCCTATATACGTGTTCTTTCCTTTTTCTATTGTTTTCTCTAACATCACTCTTAGCGCCAGAATAGCTTCGCGAGTTCCCCTATTTCGCCTAAATCCGAGTTGGTCTTCTCCTAGTATTTCCTCCGCTCTATTTTCCATCCTCTTCTGCACTATTCTGGTTAAGATTTTTGACGCGTGGGAAGTTAGGCTAATCGTTCTAAAGTTCTCGCATTTGTCGGCTCCTCTCTTTTTCGGTATAGTAACGATAATGTTCCTCTTATAATCCTCCGGCATCTCGCCCGTTTCGTATATGTATTTTACCAGTTCAAACATCCTATTTACTACTTTCTGTCCCGCACATTTCAAAATTTCCACCTGTATTTTACCTACACCCGGTGCTTTATTGTTCCTTAGCTCCCTTAGTGCTATTTCAAATTCCTCTCTCAATATAGGTTTTCCTACATCTTTCCTATCGATGCTAGATTCTTCCTCTCATATCTCTCCTAATTCCTGACCCTCGTATAAATTTCCTAAGTACTGCTTCCATCTATCCGCTTTCTCTTCTCTTCCGATCAGTATGTCCCCCGATTGATTCCTAACGTGTTTACCTAAAGTTTAAACATGATTACGACTGAAATATTTATCTAGGAAAATGAATTTATAACAATGCATATTTTATATTATTTTATAAAATAATATAAAAAAGTATAATTGAAAAAGGTGTAACTCTAAAGTAACTCACATTATACATCACTGATAGTAACTGGAGAAATAAGTATGTGCATTAATAAAAATGTTATTTTATCATATTTTAGTAATCGGTAGATTATATTTGTCAATATGTAAATTTATATTCTATAAAGTATAAATTTTATTTATAATAAAATTTATATTTTAGATATTTAAATTCATCATGCTCTTTAAACTAGCTATGATTATATTGACATGCTGTTTGTTTCTAATTATTTATAATGTTAAAATTAAGAGATGGTAGGTTAATATCGCATGTTATAAGTGGCTGCAAAAGAATTTTTTGTGGATGAACCAAATTTGCATAAATAACGTTTTTTTTAACCAGTTGTTAAGTTTATAAAGTATATTGCGTATATTTTTACAACTTCTAGGCATTTTTTAAACAAAATAAAAACATACGACGTGATGTCACGAGTAAACGTACACACATTATAAACGTACTACAGCGACTATATAAATACCCGAATAGTATAAAACCGGAATATCTCCATCGCCATCGGCCGACTCTGTTTCGGTAAATCCCCCAAACTTGTGTGTACGTTTCAAACCAAGTAAATAAAAGGGGGCCGCAAAGATTGAGGCAAAATTTAATTTTGTAGAACCTCGGTTTTGAAAACTACAAATTATTGTACAATGTACATTTACAAATACTGCGTGCTGGAAACAAAAAGTCAAAAAAAGTCCTAGGTATCACAAAATCTTTGTTGGCCTGTGTAATTATTTGGATACGTTTTAGCATCGACGTTACAGTATAAATTGATCAATCAGTATGCTCATTCAGAACCTGATGAGGAATCTACACAACTACATGCTTATTTATGTGATCCAGAACGATTGATTGGCATAGAGATGTATTAAACATACTTATCATAAGATTGAAAAAAAAAGAAAGAAACATAGGAAATCAGTTTTCTACTAACACCTAAAGATTACACGTTTCTCAACGCTCGTTTCGTCAACTAAGTAGATATTACTAGATGATTGAAATGGTTTTAATCATCTCTTGGTGATGTTTGGCAAAACGCGAGTCGAGAAGCAAGTTATATTTCTGTGTTTGTGGAAAACTGGCCACATGTTTTTGTTGATACATTAAAGGTTCTTGCCCCTTTCCACTAATAAGCTTTTTGAATAATATTTTAAAAATTATATTTATATTTATCATTCAATAAAGTCAACTTAATATATTGAAAATACAGTTATCTCAGTGTATATTTCTTAAATTATAAATTATCATGAAGTTATCAATATCGTAGATACAACAGTGAAAAAAGGCGAAATGTTCATGCCATGTTCTACAGTTGATTCTTTGACGCTATCTTTAAAGAATAACACATTATGTACACCCTCTTCAAGATAACAGAAAAATCTCATAAGCTGCTCGTATACTATTCCGCCAGCTGTAAGGTTTTTTTTTTTTATAAATTCAAGGGTTCAAATGTGCTCGGTTCAGGTGTCTGACGCTATTATGACATCCGCTGTTTGCGAGAAAATTGTTACGATAACGCTGCTATGCTCTGATGTTTGATCTTCGTATGTTCCGCCTCAGGCCATACGCCTCTATTTGCTTATATCCTGTATACTGCCATAACTATCTCTTGAAAAACAAAAATGAACAACGCGTGTTAAAGTTTGCATGGGAGGGTAGGTTTGTTTAGTTTCACAGAACGCCCAATCTAAATATTGATCCAATTCGCTTATGAACAGCGTGTAAATGAAAACAGCTTTGTTAATAATGCTGGAGATAATTCCCATAAAGCAAGAGTGTACCTCACTTTGAAGGAGAAAATTTCAGAGTTAAGGAACGAAGTAAACTGATTATTTGCATTCTTCTCGTTAGTTTACCAGTTTACTAACTATAATTTTATTAAAACATATTATCATGGAGTAAGAAAAACATGACTACAATTGCATCATATTTAACATGACATATATAGGATGTCACACAGGGGCGTAGTGTGAGAAAAGAATCTAGGGATGTAATAAAAATTTTATAAGGGGAAAAGGTATAGTCAGATGTACGGTAGGCCATATGAAAATGGTAAAAATAAAAAAAAGACACTTACCTAAAATGATTATGCTGAGGTACATATCCTACTTTTTAAAATTGAGATCAATTCTTCGGTTTTTGTTTGTTCAGCGAAAACGTCTATCAATGTTTCTTCAAATGTTGGAGACGATCTCATATCTTCTAACAAGGCATTTTCAATATTTATTAATGCTAAAGCTGATAGTCTTTCTTGATTTTGAGCAACATAAGTCTTTATTCTCTTTAAACATGAGAAGTGTTCTCTCCGCGGAATTGACTGTGGCAGGAATAGTCACAATTAAACGACACAACTTTGATGACTCCGGGAAAACAGAAGATAATTGAAGGGACATAATATATTGGTGAAGCTCTAACACAGTGCTCTTTTTCATATCGGGATCACTATAAATTACTGAAAGTTCACTTTTTAAACTATTTGCGTCAAATAATGTTCCATATGTATCTACTAAAGAAGAAAAAAGTTTGCCAGGAAAACGTTTCACGAGTGAAGTAAATTGTCTGGAATCTATATTTAAGAATTTCAGTTTAGAAATTTCACTAAACCGTTCACTAATGTTCAAAGTAATAACGTCCAAAATTTCATAAAACGATCGTGCGTAGATGCTTCTCTTATGTTCTTCAGGAATTAAATCCAAACGCATTCTTTTACTTGGTGGTTGATTTTCTAACACAAATCTGTCCATATGGTTCCAAATGTCACTAAACTCGTTTCTCATTTTTTGAATATGTCATTTAAAATCTGTGATATTTTTATTGCAGTAACATAATATCTGATATTTTTGTCTGCAGAATTTTAAACAGATTCTGGGAATGTGGGAATATTGCAGAAAACAGTGCTAAGAAAAAATTAAAATCAATGTCGCGCAATAAAGTTAAAAGGCCTCTAGCACAAATAATGGTTTCTCGATCCCATTCCTCATTTTCATTTTCCACAATTACCTGAAACAGCGCTTCCAAATCTTCCTTATGTTATGGCAACATTCGTCAAGATGCGTTCACATAATCGCATAACTGAGTCCGGAAATAATGACAACACCCACTCGAGGTTCCATTGTTGACTGCGTAAGATTGCATTGACCTTTTCGCCTATCTAACGCGTAGCTTGGATGTAACGTGGACCATCGCATTTCAGCATTGCAGCAAGTATCGCGGGCGTTCAATAATTTCGGGCTCGTTCACGGCCGATTTGAAATAAAAAAGTTGATGGTAGCGTTTAAAGTAAATAATGTATGTTTGCGGCCGGTTTAAAATAATTAAAAGAACTGTAGTAATTGAATAAACCGATTGAACTTTTAGATAACACTAATTTGCCAATTTTTTAAGGGATGCGATGCATTACTCGCATCCATGTAGTGTACATGGATGCGAGTAATGCATCCAAGGAGGCTCCTGATATCATATGATGTTACTGTCAATAGCCATTACGAATCGGATTTTAAAGAAAGATCTGCATCTGTCAGTATACAAAAGTTACAAATTATTTATAACATTGTACATTTGTTAATTGGGTGTTAGAAAAGAAAGAAGGTGGTGCCGATTTTTGCAACAACATTGTATGCAGCGACATTTTCATCTTAACGAATACGTCAGTAAACAAAATGATCGAATTTGGGGTGCTAAAAATTCACCTGCTGCTCACGAAAAAGAAATGCATCCACAGAAGTGTACAGCTTGGTGCGCATTTTGAAGTGGTGGTGTAAGTGGACCACACTTTTTTGAAAATAAAGCTGGTAATGTTATCACAGCAAATGGGAAACGCCATCGTGAGATCTTAAACAATTTATTTTTCTACCAAATTTATGATTCGTATTTGAACAATATGTGGTTTCAGCAAGACGGTGCAACCATAACTTTGTTGCATACCAAATTTTCTGATCATTTTGTCTCGCGGAATGCTGACATCAATTGGCCTGCAAGATCATGTGCTTTAAGATCAGTTGACTTTTTTCTCTGGGCTTGTGTCAAGGCAAAAGTGTACGTCACACAGCCAGCATGATCGGATTTGGCCACAGGATGCCTATCCAGGGAAGTAATGGAGTGTTCAATTCAACTCATTCTGATTGGCAACCCGTTAACAATGTTTGGCATGGCAGTGCTTTATTGTAAAAGCAATACTTAGTCTAAATACCGTTACATAATTCCTAAGTGGTCAGCCAGATTGTTAGATTTTGTTCCTTTGGATTGCTTTTTGCGGGGATATTTAAAAAGTAAAGTATAGTTTATTTCATCGCTATTTGCCAAATGAAAAATCTCAAAACATACAGTGGCTTATTTTATGGCTAGGCTCAGGTAGGCTGTTCCATTTATCGGCAAGATAAGAGAGTTTTTTATTTGGCAAATAGCGATGAAATGAATAGTATACGTTACTAGGCCGGATAATGAAAAGAAAATTTTTTTATCGTCTTTATTTTTCGTTTTTCGGCCTAAAAATAAAAGAAATAGTTTTAAAAAAATGTTTGTCTGTGTGTCGTTGTCATTGTCGTCGGCATTAAAATTTCTTATTAGCACGATAACTCAACTAAATCGTGTCGGATCGATCGGGTTTTGACTGATTCCGATTGGGGACGTCTCCCAGACGACATCTATCGATTCTGAGGTGGATATAAGACACTCTACCATGTTCATGGGTCACGAGAAAGCACAGTGGTGGACTATTTGAGAAATTGTTTTTTGTTAGCACGATAACTCAATGAAATCGTGTCGGATCTATCGGGTTTCGACTAATTCTGATTAGAACCATCTACCAGACGATACCTATTGATTTTGATATGGATAGGACACGCCCCACCCTGTTCAGGGGTCATGAGAAAGTATGATGGTGGACTATTTGAAAAAAGTAAAACTGTCGCATAAAACACGTACTCTGCATTTATGTGTTTATTTTTTCTCGGCCACTCAGTTTCGAGATAGAGATGTTCTACGCGCGGAAAAGTCCGTTTTGAGGTTTTAAAACTGTTTATTTTAAATAATCATTGCTATTAAATTTTGTATTTTGCAATTATACAATCGTTTTCATCTAACCTATACTCACGCTAATGCAATTATTATCGTATCATATATTAAAAAGTGTATTTGTTCACATTCTGTGATAAAGAAGTGAGTTGCAATTAAAAAAATATATCGATAATATTATATCTCCTGTTCGAGTTATCCTGTATATAATCACTATATTTTAAAACATCCGTTTGTTTTTTGTTTTAAATTAAGGATAATCATAATAATATGCTTAATGCCAGCTGCTTCAATATTTACCACTCACTGTACAGTTTCTCTCATCTTGTATGTCCTGCAAAGTCCTCACGATTTTTTGTGTCTTAGTGTTTTATTTGCGAAAAGAGATGATCGTGGTATGTAAAGTTTGGAAATATATAAAATATATATTATGCTGTATAGTAACTAATCACAGTAAAATTAATCAATAATATACGATATTTTACAAAACTGCTGTTACGGTTTCAGAAACAAAATGCTTCAGTCCGCTATAAATACCATAAATAACACATTGACGAGCTAAAATCAATTAAAGACAAATTAGTTATTCACGTCTGAAATCCCAATATTCTCTCTACATAGAGACGACCGAGATGTTGTGTTTGGCTGCATAATGAACGGAAAAGACGATTCCGTACACTACTCGTTCTTTTGTGGTATTATTGCTTTTCTGCACTCCAGTATATGCGGAAAAGTAATGTAATCATGTAAAAATTTTTTTCTAGCGTTTGTTTTTCGTTTTTCGGGCTAAAAACAAAAAAATAGTTGTTAAACCATTTTGTGTGTGTATGTCGTTGTAGTCGTCGTTGGCGTTGTCGTCGGCACTTATTCTTGTTAGCACGATAACTCAACAATCGTGTCGGATTTATCGGGTTTTGACTAATTGTGATCTTGGACATCTTCCAGATGAGACCTACTGATTTTGAGGTGGATAGGACATGCCCCACCCTGTCCATGGGTCATGAGAAAGCACGATGGTGGACTATTGGAGAATTTTTTTTTGCTAACACGATAACTCAACTAAATCGTGTCGGATTGATCGAGTTTTGATTGATTCTTATCAGAGACGTCTTCTAGACGACACCTGTTGATTTTGAGGTGGATAGAACATACTCTACCATGTTAATGTGGACTACTTGGGAACTTGTTTTTGTTAGTACGATCGCTCAATTAAATCGTGTTGGATCGATCGGGTTTCGACTGATTCTGATTAGGGACGTCTACCAAACGACATCTACTGATTTTAAGGTAGATAGTATACACCCCACCCTGTCCATGGGTCATGAGAAAGCATGATGGTGAACTATTTGAGAAAAATTTAAAAGTAAAACTGTCGCATAAAACACATAATCTGCATTTATGTGTTGATTTATTTTTTCTCGGCCACTCAATTTCGAGATAGAAATGTTCTGCGTGCGGAATAGTCCGTGTTAAGGTTTTAAAACTGTTTATTTATTTTATATGATAATTAAATCTTAATTATCTACCAAATCTTTACGAATAGAAATGGATTTTTAATACAATACTTTCTCTTATTTTTAACATTGTCTTCACTTTAATGCATTGTTATCTTGCATTGACTAAAATCGATAATAAAGTTGGCATTTTATATTCCTATTTAAAACACGACATACGTAAGTCAATAATTTATAAAAAGAAAAACATGTGAAAGAAAGAGACTATGTTCGTACATTTTACTATTTCTATTCGTTTCTAGTTTTATCCATTATTCGATTCCGTATCGACCTGAGCGCGCTAGTCTCGGCACCAGTAGTTTCGTCGGGAAGAGCATTTCTCTTAATCTTTATCTAAAATTCCTTATACCACAAAGGAAATTGAAAAGGTTCGAGGAGATGAATGTTTCACTGGATTCCTTAAATGCCGCCTTACAATAATGTTACGTTCTCTCGCAAGACTATTACGCTTTATATATTCCCTAGGAGACGTCATTTTTAAGACAATATTTATAGCACGCTTCTGAATTTAGCGATTCTACTTTTACACGCTTCGTGTAGTTATGAGAACAAACTCTAAAATTCTGATATGGGGTGTCTTCTACAATAATTTTCGATTAATTAATTAATTTAATAATACAAGAAGTTTTGATTGTGTGGGTTCTGGGTGTTACAATCAAAATATGTTTATGTCAGAAATTAATTTGTATTATGTCCACATTATATAAGGTGTCGTATGTTTTCTAGTTGACGTTTCAGTTAGAAGTTAGATCAATATTTAGATAGAGATTAGAAAAGTCATTCTTTGTTTTTAGTTCCAAATAAATATAGAAAGTACTTTTTACATACCACTACTGCTGATATATTATTGATGTTTAAGATATCCATTTCTATGATTATTTTCTACATATAGTATAATATAACCTGGGGATATAAAAGATGAGTAAAGCATCATATTTTGTAATCTTAGTTCATATCAACAAGTTCCAATAAAATTATTTCTGGTCCAATTTTTGCATTAATTGATGACTACTTTAAGAAATATGTTAGTAATTGACCTGTGGTGGTTAGTTTTGCGTAATTAGTATGGAAAGGTTTAAAGCCTGCTTCCACTTGAGAAGTTTTATGTGAGTTATTTTCGACTACCGTAATGGAAACTAATTCTTTAGCATCAAATATGTTAAAAAATTTGAAAATACTAATACGTTGCCTTTAACTATGGTCTCCATCGAATAAAAATCGACTATGGAGGTTCCGTAATACCAGCATTATTAAATTTCCAGATACGTTCGGGTAGTTTGAGAAAATCTCTTTGATGTGGGCTATTATTAGTGCATCTACATCCCAATAACACTTTGTAGCTATTTCTGTTGTAAGACAAAAGCATAAAATGTACACGTACGAGCAGTGGCGGCGCGTGAACATTGATTGCATGTGTTCTGCTTAGGGTTGTCATATTGGTCAAATTCACTTCCAGGATATTAAGCCTGTAAATGACGCAAATTTTTAAAATTTTCAAGGTCACGCGTATTTCTGGCACTTCTGAATTTTAAGGAACAATCCATATATTATCCAAAAATACCGACTTTCACAAAAACGATTTTTAAAATTTTATGCCTTCTTGAAATAATATCTATTCACGACTTACTGACGGTATAAATAAATTGGAATAAGCTAAATGTATTTTATTAAATTATTAAATATTGTTTTTTGTAAATGATATACAAAAAATCGTTTCTGAAGTCTACCAACGATTCAACGAATTTTAATTTTCCTTGCTGTGTATTGCTTTTTTCTTTATCTCTTTTATATCGTCATACCACGTTCTATTACGAAATATTTTTGCAGCAGTGGCTGTCGTTGTTGCAGCTACATTAGTCCGTATATTCGTGTACTGAGTCACGTGCCTTATTAGCCAATAAAAACAAAGGACGCATCTAACTGTTCGCTGTGCACACATTTTGTATATGAGATTGCATATATTAAGGGGCGTAGCTCGCGTCGTAATAAATAATAATATAAGCTAGTAGTTTATTCTTCTGTTTGTTGATATTTAATATGATTAAATACATACAATTTTACGTGTTCTGCAGCTCCGCAGCTCTTATAGTAAAACCGCCAATGCGTACGAGTAATGTGTATTAAATTAGGACATAAGATAATGCCCCATACATAGAAGTGCGGCGCCATACTTAAAAATAGTAACACTTGAAATTTTGTAATGTAGTCACATGTTGAATTGCTTCGATAGTACCTTTTTCTAATCTTTTAAATTGCCAGTAAATATGCAGATGACGGCTGAAACGGAATAAGTGTACGTACAGATTGCTAAGACTAGAAATAAGTCTCAAAACTGGGATATCGGATCACCACGAAGTGCGCTGTAAATAGCCTGGTCTTTATTCAGTCGCAATGAGACCTTTGCAAAGTGAATATCGATGAATATATATTGAATGTGAATGTGCACAGAGTTCGATCCGGCCGCATGCAAAATGCATCCTTTTCCCTCCGAATGCTGCCTCACTTTTTCTTCTACGCATACTTAAAGAATCTCACACTTTTCCTGTTTCTTGACAAGTTATACCTGCATACGTACGTACGTTGGCTACAACATATTGTAGCATGCAACTTTTTTCTGTACATCAAATTTAATAAAACAGATTCAAGAGTCTTAAAAATAGGTAACCATAAGAAAAAATATAAGTACAGATAAAAGAATGACTCACAGTCATGACGTAAACAAGAAAATTATTAAAAGAAAAATAAAGAATTATAATACATTTAATTAAAGCAAAGAACAGATTTAATCTAACTTAAAAACATTTGTAAGCAAATCGAAATTATTAAGAATGTTAAAATGTAAGATTTTTTTATGAAGAGAGATAAGAGAGCCTTTGCTGTTTCCTTTATTTTTGTTTGAGCTGGTACCAGACAGGTTCAAAAGAGAAAAGCAATGTTTTTCTTGTGAGGGTTCCATTTCCAATTCTAAGAAGTCTCAGAAGGTCTAAGGTAAACTTGATCTAATACTGAATAGCTTTTTAAATAAGATGTACCTAATCTCACACGGCGATACTTTTTAGACTTCTTGGATAAATCGCTTGTTGTATCATTTGGTCGTTTTATTTGTTCCATTGTTATAAGAGATATTGTCGTACCTAAAATTTATTTGGATGAATAATTAGTCAGTGTATTAATGTGTGTATTAATTTATATGGATGTGTGAACTTTAACACGTTTGTCCTGAGTTATGATATTAAAAGTTATCTTCCCAACCAGAACCAATAGAAGCACTCATGTCTGCTCAGTTCCTTCTGCACAATTTTTATCAGCCAGAAGTAATTATGCCGGAGCGAACTACCTACGAACTACAGTCGGTACCTATTGAATTAACTTTTAACAGTTAAAAACTGTGAGTACAAGTTTGATTTATGTAACAAAATATTTACTATAGAAGAAATACAGGAGAAAGACAATCAAATGATATCATCAGAACATATGTATTATTTTTTGTTATATAACTTTTAGTAGTAATAATCTATGACGCACTTAAAGTCATTTTATCTATCGTTACTTAAAATTGAAGTTACTTTCATATTTGTTCTATCATGTATTCTGGGTACATTCTATACATTCTATATACATTTTATATTTTATACAACATTATTCTATATTCTATACTACAATACATTCTATAATGTATTTTGTAAACTCACATAATAGGTGTAAAATAAACTGAACTGAACTGAATGAACCTCAACAGAGGATATAGATGTTTATTATAAAAAAATGTACTTACCTTATGGCTACAAAATTTTCTTTTGGGCAAGTTTTCCAATTATGCGTAGTATAAATAATTTGCTAACGATGCTAAAAGCCTCATAAATTGTTTTATGATACTAATAATTTGAGGTTAGATTTGTATCATTGTTACCATATCGTTAGGGCATTGAGCAACATTCTATACTATTTGAATTGTGGAAAAGTTGTACGACTATTTTATCTTATAATATTTAGAATATATTTTGGCTGATTATTGATTTGACTGATTTATATGTGTGTTATATATTTTGTTACAACAATGATTTGTTAATTTATTTTTGCATATACATTTGCATCTTTATCTGTTTATATTTTAGTATCTCTTTTAGCTTAGCTTGTATTAGAAAAGACAGAGTGTACAAATAATAATTTGCTGTAGCACTTTTCCCTTTTGTCTCTTGAGTCATGTTTACTAATAGTGGGCCGTTTAGGTATAGCTTAATATTTATACGAGTAAGCAAATTGCAATAATATTACGCCACCCCCTTGCTCATATCGAAGGCATCTCCGGAACATGCCGCTAGAGGTTTCGGATAAAAAAAAGTTACCACGTTGTTCGCAAGGGTTGATTTACTATATTGATTTTGTTAAAATGCCGAAATTCGAACGAAAAGTGTTTCGTACATCGACCTAAAAATTTCGTGACATACACACGACAGCCGTTTAGTAAATATAGATATTAACCTCACTTTTAGTATACTTGTGGCAGCCATACTGCTGTGAAGTATAATAATAAGTAGTCTCGTCGACTGCTAACCACAGATGCTTATGCGTACTTAGGAAGTATTATTATATACAAGTTTCAGCTAGGTAAGGTAACTAGATAACTAGGTCTTTTCGACATACTTTGGCCAGGTAGTCAAGGTAGGTTATATTTATTTCAACATGACGAATTGGTCCTTTATTCAATATAAATAAAAGCAAATTATACAAAGATTACATGAAAAACCACTGTTTACATGCTTTATACATGAACATTTCTTAAAGTTCAAGAAGCATTAGCCAAACAACCAAATATGTATAGGAAACTTTCCTATAAATCACCTCATCTTATGCATAAATAATCGTGGATTACTGCAAGCCTTCGGCATATTTACACTATAAATATATTATAAAGAGGAGATAGAAGTATTACTCCGGCCTTTCATGCTAGGGGTTCGGCATTCCATTTCGATTGGCGGGAAGAATTGGTCGGTTTATTTTCACATGTCTACTCGACTTTCGGTTCGAATCCAAATTGACATGAATGTGTATAAGTATGGTCCTCTGAGACTAAATTATTCCATAATTATCAGAAGGTCTCCAACTCTTGAGGTTTTCTCTGGCTTAATTTGGAGTAATGATTCCAATCACTTTAAACTGACTTAGATTACTGATTCGGGTGCCGCGCGTCGGTTTAATTCCCACATAGGCCGGCTAAGTGCATCTATATGCATCTGTGTGAATGTCATAGGCTAGATGAAATATAGTACTGAACTAAACATGTCCCCCATGAAAATATATTTACACTGCTACAGTGGACGAAACAACAGGTGGTAAAAAATGACAGTAAAGCTAAACTGGATTGATTGTACCTACATCCGCTCAAATATATCAAGTCTATCCGACGCGCGGCGGCGTCTGGGTTCCAGCTTTAATGATCAGTCTGATATTAATTATGTAGATGTTTGTTTTCCTATATAATAACTTTTAATATCAGAAGAAAAATCGACGGAAACAACAATGAAAAACATCTTTAAAAAAGTTTCGTTTTTGTTCGGTCGATTACCCCAGTAATAGGGTGTTCTATAGAAGCAACTACCATGTATAAGTCTGCCACTGGTTATCAGATCGAAAGAATGACCTGAGAACATTTGTTTTTAGTGGCAACGTATTCGGTTATTCCCCGAGCATATTTGAAATTGTAAATTTTAACCGAAGGGAACGTTCTCTACGTTCAATACCAACACGAAGAAAACTGCACGCCACATTTCCACCCCGTATATTTTTATGCTTCCCGCCCCGCAGCAGAATTGTTTCCTGCACTTTGGGCGATATCCTGGCATCTCTGTCGGATTTATTTCGGAATGACCATATTTTGTGCTTTGATGCCCTTCGGACGCTCTGTGTCATTCCGAGTACGTATAAAGGGGGGACATAGTCGTTCGCGATAACGATAAAATGTTTACGTTACATACTAATGAATATGATGCTCTCAGACCTGCTGGCACCGGGAGAGGGCTTAAAATTTGTATATCATTCTATTACGGGCTTAAATGTAAATTTCGAATGGGATTTAATGAAGTAGGCCGTGCCGAGTTGCAATTATTCCGTTAAGCGAAAACGATCTTTGTGAGCAAATAAGTGCTTTTTTAATTACGATACAATTATAAGGATTGTATGAAATAATAGAGCAAATGGAATTATAATTAAACTGAAATTTGGCAACTGATTTTCTATCTTTGATATTTTGATCTGAGATTTTGATTTTTCTCTGATATTTCAGTTTAAAAAATTTGCATTTTAACCATAATTAAAATAAAATTAAAACCAAAGTATTTTTTTGAAAATAATAATGATAATTTATTTACATGATACAAGATAAACTCCAAGTAGGTAAGACCGATGAGACTTACAAAATAATTAAGAGGAACTTCAGGGATATAGGACCAATAAGTAGAAACGTTAGGAGTCAATCAGGGGACATACTGATCAGAAGAGAGGAGAAAGCGGATAGATGGAAGCAGTACTTTATTAGGAGAAATTTATATGAGAGTCAGGAATTAGGAGAGATATTAGAGGAAGAATCTAGCATCGATAGGGAAGATGTAGGAAAACCTATATTGAGAGAGGAATTTGAAATAGCACTAAGGGGGCTAAAGAACAATAAAGTGCCGGGTGTAGATAAAATACAGACGGAAATTTTGAAATGTGCGGGACAGAAAGTAGTAAATAGGATGTTTGAACTGGTACAATACATATACGAAACGGATGAGATGCCGGAGGATTATAAGAGGAACATTATCGTTACTATACCGAAAAAGAAAGGAGCCGACAAATGCGAGAACTTTAGAATGATTAGCCTAACTTCCCACGCGTCAAAAATCTTAACCAGAATAGTGCAGAAGAGAATGGAAAATAGAGCGGAGGAAATACTAGGAGAAGACCAATTCGGGTTTAGGCGAAATAGGGGAACTCGCGAAGCTATTCTGGCGCTAAGAGTAATGTTAGAAAAAACAATAGAAAAAGGAAAGAACGCTTATATCGGATTTGTAGATTTAGAAAAAGCTTTTGATAATGGAAGATGGGAAAAATGTTCGAGATACTAAAGAGCGCGGGAACGATGTGTAGAGATAAGAGAGTAGTACACAATCTATACAAAGAGCAAACTGCTGTTATTGAAGTAGAAGGAGAAAGAAAGGAAATAGGTATTAGGAAAGGAGTCACTATCACCACTAATTTTTAATCTGTACATCGAAGAGGCGATTAATGTTGTAAAAGGTAGAGTGAATTTCGGGATTAAAGTAAAGGGACATAATCTAAAAATGCTGAGATTCGCGGATGATATAGTAGTATTAGCATCTAGCAAGGAGGAATTAGAATCAGCGTTGAACGAAATGGAGACAGTGTTGACAGAGGAATACGGAATGAGGGTGAATAAGTGTTAGTGTGCAGAGGGCGCGAAAGCAGATCAAAAACGAAAGTACAAATTAATAATGCAAGATTGGAGGAAGTTAAGGACTTCACTTATTTAGAAAGTAAAATAAATTGGGATGGAAGAAGCGATAAAGATATAAAACAAGGAATAGCGTAGTCCGCGATTTTTTGGAGGCAGAAATGGGAGTGAAGAAAGGCAGAGGTAGGCCTAGATTAGACTATTGCTCGCAAATAAATAAATAATAAGTAAATAAAACTGGTTGACTCGAATTTGGCCACCAAACGTCGAATAGTCGACTCGGTAGGACGGTTGTAGTGAGGATAAAAATCATGTGTGGAACGTTTCTCGAACGGAGCACTGATTTTGAAAATAAAATTTTATGATTTACATACATTGTTGAATACTATAACCTTCCATGCTGATTTGCCATATACTGCTAAACAACTCAGTGTAAATCTTACACATGTTGCTTTAATAACAAGGCCACTATGGTCTAACAAATGGTCGAGCGTCCCAACTGAAAGACCTTCCGCCAAATATCTGTCGGGTTTATTCCTCCACCAGTCTAACTGTATAGATCTGACGCCAGGCAACCCCTATAACGCGATTACTTTTAACTGGCGACCTCGATATGAACACCCTTTAACGTTATGTTACGCGAAATGTCCCACAATAGCGTTTAAAATTGCGACTTAGCAATAGAACCGACCATAGAGAACAGCCAGTGGGCTGAGTGCCGAAAACGAAGCGGCCAAATGGGCACTCATCACCAACCTCTGACCGACCACTTTAGTTCGGCGACATCTAATAAGGGCGGCGGACCCACTCAATTAAAGGAAACCGTCTCCAAAGACCGTGCCGGAAGTATTTCTTATTAATACGCTAGCAAAAACGTTACATTGACCGCGCTGTAAAATAATAATTTATGACCCGATGGAACCGTTCGGTTATGAAATCACAGTAATATCGCATTACCGTTTGCATTGTGAGTGTAGGGGTAATAAATTTTCCAAGGGGCAGCGGAGTGGCAGACGCTGCTAGACCAGTAAATTGACCACGAAAGTGGGGCTCTCGATGTTCAGCGTCGACCATGTGGCAGTAATCCGTCTGGCACAATAGTCCAGGAAATTCAGGTAAGAACACTTGGTATTCACTATACTTGTATTCAGTTGATTGTATCCAGTTTAGGAATTTGTCGTTGTACAAGGTAATTAATAGAAAACGAAGCGAGGGCAGGAATTAATATAAAAGTGTATTTATTTCATTTTAAGTGTTCAACTGTAGGAAAGTAATCATTGTATTTATTCATCCAAAAAGAACTTGATTATTATATATTACGACTTTAATACGAGGGTGGGGTGAAAAGCTTTTCTGCATCAGACGATGCAGAAAAATGCTTTCTTTTATTTTTTATTATTTTATTTTTTAACATGCCTCCATTAAGTATAATATGTTGTTCATAACGATGCTATAATGCAGTGATACCATTTTCTTAGAAGGATTTGTCGAGCCCTTCAAAATACACATTTCAGCATTGATGACTTCCTCTTTGCTCAAAAATATTTTACCTCTGAGCCATATTTTGAGGTTAGGAAACAAATAGTAGTCATTGGGCGCTAAATCTGATGAACACGCTGGATGAGAAAACAATTCGAACTCTAATTCGTTGATTTTAGCCATTGCAATTATTGACGAATGAGCAGATACATTGTTATGGTGAAGCAAGATTTCTTTCTTCGCCAAATGAAGTAATTCTTCCTTCATTTCGTCATTCAAGCGATTTAATAACTTTGCGTAGTATTCAACATTCATTGTTCTTTGGGTTTAGTTTACTTGCTTGAGTCCATTATTTTGACTGTTGTTTACCTTCAGGAGTGTAATCATGGACCCAAATTTCATCAACAGTTATAAATTAATGCAAAAATTCCCTGCAATTTCGCTTGTATAGTTCCAAATTCTCGATTGAAAAGTCTTCCGGTGCAATTTTTGATCGATAGTTAATAGGAGCGGCTCCCACCTAGCATAGAGCCTCTCCATGCATAAATATAGATGTAATATATTGCGTATACGTTCAGTTCACATCCCAATAGTCTCAACTATCTCACTCACTTTCAATCTGTGGTCCTCTACCACGATATATGAATTTTCTCGATTATCTCGACAGTTTTAACCTTAACGGGGCATCCGGAGCGTGGTTCACCATCAGCGCTAGTGCTACCTTTCTTAAATTCAGTAACCCTCTGTTTGACTGTTGAATATGATAGTGGAGAGTCCTTTAGTGTGAGAATCAATTAGTGAGAAGATCTTGTTTGATTTGAAGTGGTGTTAAGCCATTAAAATAGATGTATGTGATGACCGCATGCTTCTCCAATTTTTTCATTTTCACGTAAGCGAGCGAGGCGTCTTATTCAATAGGCTGTCAATCATATACTAACAGAGCAATTGTTAGTTATCGTTGTAATAAGTTATTATAAGCTAGTAAGAGATAGTATTGTAAAATACAAGTCAAAAATTAGACCTAGCGCTATCTCTAGTTCGAGTCGGAAAATTTTCACCCCACCCTCGTATATCTGTTAAAATAATTTCACCGGAACTATTTACATTTGTGATACGAATATTGATAACACTGGGGAACGGTTAATTTGTTGCCAGAAATTTAAGATTCCATTCCGAGGATATTACTGCCCCTGATGCTGAAAATAGCATTACTTCTTCTTGATTAGCTTTAGTTTGTGAAATAAACATACATGATAAATATTAATGCAAATGAAGAAAACAAAATAAAATAAACAATTTTTCTTGTTTTTAATTTGTTCATATAAGAAATCTAGCAAGAAAATAGAGAATAATTTATGCAGAAAATATTAAAAATTATAAAAAGTTTTGTGTACCATTTTCTTTTATAGCTTTGCAGTAAACAATCGCTCTGTATACTTAACAATAATCGGCCATCGTGTACGAACACATCTTTCTTTATAGCTTCCTTTCATTGTTCGGATATCCTCATGAAAGCGTTCATCTTGTTCCTTACTATAATCTCCTAAGATAGAAGGAAATTTGTCCAAGTGACTATGCAAAAAATTCAAACGATGAAAAAATTACTATGAAAACCCGACTCACCTCTCACATTCCCAAGACAGAGGGTCAACTTTTTTTCTGTAAATCTGTGTATTATTAATGAAGTAGTTACTAATACAGTTAATTAAAAATGAAAATCAGATATTTTTCTATGGTAAATCATTTTCTTTCCAATCGGCAAGGCAAGTTTCTAAACTTTTTTATTATTATTATTTCTAAATCTCAAATTTTTAGTATTAAATCAAGTCATTTAAAACTTATAATAGTTAAGATGTTAAATATTACAATTTTGCCGAGATATTTATGGCGGATATAGAGCCTCTAATAAGGAAAGTGTTATAAATTAATTAATTTTTATTGTATTTATTCGACTTATATGATTCAGTTAATTATGACTATATAGAGGAAACTCTAAGACATCTCCAAATAATCTAGAAGCCTACATCGATAGCTTTGTTATCTCGAGTATGTATTGCTCGAAAGAGAATATTTACAACACGTAGCATACAAAGCACAAGTAATTTGTTTAATGCAGAGATGTAATGCAGTAATGAATAAGACGCCCGGGCCGAAATTTACTTTTCTTACTACAGCCAACTCGGATCTCACCAAAGAGAATTGATACATTCTCTATCTGTCCTCAGATTACAAGTATTTATGCGCGTTTTTGTGAATATCTTTGATCACTAGAACCACCCACTTGGATGCACCCTCAGTGGCGGTGCTGCACATGAGAAATCATGTATAATAGATAAATATATTAAACTAATGAAGTAAGGAGATTATTATATTCCACCCCATCTGCAAATGCCTTATATAATAAGGACTAAACAAATCAGGTCAAAACAGCTATTCCCCTGGCTACGTGCCCACCACGAACGCTGGATTATATGGCGAAATTTGCCGTATTTTGTCTAACAGAGTTAGCACTAAAATACTGCGATTCAGATTGCCCGAAAACCAGAAGAAAGAGACAAAGTGTCACTTATCTCAGGATATCGCTAACTGCAGACCAGTTTCGACCTCATCTTGGGTCTCATCAGTGCAGTAAGCGAGTATGCGTTTGACAAATGAGGTTCACATCTTGTAGATGCCCGTGCCGTTAGGTTCTACTGCAGTAGAGCATAACCAAGTGCCATCTCTCGGTAGTTTCGAAAACAGTCCAAATTGAAGTAAAGCTTGATCATAAATCAACATAATGTAAAGTTTTATTTGGCAAAGGGTAATCTTTAAACCACTGAAGTAAGGAGATTATTATAGATATACTTATATAAGATATTTGCAGATAGAGTGGGGCATAATAATCTCCTTATTTCAGTAGTTTAAAAATTACCCTCTGCCAAATAAAACTTTACATTATATTGAGAGATATAATAATTTGTAAAATATGTAATAACGTAATAATGTAAGAACTTACAGCGAACAACATAATTGGTGGTAAAATATAACGGCAAAGCTAAATTGAATTGGTTGTACCTACATCTATTCAATTATCTCAAGTCTACGCGGAGGAATCTCGGCTACCACGCAACGACGGTTGCGTGTTGATACCTCTGCTGGCAGAGGTATCAAAGCTTTTAATCTAACGTGTAAACACTGTGAAGCTTACTCTGGTGCAGTTTATTTAGTTTTCTGTCAGTCTGGTTGTCGTTGTACCATATTTTTTTTTTCACTAGGTGCAGAGTTATTTGTTTTTGGTACGCAATATCTGATATGAATGATATCAACAACACAAAGATGAAAGTAATTAGTCGAAAGTCTAAGAATATTTTCGGACCGTGGTCAAAAGACGAAACCAAACTTTTAATACAACTGTACGAAATATACTCAGTGCTATGGGACATCACTTTACAAGATTATAGGAATGTGCATAAAAAATACGATTATTGCGGATATTGCAACTGCACTGGGAAAAGAACTTCTAGATGTCAAAATGACAAACCTTGAAGTGTGAATTTATTGTAAATAGTGAAAAAGTTTAAGTGTCAAAAATTTTGGTACGTACTAGGTTCACTTCTCAGTTCCAAGTTCATTTTATTATAAAAACCACTTTTTGGCCTTCTTGCAAAATAATCCTTAGTCCACACAATTCTATTTACTTGTTTTGTTTCCTTTTTCTTTCTCCTCTTCCAATAATAAATAAACTACAACTGCTGCCGCTTCTCTGATTCTTGCTGCCATGTTGTGAAGAATATATTTATTTTGTTTATTCTCACCTAAAGATAAATCTCAGGTGCAAGCAGACGCCAGAGTTTATGACAAAGAGACTTGCCAGAGCTCTCTGACACTGTCCCTGTCAAAAAAAGTGCCAGATTTCTGTCTACGTGTAACCGCCGATGACAGAGCTCTGGTAGCTCTGATGTCAGAGATCTGGCAAAATAATTTCTAGCGTGTACGAAGGCCTTAACATAAAGCTTTGACCATACAGCTTATTATATACATGTAGAGATAAAGTTTGTCTAAACTTTAAACGCAAAACATGAATTCATTTTAGTTTCACGAGAACATTGCCCAACCTTTGTTTATCATTTACAATGGTCAGTGTGCACAGAAAGACAGCTCGGTAAGTAAACATTAAAAAGTGACAGGTATATATGTGTTAATATAATTTCTACAATTAAATTCGGTGGTGAAACTAAACGTAATCTAATCCACGTTATGCAAATTCACTCTTCCATTATTGTGCATTCGGAAAATAACCCTAATTTAATTAAATATGTTTATTAATTTCCTGTAGAAACCAATATCGTTGTTTAATGGGGTTTCATTTTCACATAATTACAAGCAGTGGATGATTCCAGTTTTACTGGTATTGTGAGTTGAAAGCTCAGTTGATAGCAATGCATTACATTATTACGAACTGTTCGTAACAATAGACTTATATTCTACATTCAATTTGGAATTGTGATTTGTTTTAGAGTTTTACCCATGCTATTGTTAAAAAGGAAAGTTTACGAATACTTAAATGAATATTAATATCAGATAATAAATATATGGTGACTGACGGAAACAAAATATACAATATACAAATGTCCGGAAAGATTTCTGCTCTCGATGTAGGAGTAATAAATAGAAATGACTAAAGTCCAGGTTGAACGGTGTCTGTATCTGAAGAGTGTAATTAATTAACGGTCTAAGTGCGAAGACCATCAATCCGAGAAAATGCACAGTATTGTTCCATTAACTTTTTCTTTGCATAAATCAAACAAAATTGAATTGATTCAGTTATTTTAATACTATTTAAGTATACGATAATGGTTTTTACAAAACGAAACTTTATGTCAATACAACTTAAATGTAAAGATCTTTAAGAACGTTCTAGTCAACAAGTAGTAACACAAATTATGATCCAAGCATATTAGTAATTTCTTCAAAAAAAAAAAAAAAAAAACGCTTATAGTCAGGATCAGGTAAGTAGTAAATCATAACAAAATCATCATCCCATTCACGTATCTTTCCTCGATGGTTTTAAACTCAGATTGGGAAATTTTCTTTGAAAAACTTGGTAGTGGAATCGATAAGTCAAGTTACTCTCAGGGAACATCTCTTTAAAAGCTCGATACAAACAATGTACGTTTAAGTCGGGGTAGAGGTATTCCTTTCAACTACGGTTCCGTCTGTAATGGCTTATCTCACGTGGAACTAGATTTACATGATCAACAACCTTCTGTTCATCTTCTTCTGTATATTTCCTGTGCATATTTTTATTGCCTGTATTTTCTTCATACATCAGGTCCCCACACTTTTTCTTCTCTTTTGAACTTTTGTATGGATTAAGGCAAAAATATCTTGAAACGTTTTTCGGCATACCTGAGTTACTCCCCCATCTCCTTTTGGTACAGTATAATAACCGTATTTGTTCTCCGACTGTTCGCAGGATCTTCATATATTCCATGCCTTCTTCTTTTAATATTGCCAATACGCATTAATCCCATTAAGTACGTGGACTGCCTTTCATTGTCACCCATGTCATAGAATGCGTGGAACAACTTACATTTCTGTGCAAACTGTTCTGTTCTGTTCAAAATTCCTGATATGTATTTGCAACCCAACTTGCATTTTCAGGACACCTACAACGAAAAAAAAAAAAAAAAACACAATAATATACGATGGGACCAAAGGCTGATTCATCTGTTCATACCATTTCTTTTGGAGGGTTCTTCGCATATTTTACAATTGAGTCACGTATAATTTACCACTGTTTCTGTTTTGTGTCCTTTCTTGAATTTCACTGCCTTCCCCTCTCTTTCGTTTCACTTTAGTATAAAATTCACAACAGCTCGTTCAGCACGTTTCTAAACAAAGACCGCAGTAAGAATATAAGCACAGAGAAAGTTATGGCATATAGACCATTAATAACAGAAAGCGGTGTTGGACTTACAATTTCTGCCATTTAGCGGAGAAGAGGTGAGGCTTAAATAAAGCTTTATGGACACATTCCGGTATTTATGTTATTGGAAAAGTCACATAGACCACTTTGTAATGATAAAATCGAATTCATAAATGCTGGCACTTAGACCGTTATTTAAAAACACTTTTCAATTATTATTAATTCGTCTTGGCTCCCATTTTGGGGCTGTTTTTAAAAATCGGACTAAGAAAATGCTAGGCCTCACAAGGTAACTTACCAAGACTCAGTAGTCCGAGGTTTCTCTGCCCCTCTGTTGAAACTTTAGAACGAAGAAAATAAAACATAATGGAATCAGAGATCTATTTACAACGAGAGCTCGAGATAAACTGTGGTGACAACACAACTAACGTTTTTAGGACGTAGAATCGAGGCACCGGCTGTAATTATGTTTCTGCGCATATGAAGGTCAAAGCTCATAAGGTTTTGAAACATATCTAAATATATATATATATATATATATATATATATATATATATATATATATATATATATATATATATATATATATATATATATATATATTGATGCCTCATCTTGAATGGAACACAAATGGCGCCCACTTCAAATCCTATAGATCCAACTGAGACACCCTAAATTTACTTCACAATTCCTTAAGATTATTGAGAATGCATTTAGAGACAGCAGAGAGATAAAATAAATACTTAGTTAAAAATTATTTTATTCGAATTCTATTACTCTATTACAAATGGTTGCGTTAAAATCAAATTGAGTGATTCATAAACACACTTCTCACATCGATAATTGTCCTAGTTGAAATTGTAGCATTTCTCGATTAAGTTTAATTTATTAAATTATGTGAAACTTTCATTATCAGTATCGACAACAGTATCGTTGCATTATCACGCAATCTATTGTTACGACGGCAAAACATCACAATCAATCGCTTGTCAACAAAAATTAATTATGGGCCATTTGCGCGGCGCTAGGTTTTATCAAAGCATGAACTATCGCTTCCTCTTGCACGGAAAATGAAAATTCGACAAGGAAAATCCATTTATGTTTTCCCTGTTCCATTACATTAATAATAATATTTATAATTACTTATCGATGCTTGTTATAGCAACTTTATTTAAATATGTGATTTTGTTCACCTGATAAAATGAAGCTTTTCTGGCCAACATATTAACAATAATTATGTTTAAATTTAGACAAATATTATGAAATTAATGTGAATTAGCATCTTGTATTCATAGGGCATTATGATATATTTATTGGAGATAAAAATTGATTTAAGCAAATGAATATATCTTGTTCTATTAACACATTAACTGTCATGTCACACTTACATGGGGGGCGGCCACTATTATGTCATCGTCTATCATGCCACACATATGTATGTGACATTTTTTATCCTTTTTGTTGCTATTATACAAATCTAATAGCAATTATAATGGAACACATCATCTGTGGCTCCTGCGAAAAGTTGCAGAAACCTAACGGAAACTTTTCAAATTGAATTTTGTCCTTTATTTCATGTATTTTGCCTTAAATTCATGAATGTGTGGCATGACAATTAAACTACAATTTGTTGTCGTACATATATGTAACAGGACCTACAAGGAAAAACAAAAAAAAAAAATTTTAACTTTTAATATACTCTACTAGAATTTTTACAAATTTCTTATCCATTTTCATTTTTAAACTATCTACTTTTCGGTTATTAAAAAGAAATGTAGTCGGACGAATGGTAACTGGAAATCGGTTTGGCAGTCAATATAATTCAATGTTAATATAAAATAAACTGGTGAGGCGTCGATTTAATCTGAGGGTAGGCTGTCCTGAATTAGACGAGGGAGGGGGGTTGCTCATTTTTAATGCAATATATATTGAATAGTTGAATCGAAAAAACAACTTATATTTTTGATATTATGGCAAATGGAATTGATATATTTTTATATCAATTCCATTTGCCACATTTTCCTTTCTGCAAAAACATCCATAGTTCTTGAAATAAATTTGTATGTTTTGCCGCTTTAATCTTTCAGCTTATCTTCTAAAGATAGATTATTAAAAAATCCACTCTTATTAATTAAAAGTCTACTAAATTGACAGTGTCTAGGGCCGCCATTATCCTTAAAAATAAAACTAATCACTACGACTAACGATATTATAGCCACTGTATTACGCAAACTGATCGATCAGGTTAGCTAAATTGCATATCATTTTTCGCGTACTCTCCTCTCCCTCTCGCGCACCGCAGATCTCTATAAAGTCCGTTAAATACAAGGCGGTAAAACGTCAGCCCAGACTCTCAGTGCGCAGGCCTGCCAAGGCTTACCATCTAAAATATATAGGGTAGGCTGCACTTTACAGCCTTAATGGACTGTAGATGTATTCTCTTCTCTAAACGTCAATCAATAGTCTCCCACCTTATGTTACATATCTACTTTCCTTGATATAATGCTGTGAATACCATGATTTTCCTAATGGAACTCCATAAGCATCACGTACTGTAGAAAGTGTAGTTTTAGAAACATCCGACATCGTATCTATTAGAAATATAGCCCTTTTACAAGTTGTTTACAATAGCTCGCATTATTTGTTGTGTTATCTACTATTATTTTTCATCACGATTTTTAAAATACATATTTTAAGTTTTCTAATTTGAACGGTCACTATTCAATTTTGACATTAATAAAATTCGATTTTCTGTATGTTCTTTATAGGAAAATTCCGTATCATGTCATTTTTATTTTCAAGGGGACTGACATTCTACCGTCAGTGATATCATCACGAACTACCCTCTTAAAATATCAAATATGAATATAGGTCGAGTGACATATTATTTTGAAGGGCGTTCGTCTTTGGTAATGGAGGTGGCGGTTTCTTATTTTGGTGATAGCTGCTGCCATCTTATCTGTAGTAATAGGAAAGCTAATATATAGAAATAAAAGGAAACCTTGAAAATAAACAGAAAAATAATTGAAAATTTATTTAAAAAAGTTGTTACTTAACAAATTAAGTTGAACTATTTATTTAATTAAGTATTCCAAGTGACCTCTACTGACTTTCGTGCAATATTAGAATCATTGTTCGAACCCGTGCACTAGCTTGTAATATCTCTGGATATATTTGTTGTAATTCCTGTACAATTCGTATCCTCAGCTCCTCTAGATTATCCGGTTAAGTGGCATAAACTTTAAATTTCTGGTGTGCCCATCGAAAGAAGTGTAGTGGCGGTGATGTCCCCGCCCAGTCCACAATTCATCTTCTGAATTACTTCTACACAATCGGTTTATTTCGCAGTTCAAATTTCAAAAGTTCAGAAACCATATTTTTATTAAGACCAAATAAACCGCAATAACCGTTCATTTTTACTTTTACTTACTTCTAATAATAGACTAAATTTATTTCTTATTTATTTCTTATCTATTTCATTTCTTACACTTGCAAGTTTTGATATTCATATATTTGTTACATCATTAAAGAAAATAAAAATTTTTGTAAAACGTTCTTCACCGTTTCAGTTTTAGTTGGTCTTACGTCATTCCGACTTGTGTCTTTTAATATCCCAGTAGGATTTGGTACGTTAAATAGTACCTTAGACTTAAGGTAACCCCACAGGAAAATTAAGTGACTCTCAAGTTAGATCCGGAAACCCTTCTTCTATCAATCTATTTATGGTGTTTACTGCAGCCTTCATGTTAGTACTACATAGATTATTCTGGTATTTAGAGACTTTAGTTATTTGAATGCAGTACCACAAGTGAATAAATTATGTATAGTTTATTTCATCGCTATTTGCCAAATAAAAAATCTCAAAAACTTCCGGTGCCTTGTGTTTATAGCTAGGCTCAGGTAGACTGTTCCGTTTATCGACAAGATAAGAGAGTTTTTTTATTGGGCAACTAGCAATGAAATGAATAGTACTGTTGTACATAATTCCCAATACATCTTCTACAACTCCGAAAACTTTTCAGCAGTGAATGCAACATTGATGAAGAACTGTCCTACAATTGTGATATCAATAATTCCTGCCACACTTCAGTTACCTGCGTGTATCCCCAATGCAATCAGGATTTGCACCAATCATACTGTATTCACACAATAATTTACTCAAAAAATTACTTTTTTAATCGAATTTTATTTATTCGACCGAATTTAATAGAACTTAGAATTTTCAGGATGTTGTTGGAAATCTTCCTCTGTAAGTAACAGTACTTAATGATAAGGCGAATTAACTAACCTGTTCATATGTTGCCAACGAATTACTCTGCTTTATTTTGGCATCATATTATATAAATAATTTATCGCTGGAAATAGAAATATCCCTTACCATTTAAGCTAGCTATAAGAGATAATAATCGTCAATAATTCATAAACTACAAGTTGTACGCACTGCCAACAACAAGATTGCATGACTACTATTTTAATTCAAATAAGTGCAGCTAATAAAATAGCCCAGTACGACTAAGTTACAACTTCGTCGTATCGTAAGTCCTTGTAAGAAACCTCGTCGTACACGAAAATTTATGCACTGCTCTGGAGGAAAATAATTTATAACTTCCTTTAAAATTTATTTAATGAAAACTTCCTCAGTCTTAGAATAAAATGAGAAAACTGCAACTGTTTACCATCTTTCTGATAGTTTGCGAAACTTAAGGCTGAATTATGTATACGTCACTTTAGCGCCATGTAACTAGAGCCTTTTGTCGCGAGAAAGGTTTTGTTGTACTTACAGATTCCATCTTAGAATATTGTTCTCAA
This sequence comes from Rosalia funebris, assembly GCA_037954035.1. NCBI lineage: Eukaryota > Metazoa > Arthropoda > Insecta > Coleoptera > Cerambycidae > Rosalia > Rosalia funebris. The sequence goes on from JAZFAV010000002.1 coordinate 15,914,286, forward strand.
AACTTTACTAATAAATAGCAACAGGGGCTCATAATACTTACGACTGTTCGGTTCAGACCTTACTGTATTTCTTATATGAATACACAAGCCAGCAATAAATGGCCTTAAAAGTTAACGTTTGTTAGAAAAAGGATACCCAGAATATAAAACTATTTATCTGCTAGCGCATTATATTAGATACATTATCATTCTGTATATTAATACCATAACACTGTACTAGAACTGTAATGAAATTTATTATAGTACTAGTAAATGCATATTAAATGTTCGAATTTAATAAAACTAAACTATTAATTGGAAATATTAAAAACGCAGGTTGTTAAATTAACGATAGATGCTCATCTTCAACTAGCTGGTTTATTTTCTTGTTGCATTTGAACATACATGTTAGTAGGGGGATATAACGGAGTCCCAGCCACCCCACCACTCAGTTTTCGATATTGTAAGCCACCTCTCGTCACTCGATTTTCTGAATGCTGACATCATCAAAGGTTATCTTTGTAAATCTTAGGTTACTTCTATAATTATAAAAAAAATACAATCAAAGGTTTATCAATGTTAATTAAATTTTAGATCATTTCGTTAATTATAACCCTTTCATGGCGTCAGTATTTAGAAAATCGAGTGGTGGAAGGTGGCTTTGAAAATCGAAAATTCAGTAAGGGAGGGGGGGGGTGGTATTATATCCTTCTACTCATGTCACCAGTGTCTTATTTTTTTAGTTTGGAATGGTATACGTTCCAATCTCCGAATCTACCAAAAGTGAAGCCGATGAATGTCGGAAGCAATGCCCGGTGTATTGTTTGGGCTGGATATACTAGATTTATGAAAGAGACTATTGTTTTTGGCATTTTAACAAAGATATGATAGTCTAAGATACTACAGCTGATTACTGCAGGTATCTGTTTTCTTAACGAAACTTAATTCAAATGAATTATTATGAATTAATGACAATGTAATACATTGCTGCCGGGTTGCCTATCAAAAATTAGCCGCGATTACCTTTAATTAATTATATGGTAATTAATTTATTTTAATGAATTCCAACTATATTTTTTCAAGTGAATTAAACGTTATTTGAAGGAAGATGATGTGAAGAATTAAAGAAAAAATGGTTTGCTAGCTTTCAGTCGGCTACAACCTCTGAGTTGGCAGATATAATCAAGTATATTATTGTTAATTATTTACACTCACAGTATTTTCAATAAAACATTATACTAAGTTAAAGTTAATTTTTGCTGTACACGATAATACATGGTTGCCTCTAAAAAATTTGCGTAAGTAGTGGTTGCCATGATTTGAATTAATTACTCTGACTCTAAATGAGTGTTAGTAAATGACTGTAAACAGAGATACAATGTGGTATAATTTTTCTATATAAAATGTTAATAAAATTTATCGTATCTCAGCTGCAACGATTGAAAAAAACAATTTATAAATATTGGTTAATCAGAGCAACGAAATATATATTTCATAATAATGAGATTAAAAAACTATTACGATTTAAGTAATTTTTATTGAAAAAATATAAATCATATTTTGTTTTCATATAATGAATTTTCTTTAAAAACTATACTTTTCTAAATTAGGTATATATCCAAAATATTTTCAAAGAATAAGAATTTCCAAAAAATTTTCACGTCATTGACTAATGTAATTGATGTTTATAATGATAAAAAAATTAATGCTGTCCAGGAATTTACCGCTCTTATGTATGGCGTCAAAAAGTGTGCAAGTGTAAATAAGGCCAGATATAAGATATTTAAAAAAATATATTCATCAACAAGATAAATTAGGGAAAGGTTCACAACATATATTTGTATAGGAATATGAACAGGAATTTCTTCAGAAATTCGGAAGTTGTGAAGAAATAGTGCAAAAACAGGGAAAAATGAAAGTATGAGTAAATAATGCAATAAAGTTGAAAGTATAAGAATGTCGAAAATGAACGAATAAAAGATAAGAGTATAAAACATTTATAAGACAAGGAAAATGTGGAAGAGAGGAAAAAGATAATATAATATATAAAATGGGGTGGTGGAAAAGTCGAGCGATCTTTAAGACACTAAAAATACGACTAAATATTGAAAGAAATCTAAAAATGACAACGATAGACGTAACAGAAATATAAACACAGACACTGTAATATACAGGCACACGTATGAACAAAAAAAAATATAGTTTTACGTATAAAAAACGGTAGTCAAATCAATTTAATTTTATATGCTAAAATAATAAATGTATATTTTTGGGATAAAACAAATGTCGGAGACTATTAACACCCTATAGAGGGAAACGCATAGACTTATTTATGTCTTACTTATTTAAACCAATATGTATTTCGTATTCACATGAAATTATTCGACAATCTGTTTTTTTTTTCTCTTATTGATGACATAAATAGTGAACAGGTAAGGTAAAGGTTACAATAAATTCACTTAAAATTCTATAATTATTGTTTTTTAATTTTTGGTTTAGTCATGCATTATTTAAACTAAATTTTATGTATATAGGGTAACCCCAAAAAAAGGATATCACGTTAAACTTCATTTGTTTTCAATGGTTATGCTATTTACTACTTAATTTTTGAACTCTTCGCGACACACAAATTTCTGATCATATTTCATGTACTATACCCTATACCTAAATTAGACTCTTGTCATTAACTGTTCAAAATGATTGATTTTACTTGAACCATATCAAAATTACCGAAAATTGTTTTTAATAGTTTTAATTTTTTGTTTTATCATAAATTTCTTGGATAAATAATGTATATTATGCATCCGTATTGTGTTATACAAAAAAACTTAAAATTACATTAAAAGCAAATAAGTATAAGGATATATTATTACTAGCGACATATAAAAATACGTCGTATACCTTTAAAGCAACGTCGCATACAACTGCAGAAATATTTTCGATATTTTTATTATAAAAACTGTGCCACATTTTCGACGCACAGAAAGGTTTCACATGCAATGTGACAAGAGCATATTCATTGTACGTTGTAAGAAAAACCGCAAACAGCTAATACAGATTACTGCGATAGAACAAAAGGAGCTTTTCTACTAAAGAAGATTCACGTCTGTTGTAAGGAACTGTGTAAACGAGAACAAAACGTGATCTGTAAGGTCTCTGCGACCCTTCTCATCTGCTAAAGTCTAGTCAGAAGATATTAAGAATTATTAGAGAGTGAAACAATAAGTCACGGGAAAAATAAGACTTAATAAACTTGGATTAGGGTGTTTATAAAATGCCGTTCGTTGTTAAATTGCAAATATAAGAGGTAACTAAAGTGTGGCGTTGAAATTTGAGGGTCGATATGATATACGAAAGAGAGTTCTCTTAACAAATTTATGCCGTCAAATATTGTGAATACTTCGTGAAATAATTTAAAACCGACAAATGTTTTAAATCCTAACGTCAACTAAATTCGTATTCTTATTAATCTAAAAATTAATTCTAATAATCAAAATTATTTTATTGTTCAATTTTGAAGGTCTAGAGTCAACTGATAAGTAACATGTTCGTTCATAGTTTTCGAAACATTGAATATATTCTTTGTCCGGAAATATCATTAAGTTTAGATTAACTTAGCTTATTTTTAATTACCATTAATCTCATTAATTATAAGCATCTCATCAAATATGAAAAAGCAAACAAAGTGTAGCCACGTAAAAAAATATGAAAGTTGCATATACTTATAAGTTGTTTTGCTGAATGATAGCTGGCTGTCTCTTGCCTATTTTGCATATTTCTTAAAAATCCTGTGATTATTCACACCTTAAATTTGATCTTCTAATGTAGCGCAGAGATCCAGTCAGTTTGAGAACTTCATGAACGTTTAAAAACATGGAAAAATGGTGGTGAAGGGGCTAATATCCGAAGGAAAATGAGACTGGGTCTAGTGGTTCGGCAGAAAAAACTTTAACACGATAGTCTTTGTGAGACTCAATATTATTATGGAGAAAAGAACCTCACTCATGTCGTTTTTAAGTGATCTGCACCAGATCATTTAAAAACTGAAGATATCAATTGCACAAGATCAGATGACAATTAAACGAAGACATAAAAATAATCTGACAGTTTGGTGATCTTTAGTTAGTTAGTTCAGTGGCAGTCTCACCTGTCAGAGTAGACATCCGAGATATTGGCTCACTAATAAGAACAAATACAGAAACAGAGTATAAACCTGTATGTGTAGAATTATAGCGAAGATGAATGAGAGGAAAACTTTATATTGAATTAATAGACTACAGGGTATAAAGATATAGATATACCACCGAAGCAAGAGTGTAATGAAATTTGTAACATATTTAGGTACTTTTGTATTTACGAATTAGACATGAATCTTTAAATAATATACGTCAATAAAGATTTTGTGATCGGACTTTTTTGACTTTTTGGCTCAGTAACACTGTTTTTTGTTTCCATCACGCATCAGTATTTGTAAATGTACATTGTACAATAATTTTCAGTTTATAAAACTGAGGTTCTGTAAAATTAAATTTTGCTTCAATCTTTGCGACGCCCCTATGCTTAATTTTGTTTGAAACGTACACACAAGTGTGAGGGATTTACCGAATCAGAGTTGACCGGTGGGGATATTCCGCTTTTATACTATTCGGGGGATTTACATAGTCGCTGTAGTACGTTATTAATGTGTGTACGTTTACCCGTGGCATCGCGTCGTGTTTTTATTTTATTTTAAAAATGCCTAGAAGTTGTAAGAATACACCAAATATATTTTGTTGTAAACTTAACAGCTGGTTCAAAAAACGTTATTTATGCAAATTTGGTGGATTCGCCAAAACGATAAAAAACTCATTTGCCGCCACGTCATACTAAATTAGTACTAATAAAGCAATATGTAAAAGCAATAGATGAAAATGGGAATTGTTTTAAGTACTTATGTGGCAAATTTTCATCTCTTTCTGAAGCAAAATTAAAGGAACGCGTTTTCTTAGGAGCAAAAATAAGAAAATTAATGCAGGACCAATAGTTTGAAGACAATGACAGAAATTGAAAAAGAAACTTGGATGTGCTTTAAAAATGTAACAGAAAAATTCTTCAGGAAATTATAAAGTATGAGGAAATTGTTAACAAAATGCTGGCTGGATAAGTTCAAGCAACTTGGCTGTAATATGTATGAGCATAGAAATTCATTTTCTGCATGCTAATCTGTACTACTTTCCAGAAAATCTTGGTGCTGTTAGTGAAGAGTAAGGTGAAAGGTTCCATAAAGACATAAAGGAGATGGAAAGGAGGTACCAGGGTCGATGGGATGTGGCGATGATGGTAGATTACTTCTAAAGGCTGAAAAGAGAACATCCAACGAATGATTACACAAGAAAAACTACAAAAATGTTTTGTTAAATAGTGAGAGAATTTCAAAGAAAAAAGAAATTGGAGACTAAAAATTACTTGTGTTGTTGCTTTTTACTATGGTTCTTAATGTTTATTAAATATAATCTTTATTAAAATGTAATTTTTCCTTTGGTTTTTAATTTATTCTAATTATTCAATTGATCAAAAATCTTACCTGAGGGGCAAAAACGGGAGGCAGTTAGATGTGAAATCAGTGTAAATAACTCACTTATAATTACTTATTAAACCCAAATCAACTTTCAAAATGTCAAAATTTGTAGGCCTGTGTTATATATTTGAATATCATTTTATCAAATTGTCAGTTCGCATGTAAACGACCATTTTTTAGTTTTCGAATATTTAGTATACATATATAGAGCTGCTCGTTTCGTCAGCGTACCAGAGGCGTAACATTGGCGGCTTTATAATAATTCAAATTAAATAAAATAAGTAATGTTATATAATAAAATAATAATAAGCACCTGATTATGTGTTATAATTTATACAACACTGTAGAACATACCCTCATAAACAGTGTTATTAGCTAGTTCATCTCAATTATACATCTGTAGCATTAAGTATGTCTCTACAATTGTTTCAAAGAGCGATTTTCCCTGTGGTGAATAAAATTCTTATGTAAAGTTAACGACTGTCTGATATCTAGTGATATTTATAATATTGGCATAATTAAAACAATCGTTATTATTATGTAACGGATTTGTACACACAGACACGTTTATGTACGTTTGTTTGAATCGAGCAAAATCTTAATCGTTTTTTAACAGTGTCAAATTTTCCTATAACGATATTATTTTTTGCGCCCCTTAAACCATATATCTATGTGTGCACGGCATCTACTATTTGTAGTAACTTCACTAACGACAAGGACATATTTTATAATTGTTTGTATTACCCACACTGGTTGTTAAAATTAGTTTGTAAATCTGCTTCAAATTTCCTTTCCTTTCCTTGATAACAGCTCTTAATTTCGATGGCAACTTATACCATTAAAATTAATTAACTAACAGACTACTTTAATTATGTTTGCAACATAAAACTTATGAGTTGTAAAGCTACCCGACACAATTCAGTTTTTAAGTTTGTGAGATAACAAAATACTAGCAACGTTCATTAAAACTTTATATCATAGCACCTGTATGTCTTTGTAATTATATTTCCTACTATACGGTTTCACTTAGGAATAACAATTAAGCGTCAGTAAATGAGCGAACGTTTTATCATAGCCTTTGGTATTGTTACATTAAACTAGAAGCTCTATGTGTATATTTTATCTACCAACTAACGTGCTAACAGTTTTAATTATTACTTTAAAAGAAGCTAGAACTATTTGTAGAGCATATAAAAATATTTACAATCATACTATATGCACATAATAAATCAAATAAATTTGTTCGAAGAGTTACATACTATATCTAGTATCTACGCTGGGTTATGAGGAGCTGTATCAAGAGAGTATATTATAATTATTATATTAATACACCTGCATATGCATATTTCGCTCACAATATCATTTTTAACAGGGCATATTACTTTTCCCCATTACACTATACGCGGAAAAGTAATCGTGTAAAAAAATTTTTCTTTCAGGGCCCATTTCTCGTTTTTCTGCCTCTAAACAAAAAAAAAGAAGGTTTTTAAACCATTTTATGTGTATGTGTCGTTGTCGTTGTTGTCGTCGTCGTCGTCGTCATCGGCATTTATTCTTGTTAGCACAATAACTCAACTAAATCGTATCGGATCGATCGGATTTTAACTGATTCTGATCGGGAACGTCTCCCAGACGACACCTATTGATTTTGAGGTGGATGGGACACACCCCACCCTGTCCATGAGTCATGAGAAAGCATGAGGGTGGACTATGCGAGACATTTTTTTTGTTAACACGATAACTCAACTAAATTGTGTCGGATCGATCGGGTTTTGACTGATTCTGATCGGGGACGTCTCCTAGACGACACCTATTGATTTTGAGATGGATAGGACACACCCCACCCTGCCCATGGGTCATGAGAAAGTACGATGGTGAACTATTTTAGAAATTTGTTTTGTTAGCACGATCAGTCAATTAAATAGTGTCGAATCGATCGGGATTCGACTGATTCTGATTAAGGACGTCTACCAGATGACATCTATTGATTTTGAGGTGGGCAGAACACACCCCACTCTGTCCATGGGTAATGAGAAAGCACGATGGTGGACTATTTGAAAAACACATATAAAACACATATTCTGCATTTATGTATTGGTTTATTTTCTCTCGGCGACTCAATTTCGAGATAGAGATGTTCTACGTGCGGAAAAGTCCGTTTTAAGGCTTTAAAACTGTTTATTGTTTACTATTCAAATGCAAAATCGAACTGTAGTTACGAAAAAATTGCAGTCACTTCACTACTCAGTTCATGTCTTAAAAATTGATTTTATTTTTGCAGTTAGTAGGCAACTTTTTCATTGTAGTGTTAATGTCCTGTATCCAGAACAAAATTTGCTGCCAGCAAATTACTTTGCATCACTATACATGAATGTAATAATCAGGACAAACGCACCCTGTTTACTTTTCCATAGTTATATTACCTCGCAACAATTGAAGAAATATTTCACAACACCTGCTGATGCTTGCGGTATGCAGTTATGCTTATCAGACAAGGTGATATTATCCTACTGAGGTTCTCTACCAAAGTGAATCATTAACAGTATTAGTTCTATCAGCAATGAAGTTGTACTTATATTTTTGCCTTGAAATGGAATTCAACGATATAGGTAACAGGAACAAAAATTAATTTCATTGTGAAGTGGTAAAAAAACATAACTTTTTTTGGTAAGTCCAAAAATATTCTAAATGATTTTTGGTGCATTATGTTCGGAAAACTATTTATTTCGCCAATATATTTTGCGATTTCTTGCGTTTTGAGCTTTTCATAGTTTTTTCAGAACGTATAAAGCTTTTGAATGTTATGCTTGTGAAACCAAGGCGTTCTTCGTAAATCTTTACCCGTGGCTTCCAATGACTGTAATTGTTCACAAAATATTGGAACATAGTTGTGTAATAACTAAACACCATAATGTACCAATCGGGAAGTTCTTTAAGGAAGCATACAACAGAAACAAAGACTGTCGCAGAGAGCATAATACACAAGAATGATACGATACAAATAGAGGTTTATTAACAATGTTGTTAGTTATCTGACCCAATTATTGCCAGTTTTCATAAACTTATAAAGAATGTAACCATGTTCGTGATTTTGAAGGTGTTAGTCTATTACAGTCTTACCCAACCCGTCTCGATATTCCCGTCTCGCATGATGCGATGACAATGAACAGTCACTCTAAATTTCTGGCAGTGGATGTGATTAAATGTACATATATATATATATATATATATATATATATATATATATATATATATATATATATATATATATATATATATATATATATATATATATATATATATATATATATATATATATATATATATAAACGTCAATATGTAGATAATTTAAAAATTGATTCTCCAAACAATTATTACGTAACTGAATCAACCATTGTAATTTTAATTTCATTCCGAATTTAGCCAAAGAGACAAAATAAGATAAAAAATATGTTTAATTGGTTAAGGTATATGTATATATGTACATATGATTTTTGTTATTTCAAATATATTTTTGATTTAATCACAGGAGAAATATTAAAGCAGCTGCAGAGGAAAGCACTTATCAAGCTAACTAATCTAATTAAAGTACGTATCTAAACTATTGAAAGTGACAGAAATCGTGATGGTACCAAAACTCGGAAAATCGCCACATGTAGTCTCTTCATATATACCAATATCTTTATTACCTACCGTGTCCAAGCTCTTTGAGAAACAGCTACTCAAAAGAATACAACTAATCATCGAGAGAAAAAAACTAATCCTAGACCATAATTTTTGACTATAATTCTAGTTTCTGTCATTTTTTTATCGGAGTGTATAGCCAGATTTTTACATTTTGCTTCAATACACTCATACATTTCATATAATATATCTCGGCATGTATGCTTCTTTCCTCTCCTCTCCATAAAACATACCACAGAAAGGGGGGGGGGGGGGGTAACAGGGCCTGCCATAATAACAAACAACGGCAAAAGTAATATAAAAACAGCTAATAAGCCTCAAAACGCCATCAATAAATTCCAATACTGGACCGAACAAAAATCATTTCATATCGATTTCACTAACAGACACATCGAACACATTCCAATAAGTATGAATGGATGAGTAGTCCCATATGCCAATACTGCCAAATATCTTAGCCTTACCTTAGATACGAAGCTTCGCTGGAAAGCTCACGTAAAAAAGAAAGGATAGGTATAAGATATAAGAAAATCTACTGGCACTTAGGTAAGTACTGAGGCTTGTCGATACATAATAAACTCCTCTTGTATAAGCAAATATTAAAACAGGTGTGCATTTATGGTATTCAGCTTTAGGGCTGTAGAAAGTGGAATACTAAAATTATACAAACCATTCAAAACAAAGTACTACGGAACCAAGTGCAACTTGGTATATAAGAAATTAAGGTATCCACCAAGATCTTGGAATAGAGAATCTCTATCTCAACGGATAGAGATTAAAAAATTTATAAGAATTCAGGAAGACAGATTTCTACAACATAAAAATATCGAGGCCATCCAGCTCTTTGATGACTCCAACCAAATAAGAAGATTCAAGATGATTAAACCCTACGAGTTATTGCAGTGCTTTGAGTGAAATTAAAAGCGGAGTAAATTGTGTAGTGCACAAGAAAAGTTCCATTATTGTCAGAAATGAATAATAAGACATCAATGGATGACTCTTAGGATTTAAGTAATTTAGTATAATAGGATTAGAAATAAGTTAATCATTAGTTTTACAATTAGACTAGATCGCAACAATATTTTAATATCAAAAAATATATATTTCAGTTTATTGTTTACACCTACAGCTAATTATCAAGAACCGGAACAAGAATTTGTTGAAGGAATCAACAATCAAGGAATTGTATGCAACCAAAATGCTAAAAATGCTAAAATGCTGCAAGATTATTTTTGGAAATACATCAATTTACGCGTGAACAAGACAGGGGACATTTCTAACAGTCATGATGATTTGCTTTTATTCATTATGAGTCTTTAATTTAAATTTTCGCAAACCAGGACCAAGGGAGTTTAGTCCGGGTTCACCGCTGTTTGTCAGCTCTCCATGGTGGGAATGACATTTTTTTGTTTTTCGTGCGAAAGTAAGAGTAGCGGAGAAAACGGCGGCTCGACCCATGAACGAGGCTGTCCAAGTCTACAACGATAAGATGGGTAAAGATCAGTAGTATTGCACGACCTAAACTCAATTATCTCAAGCCTGGATCAAGTGTCAGACTGGGCGTATTTTAATTTTCAAACGTGTAGGGGTAAACACTATATTTTATCTGTAAAATTAACAATATATTTATAGGTTATTGTTGATGTCAGTATATCACGTAATTCGACAAAGTTATTGGCCACCATGAAACTAAAATGGGCATCGACGAAGATATTTTTGGAATTTGAATATATTCCACATGTAAATAAAAGTCATTCCTCATTCAAGATATTCCGCCTCTGTCAGTCCGTCAGTAAACTGACGGATTCACCTTCATCCTTCATTTTCCAATCGCGCGAGTTCCCTTCTTGTCACTTTAGGATTTGAGCAACGTTTACGCAATGAAGTAACTCATTACTTCCACATCGCTGCACCGTTGCAGGTTTAATGTCGCCATCCACGAACTTTATCAACGTTTATATTCCCCACACGAAGTTATCGCCATTATACGCCTTGCGAATATTTTCTCCATCGATATTGCCTGTTAAACTCGAATTTCCTTGAATAAACGGTTATGTACCGACGCCGTTCATTGATTACTTATAGGGCACAATGAAGTTTTAATGAGCTTAATCATTATTTTGTCGTCGAATACGTATCACAACAAATGCTCTTGGGGGAAACTGAGATGTGTCAATTATTAATCGGTTGCGTTAATTTGACTTTCTGTGCCTTGTTCAACGTCGCTCTTTCTGGATCGTGAACTTAATCGGGCGATTTTCCTTCGTGTATCATCGTTCCTTAATCGTTTTAAATTTTCGAATGAAACATGTTTTAGAGGCCTATTATCCTTATGGAGAATTGGTAAGGATGAAAGGAAACTCTCACCTTAAGGGTAATAAAATGGAAACCTATGTATTATTTTAAGTATGTACATACGTATAGAGAGTAGTAAAATTGATGTTTACATTAATTACATAAAATTATTGTAAGGAAAGCAAATTCTTTTTCAAATAAACAGGTATAACAGAAATTTTTTGTATAGAAAATGCACGTTCATTGTATGAAAATAATAAAAAATATTTTATTCGAAGTATTGCCTATTGTTAGCTATAGACTTTTCCCATCTCTCTGACAATTTATGGATGCCATGCCAAGAAAATACTTGCTCTTTTTCGAACATTTTCGAACATTTTCGTAAGAAGTGAAGCCCTGCTCAGCAAGTGCGCATCCCATCGATACAAATAAGTAGTAATCAGATGGAGCCAAGTCTGGTAAGTAAGCCGCATGCGAAAGTATTTCCCAACTAAACGCCTCAATCGTTCTATTAACCGGTTTTGCTGCGTGATGGCCTGATGGCGCATTATCATGAATTAAAATCAATATTGTTGCCATTTTTGATATTCTGGTCTTTTCTCACGCAAAGATTAATTTAAATCCCAGTTTCGCCAGGTTTTAGCAGCTCATGATAGATCATACCCTTCTGATCCCACCAAACACAAAGTATTGTATTCCGTCCATAGCGATTTGGCCTTGCAGTCGATGTCGGTAGCTTGTCCATTATCTTTTATGCTTAGGATTTTCTAAATATATCCACTTTTCATCGCCAGTCACAAATCGATGGTGAAATGACTTTTGTTTCTACCTGGCGAGTAGCATTTCGAAAATGGTTTTTCGATTTTCCTGCTGTCTTTCATTCAGTTTCTGTGGAACCCATTTTCCCATCTTCTGAATCTTTCCCATGGCTTTCAAACGTATGGAGGGAGCTTCTCGTGTCACATTTAATTGATCCGCGAGTTCTTGTTGCATTTGACCGTCATTCTCATCCAACTCGCAAGCAATTCGCAAGCATTGTTGGATGAGAATCTTCAAATTTTTCGGTGTCTCCCACGTTCTTCGTTTCTCACGACATTTTTTGCCACTTTTGAATTTTTTAAACCACTCAAAGCACTGTGATTTACCAAGAGCATGCTCATCATAGGCTTCGACAAGTATGTTGTTGTATGAAACTTCTGTTGTTGTGAGATAAAAACCATCAGATGTCCAAACAAGAAAATGGCGCCAATAACGTGGTATGAAGGTAAATACATTAGCAGCTAGGCCATCTAGGAGGAAATTCCGGTTTCATATTTACATACTTGGTATATTTTAATTATTATGGCAATTAGGTTTATCACGTTGAACGTTATAATGTTGATGATCTTGTAAAATGTTATTTATTTATGTACATATATACTATACATGTTCTAACTAGAATAGTGCAGAAGAGGATGGAAAATAGAGCGGAGGAAATACTAGGACAAGACCAATTCGGGTTTAGGCGAAATAGGGGAACTCGCGAAGCTATTCTGGCGCTAAGAGTAATGTTAGAGAAAACAATAAAAAAAGGAAAGAACGCTTATATAGGATTTGTAGATTTAGAAAAAGCTTTTGATAACGTAAGATGGGAAAAAATGTTCGAGATACTAAAGAGCGCAGGAATGAAGTATAGAGATAGGAGAGTAGTACACAATCTATACACAGAGCAAACTGCTGTTATAGAAGTAGAAGGGGAAAAAGAATTAGGCAATTAGAATCAGCATTGAACGAACTGGAGGCAGTGTTGACAGAGGAATACGGAATGAGGGTGAATAAAAATAAAACTAAAGTGTTAGTGTGCAGAGGGCGCGAGAGCAGAGCAAAAACGAAAGTACAAATTAATAATGAAAGATTGGAGGAAGTTAAAGACTTCTTTCTACTTACTATTTAGGAAGTAAAATAGGTTGGTATGGAAGAAGCGATAAAGACATAAAACAAAGAATAGCGCAGGGTCGAGAAGCTTTTAACAAAAAGAAAGCACTTTTATGCTCGGGAGTAATAAACTTAGAAACAAGGAAGAGATTTTTGAAAACATATGTATGGAGCACGGCACTATACGGTTTCGAAACCTGGACGGTAGGGGAAGCAAGTAGGAAGAAATTAGAAGCTTTTGAGATATGGTGTTACCGAAGAATGATAAAAATACCATGGACTGATAGGGTTATAAACGAAGAAGTATTGGAGAAAGTCGGCGAGAAAAGAAGTATGTGGAAAAACTTAAAGAAGAGAAGAGATAGAATGGTAGGCCACTTGCTGAGACATGGGGGAATAGTCCGCGATATTTTGGAGGCAGAAATAGGAGTGAAGAAAGGCAGAGGTAGGCCTAGATTAGACTACTGCTCGCAAATAGTAAGGGATGTAGGTTGTAGCACAATTAGCGAAATGCGTAGGTTAGCACAAGATAGGAGAAGCTGGAGGTTAGCGTCCAACCAGTCTTAGAACTGATGACCTAATGATGATGATACTATACATAAATAAATACATTTTACAAGATGTTTACATTTTACAAGAAATACTGTTTTGTTTTGTTTTTTTTTGAAAAAAACTCCCATCCCCATAATGCTTCTCCTATTACGTTCGCCCGGTTAGGCCATCGATGTATGCACACATGGCTCCCCTGAAAGCATTATTCCGCCCACATTGATATTAAGAAGGGTTGAAAAAGGAAGACGCAAAATACATAGTATCGACAAGAGTACAATAACCGTAGCCTGAAAATTATTTGCTGACAACATTTTGATAGATGCGTGAACTTTGACATAAAAAGTCCTCCAGGTGCTTTCGAGGAACGCCCCGCACGCCGTACGTGATATTGCCTCGCGTTTGACGTGCGTGAATGCCTCTCTCTTCGTTGCCTCGCATATCGAAGCGTTAAAAATTTGCTAGTCCGATAAAGTATTAATCGTTTTCTTTCCGATACATTAGACCTTGTCCGGGGTAGAGCAGTTTAACATTGTCCCGAAACAAAGTTGCTTTATTAATGTATTCACGGAAGGAGGAAGGAACAAAATTAATTTGTTTTCGACTAGGAGTTGATGAAACGGCCTTGCGTGCGACGTCCGTTACCCTTTGGAAGTTTGCGGTTAATGTAAATGAAGAGATGGAACTGGGCAATACAGAAGGTCTCTATTTGCTACCCTTGTGATGTATTATTTCATTATAGAATATTAACTGTTAGATTTCTAATTGTATAAAATCTGGCGCAAAGGGCGAAATTAGTTTATGGTGTTTATAACACGAAAGTGGTGTTTATAAAATTTTTTTATTATTAGGCTCAAAATATAAATAGTGCCCACTATTTATATTTTGAGCCTAATAATAAAAAAAACATTAATTTGTAATTGAAAATTACTTTATTTATGTTCAAACATTCGGTTGTTAGACGAAATGTGTGGGAGATTGCATTGTCATGATGAAGAATGATCCGACGGCGCTTGTTTGTTTTCCTTATTTCACCGAAGACTTCCGGCAAACAAATGGTTGTGTACTGCATTGTATTGTAGCTCTCCTAGCTAATATATCATCAGCTTCTTCGTTACCTGTACACTGTGCATGATCCTTGATGCAGCACAACGCAGTTCTATTTGTGGGAATATGTACCAGTGTATTATAATATTCTGGTACTGATCCTGTTTATATTTGTGAGGGGCAAGTGACGATTATCTACTCCATTTATTGATTTTAATTTTCTCTCCTGTTATTTGCTTATAGGTTATTTTGTTTGTAGCTATGGTAATACTTGACAACTGTACAATGCTAGCGCGACTATCTAAAAGTTGTTTACACTGAACATGGAGGTACCTTGGGTGCACCCCTCATCCTTTACTATATCATCATCTACAAATACATTGTTGTTCCTTCATTGGCGCTCTTCATTCACTGATTCATTGTGTCTGTCACGTTTTCATTCATTATGTTTATCACGTAGGGTCTGTCACAAACGAATTGAAGATTAATACTATTAGAGCTCATCTGTAGGAGAGCAAACAGCATTTCCGCATCATTGGTTTGGTTTGCAAATTTCAGACGCACCATGGTAGTTAGAACCAGCATACATAAATATAGAATTACCTCCAATGCCCTTATTTGAATTATTCACATAGCTCTAGTTATTCCTAGATAAAATAACTGTTTGCAAGTTTCTATTTTGTCATTGATTATATACCTTTTATTCACCAAGCTACAGAAGCTTATTTTCGGTCTTATAATAGAGCCACAACAACTTATATTTCATACCCCAAGTTTTCTTTACAGTTCCTCGGCACTGGACATAATAGATGGAAATCAGTTTCAGTTTCTTTTCAAGGTGAGGATTACAGTTTAGTATTTTGTCTAAGGTGACATCAAATGATAAGGTCACATTTATCTTGTAACGCAAATGTTAATAATATGTTAAATTGCTAGGACGTTGATATTCTTCTATTTTTTTATTCTTCTGTTTGATATTCTCCTTGCGTGAAGAGGACTATGCGTGTATTCTTGGAGTCATTATTCACACGTTTCCATTATCCCAAGAGCTACTAGTATTTTGTAACAACGTGCTACTTTCAATTTTCTGTTAAACAATATTCTCAGATCATTTACATACGCAAAAGTTTAGAAACTTTTAGAGTTGAGATGGCACAAGATACTCTTAAGTTCCTCTTGGGATCAACTCTTACGTTTTAATTGATATTATGACAATAAATTTCTGAACAATATAGTACAATACGCGTTTGATAAACCAAATGTTTCAATTAGAAATAGCCAAGCGTTCAAGATTCTGAAAGCATAGGACTTTGCTTTGACGGTATTTTGCCTAGGGAAATTTACTTGGAATTCATTCAAGTTGGCCTCATACTTTCATTATGGTTGTTATATTGAAACGAAGAAGATCCAGACCCCAGTAAAATTTTCCCAAATAGATGGATTAGTAAAATAAAACCGACAGGGTGGCCGTATACATTACTAGACTTGACTCCCCCCCCCCCTCTGACTATGTTTATGGGACTACTTTACAAGGAAGAACATAAAGTCTATCTAAAGACCCATATAACCTGAAAGATCTAAAACAGAAAATTAGAAAACAGATTAATGTGAAACATATTTCGAAATGTTTTATAAGAAATCTATTATCGTCCTAGTCATTGTTGGTTAATGAATATTTTTTTAGTTTATCAGACGTGATTTTAAATTAATTGTGTAATTTATTATTTATTGCCGATTTACTATTTTTTATTCCTCTCTTATTTTTATCTAAATATTTAAATTCTCAATAATATATTTCTTCTTTAAGATAAATTGCCTTTCAGAAATTGTGGCAATTGAGTCATAAATCAGTAAAAAATAACACGAAGAAAAAAGTGAACGATATTAAGCCGAAACGTGACATTAAAAAAATTATAATTAACGTGCTAAAGGATTTTCGTGTAAAAACCTTTGTAGAAAGTTTTATAGAGTTTGTTCCGACGGACGGAAGAAAATAAATTCTACGTAATAAGTTTTCGGCTTCTTGTGTCATCACATGAAAACAAATGAACATTGGAAAACTCAGGCACAAAAAAAAAACGTTTATTTTGGAAAAGCAATGCCGATGTATATAAAGAAGTTTCATGAAATTTGATGGTTTTAGAAATAATAAATTAATTCCAAGCTTTTGATGTGTACGGTCGATATATACATAACTGAACTTTACGGATAACAGCTTTATGGATAACATTTTTAAAAATAATGTTACCAATATTCTTGATTGTTAAAAATATGTTGATGAATATTTTGTTTCATTTTCTATATTATCTGTTAGACTAACAGATAGACACTTTATAATTAAATAAATGAATACACTGAATTACATCCAATATACTCAAGTGTTCCTCAAAGCAGTGTACTTTCCCCAATATTGTCCTTCTTGTATACAGTTGACCTCCCGACAACAAGAACCACCATTGTTACAACATACACTAACTACATGGCTGTCCTTACATCCCACACTAATCCAACATCAGCCTCAGGAAACCTTCAAATAAACTTAAATAAAATTCCGCATTTGCTAAAAACATGGTCCATCAAAGCTAATGAAACCAAGTCCATACATGTAACATTTACATTATGTCCTTAAGTGAAGATTAATAATTTCCAACTTCCTCAAGTCGAAGATGCCAATTTTGCATTTGAACCGATACCTTACATGGAAAAAACATGGATTCATCAAACGAAGCAACTAGGACTTAAATTAAATCATTTGTGTTGGCTCAGACCATAAATCTAAATTGTCCTCGGACAACAAGGTATTACTATATAAGTCCATTCTTAGGCCCGCTTGGACTTACAGAATTCAGCTGTGGGGTACTGCTAGTATCTACAACATTAACATCCTGCAAAGATTCCAGAACAAGGCATTACGTGTCATCGTCCACACATCTTATGTCCCCAACTAAGTAACTCAACACGATATCTCTCTGGAATTCATCATACAATGGAAGAAAGTCATACAACGATTCAGTGAGAAATACAGTGAAGTAGTAGAGTTCTAATGTAATATCCAATCTGTTAAATGTGCGATTACAAGACTCAGATAGTTTATACTTAAGATCATTTAGTCAAATAAACTCTAAATTTAACACTAATTTAAATAAATTTTTAAATATTATTAGTTTTCCGTACTCCACTATACTAGCGGAAAAGTAATGTAATCGTGTAAAGAAAGAGTGAAAAAAACAAAATTTTTGTTAGGTTTATTTTTCGCTTTTCGGCCTAACAATAAAAAGAAATGGTTTTTAAAAAAAATGTACTGTGTGTGTGTCGTCGTTGTCGTCGGCATTTATTCTTGTTAGCACGATAACTCAACTAAACCGTGTCGGATCGATCGGGTTTTGACTGATTCTGATTGGAGACGTCTCCCAGACAACACCTATTGATTTTGAGGTGGAAAAAACACACTCTACCATGTACATTTGTCATGAGAAGGTACAATGGCAGACTATTTGAGAATTTTTTTTGTTAGCACGATCACTCAATTAAATCGTGTCGGATCGATCGGGATTCGACTGATTCTGATTAGGGACGTCTACCAGATGACATATATTGATTTTGAGGTGGATAGGACACACCCCACCCTGTCTATGGGTCATGAGAAAGCACGATGGTGGACTATTTGGAAAATGTATAACTGTCGCATAAAACACATATTCTGCATTTATGTGTTAGTTTATTTTTTCTCGGCCACTCAATTTCGAGATAGAGATGTTCCACGTGCGGAAAAGTCCGTTTTAAAGTTTTAAAACTGTTTATTTATAAGAATTATGATATTTTGACGTTGAAGAGTATACGACTACTACTGAAGTCACTTCATATAAGATGATTTCCCTTAACTAATAGTTTTATTACTAATTTTGCAGAAAAAATGAAACCAATAATAAAATGTTAAAATTGTTATATAAGTATGTATATATTAACAATATCAATTTTCACAGCCTTTTTCAGTTGCAAACCACTAAAAAGAAAACATTTATTAATTCCCATCGGCGTATGTGCGCAATGGATGCTGCCGACAACATTGTAAGTGACAGTTTTAATTAGTAATTTCGTGTTACTTCACTGTTTCTGAAAAGCTGTGAAATACCCAGAATTACTTTAATATATCTCTAAATAAAAGCTATGGGTGG
The DNA here is from genome assembly GCA_037954035.1 of Rosalia funebris. NCBI lineage: Eukaryota > Metazoa > Arthropoda > Insecta > Coleoptera > Cerambycidae > Rosalia > Rosalia funebris. The sequence goes on from JAZFAV010000002.1 coordinate 15,933,486, forward strand.
TAGCGTCAAGGATTATTTGGAGAATAAATAACTACCGAATTGAAAATTTACATAAGTAGGTTAAACAGGAGTTATGAAGTGAAACAGAAAATTCGCAAATATTCTCATGCCTTGTTTGCGGCAAAGACTTTGATATAATTTAGGAAACAAACACCCTTATAGCTAACATTGGATGATAACGTCTCTTGAAATAATTCATCAAGATAAGGGTAGATGATATAGGATTCAAGACAAAGAATCTTTATATGATTATTTGACTATTAAAGCTATGACTTAGCCATTGATATGTTACTCTTGTCTACTATATCTTAAATAATTATACATTGTCTTGATTATTTTGTTTTTGTATTAGATATATTAACTGTTGGTTAATATATCTGAGTTGGTTAGAGAGCGTTATGTGGCAAATACGACTACGAACTGACTGTCGTTATTTTGGCAATCACTGGCAATGCAGGTGAGAGTGGGTGGTGTTCACATTTTTCGATGTGTATTCCCCACTTAGATAGCTTCGGCTTTGGATTTGGGGAGGATTGTCTAATTTATGGAGTGTATTTTATGTTTTTTTATTAGATTTCATAATAGTAACCTCCTCTTCTACACGCTTCTAATAATTTAGTAATTAGTATAACGTTAAATTAAACATAAAATAATTAGTATGTAGGTTTTTAAATAATTATTTGCTCGATTTGATGAAGAAATAAACAGTTTTAAAACCTTAAAACAGACTTTTCCGCACGTAGAACATCTCTATCTCGAAATTGAGTGGCCGAGAGAAAATAAATCAACACATAAAGGCAGAATATGTGTTTTATGCGACAGTTTTACTTTTTTCAAATAGTCCACCATCGTGCTTTTTCATGACCCATGGATAGGGTGGTATGTGTCCTATCCACCTCAAAATAAATAGGTGTCGTCTGGTAGACGTCCCTAATCAGAATCAGTCGAAACCCGATCGATCCGATACGATTTAATTTAGTGATCGTGCTAACAAAGAAAATTTCTCAAATAGTCCACAATTGTACTTTATCATGACCCACGTATATGCATGGTATAATGTGTTCTATACACCTCAAAACCAATAGGTGTCGTCTGGGAGACGTCCCCAATCATTATCAGTCAAAGCCCTATCGATCCGACACGATTTAGTTGAGTTATCATGTTAACAAGAATAAATGTCGACGACAACGACAACGACAATGACACACACACAGTAAAAAATGTTTAAAAACCTTTTTTTTTTGTTTTTAGGTAAAAAAACGAAAAATAAGCCTAAAAAATTTTTTTGTTTTTTCAATTTTTCTTTACACGATTACATTACTTTTCCCCGTATAGTGGAGTGCGGAAAAGTAAAAAGCTCACCTTCATCAATAAGTATCAATAAATTTTGATCATCCGCCTATTTCAATAATTGTTCAATATCACAATTTGTCAATGTTGGTGTATATCGATCGACTGGTTCAAACGACCACATAGTTGTTTAAATACTGACTATCGTTTAAGTAATACATAAGCATTTTTTGGCAAAACAAAAAAAAAGTTTAAAACGTGAAGTCAGTAAAATTAAAGTAAACAATTTTGCAGTAGAATTAGGGATATTGCCATACTATCGAAAATTTGCTGGAATAAAATTTTACCACTTTCAATTAACACTGATTTAGTTTTTCACAAAACAATAAAACACTATATACTATACTCGGCGCACCTTTCGTCAACAAAGTTGACATCATCTGGAGATGATTGAAACTGATTTTAAAACTGATCAGGTTTAATCATCTCCAGATGATATTAACTTTGTTGCCGAAATGCGCGTCGAGTGTAGTATACAGTGTTTAGTGGAAAACAAAGTCAGTGCTATCTTGACAACAGATGTTCCGACATACTCCAGTACTTTCAATTATGTAAAACCGGTATGAAATGTCACCACTTTTGGTATAAATGTGAACATCATGGTAGTTGATAAAATTTTACATCACCATAACTGTTGTTAAACTAATATAAATATGTGAAATGTAATTATTATTCAGTACTTATGCATGTTGATTTTACGCGTTCACGTTTTATTGTTAAAACTTGAAAGTCATACGGTTCTTCATAATTTCTCACTAACCAAGTATGCCCGAACGTAAATGTCTTTCGTGAGAAACAAACGTTAAGAAGGTCGGCTAAGTGTATTGAAAGTAATTGCTTTCATAGCTAAAAAAATGTATTGAATTTTAAAGTCGCTCTATAACTACAGCATATTTTCAGTGAAAATAATATCCCCTTTTTATAAAAAGGTATTTTAACAAGTATTAACAGTTCTTGAATCCCGAACCGACATGTCTGTTTCTGATGGTGTAGTCCAAATGATTAATGGTTTATCTGTCTCAAAAAGCAAATTTCGTTGAGTATGTAGTGAAGCAATATATTGTATCTATAATTCTTATTGTAGTATACTTATTAACACTATAATAATCGTATCAAGAATGTATCGAATTATGAAGTAATCTATTATGTGAGTACATTGTTACAAACACAATGAAACTACTGTTTAAGTTTAAAATTTGTATTTCCGATAAAAGCTAAAACCCTTTATTTTGAGAATAAGTATCAGCAGACATCCAAAGGCTGCTTTCTGCATATTAAGAAGGAATGTTTATTAATTACTAACTCTGAAGAAACATTCACATTAAGACGATAGGATTACAAGAATTAAATGGAAAGAAAGTTCAATAAAACAAACGCTTTTCTCAATAAACTCTCAAGCAACACAAAAGGTTTCCATGATTATATATAAAACATGTGGAAGTCCTGTATACGAAAAACAATAAATTGCTAAAGGACAATATATATTACGACAAAGGAATAACAGAATCCTCATACTTCTTTCCTTCTGTTAAGGATAGAGAGTTGGAGATTAAGAAATAAAAATATCCGATTGAATACAACAACTTTACTACACCCATAGTATTCGTGAAAAGAGCTTAGAGATCCATAATATATGAGGCGCGTTCAAATATAAACGGGAATTTATTTTTCTTAGATTCATAGAAGACCAAGAGTTTTTTGTACCATCACTTTAAAGAGAGAGAGAGAGAGAATTGCGCATGAACGCTACCGTCCTAAAACTTCTTTTAGTTGTCCAAACATGTGAAAATCACACGGCAATAGGTCCGAACTATATCGTGGCTGTTCAAAAATCTCCCAAAAGATTTCCTACAATGTTTGACGTGTCTGGTTTGCTGCATGGGATCTGGGGCACTGTCGTGAAGCAAACTGATGTCCCTGACGGGTTGTCATCTTCTGCTCTGATAAGCAGCTTCCAATTGGTTCAAGAGTGCAATAACAAGCAACATTAATTGTTCTCTGGTCGTGAAGGAAATCCAGGATAATAATTCCTTTTGAATTGCGTAAAACCGTCGTGACAACTTTATCCGATGGTAAACGTATTTCGGCCTTTCTAGAGGTGGACTCTCATTGTTTTTACCATTCTTTGCTCGGTTACTTAATCTCAGGAATGTAATGATACACCTAACTCTCGTCATAGGTCACAATACAATTAAGGAAAGGTGTCTGCCTCAGTCTGATAACGAGAGAAAGTCCACTGACAGATATCAAGACAAACGTTTTTTTGTTTCTGTGAAAGACAACGTGGCACTTGTGAATGAACTAAAATCTCGCTGAAACCGAGCTCATTGTGGATGATTGAATCGATACTCCCAATGTTGAGGTTTACCTCAGAAGCGATTTCAGCCACGGTCAGGTGGCGGTCATTTTCATTAAGGTCATGAATTGCTTGAGTGTATTTTTCGGTTAAACTCGTTCTGGGCCGGCTAGAGTTCATTTTCGACTCTTTTTTGCCCAAATTCACCAAACTCTACTAGCAATCTACCTAAAGTTTCAACTGGACGGACCCTCTGCTGTGCCAAAAACTTAATTATGATGCGTTGCGTAACAGACGGGTCTATATTGCTCCCGCTTGTCTTTGCTGCCGCCACATTATTATTCTTAGGGCTGCGTCGGCGACAATTTTTGTCTCCCATTAACCCTTCTACAGTTTCCATCAGTATCCGACCCAACCCTGCTCATATCAAGATCGCTCGCCTGAAATTCTTGTTCATATTTGAATGCCCCTCGTATATGAAGTTATGAAGTTATACTATATAAGGCAGTCAGAAAAAGTTAGCAAAACTTCGCGTTATCATGTCGAACTGTATAATTACTGTTGGTACGAAAAATTACGGTTATAAAGTATTGCGCAATTACATTTTTTACTCATTTTAATTGTATGCTGGAATATTTGCTAATGAATGACGCCCTTATTATGTAGCCGAAGAAAATAACAAAAATATGGGGCATATATTTTTGTAAGGCGAAAATGCCAACTAGCCACGAAATAATAAGAAAAAGTGATATTAATGGCTACTATATTCAAGAGGCACTTTTTCTGCCACGTCGTTTCAAAACATTAGGTAAGACGAGACATCAAGGGGCTATCTATTCAACTCAAGTGTACCCGGAGAAATTGATGAAAGAATTTTTTTGTCGGAACATATTGCTCTGCAATCCACTTTGTTTTTATATTCGTGCGTGGGTCCCAATTTATACCACAGGACACAAGATGAAGTTTAGTCGATTTATTATTGTTATAACGGTGGTCAGAAAATAAGGGATTGTTTACAAAAAAGGTATCGGACTTGTTCCCACCAGCATTGACTAAATTAAGTAATTAAATATGTGATAATTATGTTTTATTTTATTCGTGACTTTCTTTATTTTAAATTGTTCATAAATGATTTAGAATATTGTATTTATTAGCTCTGCCATACTAAGATAGGGTAGAAACCTTGACCGGAATAAATTCTATAACATGAATATGGAGGATTTCAATAACATATTTCTTATTCAGGTTCATTTTTTTCAAGCTTAGATAGTCCATATTTAGAGACTAACGATCTTTAGTTACTTTCATCTTTGTGGAGATAACTGCCCTCAATTTTTATAGGGTGTATTAAGTGTACATCTTTTGAAGAATCACATCGAGAGAGATACAACGCATATTTCATATTTAAAACATTTCAAGTTATTTTCTGCAAAAGGAATAACAGCTGACTTTTTATATTAATCAATTATTCAATTAATTACTTCATCCTAAAATATGTCCAATATTGGTACCATTTATTTACTACATTCTGCAGGATTTCCGAAGTCTTATTCTTTGATACAGAATCTCAATATTTTAAGGGTTCAAACATCTTACTCTTCAAGTACACCCATAAGAATAAAATAATGGGGTACGGTCCAGATATCCTGGTGGCCACTTAATTGAAACAAGTCATCTAATCCACTTATTTCGAAATATTTCTCCAAATATTGAGGGACGGTTTAAAGCTCCATCTTGTTGATACCATATTGATACCATATTCTGCCGCCAGGTGGATTTGGATATACCCAAATCCACCTGACCATTAATTGGGCAAGAGAGTCAACAAAGATGGAATTAAATCTCTTCTTGGAGGAAATTTATGACTATAAATTATGTTAAATACATATAATATGTGTAGATAATTGATAATTTGAGATTCATCGAGAAAATTTAAAGAATTTACCTTGTATCGTGGTGCTCGGAACATGAGTGGTATTCGTGGCATTCTCTATGTACATCATAAAAAAATCTTCACTCCCTACGAATACCATTCACATCTTTGATTTTCATTACAAACATATATCGAAATCTTCATCAAGAGTTTTAGAGAGTCTTGATAAATATTCCGAAAGAGGCAAGATGCCTCAACAAATTTTTTAAGAACGCTATGATTTTTGTGTATGAAAAAAAATACAACAATTTTATCGATTTTTAGGCAACATAATTTAAAAAAATCACCGTAGATCATACAGACCCTCAACATTCATTATAGATATCTCTCGGAGGCTCTACTAATATGCTTTAAAAGAAAAATGCCTAAAATATCTTTTAGTATAAGAAACATAAAAAAGGACAATATTTTTATAAGATTGTTATAAAATAATTTTACAAATTCGCCACTCGTTACATAGACGTTACGCACACTAGATGATATTCACCCCAGATATTTATCGGGGCCTCTACTAAGATACTTCAAAAGTAACATACCCTATATATTTTTTAAAGCCGATGCAATTTTTGAAATTGAAGAAGTACGATATCTTTAGTTATATTTAGACAGCATAATTAAAAAAATCAGCATTCGCTACATAGATCATACATATCCTTGATATTCATTACATACATCTTCTAGTGTCTCTATTAAACCTTGCTTAAAGCAAAATGCCTCAAATATATTTTCAGTGACGCTACGGCATTTTTTATTAATAAAATACAATATTTTTAGCCACTTAAGGCAATATAATTAAAAAAATTATAACTTTATACGTAAGCCATAAACACAATTGATATTTACTAAATATATCTCTTAAAGTCTCTAAGATCCTATAATAACAAAATGATTCAAATATATTTGTAGGAATACTACGATTATTTTTGCAAAGGTACCAGGACTAGTATTTTTAACGATTGTTTGGTAATAAATTTAAAAAAATCGTCGTTCCCTACATAGAACGGTCACATACTCAATGTTCAACCTAGATATTTCTTGGAGTCTCTACTGAAATACTCTAAATACAAAATACCTCAAATATGTTTTCAGGGACACTACGATTTTGTTAATTAATAATCTACGATATATTTAGACATTTTTAAGCAACATAAATTAACAAAAATCGCCATTCTCCACGTAGAACATACGCATTTTTGACATTCATTATATCATCTCTTGGAGTCTCTACTCAGACTTTCTGAAAGCAAATTCCCTCAAATATATTATTAAGAATGTTACGAATTTTTAATAAAGAATTACGATAATTTCAGCCATTTTGATACATTAAAATTAAACGAAATCATCACTACAAATATAATCTACATAGATTATATATACCCCTGATATTAATTACAGATATCACTTGACTCTACTAATACTTTCTAAAAACAAAATATGTTTTTAAGAAAGCTACAGTTCTTGAAGTGAATACTTCTTTGGCGGCGTTCTGATATTTGACGAGAATGGAGAGTGAATTGGAAAAAGAGTAACGTTTCAAGATTTCGTTACACGAGAGAGAAAAAAGATATAATGTAGAGAGAAGGAGAAAGAGAGCTATACATCATATATATCAGTTTAGGCTATCCGCGTCTCCCTATTGTTGCACCACTCCGTACTTATACCATATGCACCCTCCATATTCTTCACTAATATATACATATTAGCGTTTGTACTAAGACACTCTAAAGGCAAAGTTCCTCAAATATTTTTTTAGGGCCGCTACGATTTTTGTAATGAAAAGTATGGTATTTTTAATTATGTTTAGGCAATGTTATTAAAAAAAAAAATCACCACTCCCTACGTAAACCATACGCACCCCTGCTATTCATTAAAAACATCTCTTGGAGTCTCTACTAAGACTGTTAAAATACAAAATGCCTCAAATACTTGTTTAGGAACGCTACGATTTTTTTAATTACTAAAGTACAATTTCTAGCCAATTTTAGGCGACGTAATTAAAATAACACACTACTATCTATGTAGACTATGAATACCCTTGACATTCATTACAGACATCTCTTGGTATTTGCACTAAGACTCTAAAGGCAAAATGGCTCAAATATATTTGTAGGCACCTTACGATTTTTTGTGAAAAATATATTATTATTAGCGATTTGTATTTGTATTTATTTATTTATATTAATTTAAAATAATATAAAAATTTTCAAAATTTTAACAATATCCTTCAAACAATGTAAGCCAAATATTTATGACAATTATATATAAAATATTTCGTTTAACCATTCTTCCACCATTCACTATTCATTTCATCGCTATTTGCCAAATAAAAAACTGTTTCATCTTGCCGATAAGCGAAACAGTCTACCTGAGTCTAGTCATAAAAACAAGCCGCGGTATGAGATAAGAGTCGTTTGGGATTTTTTATTTGGCAAATAGCGATGAGATAAACTATACTACCCGTACTATACCTATATTATAAAACAACTACACACTGTCGCAATGCAATGTACTTTTTTTGCTATCTTTTTAATATATGTAGCACTAATGAAATATCAAGTATGTGTATGTAGAGTTGCTGTATGAAATATTTGTAAATTCATGAATACCGCGGCCAAATTTCTAAATGTCATAACGCATGTAGTATTTAAAATACTACATTCCTTTATTTCATCGAGCATTCTATTCAAATCTTCTGGCTTCATTATCCCAATGTGGGTGCTTTTCCGAATTAGTAACGGTGTATCCACTAATTAATTATTTAATAATTTGATTACAAAATACTAATAAGTAGACAATAAGTAAGAATAACACGTATAAAATATTACTCCATCTAATATAACAATATATAAACTATTTAACGTTTATGCTGATCCGTTTACTTTATTTATGTGAATCAAAAGTGGTACATAATATCAATTCAATGAAATCCTCCAGCGGCTTTTCTTCAAACACTTTCCTCAGCCATTTATTTATCTATTAGTTATTTAGTGACGAACAACACAACACTCTTAATCGATGTTGATAATTATTGAGATTAATTAATAATAATAATAATAATAATAATAATAATAATAATAAGCGCACCTTCTGTGTGAGTCGGAGCCACAGAAAGGGGTGACTGGCTTTTATTAAAAAAAAAAAAAAAATAAAAATAAAAAAATAAAGAGATAAAATTACCGATGAATATTTTAATATTAATAACAAATACAGATTCCATGACAAAATATGAGGTTTTGCACGCAACTCTACCCTTTTGCTTTCACAAGAAATTAACTATAGGTACAGGTAATTTTTCTATTACATCGTTCAGCCAACTTCCTGTCGGAGGTATCACCTACATTTCTCTCTCCGCAGCCCTTAGTTTTATCGATGATTGACAGTACATTATTACACTAGAGAATGTAAAATGGCTCAGTCTGTTTCCCTGATGTTTTAGGGAGTTTGATGACGGGCTCACAACCGCACACATCTATGCCTTACCCTCCCAAGTATGAAGTAGATTAGAAAGGCAAGAGGTTTCGTCCCAAATGCACAATAAAAGCGTAAAGCGCCGGATATGGATGCGTGATGATATGGCAATGAGGGTGGTTTTAGGATGGATAACATTTTTTATATAGATAGCGAAAAGATATAACGTTACCTTGGAAAAACTGATATGCAATGCGGCTATATTAGTCGAAGGTGAGAATAGGGGTTTTGCATTTTTCCGTTTACTTAAAGAAAACTCTTATAGTCGTCGGACCAATACACTGTTGAAAATCGATCGTTTCTCTTAATGGTGTGAAATTCCACTATTCCTTAAATTGTAAAATTTCACTACCTTTTGTATAAAACTTAACAACAGTGAAATTAGTAAAATTTTACTAATTGCACTGTTACCAAAGTTTACATTTAGGTATAAACTTAAATACCTAAATGTATTACAGTTACATTTAGGTATAAAATTAATATAAATACACCGAAATAAAGTACACTTTGCTCCGCATGGGGTAGATTATAATTCCTACGCGGTAACTATTTTAAAATATGCATGTATCTAGTATTCACATTGATACATGGTCAAAAGGGAGGCAATATGACTGTTCGTAATTTTTAATTAACTAACTTATACCTAATTGTTGTTATGTGTTTCAAGAAACAAAAATTAATTTATGTTGGCTAAGTGTATGAACACTTGGTATATATAGGGTGTCTCAGTTGGAACTATAGGATTTCAATTGCGCGCCATTTGTGCTCTGTCGGCGTCAATATTTATCGATTGTCATTTACAAACGATAAGATATTTATATGCCGCGATTAACAGTTCAACAATGAATAGCTTGTGTACAACTGTTTTATGAAAGTGACATTTTAAGCAGAGTTAACAGTTCGTAACTTAATGAACAAATTTGAAGAGACGGGTTTATTGATAAGGCAATACGTCCTCGTCATGATTGGTCAGATGAAAATATTTTTGCGGTGAGAGAAAATGTACGGGAGTATTCAAACACATCAATTCGACGTCGTGCACAACAACTGAATCTGTCAAGATCCACCACAGCACATAAAATGAGTTCAGTTGTATCAACTGGATTTTGTGTGCATTATGTTTTGTGTTATGCGTATTAGTGTTACGGTATCAATAACAGAACCCGTCTCTTCAAATTTCTTGATTATATTACGAACTATTAACTCTATAGGTGCTTCATTTTGTCCTAATTTTATGCGAATTTTATTTAAGACAACTGTAAAGGATCGCTGACTTTCATAAAACAGTTGTACACAAACTAATAGTTGCTGAACTGTTAATCGCAGCATATTGACGTCGTATGGTTTGTAGATGGCAGTCGTTAAATATTGATGCCCTATCTTTGACACAACATAGATGGTGCGCAATTCAAATCTTGTAGTTCCAACTGAGATACCGTATATAACAGTTATGACTTCCATTAATCCGGGAACGATCACGTTGTTAGATTTCACCTAACATCTTTTGTTTCTTGCCTATATAATATTAATTAGATGCTCGATTTTGGCTGCAGGAATGCCTTAGGCTGCTACCTTCATGAAATTCTAGTATAGGTTAACGAGGAAGGGTTCACGTTTATTTGTGTTACAGATACTTGTTAGTCGGAATCTAACGACGCGACCATTTGTGTGTGTCCATTTTTTGTGTACGGTTGTTCAAAGAACTGTGTTTTTTCTAAGTGTTTATAAATATATTGCACAATGTAGTATCCAAAATATATCCCATACAAGAACAACAACGAATAAAGTGGTGATATAAAAGGGCATGGGTCGAGTTTGATACTAGTTAAGTGTCAAAAGTAAATTAAAATCATCATACTATCATAAATGTATAGTACTATATAATATTTCATAAATAAGCCTGCTATTATATTTCATAAATAAGCTTGTTATTATATTTCATAATAGCAAGAGTATAAATTTATCATTAAGTAAATGTTACTTTATCTATGATAATAGATACGTTATGATGTATAGTTTATTTCGTCGTTACTTGCCAAATAAAAAATCACAAAACATAACCTTGGCTTGTTTTATGGCTAGGCTCAAGTAGACTCTTCCGTTTATCGGCAAGATAAGAGAGTTTATTAATTGGCAAATAGCGATGAAATTAATAGTATACTTTAAGCTTGTTTATTATAGTACTAGAATTATAATATAATTCATTATAGTACTAGTACTATAACGACAAAAAAGTACATATTAACTGTTGAAATTTTATTCGAACTAAACTATTTAAATTTTATACATATATTAAAAACGTAATAATTATAGTTTGTTAAATTAATGGTAGATCCTGATTATAAACTAGTTGATTCGTTTTCGTGATGTATTTGACCATACGTGTTACCAGTGTCTCCAAAAATGGCTGGTTTTTTTATTCTGTTCGAAATTCTGTTCAGCTTTCAGATACGGCATTAATTTTCCGAAAGCCATGTTACATAGTGGGACGAAGAACGCAAAACGCCGGACATAGACAAAAAATTTAAAGTCGTTTTTCAAGTTATGGAGCTCTTATCATCATTTTATAAGCTCTTGGGTATAAGAAAATGCGAGGACATTCCAGAAAAATGAAGTAATAACGTCGTGTTTGTGGCAAATGTAAAACTCTCAAACTAGTAATGTCGCAAACTAATAAGTAAGAAGTATTCAAAATATACCACAACAGCAAAAAATCCTGCAGACAGTGGAGTCTTTCAACTCTATTTAAATTAGAACAGAACTTGAAATATGCTATGAAATTCGCAATGTCGTAAGTAGTATATTATGATTTTGATATTTCTTGACATTACTAGATAAAGACCGACTCATCATCATGAGGTCATCAGTCCTAAGACTGGTTGGACGCTAACATCCAGCTTCTCCTATCTTGTGCTAACCTACGCATTTCGCTAATTGTGCTACAACCTACATCCCTTACTATTTGCGAGCAGTAGTCTAATCTAGGCCTACCTCTGCCTTTCTTCACTCCTATTTCTGCCTCCAAAATATCGCGGACTATTCCCCCATGTCTCAACAAGTGACCTACCATTCTATCTCTTCTCTTCTTTATGTTTTTCCACATACTTCTTTTCTCGCCGACTTTCTCTAATACTTCTTCGTTTCTAACTCTATTAGTCTACGGTATTTTCATCATTCTTCGGTAACACCACATCTCAAAAGCTTGTAATTTCTTCCTACTTGTTTCCCCTACCGTCCAGGTTTCGCAACCGTATAGTGCCGTGCTCCATACATACGTTTTCAAAAATCTCTTCCTTGTTTCTAAATTTATTACCCCCGAGCATAAAAGTGCTTTCTTTTGTTAAAAGCTATTCGACCCTGCGCTATTCTTTGTTTTATATCTTTATCGCTTCTTCCATTCCAATTTATTTTACTTCCTAAATAAATGAAGTCTTTAACTTCCTCCAATCTTTCATTATTAATTTGTACTTTCATTTTTGCTCTGTTCTTGCGCCCTCTGCACACTAACATTTTTGTTTTGTTTTTATTCACCCTCATTCCGTATTCTTCTGTTAACACTGCCTCCATTTCGTTCAATGCTAATTCTATTTCCTCCTTACTAGATGCTAATACTGCTATATCATCCGCGAATCTCAGCATTTTTAGTTTCTGTCCCTGTACTTTAATCCTGAAATCCACTCTATATTTTACCACATTAATCGCCTCTTCGATGTACAGATTAAAAATTAGTGGTGAAAGACCGACTAATATGCAAAAAATAATTTCATTATATTTGGTATATTCGCAAACTACTAATAAATGAGGATTTAACTGAAATACGATAAGTTAATTTTAATATATTTATATCTGTAGTACATTTTTAGAAACTAAAACGATAAATGTGTTATGTAAAAAAAATATTCAAAATGTACCAAAAATCATGAAATCCTTTAGATTGGATCTTGTCAATTCTATTTCAATTAGAAGAGAACTTAAAATACACTATTAAATTCGCGATATTCTAAGCAATAAGTGATGATTTTAATAATTCTCGATTTCACTAGATAAAAACCGACTATTCTGCAAAATATCATTCGATTTGGCATAGTAATGGCTTGCAAAGTAATAACACTGGGGAACAAAAGAATATGTTGCCACAAATTTAAGACCGGATTTTGAGTACTCAGGGATTATAATTTCACATTATGGATCAATGGAGAGTCCTGAAATTTAGAAAATGACCAGATGATTGGCGGCTTTTCGTAGATAGTTCTAAAAGGAACTTGAAATTTATATTACTGCACAATGGAAATAAGTTTCCGTCGATTCCAGTTGGTCATTCAACAAAATTTCACCATTGTTCTTGGAAAACAAAGGGGATATATCAAATATGCTTATCACCTCTATTTATGAGATATTCGTACAAAAGAAAAGCATTGGCAGCAAAGTGTTTGGCCTTTGAAAGACGCTATGACTGCTGGAAAAGTCAATATTGTTCACGAGTCATTAATAAAAAGAGAAAAATTAAGAGCAGGGATTTTTGACGATCCACAAATTCAAAACTGGTAAAAGATCCAAATTTTAACAGATATATGGCCGTTGTAGAATATGGTGAATGGTTTGGTTATGTACATGTAATTCAATATTTTTTGGGAAATAACAAGGCAAATAACTACCAAGAACTAGTACATAAGGTGCTAAAATATTTTGAAAAATTGGGAGGGAGCCAATATGAGCTTTAAATTACATTTTTAGCATAGTCACTTAGACACATTTTTTTTTAACTTAGGACACTATAGTGAGGAACAAGGTGAATAGTTTCATCAGAAAATCTGAATAATGGAATAAATGTATCAAGGAAGGTGGGGTCGTCACATGATGGCCGATTATTGTTGGAATCTGCAGAGGGACTGATCACAGCAAAAATATAAAAGAAAATTGTACATAAAAACCTTTTTATAATATTTAATCTTTTCTGTATAAATCTTTATTTTCTTGTTAGATTTCATATATAAAGAAAATCAAAACAAGAGAAGTTGATTGTTTTATTTTGTTTTTATTACTTTGCAATAATATTTATCATGTGTGTTTATTTCAGAAACTAGACCCAATCCAGAAAAGTAATACCATTTTCAGCATCAGGGGCAGTAATGTACTCAGAATCGACTCTTTAATTCCTGGCAACAAATTGACTGTTGCTCAGTACAATAGATGAGAAATTAATTGTAATGAGAAAGATGAGAAATTAATGTACGTATAAGTGATATTTAATTTACTTTCATAGTAAATTTTTTGAAATAACAGCGATAAATATATAAAAGAAAGCATTAGAGATGCACCACAAACGTTGAAGGCAGTGAAGTTTCTCTACTCTAATTAAATTAGAAGGAAACTTAAAAGAGACTAGGAAAGTACGGCAAAATAAAAACCGTTTAAATAAAGAGAATCTATTATACGGCAGGCATTAGCAGAGAATAGATTCAATATAAAATGAAAAGGCGAAACTCGGAGCCGACGTGTTTTATTTCTTTCATGCAATAACGTCAAACCGAGGTGGATTTAAATCTCTTAAAGCGGGGCATAATGACATTGGAGACAATACCCTTTTGACACTGTTTTTCATAGGGACGCATTAGGAAGGCCTGTAGCAACCAATTATAGCCGTGACGTCAACCATGCTGACATGCTACCCACTGTGTCTACACCGTGGGCGAAATAAGTCATTTCTCTTTACGACTCTGAGGAAAATTACACGAAACTGGACTCTTAACGAGTTGCTAGACTTCTGATTAAAGCTAGCGAGCAACTAATTATTTTCTTCTCCGGAATACCTACCGGCCAATTTTCTGCAGTAAGACGAGTCGTGCTATTGAAATCAATGTCTACTTAGGTTTTTCTTTTTGTCGACATAAAGCCTCTAAGTCTGCAGGCTAATGAGTATGTCAACTTGAACGTTTTAGTTTGTGTTTTAATTTCTCGATAAATATAATTACAAGAAGTACTACCGAGTTGTCCAAAGAGTTCGTTCGGTTTTTTCATGAGTAGTTATTATTAACATTATAGTTATTACAAATTATTTTAATCAATAATGTACGTTCCTCCATTTTCAATGACTTTCTCCCATCTCTTAGTAAGCTTTATAATACCCTTTTCATTAGAACTTTGCGTTTTGCTCGCAAAAGAAAAACGTTTTTAAATGATTTCTGACTTTCTTGTCATTGGCAAATGTTAAATTTCGTAAAGTGTTATCCATGGAGGATAATAGGTAAGAAACCGAGGTCGCAAGGTCTGAAAAATGTGGTGAATGGGATAAAACATCTGCAACAGTTTTATCTGGGTCTGCAGGGAAATGTGAGGTCGAGTTTCTTACGATTTACAAGTTCTGGGCACTTTCTCTGCATGGCTTTGTTCAATTTTTGTAGTTGTTCGCAGCAAACGTCCGAATTTATTGCTTCACTCTTCGGAATAGCTCAAAATAAATGGTTCCTTTGAAATCCCACCAGACGGACAACAAAACTTTCCTGAGGTGAAGTCCTGCCTTTGGTGTGAATTGTGAAGATTCACCGAACTTCCTCCACGATCTTCTTTGACTGACGTTGTCATAAATGATTCAGTTTTCATCTCCAGTAACCATACTTCTCAAAAAGGGATGGCTACGTTGACGGATTCTTAACATATCGCAGATGTTGATGCGATCCATTAAATTGGATTAGCTGAGTCCGTGAGGAACCCAAACAACGAGCCTACTAGACCCAAGTTGTTTAAGGTGATTTTTTACACTATAATTTGACGTCTCCATTATTTCTGCAAGCTCACGTATTGTTCGGCGAGGATTTGCCTCAACTAAGGCTCGTAAATACTCGGGAACGACTTCTTCAGGTCGGCCTGACTTTGGGGCGTCCGAGGGAAGAATCGCCATATCGACATCTTTTGAACCACTTTTGAAGGACTCGATCTTGAACAACATTTTTACCGTATACAGAATACAATTTGCGGCAAATTTCAGCAGCTCTTTTGCCTTTTTTAAAATAAGAAAAGAATCATGTACCTAAAATGCTCGGTTTCACTCATTTAAGCTCACACACAATAATAATAAAACAAGTTCACGAGTATAGCGGCAGTAAACAACAGTTAAATGTCAGGGTTAAATACGGAGGAAGGCTTCAAGACTGCAGTTGTGCGCATGATATCATAGGCCGTGACGTTAATGCAACAGGAAATTCGAAAACCGAACAAATTTTTTGGATAGCTGAATATTACTATTAACCAAAGATTTAGGAAATAAATACTACGAATTTTTAGCAATATTTAGTGGTAATAATAATAAATTTGTATACTTGATGAAGTAAAATGCAGCGTGGCACTTTACCTAAAATAAATTCAGAAGTTTGTACATGTGGCATATCTGTAAAAGTACCTGAATCACACTAGTATCCATTTATTCCTGAATTGATGCAACCATTGTTAACCATTTATTATTAACAAGAATTAACAAAATTATTTAATATTTATATAACAAAGTTTTCAGTCATCTTTGTGTATCTTGGTTATGGTTTTCAGACATTGTATTTGAGCTATAACGTCATCATAGTATTTTTGTACATTGCAACCCTCTTGCTTATTTTATAAAAACTAATTCCTTAGCGGCTTCCGAGTATAAGGATACCCTATATTACGGGTCAGTGGCAGCTCGTGATGAAATGAAGCGGGTGTTCTGCACAGGGCCGATCCTAGGGTATTGGCCGCCCGCATGCAAATTTCAAACGTATCCAAACTACTGACGCCGTAGGCGCCGCAAAAAACTGCGCCGCGGGCGAAAATTTTGAAAATTTTCAAGGTCACTCGTTTTCCTGATAGTTCAGAATTGTTATGTAAAATCCGTTTATACAAAAATATAGACTTTCACAAGAAAAATTTTTGGAATTTAATACCTTTTTGAAGAACATTCATGTTTGCCGTCATATTCTTTGGTTAAGAGAAAAGGCTTGTAAGGTGCATTTTCTACTAGAGGGTCTATAACACTTAAAATATTTTCTGAAAGGGTTTCAGCGTCACATTTTGTAGGTTTCAGGTATGTCCAAAAACGTTCAATCGGTTCACCATCGAGAATATATCTTAAAACTACCACTAACCGAGTTTTTGCAGACACATCAGTTGTTTCGTCTGCCATAACTGCCAAAAATGAAGGTTTGTTAATTTCTTTAATTATTTCTTCATGACGTACTTTTAATATACAGTCTAAAAGATCATTTTGTATTTCTTTAGAGGTTCCTTTAAATACTGAAGCATTTTGTAGATGCTCGCTTAAAGTTACATCAAGCTCAGCAGAAAAAATTATCAAACCACGAAATATCCCCGGGTTTTGAGAAGTTTCAGCTTCGTCATGTCCTCGCAGCGCCAGTTCAAAGGCCCCACAAAACTTTATGCAGTTTATAATTTTTGACAAAACGTATCTCTTTTTTGTCACATTATCATTATGCTTTTGCACATTTATCCAATAAGCTGAATCTAGCTGCGCTTTAATATTAGTTGTTCCTAATAAAGCTAATTCCATTGTATTATGTAGATGGCTTTTGGAGTTGTCGTGCGTTTTTATTTTTTCAGTTAAGTGCACCAAATCTGTCACCCCTACCTCCGTCCATGCTTTATCACCGCCAAAAAGTAAACAAGGAAAACAAAATAACGCATTTTTTTTGTTGCACCCACAAATCCAATTGTTCTTCGAACAAATGTCTCTATTAAATTGATGTTTATATGCTTTTCCGCGGCTAACACCTGCAGTCTCAATAATAATATCGGGCAATGGCCTACCATTGTTTTTTAAATCAATTTTTTCTTCATAAGAGTATTTAAAAAATCGCTTCACATGAAATAAATTAAAAACTAAATCCATTGTCATTATCACAGTATATAAATATTAATAATTAGTACAATAAATCACTACACAAATTTACAAAACAGTATTTAAAATCTCAAATTAACACGAAATACGAAATAGGTACGAGCCCCTGTTAGGGGTTGTCTATTTATCGTTTATAAGATAGCGGGTGTTTTTGAGAAATTTTAAAGTACTTCAATATGTGCTCCGTTAACAATTTGACATTGGTTGGCACATGGGTAAATATTTTGTGTTGGTTGCTGAATAATTTTCTTGAATTAAATAATATTTCTCATTTTGATTGGGATTCAATACTTCACATCCTCTTAATTATTAGAAATGTTAAAATAGACTACAATTTTAAGTAACTTTACAGAAAATAATCCAATGAGGTTAAATCAGATGAACGTGGCGGCTATTCTGTTGAAGCGTTTTGGTCTATCTATCTACTACGGAAAGTATTATCAAAAATGACCGGACATCGATGAAAAAATGAGAAACTCATGTTCAAACCAAATTCTGTAATGGGAAACATCGTTATCTCCAGCATTTGGACAGAAAGCTGCTAAATCTGGAATTAACACAAAAAGTAGAAATTCTTAGTAGAAATATAGCATTAAAGTTGCCTCCAAAGACGTGCCTAAAAGATGACTTCTTAACTTTAGATTTTATAACCCAATGAGGATTTTATTTAGACCAATATTTACAATTATGAGAATGTACGGTTTCATTCAAGAAAAGAGTATTTTCGTCAGACAAACATCAAACTTTACAAAGTTGGGATTTTATTCAAATCATGACGATAAAAATGATATATTTGCAAAATTGTATGAGACGATCTGTATCATCCTTATTCAACTCTTGTACTAAATATATTTTATAAGGGTGGAACTGTTCTTAAATTTTCAGCATACCTTTAGTGTTTTATGTCTACTCGTAATTCAATGTTTTCAGAGATTTGGGGTTTATCTTTTCGATGTAAATCTCTTACACTTTACTGAAAATATTTGAACTTGTCTATTCGCCATTCCTCATTTATTAGTAAAACTTAACAGAACAGTTGCTAAAACTTGGAGCAATATACAATACATATCTGGGGTTTCTAAATCGTCCAATTACATATGTTTTAAGAAGTAAACATTAATAGGCATGGCCACGTTCATTCAAATTAATGAATGTTTAAAATTATGTAAAATTTTAACAACGTTGTTAGAGGATTTGGTTGGGCAGATAGTGAAGTAATGTTATATATATATATATATATATATATATATATATATATATATATATATATATATATATATATATATATATATATATAGGGGAAGCAAGTAGGAAGAAAGTAGAAGCTTTTGAGATGTGGTGTTACCGAAGAATGATGAAAATACCATGGACTGATAGGGTTAGAAACGAAGAAGTATTGGAGAAAGTCGGCGAGAAAAGAAGTATGTGGAGAAACATAAAGAAGAGAAGAGATAGAATGGTAGGCCACTTGCTGAGACATGGGGGAATAGTCCGAGATATTGTGGAGGCAGAAATAGTAGTGAAGAAAGGCAGAGGTAGGCCTAGACTAGACTACTGCTCGCAAATAGTAAGGGATGTAGGTTGTAGCACAATTAGCGAAATGCGTAGGTTAGCGTATATATATATATATATATATATATATATATATATATATATATATATATATATATATATATATATATATATATATATTCCATTATTATTTATTGTCCATTAATTAACAATATTATATTAATCTTATCAAGAATGTTTTATTATTAAAAAGTTTGCACACACAGAAATTGATCATACGTAAAGTCGAGGATAACCCATGCTCAAGCAGGTCACGAACACTTCGCTTTAGAATGCGAACACATGCATGGAATTATATCCCTAATACTGTGAACCTAGTGTATCATTTCGAACCGCAGTACGAATAATATTGTTGCAGATATCTGTATAGGACGATACAATAGCTCACTCATCCATGTAGTATTCGGGAATACAAAGTGCTGCACTTCTATAGCATTAGGCAACTATTCTGAATGTCCGTTGTCGTCTACATAATTAATTTTATGGGTGAACTATTACTGTTGCATAAAAAATACTAGAATTTAAAATTTTTCATGTTTAATACATAGTGTTTTTTTTTAAATAATTGTATTTGATATAATAAGATTAAATCAGTTGTTTTACATAAATTTCGGTACATATAATAGTTTATTAAAAATTATAACAAAATAAAAATATATAATGAAATAAGAAAAGAAAATGTGTAATATAAGTTAATTTGCGAATAATTTTCAGTTACAGAGTAAAGGCATTTCTAAGGAGGTTATAACATGAACCAGGTGGACCTCTCCATTCTTTAAAAGAAAAAGCATTCATTTATCATATTTACTATATTTTTTATTGGCTTATTTACTATAAATACAATGGGGTAAAATTCCTTAAAATACAAATTCATTCAAGCTTAGTATTGTAACTAGATAGGAAATGAAAACAATTCAAAAGACAAGTGTAATTATATTAAAAATAATCTTTTTAATATAATTACAATTAATATTTTTATATAATTAATATTTAAACAAATATTAATTCCAAATATTACTACCATTACTACTATTCCAAAATATAGAACAAATTTAACGAACCTGTTATATGAATCATGATGTGTACAAATGTAAGTTAATAATGACATTTATTTATTTTCAGTCAGTATTTATATATTCATATTTTCATTTAAGAGGAAAGTAGTTGAACCTGAAAAACTTATATTGACAGAAAAAATTATTTGTAATGATCCACCATAAGATTTTTTACATATCGTCAGCGTTTCGTAAAACTCGTACTACTCTAAACTTCAAACTGATTGAATGAAGTTTTTAATTTCAACATTTAAATTAATAAAATAACAAATCAACTGGCTTGACGCTACTTAGTAATATTTACTGCGAAAGTTGGCTTTCACTGAAAGTTTTAATGAAATACAAAAAATAATTAAAAAGGCGTGAACGTGTAACACCGGGTACACCGAGGACTGAGTGAGGCTCGACGAAATTGTAAATTGAAATGCCGCAAGTATTGTTATTTTAATCGGTAAACATATCTCGGGATTAAAAGTAATTTCCCACTATTTGGTATATTTAGAAATAACTTTTATTTTATTATATGTTAATAAATAGAATATAAAATGTTTTTAGTATAATAATATACAAGTATCACACAAAATAAAGGGATACAATAAATCAGAACAGTAATAACGGAACCTAATAATCCCAAAACCTGCAATTTTACTTGTATATATTACTTTTCTATTTATTTATTGGTATCTTGGGATGATTTATATATTTACCTTAATATCGACATTATGCATCTTATTTGAAAGCAGAAATTTATAGCTAAACAAATTTTTTAAATCTGTTAGTCACCTCACAGAGAACTTGCATTGAACTGAACTACCATCTTTAGGAATTTTACTACCTTCTACCAAGTTTTTATGACGAGAATTCATTACTTGTCTAATATTGTGGCATAGAAATCATCTTACCGAAACTAGATATCATGCAACTGCAATTGATTGAAGGAATGCTATTTTTAATTAGAATCAATATAATTTCCTTACTAATGATAATCAGTTCTCAGTGAAATTTACTTCGTAAACTGTGGTCCATTAGTATAAAATATTTTACCTGTACTGATAAAAAGTACCATGACATTTTTACTTATTGAATTACCTTACATTACTTTTAAAACTCTTTCTTCTTTCTAATTGCTACAACCTCTAATGATATTTATAGTACGGTTAATAATTACATATATACATATAGGTACATAGGATACATATAATCGTTGGCGTCGCACACTGGGCAAAATTACTGATTTAGGAGGGCAAAAGTCAATCTCACAATTGTTCTCCATTGAATGCTCGTTGCTTACTACAATATTTGGATAGTCCAAAAACAGTGGGGCAAAAATTGAAAAATAATTTTCAAAAACTACGTGACCTTTGGAGTTACGATTATACAAATGTTTACAATAATCTCGTATTGTCATTTTTCGATTTTCGGCATTCAGTCTCGTGTATGTTCTTATTTAAGAAGGTGTACACCTTTATAGTAATATGGATAATTATAAGCAAGGTAATTACGACTAATAAATATACAAATATTGCAAAAAAAATTCAAATTATAGTCTTACAATAGCATAGATTAACTCCATGAGAAAAAAAGTATAAAAGCGGCGAGAAGTGGCGCAAAGATTCCTGCATGGTTTTAAAGGAAATTTAATGTAGTTTTCAGATATGAACTTTTTTTTGCTGAAATTTGCTTTTTAAGTATTTATTCTTATTTTTGTGAGAAAAACCGTAAATTATCATTTAATTTTTTGGATTTTCATACAATATGCTGAATTGGTGGGTTGTTTTCGGTGTATTAGTAAAGAGGAAGGTTTTTTTGCCAGATAATATCTCAAGAAGACGTACAATTATGGTGCCCACGGTTTGGTCGGTAATATTGTTTTGTAGTGTGTTATAATTTTAATTTGAAATCAAAATGATTCCAAATCTCTAATTTTGGTGAAACGAGTAATGAACAAATTATTAACTCTCATTTTTGTTAAACATGACACATATTTCACTAGTATTTGCAGAAATTGAAATTCCAAGGAGGAATTTTTTTGAAAAACCCTCCTTTTTAGAAGGGATAAAATTAATGAAAAAATCATTATTGGTGATGATGATGGGGAGGGAGAGTCCGAAAGTGACCAACAAATAATGAAAAATATAAAGAAAAATATACAACATCAGTTCAGGATTCAATTGGGGCTCAACGTGGACAAACCAAAACAAGGTTTTGGATCTACCAATGATGGAAATACAGCAAGATGCTTTCTCCGCAATCCTGAAATTTCATAAAAAATCACAGGGATCAATGAAACGCTAATAAAGAGGTTTAGCGTCACTTTACAAATAGTTTCATCTGGTTATGAGATAAACTTCTAAAAATTCGAGAATTTTATGTCTGAAACAATAAAACTTTATTTAAATCTTTATCCGTGGTACTCGATGCCTGTAACTGTGCATAAGTTACTATGTCCCGGCCCAGAAATTGTGAAATATCACTTGGTGCCTAAAGGTATCTTAACAGAGGAGTCACAAGAGGCTCGTAACAAACAACTGAGAAATTTCAGACTGTACCCTACCCAAGAACAGTCACGAATATCAACAAATAAAGATTTTATTAATATCCTAATGGTCTCATCAGACCCAGGTATTGTTAGTTCTAGGCGTTCTACATTAAATAAATATATTGAACTTGATGAGGTATTGCAAATGTTGCAATCCAGTCTGCCTGATTCGTCAATGTTCATGTGCCAATTAACGCTGGATGACAGATGATACGGAGATGAAGAATCACAATTATAATTACATTTTTACTTCGATAGATTAGTTTATTATGTGTTTGATGTGTAATTCTATTTCATGTGTTTCTTGTACCTCTGTAATATAATTAGGTTAAGATTAATATTGTTGTCGAATTGCATAAAAATATTGTTATCTACACTTCATTTGTGTGCTGTTGTGTTGTCAGTAATTGCGGAATGAACTTTTCAATTTGTATATTATGTGTAAATTATGTGTATAAATGTACTTTTTGAAAATCATTGTGTTAATTATTTCTCTTTCAACAATTTTCTGGTTATATTTTTAAAACTATGTTCAAAACAGAGTTAAGTATTTTAATATTTTGAATTAAAATTACAAATTCTTGGTTTTGTGGTATGAGGCTGTATTGTAATTAGCATATTATTATAATATTTCTTTCATATCTCATAACATTTTGATGTAGCATATTTTAAACTATTTTTATCGAACTCAGCAACCCCAAAAACATTTAATATGACCATAATATAATTTTGTCCACCTAAATCAGTAATTTTGCCCACTGTGCGTCGTCTTCTTCCTGAAACAGAGAGGAAGTAATGGCGTTGCTCCGTCATTGTTCTGATTGGACGCGCATTTATCATTTTTGTTATTGTTTGTATTCTTCCCTGTTCCCATCAATACAGCGATTTAACTGTTTATTTTTAACGATATTATCTAGGTTTTAAGTTTTGTTTATTTATTTTTCTATTTTTGTTTTTATTATATAACGTATACGTATTTTGGCAGGGAAAAAATAGAAAACCTGCTCCAGATAAGATTGAATTACGAGTATTTCCTTTTATATTCAATGACTATTGCCTTCTTTCAGTTAAAATATACATATATATTTTTGTGTATCACTGACAAATTGACAAAACACTGAAATATTGTTTATATCAAAATTCTATAACTCCTAAATCAAGACTCATCAGTCCAAAGTACTTCCGACTCGAATTCGTCAATCTATTGGCATCTATCTATAAATCCCTGACAAAAGTAAACTTCTTTCTTTTCTAACATATAATTAACAAATGTACGATGTTGTAAATGGTCTGTAACTTGTAATTGCTCTAAACTGAATTTTGTGTGCTGACAGATGCAGATTTTTATTTAAAATCCGATGCCTGTCAGATTCTTGACAGATTCAATTGTTGTGCATGATGTCGAATTAATGGATTTGAGTACCTCTGTAAACTTTCTCTCACTGCAGTAACACTTTCATCTGACCGAACACAACAAGGACGTATTGCTGCATTATCAATAAGAAAACCCGTCTCTTCAAATTTCTTGATTAAGTTACGAACTGTTAATTTTGGAGTCGCTTAATTTTGTCCCAATTTTCTGAGAATTTATCTTAATTCAACTGTAAATAATTGTTCATATTCATAAAATAGTTGTACACAAACTATTTGTTGTTGAACTGTTAATTGCGGTATACTGACGTCATATAGTTTGTGGATGACGGTTGTTAAATGTTGACCCTCTATCTTTGACAGAACACAAATGGAGAGCAATTCAAATCCTATAGTTCGAAATGAGACACCCTAGAAATAATTGCATGTAAATATTAGTCTGCCTGTAAGGTAACCAGTAGTATGCTCTATTTTGTGTAAATAAAGCGTATATTGATGAAACTGCAAACGCGAAGGTATAAAATTAGTGCTAAGACACAATATCTCGAGTTTATCAGAGATGAGGATTCCCGACGTTGTCTCCCAGCGCACATTGTCGGTGATGTTATGTGGACAGTTGCACATAAAAAAGTAAAAGGATATGGCAATTCAGGCGGAAACCTAGATGATGTACACGTTGATCCGCACGGAAATCCACCCCTGTGCCTCGGCCGACGCGCACCCCACACACCCTCAGTCGATATTGCGGCCACCTCGACCTTTATGTAACGTCTACGGGCTTAATGAAAGCATGGCCAACTTTAATATAAAGCAGCCGCTTACATATACGAAGTGGCTGAAGACAAACAGTCACACTGTAATGTTACGGCTATCAATCCTACCCAATGAGGTTGTCCTTTTTGTGCCACACGACTTAAGCAAATTGACTAAGCGCCTAAGGAGTATCCGTCTTATGGATCTACAGTATATTGCGATGCTCCTGCGGAACGTATAAATCTTTTTGCGCTGTAGGAAACATCTTATCTTGTAGGAGTGGAAGTGAGTACTTATACAGTAATGCCTGTAGTAGGGTATAAATTATATATTACGTAAAAGAAAGTGGGTGGAAATGGACACAAAGAAAACAGAACACCAATTTTTCAGATTATTGTAAAACAATGAATATTCACCAGTCAAGTTGGCATCGTCAAAAGATGACTAAAACTGAATATGGAAAAGATTTTAATTTGCCAAATATTTTCTATATTTAACAGGATATATTAGGACTGCTGTTCTGATAATTAGTACTTTCATTGAATAAACGTAATGTATTTTTTTGTCTTAATTTATTAGAGTGAGTTTAGTTTAATAATATCAGATTTAGAACAATGGCGTAAGTTGTTACGTTAAATTCTTTCGTGTCGTCGTTGTCGTCGGAATTAAAATTTCTTGTTAGCACGATAACATAACTAAATCGTGTCGGATCGATAGGGTTTTGACTAATTCTGATCGGGGACGTCTCCCAGATGAGACATCTATTGATTTTGAGGTGGAAAGGATACACCTCACCCTTTCAATGAGTCATGAGAGCACGATGGTGAACTATTTGAGAAATTTGTTTTGTTAATATGATAACTCAACTAAATCGTGTCGGATCGATCGGATTTTGACTGATTCTGATCAGGAACGTCTCCCAGACGACACCTATTGACATTGAGGTGGATAAAACGCACCCCACCCTGTCCATGGGTCATGAGAAAGCACAACGGTGAACTATTTGAGAAATTCTTTTTGTTAACACGATAACTCAACTAAATCATGTCGGATTAATCAGGTTACACTGATTCTGATCAGGAACGTCTACCAAACGACACCTATTGATTTTGAGGTAGACAGAACACACTCTACCATGTTCATGGGTCATGAGAAAGCACAATGGTGGACTATTTGAGAATTTTTTTTGTTAGCACGATCACTCAATTAAATCGTGTCGGTTCGATCGGGTTTCAACTGATTCTGATTAGGGACGTCTACCAGACGACATCTGTTGACTTTGAGGTGAATAGAGCACACCCCACCTTGTTTAGTGGTCTTGAGAAAGCAGGAGGGTGGACTATTCGAAAAAAGTAAAACTGTCGCAGAAAACAGATATTCTGCATTATTTATGTGTTGGTTTATTTTTTCTCAGTCACTCAATTTTGAGATAGAGATGTTCTACGTGCGGAAAAGTCCGTTTAGAGACTTTAAAACTGTTTATTTTTGTCTGTTTTAATCCCAGAAACATGTAAAAATTATAATATTTTTTAGTTAAACCAAGAGAAATGCTACTGAGTTATCATTCGGATTCTAAATACTAGTATACAAGAGTTGTATACTCTATGTAATATTTAAATAGGTGCGAGCAACGCATCGTATAAAAAAGGGTTTTTTAAAATAATTATTTATTATATGCAGTTTCAAACAGTTTTTCATGACTGAAACGATATTATTTGCATTTTTCGTCGATATTTTTTTATTTACTGTACTAAACTCCCGGACAAAATTAATAAATCAGTGAAACTTCACATTATCACTTTTACTTTTTCGAAAATTTAAATTATAGTAACTATATCACTGCAATCAAAACGGTGTAAGTAACGGTGTAAACTTTCAAAAGCATCTAGCTGTCTAATATTTGTTACATTCCGAATTAATCTTAAGTTATTAATATCTATCTTATGGTTGTTCTCGAACACATGTTGGGCAACACTGAACTTATGTATCTGTTCTACCATATTTGAGATGCCCCATGTAATCTTTGAATATGGTTTGAATAGATCGTCTGGCCTGCCTAACACACCTTTGAGTACAGTCTTTTCAGCTGATTTAGTAAATCTTCGACCTGTTGTTTGTATTATTTTGTCCTTTGGATTACCTAAAATCTGTTATCATTTATGTTTTGATAAAGGAACTACCGTTATTCCTACATCTTTAAAAATCTTATTAATACCACGAGTGAATCGTAATTAGCTAAACGTTCGAGATTTATTAAATTATTTTGCGAATAAATATTATAAAAATAATCATTAGGCTGATTTATATAGGCTATAGTAAGTTTATTATTATTATTATTGACATTTAACCATCTTAATACATTCCAGAAAGCTCTAGGTTCATTCTTAAATTTTTGATTTAAATACGTAGTTTTTTCATTTGTACAGTATGATTAGCAAAATTATGTAACTTTTTATATGCATTCTAGCATATATCAGACTTCGTTTCTTTATATTTTAAGTTCGCTTTGTTTTTCAATTTCATCATGAGTCAGATATTGTCAGTTAACCATGATGCTGGAGGTTTTGTAATTTTTACTGCTTTTATAGGTGCATGAATATCGAAGATAGTCATACAATTATTATTTAAAAAGGTTATGACCTTATCAATACTATTTAAAGTATATGATCCCGGTTAATCAGATTTAAATCATTAGTGAATCAATCGTAATCGAACAGGGAAAGTCGCCACAGGCGCGATATGATGTCATTAAATAGAAAAGAAGAAGAAAGTTTGAGAATTATACTTAAACGGAAACCCTTATAAAAATGTATTGTATACAACTGTTTAGTTATAGGCCTATGAAAATATGAGTCGCGTTACATTTTAGAACCATTTTTCAGAATCGCCCCTAAACCGTACGAATAAAATCGTACGATTTCGCTGATTGTTTCAATTCCGCTGGCTTTTTTTATGAAAAATACTCTTGGTTTCACGATTTTTTATACCTGCAATACAATCTCAGCGGTCGACGGATGACCTCGGGAAGAGTTACGACTGAAAGACGAAATGTTTGCAATAAAACAAACCCGAATCTGCCACCGGTGGGCCGTGTTTGTACGGGCGCAATAAAGCACGGCCATTATTTAGAGGAATCAAGTTTAATATTTAATTGCTGCACGTAGTATAGTAACTTGGTGCAATTAAGTGAAATTCGTAATAGATACTATGCATTATACATTAAACTTATATGCATTATACATTAAACTTATAAGTTTCTATGTATAATTCTCAAAATAGTTTCTACATTAGGAAATATAGACTGGTCATCTTCATATATTTTTTATTCTGTTATTCAAAAATTTAAGCTAAAATACTAGATTCGAATTTTTTGTTATAAAATATTCACGTTTAAAGTTCCTATCATGACGTTACTGTTGGACTTCACCTCCAATACAAATGAAATGACACCATAAGACGTTATACTAAAAAAGACAATTCTATTCTGAGTTTTAATCATCTCCAGATGATGCCAACTTTGTTGGCGAAACGTGCGTCGAGTGTAGTGTATAGTGTTTTGGTGTTTTGTGAAAAACTAAGTTAGTGTTATCTTGACAGTTCACACCAAAGGTTCCCACCTACTCCAGGATCTATTCTACACTAATGAGTAAACAAGAGCCTTCACCAGTTCGATAGGATTGACTATTGGATTGTCCTTCTGTTTATTGTGAGATTATCCTTGTCTTTAAGTGTAACCTTCCCCTCCACAGCCTCCTCAGGTTTTGTGGGAAGGAAGTCGATTTGTGTGTGTTCAAACATTTAAATTGTTTTTAAAGAACAAGATCTAATACATGTTATCATTATGTAACGAATTTACTAGAAAGTTCTTTATTTCGAACACTTATTTATAAATCAGCTATTTACAAGTCTTACTAACTAACTAACTTTCTTTCGACTTTAACTTTATAAATTAACTTTCGCACTGTATTACTCAATGTCACTTTTTTCACACCGTATCCCTCACTATCGCGGTCCAGATTTAACTAACTCCTCGCTGGACGATACAATTGTAATATAGGCAGTAGGACGTCTCTCCAGACGTTTCTAGATAAATAACTTTGGCAAACCTTCTAGTATAGAACGCACTGGAAGTCAATTCCACACGCTCTTGATGGTTTAGAATATACCCGGCGTTCGGGATCGCTCGAGGCGCTCGTGTCAATTATTTATCTATCTGGCGTACGATAATTTACAAAAATACTTAAATTTTCATGAAAATACTCTTTGTGTCAGTTAGTTGTCATCTAACCTTATGTTATGCAGTTGTTGATGGTGTAATTGTAATAATTTTGTCTCTGGAAGTATATTGCATTTAATTGATCCAGTCGTTTAATGGTATTGCATCATTGTATTATTTACTTTCCATTATAATCGTTATAAATAACATTCATAGATTTATTATGTAACACTGTTGTTTATTTATAGAACTGTTGAAATGGTGATTATAAAGAGCATTATACCGTAATGTATGTATCATTAAAATATAGTGTGTTTAGACACTTTTGATATATTCCTTTGAAATATATAATTTAACCTTTTCAAGCTTAGTGGTATACTACACATACTACAAATTTAAAATTCGTTTTTGTTGCTACTTTCCGGTATACTTTACGTACCACCAATCTGATACGTCCTCATCATGCCCTCTACTATGCAGTAGAATAAAATCAGGTAGCTGGCTTCTGGTGCATACAATAAAATAAGTTTTTAACCACTTGTTGTCGGGTGATGTTACAAAATTTTAGCGACCGATTTGAACGTAATAATACCGAAAATAATAGCAAGTAAGTACCTAAATATGATTGTAACAATGTACTATCATACGAATATACTATGATTATAAATATTTACTTAAAAATGTTGCTTTTGATCGTTATTTATTTGTGGTATTTCAAACATACCACAACGCACTAACATTATAGTTCGGTGTTTTTTTTTTTGATCAAGTTATTATGGATACATTTGTACATAATATTTTTTCATTCATTATAGAAATAAACGTTTGGAACTTTAAACGATTTAGAAAAATTAACTGAAGACGAAAGTGATGCATTTTTGGCAGAAATCCCTTCTGATGTTGAGTATTTTGATGAATTTGATAATGGACAGGACGAGGAAAACGAGAAGAACTATACAGAGGAAATTATTGTTGCTCCAACACAAAATTTGTCCGATTTTGAGAATAATGAAGACGATCTCCCATTATCACATTTTGTAACAAAAGATAAATTTGTTTGGAAAAAGCCTCTAACAGTCACCAATACGGGTAATCAAGTGGATGCTTTTTCAAAAAGTATCGGGCCCGCTAACATATCTGATGATATAGAATCGTCCATTAATATTTTTGGGTGTCTTATTAGCGAGGAAATGATCGAACATTTTGCTTTTCAAACAAACCTTTATGCTACCCAACGTGGGAAAATATTTGTTCCTACAACTGTGAGAGAAATAAAAATATTTTTGGCTATAAACATTTTGATGGGTGTGAAAAAACTTCCGAGCTATCGGAATTATTGGTCAGCACAGATGGTATTGAGGGATTCTTACATTTTAACTCTAATGAGCCGTACCCAATTCGATTGGCTTTTTTAGAAAATTTTCAGTTTAGTTTGGCTATTCAGCCAAACCGCGGGGGTCCTAATTTTAACAAACTGTATAAGTTGCGTCCATTTTTAAATTCTATATTAGATAATTTCAGTTTTTACTACAAAATGCGCCAAACCATATCAATAGACGAATCCGTGATTTGCTTTAAAGGCCGTTCATTAATTCGCCAATACATGCCTAATAAGCCTTTAAAGTGGGGCTATAAAGTTTGGACTAGAGCAGATGTAAGTGCATACATTGATGAATTTCAAATATATACGAGAAAGGTCGATGGGACTGCAGAGAAACAATTAGGACCTCGAGTTATTATAGATTTGACCAGGTCTGTGGTTGAAGAGCATTATTATGTGTACTTCGACAATTATTTTACATCCATGCTACTACTAAGACAGTTGAAGACGGAGAACATTCATGCAACAGGAACTATTCGAAAAAAAAAAGAAAGGGGATTCCTGAGGATTTTAAAGCTGATAAAGAGTTGAGCTCTTTATCAGCTAGCGTGGTGATTTTGATTGGCGAATAACTGATGATGGAATTTCCTGTGTGAAATGGATGGACAAAAGAATAGTTATTTTAGCCTCCAATTGTGAAAATCCATCTGAAACTGACTACGTAATAATAAAAAAGAAGTATGGTGAAGCAGAAAACGTTCCTTGCCCTAAAGTCTTGAAAAAATTATAACCAAAACATGGGCTTCGTCGATAAAGCAGACATGCTAAAGAACACTTACGAAATTGACACAAAGAGCAGCAAACGGTGGCTACGCATATTCTGGCATTTTATTGATGTCATTGTAATCAATGCGTTTATAATTTTTCAGTAACGATGTGGAAACAGCAGTGGAATGAATCTGAAGGCTTTTCGTTTGGCCGTAGTAGTAGGCTTGGTAGGAGCTGGAAGTGAAGCAATGAAAAAGGGAAGACCAAGTTTGGAACAGAAAAACATAAATAATTACAAGCTAATAGTACCACTTGAAAAAAGATGGGATCAGTCTTTACATATGCCATTTTATGGAAATTCGAGACGATGTACTCTGTATAGTACCCGAGACCATCAAATGGACTTGTGACACTTGTGGCGTTGCATTATATCTGTCCGACTAAAAAAGCTATTTTCAAAGCTTCCACAAAAAAATTAATGTTGCTTATTCTGTGGCTTAGTGTTATCTCTAAAATACCACAATTTTTTGAAAAATCTGGTAAAATAAAAAATTAAAAAAAATACACATTACTATTTTACTCATTTTCTATTAATGTACTTCAAATTATGCATGAGAAAGTACTACTCCTAAATGTTGCCTTCAAAAGGTTAATGAATTAATTTTAATTCTTTAATAATAATATAATTATGTATAGTTTATTTCATCGGTATATGACAAATAAAAAATCTCAAAACATAACCTTGGCTTGCTTTTATGGCTAGGCTCAGGTAGACTCTTCCGCTTATCGTCAAGATAAGAGAGTTTTTTATTTGGCAAATAGCGATGAAATGAATAGTACTTGGTCTCAAAATGGTTACGTTTTCTATTGACAAAAAGTATAATTAACTTGAAAATAAATTAACTATTATCAGAAAATGTGGCATTCACACTAACACAAAAATTAATCGTGGTGGCCAAGTTTATTCAATTTCTTGCCAAGATAACTCAATAATGTGTTGAGTTTTAGTTCAGTTCTTCTTCTTCTTGTTTGATCTGTTCTCGTCCACTCTTGGACATAGCCTCCACCATGTTACAACATCTTTCATATTCACGCTTGCCTTGCGTGTTGGCGAGGGGTACGATATAGAAGGGAAAGAGGGGGGGAGAACATATTGGGGTTAGGACATGTTTCTCCGGATGTTGAGAGGTGAGGAGAACCCATGAGCTCATGTGAACAGGATCGCAAGTCCCTGCAGTAGATCTATCCTCTACCAAGGTCGTATCTGAGGAGTATCTACCCGCTACTGCACTGCAGTTGAGTTCACCGAAGAGATATTGCATATATGCAACCTATTTATGTTTCGCAACGATGAAGTAAACAAGGTAATGTAAACGCATATTGTTATCTGTCATTTCTGATTTGTTGAATGCTGATTATTTAATAACAATAATAATACATACATTTTATAGAGATTATTAGAAAAATTTATTTTCAGCATAACTAAATCCGAATAAGGATTTATATCGATCTCTCGATAAATGTTAAATTTTGATATATTCGCTAGATGATTTTCACTTGGTATATAGTTAAATGATATTTTATATTTGTCATTTTAATTTCCCAATTACAAATAATAACATATTAATATTATCAAGAATGTACCTAATTATTAAATAATAAATTTAGTAATTGAGTAAATTTATGTTGTGGGTAGTTACACCGTCAATACTTCATTAACACAGTTTAAATTTTTATTTTTATTTTCAATGAGGACTAAATCGTTTGACTATAAGAAGAATTATTAATAAATATCCAAAGGCATCTGGATATCAACGAAGCACATGCATTACTTAATAATTAGAAAGAATATTCACCTTAGGATTGAATTATAATATTTAATTCGAAAATTTGATAATACAAAATTACTATTTCAAATGTAATAGGAATTTGGTTGGGTTCTTCATGAATATATAAATATTTTTTATACTTGTACCAGTAGAAACATACACACCGATATTTCATTACTGGAATAAGTAAATTCGCTTTGTAGATTAAGGAGAAACATATAATAAAACGTATAATATCTCAAAGACGTCTTATGTTCCTTTATTGTACACTAAGGACAGTCAAAGGTGTGAAATTGAAACAAGCTTTACACCGGAAAGGTGGTAAAAATTACACCAGCCATCGTATTGATTTTACGCCATTACTGCTATGAAAATTCACAACAGCGAACGTTAAAATGCTACCTCGATCTTACGGTGTTTATTCTACACCAAACTGATGTATCATATGCCCCATATGGCGCGATTAGTGTTAAATTTTACACCACATTTCATTTCAGACTGTATATATATATAATGGTTATATATATGGTTATATTTTAGTTTATTTATTGAAGTGAATACTTATTTGGCGGCATTCTGATATTTGACGAGAATGGAGAGTGAATTGGAAAAAATGTAACGTTTCGAGACTTCGTTACACGAGAGAGAAAAAAGATATAACGTAGAGAGAAGGAGAAAGAGAGCTATACATTTGGTATACCTAAAACACAGGCTTCGTCACAAGACAGAGTACACAGATATATAACATAGAGAGAAAGAGAAAGAGAGATATACGTCATATATATCAGTTTAGGCTATCCGCGTCTCCCTTTTGTGCGGTCCTTCGTCTTTAACGCCAAGCAAGAAAGTACAAGCAAGAAAGAGAGCCACGTATTCATTGAATACTAGGCAATAGAAGAAAATATAGTATACGCGCATGCGCGCGAGTACGTACAATTCTGATACCACACGGGAGTGGAGCAAGAGAGAGCGATATAAACTCAGTACGAAGTGATAGAATAGGATAGATAGATTGTCGCGCATGCGCGCGTTATAGATGTACGCATCTAGACGCTATATATTAACAGCTGAAGCAGCACGCGTGTGTACCGAATATTTATCATTGTGTTTTGTAATTATTTACGTTATTTACATCTGTGTTCTGTGATTATTTGATAATATCCTTGAACCGTTTAACTTGTTAAAATCTAGAAGATATAGTATATTTCATTCACCGCTCCCTACTGGTTTACAGCCACACAGGTGCAAATGCACTTGGAAGAGGCGAAGACAAAATCCCTTTGATTCTCGGGGGAGATTTCAATGTAAATTTCGGATCCAATGATTCTTTGACGTTGATCAACTTTCTTCGAGAAACATTTGGTCTGCTTATAAATAACAATATCAAAGAATAAGCAACAAAATTCGGAACAACAATAGATGCAATTTTTACACGTTATCTAGAAAATATCGGATCACGAACATATATTTCATATTTTAGTTATCAGACCAATCATATCAGTATTACCAATTGAACCACCCAATCATATCAGTATTACCAATTGAACCACCAGCCGATGATAGTGTAGATAATGAATAAACTGAATATTTTTTACACACATTTTATATTGTTATATTTCTTTTAAAATTATCCCTCTCCCTTTCTCTCTCTCTCTCTCTCTTTCAATCTCTCACTCTTAATCGCTCTTATTCTCTATTTTAAAGAAGTATTCACTTCTATCACGTGTACTGTGCTGCACATGATATTTTTTTTATATATTATATTATGATTATATATACGGTTAAACTGTAGATTATATAGACGGTTACAAATTGTTAATCCGAAACTGAATGACATAAAATTCTAATCAAGAACTGAGAGTATACTCGTACATATATATTTTATAGAACAGTTCTAGGGTCCAGGCACCGTTTATTATTTGTTTATTATTAATATATTTGAGCACATTTATACCCGTTTGATACCTAACATTTAAATATGTCTTACATCTAGACCAGATCAGTTTAGTGCCTAGTCGTCATAGAGTGGAAGTAGACCATTTATTTTCTTGCACGAAATGAAATTCCTCAGCTTCTGTTGTATGATACTATGTTGGTCTCGTTTGGAGCAGTCTGCGGTTCCACTCAAATCTCTAGTTGTCCAAATTAGAATTTGTTTCCATAGTTAATTATTTTCATTATTAAGTTATTATTATCGCTTAATTGCTGACTCAATGTTTACAATATCAATTTCGTAGTATTTAAAGTTACAATATTGCTATTAAAGCACAGGGTTTTTAGAACAGAATATGGTAATATTATTACCTGCAGCTATTTACTTCAATTCAACGCAACTCAAATAAGTTAGCAATAATGTTTATCCGTGATGAACTTCACCGTTCATTGGCCACAGATTGGATGAGTATTCATCAGCTACAATCGGCAGAGATATTTCCCTGATAAAGCTGGATATAAACACAGGTCAATGGGTAATCAGGTAATCATGATGTATTCTAAAAACTCTTATAATAGACTCTATGAAATATATAGCAACATAGTGGTATATAACTAATAATTACAAGAAAACTGTATATATTATTTGCAAGCCTTTGTCATGTCACTCAAAATGCCAATATTATATATATATATCTCTACTCTCAACTAATAGGAATTAAATAACTTATTCGATTTTCTTATATATTTTTATGGAATAAACCTTTATTTAATAGACCAGTAATTAATCAGCAGTGTTCTAGATCATTAATTATAGATTTGTGTTGATGAACTATTAAATCAAGTTTAATAGCAAACTAGATTAACAGTGTCGAATTAAAATAAATATGAATTATTCTAATTGCATATATTCTATAATTACTCAAGCACCATGTACATTTGTAAGTAGACTAGTAAGATGATTTTTTTATGAATTTGAAAAATGTTTTGAAACTTTTTTGAAATTTTTTGAAAACTTTGTATAGCTGAATAAATAATTTTTTTAAATAAATTATCTTGTCTGTAATAATTTATATAGTTTTTCGATAAATTCCGAGTAGATATACTTATGTTACTTTCGAAGTATAAGAGAACATCGAAAATACTCATTGAGTAATAAAGAGTAATAAAGAATTAAATTACATTTATCGAAAAATGTTTGCTTATAATATCGCTTATTTTGTATCGATCGTAATATAATATTTTGCTTAAAATAACGTTGCGTCTACAAATGGCTTTGTAATCTTGAGGATTCCCTATTAGGAAAGACTTTGAATAAAGTTAATAAGTGTCATAAATTTTGATTATATCGAGTTAAAAATGAATATTCTTGTGGTAAGAAAATTATATGAAATAATTAATATTAAAATATTTAGTGATATTTGTAAACACATATAAATACAACATATAGTTATTGAATTAAAGACTATAGTGCAATCTCGGACATCTCGAAGGAATTTAAAAGGGCTCGTACGTATATTCAACATTTATGTACAAGGATATTGATCTTTCATAGAGCCTGTAAGGCGTTTTCAATCTATAGATAATAGCACTTATTAGATATAATACAGAACAGCTATTTTCTCAGCCTTAGTGATATTGTTTATTGATAGTTTTCTCTACATAATTCTAACAAAGTATTATCTGCTCTAACGGTAGTAGTGTTGATTTTATTTTACTTAGATATTGGCAAATTAAAAGAATTATCAGAGATTGATACACTTGATTTGATTTGATTCTTCAATCCTGAATCCCTCAGTTAACTGAAATTTCAGTTAACAAATCTACTACTATTCGCATGTATGCAGTTGCGTTTGTTAACATTAGTAACACTTTTTGTGAATTGTCTTGATCTTTCAATACACAATGAAAGTATTAAATCATAAAATGTACAATTATTTTGTGTTTCCTTCTGTCTACTATCTTAGAAGCCACTATACTTGCCACTAGCACTAGCACTTAAAAAAATTGCCACTGAACGTCCGCATGTGTCAGTTGCTTTATCTATAATGAATGAAGAATAAAATTTTCCCCAACGTGGTTGCAAATGTTTTGCAATACGTTCTCTTATATCTGGTCAACATATAATTGGCCAATGTAGAAAATGGTTAAGATATAACAAAAACTGGCGTAGTGTGGAGTTCTTCAGGGTATGCAAGAGAATATCTTTTGCCAAAACGGCTATAGAAAACTATAGTGTCATTGCTATCATGACCACTAGATGAAGCATTGCTTTTCGTATATCTTGATTTATTCCTATTTTTAGACGAACTAATAAATTATTTCCTCTAATACATTTTCCCACAAACAACTTCCACTCACTATCAATCCAGGGATGCAGTAATTCTGGTCTGATTTTTTTCTCGCAGCATGTTAAGTTGGACATTATCGCACAAACAAACATAAATTCAGACACACGACCTGCTCGATACGACGCAAAGTGTTTCCAAATCCCGATTTTGCGGCCAAATGTCCCAAAATCGAAGGTCAGTATTCCGATTTTTTTCATAGCATGTTTTAGAGAACTTTGGGACATTATAATTCCGGATATTGGATAAGTTTCCAGGTATATTTTCTGAGACAGGGGAACAGCTATAAAACTGAGGTCGTAGCAGCTGCACGTTTAGAGCACTCATTACCCCGCCGGCGCCGGCAGAGCAATATTGTTAAGTGTGTATTTCAGTATCCAGGAAGATTTTTACTAAAAAATCGTTAATAAAGGTACATACATTATACGTAAACGTTTTAATTACAAAAATTCGTTATTTTTATGTTGAGAACGGCATTTGGAATGTGACCCTGTAAAATCGCGTTTTTCTCGAGTCTTGGTAATTTTTGTTTTAGTTTCAGTTTCGATTTCCATTGATTTTCGCCGAAATTTTATATTTATCATAAAGTAGAAGGTCTAGGCTTTTGATCGGTTACAAATTTGGCTGCTCTTAGGTGCTCTAACATGAGTAAAAGCCGTGTTAGTTTTGTCGCGCGCAGTCCGGAAATTTCGGCGTTTGAAGCAGCAGACTATTAGGGCGACACAGGTCATAACAAAAAGTTCATACGTGGCCTTTTTAATGCTTATTCTTTCGAGGTGAATTATTACCGTAAATGATTGTTCCTTTTTTTTTATTAAAAATTGTATTTACGTCAAATAACTTACTACGTATTGTATTTGAATATTTCAGAAGAAATGGTATAATCTGATTATCTTTAAACTGCTTTCAGATCATTGACAAAAGGTGTTGGTTATAAATGAAGTTGTTCTCAAGAGTAGATACATATTTCTTATGACAGAGGAAATTTCAACTGCAAGAGACTCCAATAAAATACAAGCTATCGAAGAAGTTTTGCATTTGAAAGCAAATACCTCATTTAAACTCTCTGAGGACTTCATTAATCGTATTAAACTACTTTTATATAAAACAAAGGACTGATGGGTGAACTCGAATTTTATTCACGAAAAATTTCATGAGAAAACACTGTGAAAGATGTATTCCATTGGCTTCTGGCATCTTCAAATTCTTTAATAACTGGAATGCGAAAACTTCGAACTAAGGAAAAAACTTTAGCAAAGAAGTAATACAATTACTTATTTCAGCAGAATTATCATATATTTCGTCGGATGAATTTGACTCGGAATGCTCAGAAGAACCCTCGACGAGCCACAATAGTTAATTCGTTATATTAAGTAATGTAATTAATAAATCATCAATGCATATCATTTAATAAACAATAAAAATGTATTCTTGCTTAAAAAATCTACTTTCCTATCTATTTGTACCAGTAGACTGATTTTTTTAGTTAAAAAATTTTCTAACATGTCCGCCATTTTCAAATTCCAAAATGAAATTTCACATTTGAAATCATAGTTTATAAGCAAATTCAGTACACTGAACCGTTCTTGTTAAAAACAATTTTTTAAACAAATACGGCGGCCATTTTTGGTCCGCCATTTTTAATTTTAAAAAACAAATTGCATTTTTGAAATCAGCCATCCGAAAAACTCTTGTATCCAAATTGTCATCAAATTCCGATAATCAAAAGTACTTTTGGCCACAAAATCGGGATTTAGAAACACTATGCCACGGCGTAAACATATCGATGAAATGAAAACAATCTCATAACAGGCCTCTATGTAATATGAAGTGGCAATGTCGTTGCTATAGAAATGGACAAGGATAATGTATCAATTGTTAGTCCATCTCTGTTGCGGCTCGTCGAAATAGACGCTTCGTTTAGTACCTCTTTCTGAAAAAATTACATGACATCGTTGCATACATTATTTTCCACTGCTATGCACTAGATTTTTCGATCGAACCCGGTTACTTCAAAAGAGCAATCTATTGGCAAATCTGACTTTCAAGATATAATCTAAAGCAATCACCGATACAAATAACGTTTTACGAAATCAGTTTCGAATTTCGAACGAAGTTGTCCACGAATAAAGTCACGTAATCTCGATTCCTGGTGAACTTAGTCAATAAACGATATGCACTCGCAACGACGTTGACCTACAAGTTCGGAGGGAGGAATTCTAATAAAATTTCCAAAAGCAAATATAGCAGCGCATAAATCGTTTTATGCAGGTATGTAATGCGGTTTTTAAATTATTTATTTATGACGGGGGTTTTCGGTTTCGTTGCACCGCGCATAAAGTAAACTTTAATATTGTCTGGAATATATTTTAAATATTATGTATATGCAGTTTAAGCTGGATGTTTACGCGAACATGAATTAACGTCAAATTTAATATCAACAACAATATCCATAATATCCACCATGGTTAGCAGCGAGACCCGAAATAGATAAGGAATGTAATCTCTTCAATAAGTTAGAAATCAATAAAATAATTCCGGTTTATCTTAGAGAAACATCCCAGCAGTCAATATAATTATACTTATGATTAAAGTTTATACAAGACTCATGAATTATTGTTTGAACACACAATAATTGACTTTCTTCCCCTACAGCCTGAGGCTGCCCAGGCGAAGGCTACACATATAGACAAGGACACACACCCATGCTTAGGAAGAGGTCCCAGACTCTCCACGTTGGGACTCGAGCCCAAGCATACAATGGCATCCCAATACCGGACCCAGTCGGTCACCCCGGACCACAGTACAAATGATATTGTCGCAGCAACCTCTTTAGGAGAATACAATAGGTTGCCCATCCATGTAGTGCCGCGGAGCAGCATATTATATTCTCGTAGTCGAATATATTTTTACACCTTCTTCTCACCTTCTTTACTATCCCAGTCACTTCCAGTACAAACAGGTATATTAATTGCAGAGCTGTATTGTGCATGGCAAGCCATACAGTATATCAACTGATCCGTCTAAGTGTACATAGAATAACATATTCTAATATATTCCGAACCTAAATGTTCTTTAAACGCCCTTAGCAGCACCTATAATGCAGATCTCATAGTACAGAAAATTCTGGCTTCAATTCAATAATTTACGCTCTTGAAAATCTGTCGTGATAACACTTTACCACTTCAAATTGTGAGAAAATGGTGTAAAATTTCACTATTTTTGATCTTAACTTAACATTTGTGTAATTGTTAACACTGTTGAAACGTGAGTCAATATGGCGATTTCTGATTAACTAACTTATGCCTAAATACTGTTATGTACATATATCAAGAGGTAAAGATTAATTGTGCTGGATAATATTTTTAACTTTTTATCAATATAATTGAATAATGTGTTGAATTTTATACGATGCTAAAAGATTTCACGGATTAGATGTTATACGAACGCACTGATAAATAAATAATTGCATTATTGTCTACGTTAACTAGCACAGTAACCTTGAAAACATCAGCATGTATTGCACAACATAACGATATTTCAATTGCGTCACACCATCACTTGATAAACAATTACGTCAGTGTTTATATTACGCGAGAGCATGCTTACATTAACCTTCTTAGATATTTCTGGGTATAGACACCAGCCATCGTCTTCAGTCCCTGCTCCACAACCATGTCTCCCGGGCTCTGATATCTTCAGCAGCCTCTAGTTATTGTCATCAGCCCCAACCATTTTCATGCACGTGTTCAGACTCCCGGTCCCCGGCCATGCAAGTCTTCAGAAATCTTTTATCATTGTCTTCAGTCCCCCTCCCGTCCATGTTTTCAACAGTCTCTGGCTATTCAGCCAGTGCTCAGTCATTGTCCATGCACGTCTTTAGCCCCCCCCCCCCGGCCGCCCGCAGCCGCCACTGCTGTCTTTAGCACCCTCTGGTCATTGACTCATGTATTCAGCAACCTCTGGTTATTATCTTTGTATTTGTATCTTTGTTATTGTATTCTATTGTCTGGGGGGCAGCATCCTCTGCCCCTAACTATGTCTTCAGTAGCCTCTGGCCATTGTCTCTCAACCCCCAGTCATGATTTCAGCAACCTCTACTGTTTTCAATCCGATGTGTTCAGCTCTCATGGATATACCATATACTATCTACTTCCAATCGGTCCATTGTTTGTGTTTCGTGGCGAAACATACCTATTATGTTTCGTGACGATGATGTAAACAAGATAATATAAATGCAATTTTGTATTTGTTATTGCCCATTCATTATCTGCCTATTATTTAATAATAATAATAATAATATATAAATTTTACCAAGAATATTACCATATTTTTATTTTCAGGGAGCACTAAATCCCAATAATAAGAATTACTAACAATTGTTAAAACCTGTAGAAATGTATATTTATGATTTCCGAATAATCAACTTAAGTCGAAATACTTTGTATATTCTAAGAAGCAAACATAGCCATGGTCATAAACAAATTTATTAAAATTAACTAGCATATACATATAACACTAACTAGCATATACATATAATATACACCAATATTTTATTAGTGCAATAAAGAGATTAAGTATATCTAAATAAAAGAAACATATAATAAAGTGTATTCTATTTAAAATGCTATATATCATTGTCTAGAGAGGAAACTCTTAATGACTTAAAACTAACCTACAACTTTTATGACATTACGGCATTTCATTCATAGTTAAATATTTTATATGGTACTCCTGAAGCAATGATCAAGAAACACCCTTATCACAAAGTTCAAGATTTTATGAAGAGCATAATTGACAGGCTTCCAAGAAGGATGGAGGATAAAGTTACATTACAAATAAATCAATTTATCATCGTAGGCAAGCGGATTTTTTCTTCGTTTACTTAAAAGATATTTCTCAAAACGTTTGTCTTTCTGTACCCGCTAATTCAAGCTACACATACTCGCAAAACTCTAAATGAAGTAATGTAACTTTTGAGGCGCTTCCCCGCATAAAAATCTCATGGCAGACCCCTAAGTATGTTGTGCTTTATGTTATCTGAGAAGCATTTTCTCAGAATTTTATGGCAAATTAAAAAAATTGAAAAAACTAAAAACCAAAATTTCAAGAATTTCATCAAGAGTTAAAAGCTACTTATTCTTACGTTTATATGATCATAATTATATCGTAGTTTTTAGTGAATCGTGAATGTGAGATATTTCATAATCTATGTAGTCCTATTGTTCGAACACGATTTGATTGCACTTTAGAAGTTCATGTTGTTTATGTGTGGGTAATTAATTATCGTACCTAATGAATTTTAGATATCAAAATACGGATAGTCATATCTGACATTTGCGTGTCAGATCCAGCATATAAAAATGAGGCTTGCAACATTTTATTGTTAGATTTAATTACATTTAACGGAATACTGAGTATTCAACCTGCTTTATAATACAAAGTGTTTATAAATAACTGGTACATCTATAATATTGAGGTGCATATACATTTACGAGCTGAACCGCTTGTGAACCATTCGTTAAAATAGTTATAAAGCGAACATCTACTGAACTAAACACGATCCATGGGAAAGAAGGATCTAACCACGAACCACCAGGAGTCTTGCTCGGCGCGCTTACTTATAATAAATAATGCCTTCGTGCGAGACTTATACGATTATTATACGATTTTAGTTATGAATGGTGCGGCTTTAGTGAAAGCAGAAAGTTTGTGCAAAAAGAAGAGGAAGGAAAGACCTATTTCCCTCTAAGCATCTTCTTTTAATTTTTTTTTTATAATGGTCCTTGTATTTAGGATTCCACAGTAACGATTTCGTTTTATAAATGTTAATTAGTTTGACTACA
The DNA here is from genome assembly GCA_037954035.1 of Rosalia funebris. Lineage (NCBI taxonomy): Eukaryota > Metazoa > Arthropoda > Insecta > Coleoptera > Cerambycidae > Rosalia > Rosalia funebris. The sequence continues at coordinate 15,976,964 of JAZFAV010000002.1, forward strand.
TTTTCCTCTGTCCACTCCATTATAATAATTATTATAATATAAAAATTATTAAATAATATTATAGGGGTAGGCGGATTATTAAATGAACAACCGATAGAAAAAAAATCATACAAAAAGGCACAAGAAATAAATAGAGCTAGCCCCGTGGTTCGCGATCAGAAGAAAAACAATGAACTGCACACGACACCGTCTCAATGTAAACTGCGAATGCCTTTGTGTTCGTCAAAAGAACCGAGATGTAGTGGTTCGCTACGAGCGGTTTACAAGGGGTCCGGTCGACGCTCCAAATGCCGTCCCAATCTTGCGATCAAATGGTTCGAGAGCGGTTCGCGAACGGTTCGGCTCGCAAATGTATGCGTGCCTTTAGAGAAATATATTAATGCGCTCTATTGAAAACATGAGTTATGCAGAACTACGACTGAGTGGCTAATGTCTAATGTGAACGAATAATAAATAAATAATAAGATTGCTGGCTGTTGGTCTCTCTTTTATATCCTCTCCTTAGCCTCTGTTAATGATGAAGGTGGTGGCTCTTTTTCTACAAATACCCTCATCTAATCTGATGGAACAGGCTATTAGAAAAATACTCTATGGGGGTAATAATAAAGGTCAAGAGAAGTTTCCCATAATAGGGTTTAAATTAGACTCCATGAGATTTGTTGTAAACCATTATAAATATTGTTTAAACTATTATAAACCTTAACATTAAGAAGAAATGTACAGATTTAGATAAGTGACCACAAATTATGCTTAAATACAAAGCACAAGTACACATTGCGTACAAGTATCAAGTATATTAATCAAATATATATTTAATTAAATACAGATTTTTTTTAAAGTAATTTTACACTAAAAGAATATTGAATTATTAGAAATCAAGGCTCGTTTAATGTGTTTAAATTTTAAATACCTATAGATAAAGATAAATATGTAAAGGAAAGATACATTCCCTTTCAGAATAAAATTAAATATAAATATATCCTTATAAAGTAAGAAAATAAAATTATTTTGCAATTTACGAAAATAGTATATTTGATCCTGAATACTTCTTCAGCTCTACTTTGTGGTTTTACCATAGGACCAATTAATTCAAAATTAATATTACTCAGACATTTGAAATACTTTAGAAGATAGATTAATTCTGTGAAATAAAGGTAACGCTTTTGAGACATTTTTTTTTAATTTTAATAATAACTAGCTGGTATCCAGTGCGTCTTGCTATGCCCCAAAATACCAGACCGATTTGGATGGCATTATACCTATGTTAGTTTTCTTAACGAATATTATTTGTGGTCAAAGTTGAATAATGGTCAGTTGACTGGTGTAGAAGCCTATTCCAAACATAGTAACAGGCAAACTTTTTTATAATAATTAATTGACATAATTGAAATTAATTTTACAAAAAAATATATTGGTTATGGTATCTTTTGGTAACCAGAAATATGAACATATACAGATATAATAGTAAGATAATAGAATTGATTACTTGTTTCGAAATAGTAAATACGAGTGTTTCATAAGACCTCTGTTTCTTGTTTTCTAATAATTAAGTACGGGGTTACTTCATGTAATTAATGGCAGTATGATCTTGTTTCCATCATAGTCTTATTATAACTTTACCTTACAATAGAGGGTGTCTCAGTTGGAACTATAGGATTTGAATTGCCCGCCATTTGTGTTATATCAAAGATAGAGCGTCAATATTTAACGATTATCATCTGAAAACCATACGACGTCAATATTCCGCGATCAACTAACAGTTTGTGTACAACTGTTTTATGAAAGCTAGCGATTGTTTACAGTTGCATTAAGGGAAATTCAGACAAAATTAGGACAAAATGAAGCACCTACAGAGTTAACAGTGGCTTAACACAAATAGCTTAAACAAGGGTAACACAAATGGTGCGCAATTCAAATACTATAGTTCCAACTGAGACACCCTCTATTGTAGGGTAAAGTTATAATACTTGATATTTATCATCTTTAAACTACAACAAAGCTCGAACTATTGAATTTACTGATTATTTTGAAAACCACCAGGCTTACGAACAAGAACGAAACAATAAAATACAATAAATTAAAAATAAAACTAAATCAATCCAATTATTCTTCATCGTACAAAAAATTATACTTTTGTTATTTTGTTTATGTACCGTTCGTAAATTTCACAAGAAAAATGGAATATATTAAAACCAGAAATAGGTCATTTTATAATAGTAAATTATTTTCATATATTTCTCTCATTTAAAGAACATTGCAGTAAATATTGCTGAACCAAATATACGCCACGATTCAGGTTTATTATTATAGAAGTGAATCGAGGTAACGCCCTTAGCGTAATATAGCGAAAACGTTAATGGTATGTCGAGACGTGCACTTGTAATTGCGCCCTTTATGAGAAATACATGTGCGCAAGGTAAATGCAGCAAAACCCTTGTTTGTTTTACGGCATAAAATATACACTATTGGTGTGAAATTTATATACTTTTTTTAGAGAATGCGACAGTTTAATTGCATTCAAAATTATACATTTTGTTATGGAATATTTATTTTATATTTTCACTTTTAATTTATACTAGACACAAAAATTAAGGGATGTAAAAAAATCTAAAATTTTTATTTAAGGGATTTTCAAAGGGTTGTAATCTGGAGAAAATTATTCGCAAAGCAATTTTAAGGAAAGCAAAGTAAAGCTCCAAGTTTCTTGTTTTCTGATATTGAATTAAAAACTTTTTACAATTAGCAGTTTCTGACTAATCATAAGAAAACCATCGAAAATCATTTCTTCAGTGATTTCATCATAAATATTTTTTTGATGATTTTATCTTTTTTAATTTGAGCAGATTAAAAGCCTTGTAGGACGACTCTTCGACGAATTATCGTCGTTCAAAGCAAAAAGTCAGTTTTGGTTTTTTCTTTTTGGAAAAAAAATATTTAATTTCTATTTCATACAATAATTAACATTTTTTGATATATACATTTGGAGTATTGCTAGACAAATATTTTCAACCCCCAAAAATGGATAAAAAATGACAAATTCATCCTTACATTGATTTTTATAAAAATCGACAAATTCAACCATTCCGAACACAATGAAACAAAAATCGCAGGCCTTTAAAATTTTCATAATTTCTTTGGGATACTTTAAGGTTGGAAGAAAATCGTGAATAATTTTAGTCTATCCATTATTTGTAAAGTTATGCCAAGTTAAGGGAATATCCCCAAATACACAATTTTTACTTCTTTTTCAGTCAACATTTTCGCAGCGAACATTTTTTTTATCAAATGCTAATAACTGCAACTTGTAAAGAGTACTTTACAGTTTCTAAACTCTACTTGAATTTTCTGCACGATCGTTATTTCCCGGGAAATTACTTTGAACTCAGTCAAAATTACCTTTCTTGTTTTGAACGACGATAACTCAATGAAAGAATATCGTACAAGGCTTTCATCCGTTTAAATAAAAGAGGATAAAATTACCTAAAGAAGTATTGTGATTAAATTACTGGAAAAGATTTGTTGAAGTTCAGGAATTTTTTAAAAGACAAGCAAAAATTTACAATTTTTTTCTGATAGTTTTCATACGATTACTCAAAAACTACTCAAAAGCTTTTAACAGAAGATCTGAAAGCTAGAATCTTGAAGTATCTATTTGCTCTTTTTAAGATTAAAGACAGTACACATGAAAATGCTAGACATACAGTCAATCTCTGAAACATGTGTCATTTGTCTCAATCCGGGAACGACTGTGGATACCCAATAAAATAATCAATGAATCTCACTAATTACTTTGTCAGCTAGGTTATTGCTCTGGCACGAATTGTGCATTTGTATGATACAGGAAGACCCAGAAACATTGCAAATTTCTCAAACGACATACCAAACCAAATATATATCTAATGCAACTGAGAGAGGGATATGTTCAAAGTGAGATCATTGATCGTTAGTCCATAGATGCTGCTATAGAAATAGTTCAATGAATTTTTATATACGCAATCTTTGAGACGACCCCAGAGAAAAACGTCGACAGAATTAGAATTGAGAGGTGTAACGTCGTCAGCCATGACCTTTACTAACAAACTTAGGGTAATCTAATGCTATTACACGGTTACTAAAATCGCTAACTAGTAGTATAAAAACGGAAGCTGTACAATGGGATCCAGCTCCATACCCCATACTATAATCCATTTTAAAGCCTTTAAATCTCCATAAATTCCTTAAAGTCCCTTAAAGACTCACTTCATCGTAAAATTTTCAACAGGTATAATTCCAGTATTTCGGGTTATTAAGAGTTTCACACGGATACCATTTCAGTATCCAAAAGACGGATATATTCTTCGTGATACATGTTGTCTTTCACAAAAGTAAGTGCCTTGTAGCGGCTCGATGTTGCTATAACTGTATTTTTTTTAGTATACAAGGCTTTCTCTATCCCAGGTTCTGTAATTTTGACGAACAACGTACTCTCTAAGCCATCAGTGAATCTCATCACAGAAAATAATTTTGTGCAGAACAATTTCCCTCTTCTCAAGTTTAGTCTTTACTAGAGCAACAAACTTTCTTCTGTTCGACAGAGGATCGTTGGATAGAGGTTGTTAGGCTATGTTCTTATATGAATCGTGATATTATATTCTGTGGCACTGGCATCCAACTTGTGCTTCTTCGTTTCAAGCACAGCCTTTTGGCGAACCGAGGAATTAGAGTGAAGGCCTGGTTACACAGTACGAACTGCTGACATGACAGAAGACAGCTACTGCCACTGTATACTCGCATGACAGTAGCTCAACTGGCCTCGACCGGTCATATGATGAGAGTAGCTGCTATGGCACACGTAAGCAGGTATTGCCCGGAAGACTGCAGTCAAGTATGCATTTCGTTGTATGCAACGTTGTGTGTACCGAGCATACGAGGTACTAACGTTTCGCAAAATCCTGCGAGTTGACGTCCGAGTTGCATGCGAGGTACTGCCTTGTGGGTGGTGGGGGAAGGCGTTGGGCGGGTGAAAACAAAAAATGTTGTAGTAAGTCGGATGCAAGCTACTGACCGGCTCTCACATGACAGTAACTCGTATAAGGCGATCATACGATGCGAATAGCTGTACTGCAGTAACTGACCAAGCTAGCTCGCATGCTAGCTCACACTATGTAACCAGGTCTTGAGCCATGAAAAAACATTCATCTAACTGAATGATTTCGCTCGTGAAGATACTGGCAAATCGATCATATTAACCTGGTTATAATCATCAAATAAAGTAGTCATCCCAAAATAATGTGATAGAATGTGAAGAAATAAAACGATGTAGCGATAGGAGTAACAACGTTACGACCAATTTTCGTTAGGAAAACGTTACCTGTTTCAGGAAGAGTTGACTAACAAATACCTTAATTGTAAGGGAAAATCCATCACCGAGCTAATATATAATAGAAAGGCGAAAAGGAAAATTGTCGCACTGAGTGCAACACCGCGACCGGCCGAGGGTTAAGTTCCTCAGTAACTCACCATATTTCAACAATTTTCATTGCAGATTATTTTTTTTTCAATTTGAACAACTTTTCCTTGTTCACCGATATCTATAGAGTTAATATAAACCTGAACACATACATACATGCTACATAATTATATTAGACATTTCATTATATTATACCCTTCCGAAAATATATTTTACTTTTAACGAATATCGATAATCTACTTAAATTGACTTTTTTTTATCTTAAACATAAGTAAGCCTTATAACGTTTTAAGTTAGTTTGGACTGAGAGGTCGCGTCAAAGTGTATTACTTCTGATCTAAATGTTAATCATATCAACAATAGTACAGACGCTTCAATTTACTCTTGTTTTCTCTGTCTTTCTAAGAATAAACATTTTGATAATATTTTATCAGACATGCAGGCTTTCTTTGTTAATTTCTCATGATCTCCAAGCATCGAATATGTTTTCGTGGACTTCTATTCTCATGGTATAAGACAATCTTTATCCGATTATGTGCACAACTTTACTAAAAGTGCACACTAAGACTCACAGAATTAAATAATTAAATTTCATTGCAAGTCCTCCAATGTAGCACAACGCTTTTAAATAGGTAACTTTTAAGTATATTCTGTTCCTCTTTACGGATATTACGTAATTTCTTGCTCACTTCTTGTTAATTAACATTTTAATTGAATTACTGGTTTTGTTACAGCTCAACATTCACACCGAAAAAGTCCACCAAATTAGTTCATGATTACTGTAGCTACTTTTACAATACGATGCGTATTAAAGCGTCATTAGCCTTAAACCGTCAGTTGTGACAAAATCGCTTGCCAAGATTTAATTAGGCATTGAATTAGTCCAACGAAAAGGCTGTGGTGGAATAAGTGTAGGTGGATCTTGGAGATTTAAGTCGACATAGGAGAGGAATTGGAAAACATATCGAACTACCCTAATGGCCTGAATACATTGAGAAAATGGATACGTTCCAAAATAGAATAGGGTAAAACAGTATATATCTGAAAATAAAATACAGGCTGTATCTTTTATCATACAGTACTTGGTTTTAAAATGATATAACCCGAAGTCATCGGGTTAAAAATTACCTTCTTGTGAAATACAAATCATTTGAAATTAAAGTAAATTATATGCATATCCTTTTAAGTCTACATTTGTGGATAATTGAATAAACAGTCCATTATATTTTCCAACAGAAGTGTTAGTATGTATTGGTCAAATGGGGTTGGATATATTGGTCAAATTAGACATACACTTATGCTAATACAAACTACGGTAAGTAGAATACTATGCAACAATAGATCAAACTTATAGTTTGATCTATTTTATATCATAGTTTGTTAGTTAATAATATACTTTCGATGATTGAGTATTAACTACTTGTCTGTAATGTGAAACATAGGGATGAAGTAACTACACTTAAATTCGTGGAATTTGTTGAGTCTCCACAAATTCTAGAAGAGTTTGAGAGAGAATTTGAAAATCATATATTCTACAATGATTTTGTAGACTATATGGTGTTAAGACATGTTAAAGGTTGATGTAAACAAAGAAAATAACGTGTTATCTAGCCCCAAGCCTTGAAATGAGATACACGTACACGTACTGTCTACATAGGGGGTGGTGATGATTTTTAACTTATGTTGTCTAAAAATTACTAAAAATGTGGTACTTTTTTCATTAAAAAATCGTAGCGTCCCTAAAAAAATGTTCGAAATATTCTGCACTTAGATGTCTTTGGTGACTATGGAAAGTTTTTACGGTCTGCGTAGGGAGTGGATATTTTTCTTAAATTATGTTGCCTAAGAATTACTAACAATACGGTCCTTTTTTCATTGAGAAATCGTAGCACCTCTAACAAAATATTTGAATTATTCTGCTTTAGAGTGTCTTAGAAGATACCCAAAGAAATATCTGTGGTAATTATCGAGTGTGTACAGTATGTGTAGGGGGTAGTGATTTTTTAAAAATTGTGTTGTCTAAAGATTACTAAAAATATAGTACTCTTTTCTTTCAAAAATCATAACGTCTCTAAAAAATATTTAGGGTCTCTTATGCCAACGTATATATTTTTTATTTCACAAATAGTTTTAATTGGGGCAATCTGACATAACCCAACCTTGACTCGACACAACTGGACAAATATATTGTTGAACTATACCAAGAATAAAATAGTTCAGGAGAAAGTGTTCTGTATTATCCTTGAAGTATCTTAAACAATTTATTGCTCAAATAATGGTGGAGGCTCTCGTTTCATAACGTTATTGTAGATTATTCCTCAATGGTATTCAAGGTAACAACACTTCTATTCTGTAATTTTACGTTTTAATAATTCGTTAAATGACTAAGACATTTAAATCAGATATGACTAAGATAAGATAAGTTTTATGAAATAATACTAGAGATGTTCAATATATAGTATACAATATTTCGATATTATTTAAATATAACATCAATGAGGTATGTTTTCAAAAATGAGGTATCTTAAGGTGATATTTCAAATGATCTGTTTTCTGAATTGCAGTTATTTTTTAACGTTATTTTCTCTAAAGTCATTCTAAATATTGTAAACACGTAGATATTGTAGACATGTGTCGCATTAGTTATATAGATAATTAGATTTGATACATTGTACATGGTAATTTTTTTTAGACAAATTGTTACCTTAAACATTTAACCATTAGATAATCTGTGAATATATAATATTTTCCAAATAATGCTTTATTTGAAATATGTGCCAAGATATATAAAAGGTTTGCACACATAGCAGTTGGTGTGGCACACATAGCTTACACACATAACAATACTCAAGGAGAGGTGCCGAACTCCCTCTATTGGGACTAGAATCCGGGCACTCAATAACATCCCCAATACTGGGCCCAGCCTATCACCCTCAACCACGGTACTAATGATAGTATTGCAAACACCTCTATAGGAGAATAGGTAACCTATCCATGTAGTCGGCCACTACATGGTACAACAAAGTGCTGCTCATTTAATAGCTTCGCCTCGGGCAACTGCCTGAATGCCCATCGTATAAAATATATTAGATTTTAGTGAGAGAAAATGGTACAATTTACGTTTCACACTTTCAGATTCCGACTAGTAAAATGTATAGTGAAGTTGAAATAACTAAAGAATTGGTAGTAGTATTATATCTAGTGACTATTAAAAATATCATAAAGCAGCGGCGGCTCGTGATGAAATGAAACGGGTGTTCTGCACAGGGCTGATCCTAGGGTATTGGCCGCCGTGTGCAAATTTCAAACGTATCTAAACTACTGGCGCCGAAGGGGCCGAAAAAAAATTGCGGCGCAGGCGAAAATGTTGAAAATTTTCAAGGTCACGCGTTTTCCTGATACTTCAGAATTTTTATATAAAATCCGTTTATACAAAAATATAGACTTTCACAAGAAAAAAATTTGGAGTTTAATACATTTTTGAAGAACATTCATGTTTGCCGTCATATTCTTTGGTTAAGAGAAAAGGCTTGTAAGGTGAATTTTCTACTAGAGGGTCTATAACACTTAAAATATTTTCCGAAAGAGTTTCAGCGTCACATTTTGTAGGTTTCAGGTATGTCCAAAAACGTTCAATCGGTTCACCATCGAGAATATATCTTAAAACTACCACTAACTGAGTTCTTGCAGATACATCAGTTGTTTCGTCTGCCATAACTGCCAAAAATGAAGGTTTGTTAATTTCTTTAATTATTTCTTCATGACATACTTTTAATATACAATCTAAAAGATCATTTTGTATTTCTTTAGAAGTTCCTTTAAATACTGAAGCATTTTGTAGATGCTCGCTTAAAGTTACATCAAGCTCAGCAGAAAAATTTATTAAACTACGAAATATCCCCGGGTTTTGAGAGGTTTCAGCTTCGTCATGTCCTCGCAGCGCCAGATCAAAGACCCCACAAAACTTTATGCAGTTTATAGTTTTTGACAAAACGTATCTCTTTTTTGTCACATTATCATTATGCTTTTGCACATTTATCCAATAAGCTGAATCTAGCTGCGCTTTAATATTAGTTGTTCCTAATAAAGCTAATTCCATTGTATTATGTAGATGGCTTTTGGAGTTGTCGTGCTTTTTTATTTTTTCATTAAGTGCACCAAATTTGTCACTCCTACCTCCGTCCATGCTTTATCACCGCCAAAAAGTAAACAAGGAAAACAAAATAACGCATTTTTTTTGTTGCACCCACAAATCTAATTGTTCTTCTAATAAATATCTCTATTAAATTGACGTTTATATGCTTTTCCGCGGCTAACACCTGCAGTCTCAATAACAATATCGGGCAATGGCCTACTATTGTTTTTTAAATAAATTTTTTCTTCATAAGAGTATTTAAAAAATCGCTTCACATGAACTAAATTATAAACTAAATCCATTGTCACTATCACAGTATATAAATATTAATAATTAGTACAATAAATCTCTACACAAATCCACAAAACAGTATTTAAAATCTCAAATTAACACGAAATACGAAATAGGTACGATTTACGCCCGCCTACTATACGAGGAGTAGAAAGGAGTAAATATTCACTGATGTTGCCTTAGCTGGAAAAAATACAGCTCACTGACCGTGGGAATTGGCGCATTTACGAGCGCCAAGTGTGGATTGTCGCGGGAGTTGAGGGGGAGGACGGGTGTGCCGAGCCGTGCTGAGAACTACCTCGTGTGGCCCAGTTCAATGTACCGCGACACGCTCGCGTAGAGACCCAGATAATTCATCTGGTCTACTACTCAATAGAGGACGGTGGGCAGAATGCGACTTTAACGCAATAATTTGGTTAGCTGCACCAACTAACCAAATTATTTTATTAATAAATTTTAGTAATTATTATGTTGCGGAAATATACAAATATCTAATTTTTTTGGCAGTTCTTCAGCTCTGCAGCACCTATACACCAGCCGCCCCTTTCATAAAGTGCTTCAACAACCCTTTATATCTGTCGATTTGGCAAAGAAGATATTGTAGAAAAGATATATTGTTCTAATATTGTAAGGAAACGACCAAAGTCTGTACCGTCAGCGTCAACTTTGAGAGATAACGAACAATTAAATACCGATGGAGGACTTTTATTTATATAAAAAAACGCCATATAAATTAAATGATCCCCTAAAACTCAACGTTGAATCTTTCTGAATGGGAGATACAGATCGAATAGATGCAGACACCCATTCCCGCTGATATGCCAGAGCCGGCGCTTGAATTTGAATACTACACTCACTAAACAATATTTATTAGTTACTAGTATAACCTGGCTATCACAATAAGTGCTAACAGGAAACTGAAAAACGGCACAACAGAAGTATTGATATTCAATGCTTGAGAAGTATTGATTATTAGACGACCTAAAGCATTCCACAAATATATTCACGTGCTTGATACTTAATAGTATCTTAATAATATTCTGTTTCTGTTCGTTTTTGTTTTTCTTTATAGTGGTGAGCTTTAGAAATTTACATATCCAGCCGACTTATGTGGGAATCGAATCCACATCTGGAGTACTCCGAGCCGGCCATCTTAGTTAGCCCCAAGCGATTGGTATAATTACTCACATTAACCCAGGGAATTTGGAGACTTTCAGGGAAGTAATTATGAGATAATTTACTAACAGAAGATATTGCCATATCTATAAACATATATGTCAATTCGGATTCGAGCCAAAATTCAATCAATCATGTGAAAAAACCCGATTCATTGTTGTCGCCGTTCAGAATGCTCCAGTGGTGAACAGCCAGAGCGTCTTTCACTACAGCACTTGATCGACCCTTTTCGTTTTGTCTTCGGAAAAGCCCGGAAGCAACTGAAAACTACCATCAATTGCTTCCTAATGGACCATCATTAGAAGTACACTATCAAGGAGAATTAACTGGAAATTTTCAATCAAATTTGAGGAGAACCTACATTAAACTAATACTATAATGACAGATCAGGAGACGCATTGATAAAAACGGAAATTTGAGAACACTGCATATATTAAACTGAGTCGAATAAGTGTAGCAAAGTATATGTGTCGAAACCCCTAGTCTGAAACCTGATTGATTTGAAATTCACTGAGCTGTAATTCACGCACCATGAATCATAGGAACCTGTAATGAATTTGCAACTCTCCGTTTGGTCAGTATTTACCTGATGTATTAACAGTGTAATTATTTGGCCTCAGTTGCATTAATAATAAAAATTATTAAACAAATTTTAAATAGAATGTATTAGTTTGCTTGTAAGCATACATATATTAAAATGGCGTTTTATATTTCCTTATATTAATATACAGAAAGCTGCACAGTACTAGATGTATTACTGATTGTGAGTCAAGGGGAATTAACGAATAAACTTCTCATAAGTACCGGGATGTCACATGTCACCCAATCGAACGATGACTAATACAAGATCGTAATACAAAGAAGCATAAGATTTTATATCGTTTTATAATTAAATATTTAATATGGCAACACTGACTAGTGTGCAATGTCAATCGCGAATCTCGTCATGTTTAGGCCTTCTATCCACGGAGCGTAGCATCAGACACGCGTAATAAGCAAGATATCTAATCGTCATACGCTCGCATGCCACCCCTGTTGATATAGATTAGCAATTGTCCACGAGGCAACAGCGTAGCGTATTCGTCGTTACATACATTCGTCATTACGCCAAGCGTACCTCGTGGACAATTGCTAATCTATATTAACAGGGGCGGCATGCGAGCGTATGACGATTATATATCTTGCTTATTACGCGTGTCTGACGCTACGCTCCATGGACAGAAAGCTTAGCTTAGTAAATAGTATGTAAGTAAATTCCCCCTAATTTGATATAAAAATTCAGTGTAAATACGTAAGGATTCGCTTAGAAGTTTGGCTCTTGTTATACAGGGTGTACAAAAAATTTAAGAGCATATTCTTGAGTCAATTTTATGAAAAAAGTTCATACGAACATATGTCCTCCAACGCTTCGTTTCCAAGATACATGTTAGATATTAATTGGTATGGTTACTGATTGTCAAAATAATTTTTGACAATCATAAATAATACATATTAAGATGTGTTTATAAGTTTCCTGTTCTTTATTTTAATAATTACTGTTACATTATGTATTAAAAGTAACATATCCTGACAATGGTTAACTACACAAACTCCGAAATGGCAGATATCCACTTTGTTTATGGCCTGGCTGATGAAAATTCTTTAGCAGCGCAACGGATTTACCAAGAAAGATTTCCCAACCGACAAATCCCAAATGTTCGCACATTTGCAAGAATTCATCAACGCTTAAGAGAAATGAGTTCATTTGCAAGGGCGAGAGATATTTCAGGAAGGCCTACCACAAAAAGAACTGGTTTGGAAGAAGAAAATTTGAATTAAATTGAACGTCATAACAATAATAACTGTAAATGTTATTAATGGGAGTTTCATTTTTGAAACATCAATTTATTATTTATTAAATACGTAAAACCTGTGTGCCACCAGATTCATAGAATGTGTGTACCAATTTTCACAAAAATATTTACAGTGATATCATAGATATTATAAAAAAATAATTTTTTCTTAAAACGTTACCACCCTGTATCTTGGAAACGAAGCATTTGAGGATATATGTTCATATGAACTTCTTTTCATAAAATTAACTCAAGAATATGCTATTAATTTTTGTACTTACTTAGGAAACACCCTGTATACACTGTGATCCATAAGTGCAGGATAAAGAAACATTTCTATGAAATCTATAACTTTTTAGTTTATACTCTGTTTAGTATCCTAGTATTTCGTTAACTTGTATGTGATATGTACTTTGCCATTATAATTTATAAAAAATAACAGGACACCAGTTTTCTATAGAGACATTAAGATTACAAGTTTTTAGACGCATGTTTCACCAACCAAGTTGGCATTGCCAAGACATGGTTGAAATTGTAAATTAAAACAATTATAGTTTATCTCTTCACTTATTGGACTATCCACATTTTCATGATATTTGAAGATAGCGTACACCACGATAGAAAATACCTCTAAAAATAGTGTCTTATGCGAACACTTATATCTAATGAAAATTAAGACCCCTTAATTAAGATTGACGATCAATATAATAATTATGTAAAAAATGCATTCACTATTGCTTATATTTCATGAGAAATATATCGAAAGTGGCTTATTACATTATTTCTTCATGGGACATATTTCTTGCACTCCACTATACTAATTAAAATTCGATGTCCTTCGTTATCTTAATTAACATTTTTATATGAATTACTGTTACCTTAAGCAAACTCTTACGTGTTATTAACGGTTCTTGTAACTATTTCGTGACATACATGACACAAAACTGATAATACTTTAGAGTAAAATAAAAAGATCTGTGTCGATTCTGTTATTTCGATATACATATCGATATAGATTAAATATCAAAGCAAATTTAGTCGTTTAGTCATGTTTATTCTATTGTCAGGTATTAACATCCGGAGGGTAAGTCGATTGACTTCCGGCCTTTTTGTTTGTGTTTCTTCCATTATAAATAAAACGTTTAATTGGATATCTTTTCCACAGTATACCTTTGAAGTTTTTGTTTACAGCTATGCCATTTAGGAGAGGCTTTATTTACTTCGAATTAAAACAAAGGAATTAGTAATTATAACTTTATACGAACAGATAGATATACTTTGACAAGGTAGAGTGGGGAAGAATGTGAAGTAATTTTCACATATTTTCCAACTTTCCACATTTATCTTTGAGATTATATAAAAAGCTTATTATGTGTCTATGTACAAACTTTAAGACATTATTCTTTGTATAATTATTAATAACAAATTTAAATATATATGTGTCCTATACGTTTGGATTTTAGAGATACAGATATAGTTTAGATAGGTACAATGCTTTCGTAAAGCAATGAATAAATTCGTTAAACATTCAAGGATTAATTTTTAGGAAAAACTGTGGGACCGGTCAAATTTTATTTTTAATTTGGCATTTTTAGAGTATAAGTAATATGTACAAGGCGATTCATGTAGGAGGTATGACACCATTTATATTTTACCTTTCCACACTCAACTATACTAGCGGAAAAGTAATGTAGTCGTGTAGAGAAAAATGGAAAGAAAAACATTTTTTTTTCATTTATTTTTCGTTTTTCGGCCTAAAACCTAATAAAAAAATGGTTTTAAAAAAATGTTGTCTGTTCCTTCGGGTTTTGACTGATTCTGATCGAGGACGTCTCCCAGATGACACCTATTGATTTTGAGGTGGATAGGACACACCCCACCCTATACATTGGTCATGAGAAAGCACGATGGTTCATGGTGGACTATTTGAGAATTTTTTTGTTAGCACGATAACTCAACGAAATCGTGTCGGATCGATCGGATTTTGACTGATTCTGATCGGGGACGTCTTCCAGATGACACTTATTGATTTTGAACTGGATAGTACACATCACCCCCTCCCTTGGGTCTATTTGAGAAATATTTTTATTAGCACTATGACTAAACTAAACTAGAAACTAAAGAAAAATGGTTTTTAAAAAATTTTGTTTGTTCTTTCGGGTTTTGACTGATTTTGATCGAGGGCGTCTCCCAGATGACACCTATTGATTTTGAGGTGGATAGGGCACACCCTACCCTGTCCATTGGTCATGAGAAAGCACGATGGTTCATGGTGGACTATTTGAGAATTTTCTGGTTAGCACGATAACTCAACGAAATCGTGTCGGATCGATCGGATCTTGACTGATTCTGATCGGGGACGTCCTCCAAATGATAGCTATTGATTTTGATGTGGATAAGATACACCCCACCCTGTCCATGGGTCATGAGAAAGTACGATGGTGGACTATGGTGGGAAAAATTTGCCGATTTTGCATTGAACGAAAAAAACATTATTCGGCCTATATCATATACAAATGAATGAGAAAAGAAATAATTTTGTTCTATCATAAATGGATTGGTACGGCACTGAAGGAGTTGCCAATGAAAAAAGTAAAACTGTGGCATAAAACACATACTCTGCATTTATGTGTTTTTTTATTATTTCTCGGCCACTCAATTTCAAGATAGAGATTTTCTACGTGCAGAAATGTCCGTTTTAAGGTTTTAAAACTGTTTATTTTAATGGCAGTCCCTTTTTTACTAAGGAAGGTGAAAATCCACATTTTAGTGCATATGCTACGGTAATTAAATTAACATGACTATGAGCCAGATAAGAAAAAAGAAAAACAATTTTACAATTTCAAAATACTAAATATAATGCTAATGATTATTTACAAAATCATTCAAATTATGCAATCGGTTCAAATTTTACACCATTGCCAGCTTGACAGTAGCTTTAGTGGCCCACAATGTTTTTTATTGCTCGTCAGATAAAAACTTGAAATCGTATTTTGTTAAATAGTTGCTTCCGATTTTTGGGATATTTTCTGTTTGGCATTGGAAATTGAATTGAAATTATAGCATGATCGGGTTCGGGACAGGATGCGCATCTAAAGAGGAGTAGTGAAACTCATCCTGATCGGCAACCCATTAATCAACGTATGGTAAACAATGTGATATTTCTAAATCTGGTCGACCTTCACCATCAGAAAACGGTCAGCTTAATGTTTTCTTGGCAATACCAGAAAGTCGTCACTCAACACTTAACCAATTGGCTTCTGATTTCAATACTGCAGCGTCTACAGTACACAAGATACTGCGAAAGACAAAGCACCATCCTTATAATGCCTTTTTCATGAGTTGTCTGAAGACGACTTCGATCGGTGAAATCAATTCTGTGAGCAAATGCAACAGCCTGCTATTTCAATAATCATTCCATTTTCGGAAAAATATTGAAATTTTTTTTCGTAAATTGCAGATACAATGATTAAGAGTAATAATAAATAATAATTATTTATTATCAATAGTAACTTTTGTTCTTGACTTTTATTTACAACAAATAACAAGTATGTGCACTTATAATATAATGTTTAAGTTAAGCATTAATTTTTAGAATTATTAAAATTTAATTTGAAAATAGAAAACATTGAAGACATTAATAATAAACTATTAGTGTTTCTTCTATACATTAAATCAAATATTTCAAGAACTTTCATGATAATGGAATATTTAGATATTATAAAGAAAAATGTAGTTCTTCGCCCAGCTGAATTAAACATAATTTTTCTTAATAACCAAAAGGTAAATCGGCAAGGCATTTCATTGGCATCTATAAATTTGGTAGCATACTTTAAGATATACCTGCATCAAGCAGACTGGAGAACAGGAGACATAACTCGAGCGGTGGGGGTAGCACGAAAAGCGTCCGCACCATGATCACGTGGTGTGCTTCATCATGGCGGTCATTGCGTAGAACCGAGCGAGGTTATCTTTGTTTGCTGTGTTTTAAGCGTTTCCAGTTTTTCTGTTGAATATGTCAAAAGCCTCGAGATATCGTTGCGTTGCGAATTGTTTCAGCAAAAGCCCTGATAGTGGCTCAATGGAACCCGACTGCGATAGACGAGGATAAGCGGCATGCGCAGATCGCGCGCGCTTCTACACGAGCCTGCCATGTTGCCGACGTGTTTCGTGCCACCCCCACCACTGATTTTTCGAGGAGCTATGTCTCCTTACTCTCTAGTCTTCTTGATCTGCATATTTGAAGCTGACATACAATAAATAGCATGCAGGACATTGTTTTCGTAGAACTTCCGCCATTTTGCTGACAAATTCAGTAGATAACATGAAATGCTGAAGAGACATGAAAGATAGAAATCCCCTACTATAGTCGAATGGTATATTGAGGACTTATTGACAAGCAAAACTAGTATTTGTGCACAAAAATTAGCGAATGCCCTAATACTGAAATAAATCTTGCTATTAATATAAGTATCAGTAGAAAAATAAGAGAATAAGAAGAAGGAAAAATAATTATCCAGACTTGTAGCAATTTTACAGTTAATGTTAATAACAAATAAAAATATTGTTAATTATTGTTCAGAATATTTTATGAATATATAAATCTATTGGTATGTTTCATAATATATTTCGTGAAAATATATCAAATATGTGGTTACAGTGGAGACCAGTTATTTCACTGCCTAAGCATCAAAGTGCTCATTTTGCTAAGTAGACAGGAAAAGTCATACCTTAGTGATTAATATCTGCCTGCAAAATAAGTACAATATGTTGCTGTCAATTGGGCGAGAAAATATTTTTTGAATACAGAAAATATTGATTCTTGACATATACAATACAATACCATTATTTGTAGTAAATACCCGATTTAATTGATTTGTACATAAATAACGCAGAAATTCTATAAAATATGGAATATTATGGGAAGGTTTTTAGAAAGAAGTAGTTTATTATTAATAAATATAAACCATAATATTGGTATAGACACAGTAATAGAATTTTAATAAATATGGGCACAGTAACAAATTTTACAGTAAACAGAAAAATAAAAAACTAACAAAATAATGTAATATAGAACTAGTTTATATAATCTAATTAATATAGATCAACGGCAGCACTCACAGTCTTAGATAGAAAGATTACTATTCACTCACCAACACGTTCGGCAAGCGTGGTGAATTTATATGCCAAAAACCTCTCCCATGAAATGTTGAAGCTTAAAAACTTAATACCCCAGGTGAGTAGAGCAGCATGCTTAGAATCTCACACTGTACAAACAGTCAGCCTCACGGATTCTGGGGGAGACATAAACTCGACTAAACAACAACGTATCCACCCACAAACACAAATTTGGTTAGCTGCATACAACATAAGAACTATGAGAACCAAAGAAAATCTCATAGAATTAGAAAAAGAACTAAGTAATATTAAATAGGACATAATTGGAATATCTGAAACACGTCTTCCGGGTGAGAAGGTCACTATATTAAAATCGGGACATACCATCTTCCAAAGTAAATCAGACATAAATCATCATATTGGAGGCGTGGCCTTTATGGTTAATAAGAAATTCCAATACAACGTGACCAAATACAAAGCAGTGTCCGAAAGAGTCATATAAATTATGATATCCTTAAACAAAAGATACAAGCTACAAGTCATTCATGGATATGCTCCAACTAGCTCATCTGATAATGAAGAAGCTGAAATCTTTTACGAAAATCTAATTAAAGCGAGACGAATGGAAAAAGCGAGATTTGTAATATTCACTGGAGACTTTAATGCGAAAGTGAGAAAAAGAAAAGACGGAGAAACGGAATATACCGATAAATTTGGTCTAGGTGAAGGAAATAGCAGAGGAGAAATGTCAGTAAACTATGCAAACAATGAAAACCTATACTGTCTCAATGCATTCTACGATAAGCCTGATCAACGAAAATGGACATGGAGAAATCCAAACCACACTGTGAAAAACGAAACAGATTATATTTTTTTCAACAAAAAAATAACATGCACAGATGTAACCGTTCTAAATAAATTTTATACGGGAAGCGACGACAGAATGGTCCCGGCAAAAATAAAAATCAATGTTAAGAGCAAGAGAAGGAAGCTCACTAAGAATCATCTTTATCCTACATCTGAGGACTTAAAGTCGAATCAAGTTGAGTACGAAAAGAGCCTCCGACAAAAATTGACTCCTGCAGTAGCACTAACACAATTAAATATCGATCAGCTGACTGATAAAATCACGAGTAGTGTAAGAATATCAGTTGAAAAAATATGCTATAGGATGAAAAAGAAGTCAGAAACCAAATTAAGTGACCACACTTTGAAGTTAATAGAAGAAAGGCAACGAACTGACAGAATGTCCGAGAGCTTTAAAAATATTAATAAAAAGGTGAAAAGAGAAATCTGGAAGGACAAAAGGCAATTCACCACCAAGACCATAGAAGAGGCCATCGGTAACAATTGCAGAATAAAAGTGCTGCGCTCAGGGCTTCGTACGGGGAAAACCGCTATGTCAAAAATCAAAAATAAACAGGATATTTTGGTCCACGATAAAAAGGATATTATCAAATGTATCGAAGAGTTCTACACGACACTCTATGCATCCGCTATATGACGTCAAGTACACAGTAGAAAGACTATTAAGAACGCCGGTTCTGAAGAACTACTTGAAATCACAAGAAGTGAAATAAGAACAACACTACTTCAGATGAAAAACAGAAAGAGTCAGGGAGAAGATAAAATCACGGCAGATATGTTAAAATTCGGTGGAAAACCAATAGAGGAGGCAATAAAAATTTTGCTGAACAAATGCCTCCAAGAAGGTTAAATCCCAAAAAATCGGTACAACGCTGAAGTGATATTAATCTTAAAAGAAGGTGACAATACAAACATCGAAAATTATCGACCAATGTCGCTGCTATCACACCTCTATAAGTTATTCTCCAAAATACTGACAAACCGGCTGACTGCAAAATTTGACTTATACCAGCCCATCGAACAGACCTGATTTATAAAAGAATATGGGACAACCGATATCCACACCATACGTATCCTGATAGAAAAATGTACGTAATACAACGTTCTCCTACATCTAGCATTTATCGACTTCCATAAGGCATTCGATTCCATCGAAATAGGGCCTCTTCTTAACTCCCTCGATAACGCAAGAATTGATTCTCGCTATACAAAGTTAATCAAAAACATTTATAACAATGCAACTATGCATATTAAAGTAAACGAAACAACCAAAACAAATAAAGACAGACAGGGTGACAGTATTTCTCCGAAATTATTTACGTTAGCGCTGGAAGACGTCTTCAAGAACCTAAAATGGGAAAATAAAGGCATAAACATTGACGGATCGCGCCTGAATCATTTAAGGTTTGCTGATGACATAATTCTAATAGCCAACAATATCCAGGAGCTTGAAGAAATGCTTAAACAAATAAACTACGAGTTCAACAAAATTGGATTAAAGATCAATCAGTCTTAGACAAAGATAATGACCAACGTTGATACAAATATAACGCTGGAAGGAAAACCTATTGAAAAGACGAATGAGTATACTTACAATATACTTAGGACACTCCATTAAACTAGGAAAAGAAAATCAACATGCTAAAATCAGCAGAAGAATTAGACTGTCCTGGGCAGCCTTTGGAAAGCTACAATAAATACTCAAAAACCACGAAGTTCCAGTCAACCTTAAGAAAAGAGTATACAACACATGTATACTTCCAGTTGCCACTTATGTATTGAAAACAATATCTGTGACAAAAGTCTACGCTAACAAACTAAGAACATCACAGAGAGCAGTGGAAAGAGCCATGATCAAAATTTCCTTACGAGACAAAATTAGAAATACGGAAATCAGGAAACGGACCCAAATAAAAGACATCATAGAAGAAATAGTAACAATGAAATGGAGATGGGCAGGACATATAGCTAGACAAGACGACACCAGATGGTCACGCAAAGTCACAGAATGGCGCCCAAGAGAAACGAGTAGGAGTATAGAGCGACTCCAGAGACGATGGGTGGATGATATAAGGGCGATAGCAGGAAGAAAATGGATACAATGTGCACAAAGCAGGGAGGAATGGAGAGAATTGAGAGAGACCTTCGTCCAGGAGTGGATGGATATGGGTTGATTAAGAAGAAGGAAGAAGTACTAATTTATAAAAGTACAAGTAAATAAAGGTTTATCTATGGGAAAGAGTTCCAAAATAATGCACAAAAATATTGATTGATTAATTATTAACTTTAACTTTTAACTTTAACATCTTGAATTTCATTAAGTTAAGAGACATTTTACCTAAACATTTTGGTATATATCTTCATAGTTTACGTTAAATATTTTACAGTGAGCTTACGTCTAATTAGTAATGGAATACCCTGTATATGCTTCACCACACGATTATATTTTTCTAAATATATCAAGTATTATTTCAGAAAATATTAATTTCGAAAGGCAATTCCTTTGGCAACCTCCTACAGCGTCTTTCACTTATTAAATTCAATTAGCGTCCACGTTATTTGACGAATCGACTAGCTTTCCTTAAGCGACAATGAAAATGGGGGAACATGCAATCGAAACATGAAAATAAATGCGAGGCCCTATATCCGTTAATAATATTCGATACGAAAATGCTCCGCAACACGCAATAATGTTTTACTTTCCCTCACGATAATACATAAATATGTAGAGGTCATTATTTCGTAATTATACCGGATACACTCAAAGGAAATTGGTCCCTCTGAAAATGCTCCTCTCACACACTGGCTGATATTCAGCATTACTCTTTCACAGTGGCGTTTAATCACATTTTAATTGCTCATCCGATGTGAGCGGAATAAAATACGTGGCTCCCTCTTCATAAATATTGACGTATAATGGGTTCGCAAGGAAGAGGAATTGCGATGATATTCAACAGTTTTTTGTAGACTGCGTGCGGGTGTGCTCAATATTGGATCGTGTTATACTTTTCCGCACTCCACTATACGCGGAAAATGTGTGTGTGTGTGTGTGTGTGTGTGTGTGTGTGTGCGTGTGCGTGTGGTGTGTGTGGTGTGTGTGGTGTGTGTGGTGTGTGTGGTGCGTGTGCATGTGCGTGTGCATGTACGTGTGCGTGTGCGTGTGCGTGTGCGTGTGCGTGTGGTGTGTGTGGTGTGTGTGGTGTGTGTGGTGTGTGTGAGTGTGAGTGTGAGTGTGAGTGTGAGTGTGAGTGTGAGTGTGAGTGTGAGTGTGAGTGTGAGTGTGAGTGTGAGTGTGAGTGTGAGTGTGAGTGTGAGTGTGAGTGTGAGTGTGAGTGTGAGTGTGAGTGTGAGTGTGAGTGTGAGTGTGAGTGTGAGTGTGAGTGTAAGTGTGGGTGTGTGTGTGTGTTCATGGTGTGTTCATTCTGTAGTTATTCATTATGTTCATTCTGTGTGGTATACAACGTCCAAAAGTCAAAAAAGTCCTTGGCTTGTTTGTCCAGAGAAGCAAACATAGTAATTTCCTTGGTCAAGTTTATTAAAGCTAATAGATAGGTAGTAGACGTCTGTCTACATGAAACCCAAGTTATACTCCGTTTCGTAGAAAATTAATGTGACGTTTTACACTATATTTCTAATAGTGTAGTGTTAGTTGTGCATATTTGTGAGATTTTCTGAGTTTTTAGTACACTCTGTAAGAAATCTAGTTCCAATTAGATCAATAGCATGTACAAAAAAATATGTAGCCGACAACCATGCAAACCGAATTTGAAATTATCACATACTGAAAACTTCCGCTGATTAATTCCAAACATAAAACGATATTGACACACTGCCTATTCTATTCTGTCAAGCTCGCAGTCGAACAGGTCGCTATACGACGTCAAAATAACCACATCCCGTGTTTTCGTCCGTCATACGATGCATAGCAATCTAATTTGGGTCAGCAGGCAGAAATGGAATATGGAAATTTTACAAGGCGGACCGGTGAAAATTAGTGATTATTTCTGCGTTTTCCCGAAATTCTTTTCACTTTTCGTATGGTCTACTTGGTACAAATTTCTTCGGAAGAGTTTTATTCCATCTATTATAGAACTAAATCAGTGGTGTATAGAAAACTATGAAAGAGAAATGGAAAAAGTGTATTTAAATGAAATACTGGAATCCGATAACAAAACTAAAGTAGTTTGGAAATTAGTGAACAATATTTGGAACAGAAAGAACTGTCACCTTAATACTTCAATAATACTTGATGATTTTAAAACATTTTTTGTTTTTTATATACTTTATTAAATGTAATTAGTAATATATCTCATGATTCGCTAGTTTTCCCTAATAGAATACCAAATATTTTCGCAAAAACATTCATATAACGTAATTTGGGTCTCTTGTTATTTGGGTCGTTTTTGGGGACTACTATAGTCTATCCATTTTCTTCCACGAAAAAAAATTTTCACAAAAAAAATCGCAAACAATCTGTATGAACTTAAAAATGTGCGGGGCATTCAGTTTCTCCTAAATTCAAGACGTTCTCTAGTAGTTTGCGTCGATTTTGAGACAGAAGAGAGTCATATTTTTGACAGAATTCCCTTGTCACCGATCATCGTCCATCGATTTTTTCACCATAAAACATTTTCGCCAGAAAAATAAACTTAAAAAGGTCAGATAAATTCAACGGCGCTTTCGGATTTCTCTAAATCTAAGGGGTTCTCTAGTAAGTTGCGTCGATTTTGAGACGCTTATATTTTTGACAGAATTCCCTTACTCGTCCACTGATTTTCTTGAGCAATGAAATATTTCCACACAAAAAAATTCACATGAACTTAAAATAGTCAGGTAACTTCTACGGCGCCTTAGGATTTCCCCTAAATTCAGGTGTTGTCTAGTAATTTGCATTAATTTTTCATATTTTTAACCAAATTCCCTTGCTATAGTTCAGCGATTGTCTTTAATAAAAACGTATTTTTGCGATAGAGAAACTAAGAAATTTTGCATAGACTTAAAAAAGTCAGACACTTAAAAAAGTCAGACACTTAAAAAAGTCAGACAAATGCAATGACACTTTTTGGTTTTCCCTAAATCTAGAGGTTCTCTAGTAATCTGCGACGATTTTGATACATACGTATTTTCTTCAACAAAAAAGCATTTTCGCCAAAGAAAATCCAAAAAAATTCATATGATGGAACTTGAAAAAATCAGACATTTAACTGGGCCTTCGTATTTATCCTAAATCCAGGGGTTCTATAGTGATTGAGAGGGAGTTGGGAGACTGATACAGGAAAAATATATATTCATTCTACAAACTGTCGCATTTATTGCTCACCCCATAGTCTATTTACAACAGTGGATTGATTATATTATGTATTCAGAAATGTATAATATTTGTAAACGTACTAGGGTGAATAAACAATGTAGCGCTGAATTTTCAATAGGAATTATTGATATATTTAATCAATAAGTCTAATATACCGCTAGATGTAGAACTAAATGTAATACAATATAATACAATATAATATTTTCTTATGGTATTATGCACATCTTCTTGTTCCAAGCATTTCTATCATGTGCCAATTGTCTCTCCTCATTCCACTGGATTCCCTGTTTTTCAGTTTTTGTCGCACTTCCTCCCATCTCAGTCGAGTTGTCCTATTTTTATTCTTTTTCTGTGTTCTGGATTCATAGATTTTTCTTGTTATGCTCTCTTCTTTCATCCTATGTATGTAGCCTAGCCAACTCAATTGTCTTTCCCCAATGACTGATTCTGTCGATTTTATATTTAATTCTGCTATTACTGTCTCGCATCTCATTCTGTCAATCCTTGTAACCCCTTTTATTCTTCTTAGAAATCTCATTTCGCTCGCTACAGTTTTGTTTTTATAATTCGTTGTTCATGTCTCAGATTCACCGATGTAAAGTATAGATGATCTTACGGTTTTGTATACTTGTGTTTTTATTTCCTTTGGTTTTTATTTTTTCTCAGAAACGTACTTTTTGGAAAGTTGTACAGCTTTACAGATTTTCCAATTTTTCGGTTTATTGTGACTATGAATGTGCCTAAGTGATTGCAATTTGTAACATGTTCCAGTGCTTGTCCTTATATAACAATTCTATGTTTACTTTCTTTCTTAGAACATATCCTGGTTTCGGTTTCTTCGATATTTATTTCCATGTTTACTCAGTTCTCTTTTATATATTTCTAGGCTTTCTTGCAGTTTTTATTCAGTTCTAATCAACTTAGTTTAACTAGAATTAAAGTTTATAATTAAGTTTGTCTATGTTTTATCTTTTATACAATTTTGTACTTCTAGTATACACTGTAGTCCATAAGCAATGAATACGTCAATTTCTAGCGTAATTTACTAATTTAAGTTAAATACTCGCATTTCATCAAATGTTTATTTGAAAATGACATTACTTAAGTGGAACTTTTTACTTACCTATTTCAACCCCATTGGTTGAAATTTAATTTTTTCCTGATTGATTTTGATTTAAATTTTTTTGTATGAATTGAGGATGCTTTAGTATCTTATTTGAAATAGTTTCAAGGGAGGTTAGCCAGGATTTCCCGCTGTCTATCATTACTTCTGCAGTGCAAATGATATATTTTTGTCACATTTGTCATGTTAGGTATAGGGAATCTGTCCTGGATTGTTTCGATTTTCAATTTTTAGTCCACAACTAATCTCCATTTTTGATTTTCACTTGCATCAGATTTCCTGACTACCATTCATATAGGTCCAGACCAGGGACTTGTAGTGTCTCTTATGATTCAAGTTTCTAGTATCTTTGTGATTTGGTCTCTAATTTCATGTTTATAAATTTCAGGATATCGGTATAATTTCGTATAAATGGGGTCATGTCTTCATCGCTTATTCGTATTAAATGTGCAGATTATTAGTTACTGAAAGAGGTTTATCTATATATTGAAAATTTATAGTTTATAAATTTTTAGCAGTTTGGGTTTTCTTCCTAATTGAGATGGTCCAGACATAGAAGATTTTCAGTTTTTTGTTAATCTACGTATATTGATAAATTGTTATTTTCGAAGGTAAATTCAGTTTGAAAAATATCATGTACTACCATATCAGTGGCCGATTGGGAAGACTTAAGGGATATGTAAGTTTTACTTATGAGTCTTCGATACTTATAGATTTAAAGGACTCCTCGTCCTTTTGCTACATTCAATATTCATTCTGGCATAAAGCAGTAATCTTAGTAGTTAGAATTTAGCACGTTCTAAAGGCAACTGCATTAGTAGGAAGTTCATTTACTAGTGATTTCATTCAAGGACTAAAAATTCAAGAAATAAACATTCCAATGAAGAAAATTTCTTTGCTGTTGATAGTGACATTGAAATTGTCATATTATGACGGGGAACATTGACCTACAGAAATTTTTATAGTGCTTCTATGTAGATATTCCTTTTGTAGTTTCCAATTAAATCCCATGTTTTAATTACATTCATTGTGGTAATGATACGCTCAGGGAAATATTGTTTGGCTAAAAGTGAATTTATTACAGATATATGACGGCGAGAATCAATAAAGAAGCGTAAAAGTTTAAAAAATCCGGACATTTCAATAAAATGTAAACGTTGATCAAAACAATTTGAGGCTTGGTGGATAAAATTTCATTTATCGGTGCTTAATTCTTTCAGTTGTGATTCAGTATTGCACTTCTTATTATTATTAATTTGTTTTCTGCCAATGTTCTTAAAATAATAAACCTTTTTAATTTAAACCCCCTGATTGCCCTTTCTATTTCTTCTCAAATTGTTACACTCGGTCATCTGGTAAAAACTCTCTTGGAATAGAATTTTTTGGTTTTTAATTCTTGTTAGCATCATAAGTGACTTCTATGATATAACCAAAAATATGATTTTGGAGGTAAGCCTATAACGTTTTCACGCTCTTAAGTCATACACTAGTACATAAAGATAATTACATAAGTACATAAAGACATGTATATGTTGTTTTTCTATGTTTGCCTTCTGTGTAAAGTTTAATCAACATCGGAAAAGGATAGTTCTATCACATTACTTCTCAGACCTTTCACTCATAATAATTTGGTCAAATTTAGTGGTATCAGAATTATCCTAACTAAACAATTATATTTCAAAATAAACCTATACTGTCTTAATTATCTCGTGAAAGTATCTCGTAGTAATAACTTCGTTAACGATAGCTGCACTACACAAGCCTTGATCTCGGGTTCTTCATTACTGACCACAAAATGAACAAATTTGAGTTACAGCCATATCAAATATCGAGTAACGTTGCTTATGTTTTAATGAAACTAGTCTTGAATGTCCTGAATTGTACAGAAAGTCTGTTAGTCTCAAAGGGACTAGCTGTAATATATAATAATCGTCATCCTAACTACATAGACATAAAATACAACATCAGAAATTCTTTATTTATAATACGTTTTATATAACACATAAAACTAAGAGAAAGCGATAATGGAAACTTAATACTGCTTTTAAATTACATTATAATGTAACTTTTTACCGTACTGAAATAAAAATGATTAACAAAATTGGTTATCCATGTATCAAGAGATAGAAAATACATATGCACAAGTATAAGCATTTACACATGAATTCATCTGTAGTCATAGATATTTATAATTACCAGCGTATATTTACGATCACGATCGCTATTGCAAATAATAATGTCATGAACAATGTGAACACTAATCACTTTTGAGAAAAAAAAAATGTCACTTAGATATTTGTTATGATTAGAGTTACTAGAACACCACATTTCCGTTCTCTTAGTCTCGAAAGTGATTATCAATAAATATTATAATACTTAATATTTTCAAAACGCGTAATTTACTTGTTACCGAATAACAAACATTAGCTATTAGAAAAACAGGTAAATCTTTACATCGTTGAAATAACAACGTATGTAATGAAATTTGACTATTACTACTAAATTATTACTAAATTGTATATGTATTGAGAATCTCGTTGATGATCATTTTAATCTGAAAGAAAATGTTTTTATGTTAATAAGGTTTGACTGTCTTTGAAAAAAATGCAAGAAATAGATGGTCACATGATTGTATAATAATATATACTAGTAATTGATAATAATTTAGTAATGTTTTTGTATAATGTAATTATTTATATTTTTGAAGCACTAGAAATAGTAAATGAAATTAATTACGTATTTATGCACCAATAATGCCTCCTAACGTTGCAATGAAATATTTTATTTAATAATAGAGCAAATACAGTATAGTGTCCTAACTACCGGCGTTTTATGTATTCTGTGGTACACAGGCCCCAAGAAATCCCATTATTCCCATTAAACTTTGAAATGTTTTATTTGATTTATATTTAAAATAAACAGTTTTAAAACCTCAAACGGACTACTTCGCACGTATAGCATCTGTATCTCGAACTTGAGTGACCGAGAAGAAATAAACCAACACATAAATACAGAATATGTGTTTTATGCGACAGTTTTACTTTTTTCAAATAGTCCACCATCGTGCTTTCTCATGATCCATGGACAGCGTGGGGTGTATCCTATCCACCGCAAAATCAATAGGTGTCATCTGGTGGACGTCCCTAATCAGAATCAGTCGAAACCCGATCGATCTGACACGATTTAATTGAGTTATCATGCTAACAAAAAAAATTCTCAAATAGTCCACCATTGTACTTTCTCATGGCCCATGTACATAGTAGAGTTGTATCCACCTCAAAATCAATGGGTGTCATCTGGGAGATGTCCTTGATCAGACTCAGTCCAAACCCGATCGATCCATCACGATTTAGTTAAGTTATCGTGCTAACAAAACAAATTTCTCAAATAGTCCACCATCGTGCTTTCTTATGACCTATGGACAGGGTAGAGTGTGTCCTATTCACCTCAAAATCAATAGGTGTCATCTGGTAGATACCCCTAATCAGAATCAGTCGAAACCCGATCGATCCGACACGATATAATTGAGTGATTGTGCTAAAAAAAATTTCAAATCGTCTACCATTGTACTTTCTCATGACCCATGTACATGGTAGAGTGTGTTCCATCCACCTCAAAATCAATAGGTGTCGTCTGGGAGACGTCCCCAATCAGAATCAGTCAAACGACTCGACACGATTTAGTTGAGTTATCGTGTTAACAAGAATAAATACCGACGACAACGACAACGACAACGACAACGACAACAACAACGACAACGACGACGACACACACACAGCAAACATTTTTTAAAAACCATTTTTTTTGTTTTTAGGCCGAAAAACGAAAAATAAAGTCAAACAAAAATTTTGTTTTTTCACTTTTTCTTTACACGATTGCATTACTTTTCCGCGTATAGTGGAGTGCGGAAAAGTAAAACATACGAGTATATACAAATTTCCCTAAATGTAACCCGATACCGTTTTGTTGGCTACCTTACGATACATACACGATGTGTGGCGGGTACTGGGTTAGTGTTTGTCAAAAAGGCATCGAATCGTTTGTTAGGGTTGCTAACATTAACCCTGCTAAGCCAGTAAATTGGGCGTTATTGATGTCACTTCATGTAGTATTTAGGAAAATCATTTATCGCTTTTTAAGCCACTGGTATTTTATTTACGTTATTTGCTGTACTTTCTTGGAGATTAAATTTCCGAATTTATATATCGTAGGTTTTATAATTTATTATTATTGCTTTTAAATACAATGAATATTAATAAACTCAATAATTTTAAAATAATTTAGTTTCCCAAAATCATTCGGGCTCGTGGATTTTATTTTTCTCGGGGTTTCTGTGTACATTTAGAATACTTTTGTTTTTCTCCAGAGCGGCCTATAAAAATTAAACTTACATTAAGTTTAAGAATCGTTGCCTTAAGATGATATGCTTATCTGGACTACTTTCCACAATGTCTTGGTCATCAAGACATAAAGGAGATGGAAAGGAGGAGGTATCAGGATCGACGGGATGTGGCGATGATGGCAGATTAATGCTGAATGCTGAAGAGTGAACATCCAACGAATGATTTCACAAGAAAAACTACAAAAGTTTTTTGTTAAAAAGGGAGAGATTTTCAAAAAATAAAAACAAATTAGAGACTCAAAGCTATTTGTGTTGTTGCTTTTTACTATATTTTTTAATGTTTATTAAATATAATTTTTAATTTATTCTGTTTATTCAGTTAATCAGAAACCTTACGCGAGGGGCAAAAACGGAAGGTAGATATGAAATCAGCGTAAATAACTCACTTATAATCATTAGTCAAACCCAAATCAGTTTTCAAAATGTCAAAATTTGTAGCTTTGTGTAATTTAATAGATGTAGAGATTAGGTGGTCAAATACATGCACAATTCAAAGACTCTGTATAATAAGAAATATCTAATGACAAGGTAATAAAATATTTGGAAATGTATCCAGAGCATGCATATACATCTGACCTAAACAGTACTAAATATAACAACGTAGAAAAACATTGGAAAACAATATTCCGGTTTATTTTACAGTTAGATAGTTATGTCTTTTCTTTTGTCAACCTTTAATATTATTATAGTCTGAAATATTTCTGTTTCTGTTTAACTTCTATTGTTCGCTGCTTCTATGTAAATTCCGCTCGAAATAATTTCAACTACAACTTCAAAAGGTATTTTCGTTTAACTCCTATTAAATTGAACACGAACTCATATTAATTTAAAAAGGTAGTTAGTGGTTGAACATTAAAATGGTGCTGCGGCATATTCGAATCCAATAAAAACGACATTACTTTCCCAACAAGCACAATTTTATTGTCTCAAATTATTAATTAGTATTTATTCACTATGTTGTTTTGTGATTACAGTTTTTAGAGATATGCGCGATAAATGAGTAAATGCAGAATTATTCGATTTTCCTGGCTGCGATGTTATAAGCTCGTGTTCTTGTGATTTTACCTTAGCCGATAATATTTCAAGGAAAAGCAGTTTATTCGTAAAACATTTCTATTCATAACCTTTCTATATAAATGGATTCATTTATGGTGGACATATTTCTTTAATCTCTCTTGAGATAAATATGTAGCCATTCTTCTATACTCGTGGCGAAACACTTATACACAGTATTAAAAAACTACTGATACAATGTTTGCGTAGCCTCTTCCTTACATTTTGTATTCTATTTTTAGTTTGAATTTTCTGAGAAAGATAATAATATAATAACATATTATTTATTACATAAAAATTCAATAAAACCTAATATTTAAGTCAACTATACGGAGACAAGAATGCGGTAGGCATTCATCTTAGTGCCCTACGCGAATCTAATAAAAATCAAGCACTTGTTGTTTCGGACCTACAACATGGATAAGCATGGGCATATTTGTCCTCATCTCTATGTTTAGCCTTCGAGGAAGGCAATTTATGTGTGTCTAAATACGTAAGTTCCATTGATTTTCCATTTAATTTTTTTTCTGAATTAAAGAATAACAATAAGAAATAACTAAAACGATAAATAATTCAAAATGTTGTGTCAAAGATGACCTATACTCCTATTTTGGAATTATTATCTATATTTACTAAACGACTGTTTTCGTGTGTCACGAAATTCTTTGGTCGATGTACGAAATGCTTTTCGTTCGAATTTCGGAATTTTGACAAAATCAATATAGGAAATCGACCCTTGCGAACAATGTGGTAACTTTTGTTTTTTGATCTGAAGTCTCTAGAGGCATGCTCCGGTGTCTTCGATATATGAGCGAGGGGGCGGCGGAATATTATTGCGATTTGCTTACTCATTAAGTTATTATATTGTGACGTATAGCAAAAATGTCTTGGTGTAATCATTTGAATAGAACTCCAAATAGTCTTGATTATATAGGTTTAGTAAATTTTATAATTAAAAAATAAAAGTTTATATTTTTAAGATATTATTTCTTAATTGAGATGTTATGCCGTTATTTTCTAGCACTCTTACTGATTATTTCATTTCTATATCCTTACATTTACAATCTTTAAAAGCTAAAGGAGCGGCAAAAGTATATAACACAGTAAGTCATAGTAAGTTATTTGCAAAGACCACAATTACTCGTCGATCTTTTAAGAGTTGCTTTTATCAAATGGTCATAACGTCCAAATTCTGGAATATTCTCGTTCACTCATTGAATTAAAAATAGGTATGTGAATCTCTGTGATGCACGGCTTGGTGCGCATTTTGGTGCAACTGATACATTTCATTTTCGTGAATAGCATGTGAAATTTCAGCACCCCAAATTAATTTTGTTTATTGGCATATCCGTCAATTTGAAAATGTGCTTCATCGCCGAACAAAATTTTGTTGCAAAAATCAGCATCACCTTCTTTCTTTTCTAGCACCCAATCAACAGCTGTACGACATTGTAAATGATCTGAAACTTAATTGTTGTGTCAACTGAATTTTGTATGCTGACAGATGCAGCTCATTCTTTAAAATGAATCCGATGAGTAGTGACCCTTAACAGATTCAATTGTTGTGCACGACGTCAAATTAATATGTTTGTATACACCTTCCCTCACTGCAGCAATATTTTCATCTGACTGACCACAACGAGGACGTATTGGCGTTGCCTTATCAATAACAGAACCCACCTCTTCAAATTTCTTATTTAAGTTATGAAGTGTTAATTGTGTAGGCGCTTCATTTTGTCCTAGTTTTGTGAGATTTTTTTTAAATGCAACTATAAATGATCGCCCACTTTCATAAACCAGTTGTACACAAACTATTCGTTGTTGAGCTGTTATTCTCAGCATGTTGATGGTATACGGTTAGTAGATGACAGCTGTTAAATATTGACGCCACATCTTTGACAGAACACAAATGGCTATAGTTGCAACTGAGACACACTACATGCGCATTTTTATTGAGATCATTGTTGATGTGAGGGACCAATTAGATCAATTTAGAAAAATTTAGACTTTTTTCTGGTTTTATTAATTATTTACCAAATTGACCATATATCAATTAAAATAACATTGTGGATAATATTTCATTAAAATTTAGATACTCATCTCACTATGTCACCACGAGCCAAAACCTAATCTCTCACATAAATTCTACCTGTAATAAAATATAGCTTTACGGCTTTACATTTATCAGAGTGCACCACGCAAAATGTATTATCTTGCCTTTCGCAACGGTGAAAATTTCGTCATATCTAGTGCTTCCATTAAGTATACATATTAAAAGTTAGGACATTTAAGTTAGGTGACCTAACTGGGGAATAAAAGACACTTGAGAAAGACACGTAATATAATTTTCATGGTGTCTTGGCAGACACACAACCCGTATTTCATTTCCACAAAATAAATTTCGGTAAGTAAAAAATAAATTATAATAAAATACACGCAATCAGAAACAAGAC
This sequence comes from Rosalia funebris, assembly GCA_037954035.1. Taxonomy (NCBI): domain Eukaryota; kingdom Metazoa; phylum Arthropoda; class Insecta; order Coleoptera; family Cerambycidae; genus Rosalia; species Rosalia funebris. Next base: position 16,010,174 of record JAZFAV010000002.1, read on the forward strand.
GTATATTTCAAACGTTATTTTTAATATGACAGAATACAGTTTTAAGTTTGTGGCTCTAAATTTTCGGATATCGTATGATTTATAGAATAGGGTAGGTACTGTCCCATTGCGTGCCTTTAGAAAAGTAAGAAGTCAAAACATAATATATTGTTATGAGTAAGAACTGAATGAACCATGTTATGTGGTGTAATATAATATATATATATATATATATATATATATATATATATATATATATATATATATATATATATATATATATATATAATACATATTTTAGACGAATACTATGGAGCCTATACGGTCTATACTTCAGAAACTGCTGAAATTTCTCTAAGTGTCTAAATTATCTTATTTATAATAATAAGCTATAACCGTTCCAACTAAATTAAAGCAAACAATGTACATCTTCGTGTAGAATAAGATGTTCTAAATAGATGCTAAACAGTTTTACTAATTGCCATTTTGAAACATAAACTTTTATTTTTTGTTATATAAATTATAGATGTATGTGGCTTTTTAGTTGATCAGAAACAGCCAACCAATATCTACTTACTACAACTAATATCATAGTGAACATAAATAGCACTATAACTTAAATAATAAATAATAATAATAGCTAATAATAAATAAAGCATAGCAACTTTATAGACGAGGCATACTAGCTTTCATTCAATCTATGATGTTCAATCCCTATGAAAAGGAAATCAAAAAGAAATCAAGAATTTTCAGTCTAATTTTGTAGAGCTACTTTTTTTAAAACTTTGTCGTTCTCGTGATAGCATTATTATTATTAGTTTTTTTAAAACATCTGAATCTATTAATTCTTATCACTTTATTATCAAACATATTAATTTATAATTGATTCTTGAAAAAATATGCAAATTATATATTATCTATTAACTACGAATGTATCCTTTATGAATTCTAATATTGTTCTTTCATTACCCTTCTCATAAGGAAATTTTAGACCGTACTAAGATCCGGCAGATGATTCCTGAAGGTATCTCTTTTTTTGTTAATGAAATTTAATTCATATGAATGATTAATGACAATGTAATACATTGCTGGGAGGTAGCATCAATACGTCCTCGTTGTGGTCAGTCAGATGAATATATTGCTGCAGTCAGGGAAGGTGTATGCGATTATCCAAGCATATTAATTCGACGTCGTGCACAAATACTTTTAATTAATTATATTATAATTAATTTATTTTAATGAATTACAACTACATGAAAACTCTGATGATTCAAATGAAGATTAGTAGAATTAATTAAGATGAAGATTAATAGAATTTCAAAAGAAGATGATGAATAAAAAGTAATTTAGGTTTATTATATTCATGTTAGAAAAAATATATTTTTTAAAGCAAACTCATTATTTGGTAAAAAAATATGATTCATATTTTTTCAATAAAGAAAATTACTAAAATCGTAATAAATTTTTAATGTCATTATTATGAAATACATATTTCATTGCCCTGATTGATCAATATTTATAAATAGTTTTTTTTTTAATCGTTGCAACTGTAACATGATAAGTTCAGATAACATTTTATATAGAAAAATTACTTTAACTACACCATATCGTATCCTTGTTTACACCCGTTTGCTCACACTCATCTAGAGCGAGAGTAATTAATTCAAATCATGGCACCACCACTTGCGGATATTCTTTTAGAGCCAATCATGTATTATCGTGTACGGAAAAAATTAAATACCAATTTAGTATAATGTTTTATTGGAAAACACGACGAGTCTAAATAATTAACAATAAATACCTGTTTACATCTGGCAACCTAGAGGCTGCGACAGACTTGAGAGATGGCAATAATTTTTTTTATTCTCCACATAATTTTCTTTCAAATAACCTTTAATTCCCTTAAAAGCAATATAGTTGAAATTCATTAAAATAAATTAATTACAATATAATTAATTAAAGGTAATGTTGGCTAATTTTTTGTAGGCTACCCGGTAGCAATATATTTATATTATCACTAATCATTCATTTGAATTAAGTTTCATTAAAAAAGCAGATACCTTCGGAATCAGCTACCAGGTCTTGTACTACTACTTTCAAATACATTCAAAATACTTATATTTCAATTCTGGAGAGGTGCCATAGAAATTTTAATAATTAATTATTATAAAATTATTTCTCAACAATTGTTGTCTCGATACTCTTTCTCTACCTGACAGAAAATATGTTATTTCAAAAATCGCAATATTTGAATTTAACACAAAATTTTCTCAAGAGATCAATAGTAAGACTAGAATCATCCCTGAAAATATCCATCAATGCATTACCGATAAAATCCTTTTCAAAATAACAAACATTCATCATGCGGTATCCTTTTCAATTGAGGAAGAATATAATCAATAACACAACAACTCATCAATCAATCATTTTCTTAATCAGAAACAGCTGCTTTAAAATTGATTGGTGCTAATTTTGACCTACATAGGCTATACTAAAGTTTGCCAAAAGAGATAATGTCGTTATTATGGATCGACAGAATTATCATGAAACATTTTATTCCCTTATCCAGAAAGATTCATTTAGGTATTTTCCTCAGTATTACTTTTTTAATCAAATATTCAATCATGAATCATTAAAAAGTCAATCATCGTAAATTAGGTGAACAGAATATTTTATTTTTCACGAGTCTCACGTACGATGTCATGTCATGGTCTTCCTAAAATTCTAAACTATCTATTCTTCTCCAAATTATTATAAGCATTATAGTATCTCTTACACACAAACTTTTCAGTTATAGTTTATTTCATTGCAATTTGCCAAATAAAAAATCTCAAAACATACTGTGGCTTGTTTTTATGGCTAGGATCAGGTAGACTCTTCCTTTTATCGGCAAGATAATAGAGTTCTTTATTTGGCAAATAGCGATGAAATGAATAGTACGTTGTTATACATTTTAAACTCTTATTAGGAAATTCTGGTAGCTGCTTCTAAACTCCTTCGATTTTGTAAATTTGAATGTAAAATCAAATTTCGTAATCTTCTAGTTGGCTTCTATATAGAATTTCTGTTCCCAAACATTCTGAGTTCCTATGATAATAATAATATAAGCTACAAAAAAACCTAGTTCAAAATTATAAAATTCTAGTTCATTTTATTAGTTTTATGGCACGCTATGTTACCTTATCTATGATAAACTTTCTCATACTGATTATTAAATGGATCATCATTAAATGGACATCATTATGTTATACAAGTGCAGTCAATTATCAAATCCGTGGTTGACAGAGTTACTCTTTAAATGTTTGTTCATGACATATCTGTCAACCATTCTCAGATTAAATAATTTCTCTGATAGAGACCCCCCATTACCTGAATAGAAACCCCTACTGCCTCATATATTTTTCTATATTTCTTCCTACCTACTAGCACTTTTATTTGCTAAGACCTGTCTCCTTTTCAATACGTACAGATTGTATCAAAGGAGCATTGCACTCGTTTTCTTAATATTGGAAGTCTGCGGGGACTAGACATAACTTATCCATCAATAAAGTGCACTTAAAATTATCTTTCATCAAATCTAACTTCTACATCAAGACATCTACATCATTCTGTCTTAAAATTCTTCTTCTATCTAAAATAAACTTCAGTCGTGACGCAGACTGCTCACCTCATGATATTTGTATTTGGGAAAAATCATATTATATTCGTGAAGTGTGAAATACTTATAAGGTAATTAATCCTTGAAGCCCATCCATATTCAGGCGTACTATTCATTTCATCGCTATTTGCCAAATAAGAAACTCTCTTATCTTGCCGATAAACGGAACAGTCTACCTGAGCCTAGCCAGAAAAACAAAGCACCGGACGTTTTTGAGATTTTTTATTTGGCAAATAGGGATGAACTAAACTATACCCGATTCATACCCTATAAACCTTTTTATACAAACCAGTCTTGGTGTACAAATCATTTATAAATCAGCCTTGAAGAAGTCATTAACATATCGAAAAAATACGTTAAGCAAATGCAAATACATTTTAAGTATATAAGTTCAGAAATAATACTGCGGGATGTCTTCCATTTAATGGATGGTATACTAGTAAACTACTAATGTTATACTAAGTAACATCCATCAGATATAATATTTATAAATATTTCGTTTATGTGCAATATTCTATTATTAAAAAAATTATCTTATATATTATTATTTATATATTACTTATATATTATTAATTATCTTATATAATATATCTATATATTATTTTATTTATTAAAAAAATTATTTTAACACATTCTGAAAACGATGTGGTATAAATATAGTACACTACCACGAAAATGTGTTGATTTCTGTTTTGAATAATTAATGTTTATTGCATTGCCCTGCACAGGGAATAAAATTATTAGCAAATAATTAATTGTTTGTGGCAATGTTAGTGAAAATCTGAACAAAGCAATTATTACATTCACTCGCCACTAACCAACGAACTGATAAATGGCAAAATGTATATAATACATTAATATTAATTTGAATTGATTATATTTGTAATGGAATGAAGCATTTAAACATATTTCAGACATGTTTTATTCATACTGAATAAATAATACTTTATAAACTATATAATACGTTGTCTATGTGGTTACCATCGCCACAGTATATAAACAAAATGTTATTCAGAGTGATAGTATTATAATTATACTATATGAGATAAACTTGCAAATAATTATATTTAGTTAGATTTACAAATGATTTATAAACAAAATCATTTAAATGTAGGGAACTGGTCGAGAAAGTAATTAGTGAACACAATTTGAAAAAAAAAATCGATAAGCATTTTGAAACTTGGCCAGTTTATTCTACAAGGAATAATCTCATCTAATTTATTCTGGAAAGGAACATCAGCCATGTGGCTCTTGATACATATAAAACTCTTTATTTTATGATTACAAACACGGCATCTTTAATGACACTGCTACCTTAAAATATTTATGTTTTGGGTTAGTTCGTTTGTAATCAGAATATTGTAGTCTCATTTGGCATTCCTAGTATCTAAGTTATATGAAACAACTTGAAAATATTGATTGGCGTTTCTTAAAGTATCTGTTATTTTGAATAGATAATAATATTACTTAGTAAGGGGTTACGATCAGTCCCTGATTCTACAACGATTTGAAATCCAGTTCATTGAATTTTAGAAGGGTACTTACTACTCTCTCTAGAGATGCATCAAGTCAAGTAACTTAATGTTTTTATAAATTACTTGACGACTTGAATACCAAGCTTTTCAAAAATCCGCTACTTGACTTGACTTGATTTTTCATCGTTACTGCTTAACTTGATATCAAGTAATTTCAAGCTACTTGATATTACTTGATAACTAAATAATCATTCAATTATGTACGAGAACGCGCAAATTATGACTGCAAGATCTATTAGCAATAAGTTGCGCGGTTCCCCGAGCCAACAGTAACGATTGGGTAGTTGCGTAATCTTCAAGTTAGTATAATAATTCGTGTAGATGATAGGGAAGTATAGTGCGGTATATCCCAGTGCGTGTAAATGTGATGCTTTATTAGCAATACTTGTACGTAATGAGCGATTCACTGGAAATGGAATCTGAACCGTTTCAGAGCAGTGGGTCAGAATACGTGATAGAGTAAAGAACATTCGAAAACTCCGAAATGGAATTCGTCCAGGAATCGATACCAAAACAAAATAAGGGCGATAAAAAGAAAAAAATTACAGATTATTTCATAGTTGAGCAAGATCCAAAAAGCAGGAAAAAGACTGACTTGCTACATTCCATCGTTTCACTGATTTAGATTGTTCTCGAAACTACCATGAGATGGCCTTTGGTACGTTCTACTGCGGTGGAATGTATCAACGTCTACTAGATGTGAGCTTCATCTTTCAAAGGTATACTCGTGTTTACACTGCACTGACGAGATCCAAGATAAGGTTGAAACCGGTCTGCAGTTAGCGATATCCTGAGATAGGTGACACTTTGCATCTTTCTTGTTGTTTTGAAACAATCACTGTATTTTAGTGCTATCTCTGTTAGACAAAATACGGCAAATTTTGTCATGTAATTAAGCGCTCGACGTTTGGCGAATAGCTGTTTTGACCTAATTTGTTTAGTCCCTATTATATAAGGCATTTGCAGATGGGTTGGAGTATAAACTCCTTATTTCTGTAGTTTGAATGTTACCCTCTGGTAGTAAAACTTTGCATTATATTGATGATCTCAAGTTTTTACTTCGATTTAGATTGTTCGAAACTACCAAGAGATGGCGTTTGGTATGTTCTACTGCGGTGGAACGCAGCAACGTCTACTAGATGTGAGCTTTATCTGTCGAAGGTATACTCGTTTACACTGCACTGACGAGACCCAAGATAGAAAGGTTGAAACCGGTCTGCAGTTAACGATATCCTGAGATAGGTGACACTTTGCATCTTTCTTGGTGGTTTTGGAACAATCACTGTATTTTTAGTGCTAACTATGTTAGAAAAGAATACGACAAATTTTGTCATGTAATTCAGCGCTCGACGTTTGGCATATAGCCAGGAGAATAGATGTTTTGACCTAATTTGTTTAGTCCTTATTATATAAGGCATTTGCAGATGGGCTGGAGTATAAACTCCTTATTTCTGTAGTTTGAAGGTAATATGTTCAGATTTGGATTCGTTGACATTAATTCGCCATTTTTTTAGCCATGCTTGGATTTTGTTCAACATAATTTGAAGGTTCTTGAATGTTTGAACAGAATTTGTGTGGGAGGCTAATATTGCGGTATAATCTGCAAATGTCACGACTCGACTGTTGTTAATCTAGATATAGGTAGATCAACCGTATAGATTAAATAGAGTGTTGGTCCCAGCACACTTCCTTGGAGCACACCAGATATAATAGGATGTAGACTGGTATATGCACAACCTTGTTTCATCAGAAAATGCCTATTGCTAAGATAAGATCGCAGTATTAGAAAGTGTTGATAGGGGAGATGTGTCCTTATTTAATATCATAGTTCCTCATGCCAGACTTCACAAGTGCCTTTGTGATATCCAAGAAAACAGCAGAATAGTACGTATTCTTTTCAAGATCCATGTTAATTACATTGACCATTCTGTTGACTTGTTTAATGGTGCCGTGCTTGTTCCTAAATCCAAACTGATGATGCATGGGATGATGTTCAATTCTTCAAGTATGAGATTTAGCCTTTTCAGATAGATCCTATCAAATAATTTGAGAACATTGGAAGAAGATTTGTTGGCCTATATAAGGTGACCTTTTCTGATGTTTTTTCCAGATTTATGAATCATGATTACTTGTACTACTTTTCATAGACTAGGAAAATGATGGATCCCAAAGATTGAGATCGAATCCTGCAACTCCACAATAAACAGTTGCTCTCTGGTTATTAAAGGGGCGCTGATGAATTTCTTCTGGATTTACAGGTGCCCAGTACCGCATATTTTCTTTATTGACATATCCTGATAATTAAAAGTGAGCCCTAATTAGAGTCTCCACGCCTTTGCCACCAGAATTGCTAGAAATTGTGCTGAAAAATTTACACGATTAATCAGGTATACATTGCTTAGCTTCTGGACAAACAACATCACCACGAATAGCGTGGATTATGCTGACGAACACAACATCACCTTTTTCTTTTGCAGAACTACTTTGTCGAAATTGGTACAGTCATAGATCTATGGTATTATGGCTAGGAACCGAGCCACCATGCGAATATTCGAAATGTATACCAAACCGTTACTGCGTTTACGTAACTCATTCGCCATAAAAAAACCTGTTCTTTCACGAACGTACGGCGCTGTCTGCCCTACGGCTCTATATTAACTGAAACGGCATTAGCTGAGCTATCTTCTCCCTCACACTGGACATTATTAGTTTATACAGTCGCCGGTAAACAATAATTAAAAATCGTCAAATTCCTATGCCCCATCATGTATAATAAGATCCTCTCTCAAAATAACCAATCCAAGACAACCAATCTCAAGATTATTTTTCGTTCTACAGCTATTTCAACAAAAGTAAATTTTTGGAGTTCGTTTATCATTTCTCTCCCCCTTTTTACCAAGAAAAAAGTGGGAAAATAACCTCGTTATCTCTATTTACTAAACGGCTGTTTTTGTGTGTGTATGTGTCACGAAATTTTTAGGTCGATTTACAAAATGCTTTTCGTTGGAATTTCGGCATCTTGACAAAATCAATATAATCAATCGACCCTTGCGATCAACGTGGTACCTTTTGTTTCTTTGATCCGAAGCTTCTAGAGGTATGCTCCGGAGGTGCTTTCTATATGAGCGAGGGGGCGGTGCAATATTATTGTGATTTGTTTACTCGTGCGTTATAATAAACTTTCCTTATCTCCTTATTTCTGTAGTTTGAATATTAACTTCTGCATAGTAAAACTTTGCATTATACTGATATATGTAATAAGATAATATATGTATTTAGTGAAGTAATGTTTTCCGCGGAGAAAATGCTATTAGTTGATTGAAGTTTTTGCCAAGACTTTTGACTGAATTATAACACTCACAATCTACCTAATTGATTAGCTAATTATAGGTATTGTGATATTGTTATAGAATTAAATAAAAATAAAACTTAAATATATTAAATTAAAATACATATTAAATTAAATTTAAATAGAAACTCAAGGTGAAATGTTCCTAATCTGATTATTTAAATACAATCATAGCATAATTTGGTCCCCTTCTTGGTGAAATAAAATAGTTTCACTCTGCATGGCCGAATTTAATGCATTTAGATATAAATTTGTCAAAACAGATACGAACAAAACTTTCTCTGAATGAGATTTAAACACCATTTAGTTGCCAAAGTTAAAAAGAAAATTTAAAAAATCACCACACCTGTCTACCCATAATTAATCTATTTGATTGAGGCTCTCTGAGACCTCGATATTGATTATAGAGAACCCTTAAAGCTTCTACTAAGTCAGTCTAACAATAATATCACCCAAATATGCTTTTACAAAAGCTATGAATTTTTAAAGGAAAAAGTACAAAACTTTTATGGAAATTATATTTAAAAAAGATCAACTCACTCCCAGAGAGCTTCCTCAAACCAAAATATTACCTACATACAACCCGTATGATCCCCCAAAGATAAGACTGCCCCAATAGTATGTTTACAGATGCTACAATTTTTAAATTTTTATAAAAAAATATAATAAATTTAGGGACACAATTTTAAATAATCACCAAACTCCTTAGTGGGCTGTCTGAAATTTCGATTTTCAGCTGAGACTCTTCTTGGAATTTTTACCAAATCACTTTAATATGACCCCCTAATAATATTTTTACAAATGTTTGAATGTCATTTTCTTAATGACTTACAACAGATTTTTAAGGACAAAAAATTTTAAAAATTGGCACAGCCCCCGTAGGTTCTCTAACCTTGATATCCATAATGAACAATCCTTAGAGCCTTAAGTCTTAGAATAAGTCACCCCAATGATAACACTGTTCTAATATTTATTCAGAGGCATTGAAAAAATCGAAAGCAGAAAACAGAATTTAAAAAATCACCTCAAGCCGAATAGGCCCTTCAAAAGTTCTGTATTCATCACAGATTATGCTAAATCACCCTAAAAATAAGATTGCTCTAATAATTTTTGTGCAGATGCTACGAATCTTTTAATGAAAAAGTACAAGATATTTAGTAGAAAAAAGGTAAAATAAATCATCACACTCCCAGTAAGCCCTATGAAATCACGTTCTTACCACAGACAGATAATCTTTAGAGACTTTACTAAGTCACCCTAAACAACAGATTGCCTTAATAAATTTCTTACAGACACTACCGTTTTTTAAATAAAAATAATAGGTCTTTAGGAAAAAACCTTAGGAAGTCACCGTATCGCTAGTAAGTTTTCTGATACCTTAATATTCTCCCTGGATAATTTCTAGAGTTCCTACTATGTTCCCCTAAAAATAACACCACCCTAATAATTCTTTTACAGATGCCATGATTTTTTTATATAAAGAAGTACAATATTTTTAGAAAAAATAAAATTAAACAATCGTTACACCACTAGTAGGCTCTCTAAAACCTCAACATTCACTACAGACAACCATTAGAGTCAGAGGAATTTTTTAATAAAAAAAGTCCAGAAAAATAGAAAGATTTTCAGGGATAGAGAATTAAAAAATTCACCAGACTTCTTGTCTGAATATTACATAGCTTTCATTCATGTGACTCTGAAAATAATGGGAAGGCAGGCCACTCAAAGACTGTTGCATATTTTCGGATATTATTTTTGAGATAACTCTAGAGACAAAATGGCATGACATAAATAAATGAACAAAATATTAATTTATTAGATTAAGGTTTTTAAAAAAGAAAACCCGCCACGGGTAGGATTCGACATTTATCCCGGATGGGAACCGACGAACGACAAAATGATAAAATGTTTCTAGATTTCCGACTTATATGTTACTGATATTAAGGTTTTGTTTAAATACACTCTTACAATTATAATAAAATGTGTTATCTCATATTGTTGAAACCGATGTTTCAGCAAGGTCGACCCTCTGCGGGGTTGAATTTAATGTTCTTAGATATAAGTTTGCCAGGATAGAAACAAGCTTCATTTCTGATGATATTTAAACAGCTTTCAGTTGCCACTCAAGTAAAAGAAAGTCAGCACATATGTCCACTTATAGTCAGTACTGAGTACCGGGGTTTCTGAAACCTCAATATTCATTATAGATAACCCTTAGAGTCTCTACTAAGTTACTCTAAGGTTAATACCTCTCCTGTATTTTTTTAAAATCGCTACAGATTTTTAAAAGAAAAGCAGCATAAGATCTATAAGGAAACAAAATGGAAAAGTAAAATCAATACGCTGCCAGTAGGTTTTCTCAATCCACAATATTTACCAGTCTGTACAGTAGTCTCTATTAAATTACTAGTAAGTTAAGAAAAACACCTTGTAGGTTTCACAAAAACTAAATGAAAAAGGTATAAGATCAATTTTTGTGAAACCAAGTGTTTTCTTTCATTTACCAGTAAAAAATGTTTCACCAGGTGTCCATCAACCTCTCCATTTCTACAATTCTATTAAGTTATTTTAAAGATAAGACCACATAATTTGTTTTTAGATGCTACAATTTATTTTTTATAAAAAATATAACTTTAGGTAAAAAAAATAATCATCAATCCTCAGTAGGCTATCTGAAATTTCGATTTTCTCCACAGACAACCCTTAGAGTTTCTACTGAAGTAAATGTCAAAAGTAATTTGATTAAATTTTTCCATATTCAAGATTGAATATTGAATAATAATGGTAATATATGTTAATAATGCCTTTGCATTAAAAGGTTAAAATATTTATTAATATATAGAGTAGTATTTTTAAACATACATAGTTTTCGTGGTGTCTTATGTACAGGGTGGTCTTTTTGAATACAAATTATTTTTAATAATAGTCAAATGATTAAATAACTATTTTTTATTATGAGTATTTTATATTATAATGAGGTATATAATAATATGATAAATAAGTATAATATTTATTATATATACTTTTTAATAATAACTGTTAATATAATTTTACGTACAGTTAATATTCACAAAATAAATTTATGAATGAGCTGAAACCCATGGTGGTAAATATTCGATAGAATTTTTTTATTTTCAATTTTTGCTTGACAATACCGATCGATTATTTAAGTATTTTCAAATGACTGGATATAAATTAAAAAAAAAAGATACAGGACATATGCGTACTCTCATTTGTCTATATGACACATGAAACATGTCACATAAATTAGACTAAAACTATCGTACTACTAGATCCAGAGCCGCAGAGATTCGGGAAGGGGTTACAAAAAAAATTAAAACAAACACAGATTGTCTACGATATTGCAAGAGCCGTAGTTGGGAGTACTCGAGAATAATTAAATGATGTAGATGATATACATATATTTACTGATTGTCTTCATAAGAAACATGCTTCAGGACAAATATATTAAAGCGTTTGTACGTACATAATTATTGTTGAAGGTAACTTCTTTAAAATAAAAAAAAAATCCGTTATATTATAACATAATACCATTTTATTTTGTTATCCATTGCATATTACATAATGTTATCTCGATTCTCTTGTGGATAGTACTCACGGAAATAAATATACATATATGTATGTATGACACTATTCGACGAGTGTTTCTTCATCTCTATTATTATGGATTTTTAGGATATTATGTGCTACTAAAGTCAAATGTCGTGGAATATTATTTATATTGCTATTGATGTTATACTACCTACTGTGTATTGTAGGGGTTGTCAATAGGTTCCATAGTGAAGATATATATAGAACTACAATAGATAGATTGGCCTGGCCATATTAATAACTCACATGTACATAAATTATATTTTTATTGTGTTTTTCATATTTATCCATATATTTATAAATAGCCTCGTCGTTAAGTCGATGAATAACATTTTAATGTTATACTGGAAACTATCAAAATTATTCTTATAAAGGTCACAACCCACATCTTACGTTGGTGGCCTTTAAATATAAGCTGTACTTTTTTCATATTCATACCCTGCAGATACTAACTTAATTGACTAAAAGTACATCGATTATTATAGCTATAGTAGTTCTGCCATGTAACTTTTTATTATTTATTGTGTTACACCTATTATAGAAAAAATCTTACCTTGTACGCTGTCCAGCTCGTTCGGAACCTACCTGCAAAGAAACATATATTTTAATTATAATTAACAGTTAATTAATAATTAGATGTATAATTAACAATTATACATACATCTGAATGTAATTACTGCATAGACAATATAATACCACAATTTCAAATTATTGTTTTGATTGTTAGCTTTCTCTTATTAATATATTAGTATTATATCTAACTAAATCGAAGTATTTTTTTTACTTACTATAAATTCAGTCATGGTATTTTATTAACAAAGAATGTCATTGTATTTATTATCCAAGAAATTTTCTTGTACCCAATATATGTATAGATATATGTACTATCCCCAATTTAAAAAAGAATAATCCCTTTCGGCTGCTAAGTTTTTCTTCAAAAACTATTTTATATTTTAATTAAGCTAAAGTGCTTAAATACTTAACTTACCTATTTAACTCCTTCCCTAATTCCAGTCGTCTAGACTAGTTTCCATCACACACAAATCACAAAATATGTCCACAAAGTTGTTTATTCACACCCACTATATATTTACCCGATGCATATATTTGATTTATTTCAATCGCAATTTCAATCAAATTGGACAAACGAAAATCACTTCCGCACTTTAATGTCACCTTCATCAAGTCCCCTTAACGACTACTCAATAAAACGTCCGGCAAATCTTAACGTAACATTTTTTTGCAGATATAAAGTAACATGAGGTGATATTTTCTTCATGCCTTCTATGAAAAAAGGATGACGGGACATCTTGATAAACTATTATCGGTTGCCGAGAGGCTTACACAGTGCGACATATATATATATATATATATATATATATATATATATATATATATATATATATATATGATGGAAGAAAATGGACAAAAACTGATACCTTCGCGGAAAGTAATTAAAATATATATATATAGGAGTATTTATAAAATTTTCTTGTCGTAACTAATTGTAAGCATTTTTAGAAATCGTTAGGTTTTGGGTTCGGGAAATTATAAAATGAGAAGTCAATGATGAAAACTATTGACTTATTGATAATAAAAAGTTAAATTTTTAAGACAAATTTTCTATAATAACTACTCTTTCCACCTGTTGTATAATTGTTAATGTATTATTTATAACAATCGCGTTACAAAACATTTAATAAGAATCCTCTGAGAAAAAACTTATTAGACCCTTCGATGGCTTGGATATTTATACTTACATTTTACGAATATAATAATTATCTATAAAAGAATCAACGAGGATCAAATATCGTATTGTTAGTGAAACGTTGACATGCCTTTTGTAACAGGTTCCAGCAACCCAGTGACTCTTTTCTATTGTTTTTAAAAATTCCCTTGAATATACATTAATATGTTTACAAAATTGAGACGCGCGAACGTTATAATATTCGAGCTGTTACTTTCGAAATTTCCCCAAAAAGATATAAAGTCTTCACAGTCGTAAACTTCATAAATGTAGTAAAAGTAACATACATGTTTTCTCCCATGCCATCTAAGTCTTCACTCTTGTATATCACCGATAGCTTAACAGATTAAACAACCCATTATAAAATAATGGATAAAAGTTGGCTATATGTCTATATTTCTAATTAATTTCTATGCCATCTCATAGGTTCAGAAAAGCAAACCCGCCACGGGTAGGATCCAACATCTGTCCCGGATGGACACCGAACGACAGACAGCTGTTTTAAACTTATTAGTTTTCATCAGTGCTGTAGACAGTACGCTGATTCAGGACAAATGCCGAAACAAATCCGTGGGGTATTCGTCTACATCGATTCGATCTACGATAGTAACTTAATAACTTTTCTCTATTCCCGACTTATATGTTACTGTCATTTAATAGTTGTTTTCCGTCAGAATTCGACGTATCAATAAAACTATTTGTAATATATAGTTTGAATAGATCTATATGCACGTAATAAGGAAGTGTTTATTACAACAGTTAAGGCCAGTTGTGGACAAATTATCTCTGATTTAATGACTAAATGAATATTGTTGAAAGTATTAAAAAATATGTCCAAATGGAAATATTAGGAGAATTGTTTTCAAATTATGTAAACGTAAAAGGGTGCTCTAGAAAAATGACAATAACTGATTTGTTTATTTCAATGCCGGGTAGGTTAGTGTCATATATTACAATTTTTATTATATGTCGATTTTCTATAAAAAAAATATAAACTTTTCATAATTTCTCCTTGTACTAATATTCAATTTTGTACCCAAAAAGACCCATGAAATTCAGTAATTTTCCATAAAGCTGTCCTGAGTAAATCACCTTATATCATTTTCTCCTGTAAATATCTACTTGATGGATTCATCATAAAAATTAATGATTTCTGTATACTCTTTCTATCATCATCATATCAGTTTATAACGTCCTTCGCCGTCTTCTGATTCCTAATCTCCATTCCTCTCTATTTCTCCACATGTCCTCGTCCAGACCTCTCTCCCGAATTTCATTATCAATGCCCTCTCTCCAGCTTTTTCGTGGTCTTCCTCCCCTTCTTCTTCCTTGTGGTTTCCAGTTTAGAATTTTTTTGGGTATTCTGTCATTTAGCATTCGCTGAACATGCCCGTACCATACGAATTGTTTGGTTCTTATATCATCCACAATGTCATGTGTTATTCCCATCATATTTCTTATTCTCTCATTTGTCACCCTTTCTCTCTTTGATTTTCCAACTGACCTCCTCCAAAAGTCCATTTCTGTGGTTCTTATCATTCTTTCTGTTCTTTCTTTTATTGGCCATACTTCACAACTATAGGTTACTATACTTTTAATTATTGAATTATATATTCTTCTTTTATTTTCTTTTGTTATTTGTTTAGCCCATAGAATGCTGTTCAACATTGTAATTGCTCTCCTTCCTTGAGTGTTTCTTTCCAAAATTGCCTCATCAAGTGTCCCGTTGTTTGATATTTTCATGTCTAGATACTTATATTCATTGCAGTGTTTGATGTTTTGCCCGGTTGACAGAAGTAGATCTTGTTGTTGTCCTCCAATACACATGTATTCCGTTTTCTTCACATTAACTTCTAAACCCCATTTTTCATACTTCTCGATAAGTTTGCGTGTCATATATTTCATATCATCGATATCTTGCGCAATAACAACTTGGTCATCCGCAAAGAATAATGTGTATAGTGTTGATGTATCATCTATTGGTATGCCCATATTGTGACATTATCTTTTCCAAGTCATCAATGCGCGTTCTAGATAAATCTTAAATAGTGTAGGAGATAGGCAGCATCCTTGTTTAAGTCCCTTAGTTACTATAAATCCCGTTGTTATATCGTGTCCTATTTTTATTCTAGATCTGATATTATCATACAGAGACTTTACAGCTTTTATTAATTCTACATTTATATTAGTGTTTTGTAAAGTTTCCTAGAGTTTTACCAGAGGAATGCTATCATATGCTTTTTTTAAATCCACATATAGTAGATGTACTTCTTGGTTAAATGCTATCTTCTTCTCCAAGATTTGTGTGACTGTATATAAATGATCGATTGTGGATCTTCCTGCTCTGAAACCGGCCTGCTCTTCTGCCTCCATTTCACAATATTCGTTCTCCATACGGTTTTTTAATATATTCCCATATATTCTGCTGATGGAATTTGTAACAGATATTCCTCGGTAATTGTCACACTCACTTTTATCCCCTTTCTTATGAATTGTGGATATATATATGATACCTTCCACTCTTCTGGTACTTTTGATCTACTCGTACATCTTCGGAAAAGGTCTGTCAGTGAATGGTATAGTTTGTCTGTTCCACATTTTATAAGTTCTCCAGGAATATTTCCTGGTCCTGGGGCTCTGCCATTCTTTAGTGATCTACATACTTCCTTAACTTCTGATATACTTATTCTTATCGAAGATCCTTGAGTAACTATATTGGGATTAACATTTTCTATGTTTTTAAATTTTTTTCTATCTTCTGATAACATTTTTTCAAAATATTGATTCCATGTTTGCGCTGGTATTGGTGAGATGATATCTTTCTTCCGCTCCTGTCTCATTTTCCTGAGTAGTCTCCAGCTTTCCGTACTTTTCCTACCTCCTATATATGTGTTAAGTCTAGAACATGTCGCCTCTCATTTTTCATTCTTTTTTGTACATATCATTTTACGCACTCTTGCTTGAGCTTCTTTATATGTCAGTTTGTCATTCATATTTTTTGAGTTTAAGTATGCATGATATTTTTTTCGTTTTTCCTCTATTTCAACCTCAATTTCGTCATCCCACCAATATGGTTTCCGCTGTTTTCCTCCTTTTTCATAGCGCCCTAATGCCTCTGATGCTGCCGACTGGATACACGTTTTTATATACTCATACTCCTCTTCTATATTGTCAAATTCTGTTCGTTGTAATTTGTTGTCTAATCGTATAATGTTGTATATTCTTTCTATATTGTACTATAATGTTTCTGAATTTTAGTATTATATCGTTTATTTTACCGTAGATTAGGATAAAACAAATTCGTTATGATCAACAATTTTTGAGCTGTATAGTTTCAAATAGTATCAGAATTTTTTAATTATTCCACTTCTAATGTTTAAAATTTGCCTTTCTTGAAGAAATTCTCATCAATGTATAATAAGAGTTATATTTAAAGTACACAAATAAATATTTAAATTACAGAATTCTAGATTAGTTAACTAATTCCTTTCATTTTAACATTCCAGTGTTCTTTCAAAATCTTATATTTGTTGTGTCAAATGTCCTGCGATGGTTGATAATACCTTGATACAAAGTTAGTGCCAAATAAAACTTAGTCAAATAAGGAACTTGTCAATTTATGATACCTAGTTCTTACTTTAGTTAACTTATATTTTATCAGACCTGTAACAGATACAATACAAGGCAGGCATGATAAGTCAAATAAAAAGAAAAATATAAGGCAATTCCTCAATATTAATACTAAGACCACAAATCAAAAACCACACGACAAAACAATTTTCATAATACTTTTTACAATAAATCAAGATCAGAACATTTTGAAATTTCATTGTTCCAGATCGTTAAATAAGTTCATGCACTATGTAAACTTCTTTTAAATTCTAAACCCCAATACCGAGAGTGCTCTCTATTTTCCTGTTATCGAGACTCTCGTTCATAATTAGTTTATGTTTGATCAGTTTTGAGCGTCCTCAAAGCGAGTGTGCTTAAACCCACTTGTTGAAGTTTTGAAGTAATCAACTTAACCGACTCCGAGTCCGAACCAAACCAAATCAAATGCCAAATAGACCTTGATTGAGCACGTTCATACCGCGTTTTAAATATTACATGTCTGCAGCCTGGTATTGAACAACTGCACTTCTCTTTATATGTATACATGAATATTATGTAGGAGTATGTATTTATTGCAAGTATATAAACGAGTTTTGTCGCTTGAGAAAATTTCCTGTTGACTATTCTTATTACTTATTTTGTAACAAATAACATTTTTATATGAAATAGTACATGTACTGTTTGTTATACCGTTTTCGAAATAATATATTAACAAATTTTAGAACTCTTATTAACTTTTGTGTACCAAGCCCCAAGGCAAATTTCGAATCCAATCTAGTAATTATTTAAAGAATATTTATTCTTCACCTAATCAAGAGAATTATTTAGATGTTTATTGTTAATGAATTATGTTTGTGGCATAAATTCTGGATAATAAACTTTGGATATGATGATATAAATATAAATAAGTTTCTACTAAACATACAATAACTTCAATTATACTCATATTAGCAAACGCTGATTATTGCAAACATGATTTAATATTCTCATTTCCTATGCAAAAAAAAAACATTCTATGTTAAATAATTATCATATTTAAAATTATTTAGACTAATATTTAACATATTAAGTTCAAACATTCATTAGAATAACTTACCTATATTACTATACTTTTAAATATTTTTGAGTTTAAATAAAACTAAGTTCACTTAGGCATCACGTAAATAATGCCTAACAGTTTCATGACGTCTTAAATTCAATTATGCATGTCGTTGGAAGGCACAAAATAAAAAGAATATACTTTGAATGTTTTTGTATTGCATACCAGACATATACTATATTTTATTTTTCTTAAATCAACTTCCACTAACAACACGAAATGAATTATTTTAAATTAGTTCTTGCCATAATCATATTGAAAATATGTACATAAATAAGGAAAATCTATAGCAAATAATATATAACTACTATAAGAACAAGTAAAATATACATTACTCCAAACATGCACCTGAATGACTTTAAAAGCAACATGTAGGTCAATTAATTTAGACGATATATAATTCAGATGCTTAATTTAATTTAATTTAAACCCCTGTCCGTCTGGCTCATGTTTCAACTATTTGACAGATATTCAACGTAATGAGTACTTGGATACAGGTGCCTCTTTCACATTAAAATAAATTATCATTTTAATATATAGAAATGTTAAAAATGGCTATTTGTTAACACTAATGGCGTTTCCCTAATACCTATTTCTTCTAAAGATCTCTAAAAGTAGTATATGATGAACTATATCAAAGGCTTTTATCAGACTTTCAAAGGTGCATAGTGATGGTTTATTTGCAGCTAGCGATTTATAAATGTTATCTATTAAAAGCTGTACTGCATCCTGTATATTATTACTTTTCCGCACTCAACTATACCAGAGCGGAAAAGTAATGTAATCGTGTAAAGAAAAATGGAGCGAAATATTTTTTTCTAGCGTCCATTTTTTGTTTTTCGGCCTAAAAATCAAAAAATGAATGGTTTTAAAAAAATGTTGTCTTTGTGTGTGTCGTTTTCATTGTCCTCGGCATTTTAAAACTACTTGTTAACACGATAACTCAAGTAAATCGTATCGGATCGATCGGATTTTGACTGATTCTGATCGGGAACATCTTCCAGACAACATCTATTGATTTTGAGGTGGATAGAACACACTCTACCATATTCGTGGGTCATGAGAAAGCACAATGATGGACTATTTGAAATATCTTTTTTGTTAGAACGATCAGTCAATTAAATCGTGTTGGATTGATTAGGTTTCTGATCGACTGACTGATTCTGATTAGAAACGTCTACCAGACGACATCTATTAATATTGAGGTGGATAGGATACACTCCACCCTATCCATGGGTCATGAGAAAGCACGATGGTGGACTATTTGAGAAAAATTTGCCGATTTTGCATTGAACGAAAAAAATATATATTCGGCCTGTAGCATATACGAATGAATGAGCAAAAAATAATTTAGTTCTGTCACAAACATATTGATACAGCACCGAAGCAATCGCCAATGAAAAATGTAAAACTGTCGCATAAAACACATATTCTGCATTTATGTGTTGGTGTATTTTTTCTAGGCCACTCAATTTCGAGATAGAGATGTTCTGTGCGGAGAACTGTCAAAACCATTTACATTTAAATATAATCTGCTTAAATGATCACTAGAAATTGAAAAAACTCATTAACCTTGAACAAACTATCAATAAACATAGTTAAATGTAAAGTTTATTCATATAACTTAAAAAAGTAACCATTAATATACGATTAAAATAACACTTCTAGCTTAAAAAATGTTTTCTAAACCTAATTTAATTTCTAACCACGTTATAAATTATATTAGATTAATATAGCTTTCTTAGGTATCCCAGATATATATGTCATATGAATCAACTTGAAAATATTCAACCGCGTTTCATCAAATATTTTTCATTTTGCATAGGTAATTATTATCCAATAAGGGGTTATGAGTTATGATCATTCGCTGCTTTTACGAACATTTGTTATCCAGTCATTGAACACTAGAAGGGTGCTTACTAGCATCTCATTTTTACTTAAGCTGTCCCATAATAGTATAGATACACCAGCACTACTAAGTGAGTTATTACTATGTTTAGTATACGCACACTTAGACTAGGCTAAGAAAAGTATGTTTTGTTGCCAGATCGTCAGAGCTAACATTCTGTTAAAATCGCCAGTGTCTGTAATGTACAAAATTTTAATATAAAATCTAGCATTTGTAATTTGGACAAATGTTCTCACAAAGAGAAATATTATTATTTCTTATGTAATATTATACCCACAATATTAGACAATGTTTTAAAGTTTCATTTATTGAATGTATTATGAACTACGTTTTCATAGACATTATAATAAAAATACTTATTAAAAATAATATATCTATAATGTATTTTATATTATGTAAAATATTTATATATCTAAAGTAGCATTGCTTGGCAGAAACTAAAATTTATAATAACTGTTAATTCACGATTTGACTTTTATATTTATTCTGAATTATTCTGTAATAATTTTCAATATAACGTAGGGCCCTTAAACAGATTAGGAAATTAATCAAATTATTTTACTATTAATAAATAATTTGAATGGCGAAAATTGTGATAAATTACCTAATTGGAAATGCACATACATACACAGCTTGTCAAGAATAGGAATAAGTCTCAAAACTGCGATATAGGACCACCCACGAGGTACGCAGTAAATAGCCCGGTCTTTATTCAGTCGCATTGAGACCTTCTCAGAGTGAATATCGAGTGTTCAGTCAGTGAAAGATACATAAATCCATAAAATCTTATCTCTGTTTCTATATAATCCCATTCCTTGAATGTCGTTCTAAATAAATATAGAAATCCTAACTTAATATTTCGACATAAATAATAAACAATAGCATCTTTTTTTTTTTTTGTGTAAATTGCAAAAGCATAATATTATTCAGTGCTGCTCAGTCGAGATGAAATAGTTTAGAATGTAACAGTACACAGAGTTCGATCTTACCGCGGCTAAGTGCATCGTTTTCCATCCTAATGCTACCTCACTCCTTTTTCTATAGCTACGAGAATTTCGCACTTTTTATTATTCTTGATAAGCTGAACGAGTATGTCGCTTGCTCAGTGCAATACTGAGGCATTTGCCAATAATTCAAAATTATGGATAATATCGCTATGACCAGCAAAATCCCATATATGTTCAGTGAGCCAGTGGGATATGTGTTAAACCAATTATAGCAGGCTGAAAATAATTTAACTCAGTATTGTATAAACGAAAGGAAGCGTTCACATTGAGTGCAACACTGGAGCAAAGCAGATGACCCAGTATTGAACTGTGACCAGAAAGTGTGCGTCGGCAAGCTTTATCGATGAAACTCTGAGATAATTGTTCATATTAGCTGAAAAAAGAGAAGATCAGAGATAATAATTATGCATTCTTTTTTGAAGTAAATGGAAAATACATCCGAGTTTGTAAATGTTTTTTCAAAAGAACATTAGACGTGTGCAACAATACCATATCCACAATTAGAAAGAAGACCAACTCAGAAGGATTTCTAGAGAGTGAAAAAAGAGGAAAGCATAATAATCAAAAGAAAGGAAGTGAAGCTACAAAAGGGAATATAAAAGACCACATTAAACTCTTACTAAGAATTGAATCACATCACACACAAACACAAACAAAAAAAGAATATCTGGATGGTTCACTGAAAATCTCTACAATGTACAGATTATATACTGAGTATTGTAAAACAAACAATTGGACAGCACTGAAAAAATGTACCAATGAAACAATATTTAACGAGGAATTTAATATAGGATTTTTTGTTCCTACAAAAGATCAATGCGCAATATGTGTTCAGTACCAAAATGGGAATGACATTGAAAAGAAAACAATATGCAAGAAAAATACGATGCACATTTACAAGCAAAACAAATGTCACTAATTGAAAAAATAAAGACAAAGAATTATCCACGAAAGAAAATTCAAGCCTACTTGTGTATTGTTATGATTACAAGCCATAATTCCATTGCCATGCGGAGATATATCGACTTTTTCTTATAAAAGTAAACTTAACTGCATAAACTTTACAGTATACAACATTACCGATAAATCAGGGTATTGCTATTTGTGGCATGAGGATCTAGATAAGCGCGGGGCCAATGAAATTGCAACGTGTATTTATAAATTTTTCAAAAATGATTGTCGCGGTAAATATATAATATTTTTTTCCGATAATTGCGTTGGGTAACATGAAAATAAGTTTGTCCTTTGCATGTATCTGTACTGTTTAAAAATGTTAGATATAAACTCTATCACCTATAAGTATTTAATTAGTGGTCATACCCAAAACGAGGGAGATCAAATGCACTCGTGTATTGAAAAACAAAAAGCAAGAGCGCTAAGAAGTGGTCCCATCTTTATTCCCTCTCAGATGGCAATGAATACAAAATTGGCAAAAAAAAACGGGCTCTCCATACAAAGTATACCAAATGACAACAGATGAATTTTATGACTGGATGAAGGTCTGTGATGAAATGAGGGTTAACTTCAGTTTACAAGAACAAGATGACAATTGGAATGACGTTAAGGTTTTTCGGATGGAGAAAGATGTGGAAAAAAGTGATTTTTATAAAACAAGCTACACAGAAACAGAGTATAAGGTTATATATATTAGAAAGAATCCCAGAAGAAAATTAAATATAAACCTCTATTTGCTTTTAGCTTATAAAACTGCGCCGAAAATATCGAAATTAAAACATCAACAACTATTTACTCTTTGTAATGGAAACTACATTAAGAAGGAATATCAAGACTTTTTCTTTTGCACTTAATGTTTTTAATGTTCTTTGCTACAGAAATTTTGAATAAATGTTTATAAGAAGTAGGCATTTTTGAAGTGATAACTTCTTATGGGAGGGTAAACCGCTTCGTTATGTAACGCGTTACAGCGCCAGTCTGTCTGGCTTCCCTTTCTCTCACGCATACGGCAGCGGTAGGCAGGCTCCTCCTCTCTCACTCTAACCCACAGCGCTAGCCGTATTTCGGACAGACGCTTCCCCCTCTCTCGCACGATCTCGAGCTCTATCTCCTCCTCTCTGCGTGCTTTCGCTGTCTACATCTACGTGCATGTGCGTGTGCGTCGCTGCTGCTGCGGGGCCGCCTCTATGATTTAGTAATTAGTAAATTTAGTAATTTTACAGCATATCATAGTAAAAAAATAATTATACACGTTCTGGTAAACATAATTAAAAAAAAATTATTATAAAATTCCGTTAATGTTAACCGGAGATTTTAATGTTATTTTTGCTGCTGATCGAGCTAAAAATTTAGTACTGTTCCTACAATCAAAATTACAATTAAAAATGATTAATAAGCCAGAAGAAGCTACAATAAGTCATGGAACTGTACTTGATGCAGTCTTTGCAAAATTTTTAGATGACATACAATGTAAAAATTTCGTTGCCTATTATAGCTACCATAAGCCAATTGTTACTTTTATAGGATTAAATAATGATACTAATAATGTACATACACAAAATTCTAATGTACATATTCAAGAATTGTAACTAAGAATAAAATATATTTTATAATCAATAAAAGATTTAATTAATAAATAACCTTTCCTTACATTAGCATATTAATATACATAAAATTTAAGTAATAACTTAAGCTTTTTTCAAGTTAAACAATTTCAATATCAAATAGTTCAACTTAGATTAGTTTAAGTTATCACTTCTGTCGGGCGTCCCGTGACGCACACGTTTTTTTTTTATTTAACTCAAGGCACTATCTTAAAATACTTTTCATTGCGTTGGTGCAATACTGAGACATCTGCAAGAATTAAAAGAAAAAATACTTAATATATTTTTCTTGTGACTACACATGTCAATGTTAAGTTAAATTTATAAAAACAAAAATGTACAAGAAAAATTATGAAATTTCAGTTAGTTTAAAATTTACAACAAAAACAAAAAGTTCTAAAACTTTTTTGAAGCGCAATTTCTCGAAACTATACCTTATGCATTTGTCTCAGTGTTGTACTGGATAAGCGATGTATCCCTAGTGTTTAATTTATTCGTTACCGGCACCTTCGCCATAACCTAGTAGAGTGAATATTATTTCCATTTTAAAATTGAAAATTATTTCATTTGATAAAACACTTTTCCCACTTATTGATACGCAACTGTACAGCTTGCGGGATCAGAGTTTAACGTTCCTCTTCAATCATTATCTCCCTACTGGAATGAAAATATCTCGCCCTTCATCTCATTTAAAAGGAGGATCGGCGTTTCAGGAAACTAAATATATTCTAAGCTGAAATCAATGCTCGTCTACCGCTGCGCTGCAAGAGGTATAATATATCAAGAGTCTACAAAGGTTGGAATTTCAACAACTTATATCTTCCTTTCTTTCAGATCTATATTCTCTATTTCCGTATTCCCGAGGGATCCTCCTTTTTACATTAGATAGATATTTTAAATAAAGTGCTTTCTGTCGACCGTACATATTCTATGATATTTAAATATTCACCGAATTATAATATTATTTCAATTAAGCACAGTTGCCTGCCACTTGAAAGAAACCATGAAATTTAGAATGTATAGAAATAAAATGAAATTGTTGAAGGCTATCGACCATGGCTGCAATTATTTGCAAAATTATTTTGTGTATATTGTCCGAAAACTGGTATCAAATTTCACAAAAACTTTCCATGAAACAGAATACATATAAAAGCACATCAGATTGACCTGAAATGTACTCTCCAAGGCCCTAATAGAATTTTGTCACTCCCTGATATGAATTTTAGTTCCAGTAGTGAAGTCAACATGAGATCTGGTATAAATCAAGTAAAATTTATCGTTTTTATGACTGTTTAAAAAATTTTGATCAACATACGTTTCAATGTAAACCAGTGGCGGTGCATGATCCTAAGATTGGGGGTGCACCATACATAAAAATAATGATAATCATAAGAATAATAAGAATATCCCTAATATGAGATAAATATTTATATGTTATATTTAATATGAGATAAATATTTATCTCATATTAAGGGTATTCTTATTAACTTTATTAATTTGAAAACTTACCTAATTTTCTTTGTAAATGAGCTCAATTCTGCGATTTTTACACTGTGCAAATTTTTCAATTACTTTGTTGTTAAAATTTTCGATATTTGTAATAAAGTCTTTTTCAATGGAGAGAATAGCCAAAGCCGACAGTCTTTCCTGGCACATGGTGTTGCGCAAAAATGTCTTTATTCGTCTTAAAGTCGAGAAACACCTTTCGGCTTCTGCTGACGAAACAGGTACTGTAATGATGATTTTCAATAATTTAGCACTTTCTTCAAAAGTTGACTCTAGCTTATTGGAATTAATAAATGTATTTAGTGATAGAGCTCAGCTTAAATTTCTAAACTCAATTTTTTGATAAATTAAGGCCAACTCGGTACGTAATTTATTTATGTCCAAAAACGGGTAAGATTCGACTGTTTGTTTTAAGTAATTTTCGGGAAATTTTTTAACATATTCCGAAAATTTTTCCGGGAGAAGTAAATTGGATGCTACCAAGTGTCCAGTAAAATTAAATCTCTTCTTAGCTTGACATATTATAATGTCACACACTTCCTTTAGTTCTCTTTTTTTGTCTTCCGTAGAAGTGTCTACTCGTCTCCTTTTTATTGGTTGTATTTTATTTGGTTCATCTTCAGTGCTTGTGGCGGTTTTCGTGCTATTTCGTATTGCAGAAATTTCTCTAATAAAACCATCTATAGATGTTTTTACATAAACTGGATCAGTTTTTCTTTTTTGTAACTGATTATACAGAATGTTGACATGTGGCATAATTTTGTGAAAATTACCTAACCAAAATAGAAAATCGTTATCTCTTAAAGTTCTTTTCAATCCATTTTCTGAATTCAACGATACCAAATAAGCGACATTTCAAAAGTCAACATTTTTTGTAATATAATTTTTAATTTTCCATTTAAGTATGCCATGATGGTTCCAATTTATTCTAAATGACCCGTGTAATGCTATAAAAATAAGATCCCGTCAAAAATAATAAATCATGTGATTTATGAACAAATAAAGTTCATCAAAATAGTTTTTGGGGCAAAACTCAATTTTTTCAAATAGAACCATATTGGTACCGTGGTACCATTTATTAGTGCTGTTAATAGGGAATTTGTTCATATGTCGTATTAAAATGTGCAATAAATACAAACAGAATTACAGCTAAAAGAAAATAAGAAAATACAATTTTATTCTAATTACCTTGTTACACATAAGGTGGCTGTGGAATACAAAAAATTAACACAAAACATTACAACAGTTGTTCAAAGTGCTGTTCATTAACGTCTATGCACTTCTGAATTCGTATAGCTGTTTCTCGGAGAACGGTCACCAATTGCTGGGCCGTTATGCTATTAATTGCGCATTTTACTCGTAGCTCCAGGTCTTCGCGGGTTGTAACGGCGGTTGCATACAAAATATTTTTTAAATGACCCCAAACAAGAAAATAATGGGGCGTTAAATCAGTTGACCTTGGAGGCCACCTCACAGGACCATTCGTCGATTTTCTTTTAGCTGTAATTTTGTTTGCATTTATTGCATATTCTAATACGACATATGAATAAATTCCTCACTAATAGTACTGATAAATGGTACCACGGTACCAATATAGTTCCATTTGAAAAAATTTTAGTTTTGCCCTAAAAACAATGTTGATGAACTTTATTTGTTCATAAATCACGTGATTTAGTATTTTTGGCGGGATTTCGATTTTTGTAGAATTACACGGGTCATTTAGAATAAATCGGAACCGTCATGGTATACTTAAATGGAAAACTAAAAGTTAGATTATAAAAAATGTTGACTTTTAAAATGTCACTTGCTTGGTATCGTTGGATTCAGAAAATTATGCAGAACTCAAAAATGCAATAATATATAGGGTGTTTTATTTTAGAATCGAAAGTTAGTGTCACTTCCGGCGAAACCGGAAGTGAAAAAAAAATCAGTTGTATGTCAATAAGTGCCGCTTATTATATTTATAGGATATCCCAAATTTCAATCAATTATCTTCAAAACTAAAGGAGAAAAGGGGGGTATACCTTGATCCTCTTACATCCGGTATTTGTTTCATACGTCTTACCATTATTCATACGTACAAGTGAGCACCTCATATAAAGTTGAAACAAAATTACAGTTACTATTTCCAATTAACATATATATGCAAGCTGCAAGAAAATCATGGGGAGTGCATTCGATTCTTTGAATAATGTAAATATTAATATACACATAAGTCGGTTTTATGGATTTTATTTTTTAGACGTGGGATATACCAACATTTGAAAGTTCTTTCCCAATATGCATACGGAATGACCTGTTTAGTAATTATTTTATAGCTGATCTGTTAGTAAAATAGCTGCAAATTTTAGAAATGTTGGTACTGTGAAAGACAGTTATACCGAAGATCATACTTATCTTCCAGAAGATGCCAAGACGAGTATCTTAGTAATTGTGCAGGAAAATCTTCATCGACCAACCCGGAAAATCGCATGTAAGCTTGCAACATGTCAGTTTCGAATTCATGAAAAAGATTAAGTGGCATCCACACCAAGTACAATTATTTGATGAGGTTCGAGAAGATAACTTCGATTAACTGAATGGTATTATAGAGTTGACACAACAGCACATAGCTCCTTTACTTGTGGCGCTGTGTCCAAAGACCGAAAATTTCTAAATACCGGAATAATCGATGTGGTACCAACATAACTGTCATCACATTGTTCACGAATTGTTCGTGATTACCTCCATCTTATGTCCGTGGATTACGTGGATTGATAGAAGAGAGAGTACTGAATGGCCAACTGTATCTCTGGATCTAACTCCACTGGACTGTTTTTAGCGGAGATACCTTAAATCCAAGATATATCTTAATACACCAAATACCATTAATGAATTGAAAGGTATATTTCGAAACGAGGTAAGTAATTAACGCTAAAATACTAAATAATGTTTTACAAGGATTTAAATTTTTATTTCACATTGTCAAGAAGCGAACATTATTCAAGCATTTTTGTCTTAGTTTCTTGGCGATGATTTTATCGAATTTGTTTCAACTTTTACGTGTACGTATATCGAAATTTTATAAAACAAATTGTTGTTTATAACTCGAAAAAAGGCGTTAATCTGTTATTTTTTCTGTAAAATATTGCTTAATAAAAGAGACCTCTTTTATTTCATGTTTTGTAACTACCAAATTTTTTTCAAAAATGTTTTCAACATTTTTTTTCCGTTCTATACAAATTTACTATAGTCTTGTAAAGATACAAAATTTCCTAAATTCATAGAATACTGACAAGCTTACTTCATTAATCTATACAACTTACGATAAAATTACCCAATGGAATGCCCTGAATAAGAGGAGTTTTAAAGTGCAACGCATTTGACGTTGTATATAATGATCAACGCGTCAAGAACATATCAAAAGAGATGCTTGAGCATAAATTGCCTTTCAAATCGAAGCAGGGTTGGATTTTAGGTTATTCACTTCCTCGATTTAATAATACTTTACCAATACTGGAAGCATGTAATTTTAGTCTTTATGTAAATTATATTTTTTGACTTTTGATCTTGGTATTGATTTTATTAATTTATCTTCCCAAGACATTTTTATAGTCACCTATTTATACTTTGGGTTAGTTCAATTTATTTAGTACAGAGGCATTTATTTTAGTTTTGAAAAATTATTATACATATATATATATATATATATATATATATATATATATATATATATATATATATATATATATATATATATATATATATATATATATATATATATATATAATTCAAATATATTTATATTATATATTAAACATAAACAGAGTGGACCAAAAGTATAGAAACTAAAATATATCAATAATGGTTTACAGAATAAAAAAAAAATTTGGAAAAACTTAATGTAGATAATAGGCGGGCTAACAACTGATGTCTACGATGTTGTCAAGATTCCAGACTTTACACAAGTTTAAGCAACTTTAGAATTTAATTTATGTTATTTGATATTCATTGAAAACTTTCGTCATTTATTTAATGAAGACTAGTTTAATTTCACGCTAAAGGCTTAAAAATACTGATATAAACCGGCGCTATCGGTAATTACTGGAGAATTTCTAAAAAATTTAATAAAAAACTTATTTAAAATGAATTTTAATAACACATAATACAAGTACATATTACGGAAAGAGTACTGCACACCACAAGTTCTTATAGCATTTATCTTAAACCACAACTTAAATATACTGGGGTAAAGTTAGGGATAGAAAGCTATTTCATTAAATATCCAATTGAAAAAAAATCAAGAGGGGCCAATCTCTTTTATCTTTCGATAAAATCACTCGGTCGTCACCATTATTTTGTAAATTGTATTTACAAACTAATGGTGGCTCTAGCTACGAAAAGTTTTTAAAGTACTATAAATGTTTAGTATCTTCTACCCGTTATCATCTCGTAAAATATTATTATAAGAGCCTGTTAGATGAAACCATATTTAACTATTAAAGAAACAACAAATCCATTATTAATCCGGTAAATTAAACTCTTATTAAATAATCTATAATATCTTATTTCTTTAGCATTGTAAGAATAAATAATTATTGCACAGCGGTAATTTTCTTCGAAAATGCATTATGAGAAATTTCAACTGAAAAATATTAATATATATAGCTAACTCTTTAACATAATCAAATATATTGCTTAAATCATAAAAGATTATTAGAATATATGCACTTGTTCCTCCCAATATATATATATATATATATATATATATATATATATATATATATATATATATATATATATATATATATATATATATATATATATATATATATAATATATATATATATATATATATATATATATATATATATATATATATATATATATATATATATATATATATATACGATAATAATATGAATGAATAAATGGCTGTATTATCAATTTCTTGTTGAAGAAACTAAATTATTTTTAGCAGTAAATTATTTACGACCTCTTAGAGGTTTAACATAATATCCATAAATCATTCTGGTTAGCATTACATGGAAACATATTGTATATTTCACTTCAAACCGGATAAAAGTCAAAAGCAAATCAAGCTCTCTTGTATGAAGTGTAAGTTCACAAAAAAAAACGTGATTTGAAACAACAAACGGTGTCGCGAATAGGATTGAAGTCCGAATTTCACATGAGGATTAGCATCGACGCCAACGTTATTAGCCAGACTAAAGCTTATCTGTGGTAAACATATCAATATGTGATATGGTATGAAAATTTACCCAATTTCCAATTCATTTTTGCTGAAAATTGAAAATTCCATATAGTCTCCGAGATTAGGCCCGAATGCTTTTTACCGGATTAGTTTAATTACCAAAGGATATACATGAGTTATACGCTAATATTACAATTTTAATCCAACATGTTTCAGTATTGTGCAATACTCTGATTTATTAATTTTTTTTAATAAAAATGGTTACAGTGGCGTGGTGATAGCTAAAAAACAAAGTAAGAGTTCAGTGTTAAGAGTTACATGTCTATGAACTTACATTTAAATATGTAATAGGTTGATTCATAATTATCAGGTGTTTATATTGGCGTATTTTTTCTTTGTGAAAATTGGCACTTAGTTGGCATTGGTATTGGCAATTATTTTCTGTATAGTTGATAACAATGCATGTCGAAAACTATACCCATATTCATCAAACTATGCTTTACCTCTTGCAAAGGTGGATGGAAAGCAGCACAGTCATTTCGCGATATCAAAGAATGTTTTGGAGAAGGTACGATCAGCGAAAGTTGATATCGGGTATGGTTTTCCCGCTTCAAATCAGGTGACACCAACTTGGAGGAAAGCCAGGAAGACGTCGACGATCACATCTCGACAATTAGGTACTTCTGCAATTGTGAAAGACGAGGAAAGCATGACAACTTGAATGCTGGCCATAGACTTCAATGTCGGCCAATCCATCATTGCTTGTCACCTAAAAAAGCTCGGAAAGGTATGAGAATAAAACTGCCAGGCAAACAGAGTCTACAACGATTTGGGTGAGTTGGTGGACGACGTCAAAATGTAGATTAGCTCTAAGAACCACGACTTCTTTGCCCGGGGAATGAACCATCTGCCAAGTAAATGGGAAGCAGTTATGGAAGTTGAGGGTGAATATGCTCCAGAATATCATTTAAACATGTTTCTGTTGAATGTTTATATTTATCTTTTCATAATAAATGTTGTTTAAATACCCCTGATAATTATAAATCAACCTATGGTAAAGTTGAATTAATCAGGAAATAAAACTGTATTTTAGTAGTAAATATATAACTTTTTCCTCTTAATCATAGAGTGGATCTTTCCGTAAAAATTTAACATCTGTTACGTGCTTGTCCTAAAATTACGAATTTGGATGATGCTCAGCTTCTACTCAATATTTAAAAGTAGCCTTTATTTACGCTCCTATCTAACGCTTTCTCTATGTAACCTTTCCTTAGTTTATTGCATACTAGGCAAGTACCCTTATCTGTATTTTTTTCCTGGATATTTTATGGAGGTTTAGGAAACACTCAGAATATGATTAAATGGTCATTATCTAAATGAGAATACTACAATATTATATTCATAGTATGCAAAACTATTGGATACTACAAATAAACAGAAGTTGTTAAATATTTACCTAAAATATATATTCTAAAAGAGGCCACTGAGGCCACGTGAATTTCTGATTATGAATCCTAAAGACCGAAACATAAATAGGATGATAGACTCTATGTATTACAAATAAGTTTATGATTAAATATGGTTCTGAAATCTATTACCAACTTTGAATAAGTTAGGATGGTCCAGCTTAACTTATAATTAATTTCTTAAATTATCTCGTGTTTTTCTTGTAGATCACACAAAATTACGTTTTGCAATATTTAGAAGTAATTGGTTTAATAAATACCAGTTTGAGTTAATTTAAAATTTCATCTAATATTTTCACATATCATCAACAAAGGTCTAATGTCTCTCTGTTGACGATGTCGACTCTCTCTGACGAATCTTAATGTATCTCATGTGTTGATGAATAATCACCAAGGACATGATCACCAATGTCCCTGGTAATATAATGTAAAAATTCAGACTGAAAATCATGAGACTGAATAAATTGTTTTCATTGTTGCAAACAACTTATTTGCAAAAAAATGTTTATGCAATTATGTGAAATGCCAAGTTGTTCTAGTATATAATAGGACATATAGTGTTGTTGCATCAACTCGAAAGCTGCTTTTAAGAAGTCAATGTAAATGAAGTCAAGTATGTAGCCATGATCAAAAGGTCAGATATATACATACTATACTGTATACAGATCACTTTTAAAAGGGGGCCCTAACATAAAGCCGTGTTGCAATATAGGACTTTAGTACTAAGTATGAGCCTATATTATATTATATAAAACAATTTTGAACAATTTAATAAATTTGTTTAATACAGCTCTAGAGTGATAATGTTCTATTTTAGAAACACTACATTTTTTATAAAGGGAACACTTACATACTGTGTTTTCTGATCTTATAGTAAATTTAGATATCCAGAGCCTATATTCACGCGGTGAAAAAACTATATTGCGGATGTACGAGTGCAGTGAAAGTTAATAGTGAAGTCTCCGAAGACTTTGAGGTATCTAAAGGCCTGAGACAAGGATGTACACTGGCTCCGCTATTATTCAAGATTTATTTGGAAGAAGCACTAAGGCATTGGAAGCGAAAATGTGGCAGTATGAGTATACCCATCGGTGACGAAGTGCTATACACTTTATTGTTCGCTGACGATCAAGTAGTGATGGCTACAGATGGAGAAGATGTAGGCTATATGTTGCGCAAACTAAAAGAGGAGTATGAGAAGTGGGGCCTCATCATAAATACTGAAAAAACAGAATATATGATAGCAGGCAAAGCAAATGATCAAAGCGAACTAAATCTAGATAACTGCATGATAAGACGTTGTTCCTCATTTAAATTCTCCTCAAACGGAAGAAGCAGCGAGGATATTTCAAATAAAATAGGACAGGGAAGAAGAGCAATCCGGCAACTAAACTCACTGTTGTGGAGTAAGAATATTAACAAGAAAACTAAAACCACCTTGTATAAAACTACTGTACAGAGTATTTCTACATATTGCTTCGAAATATGGGAATTGAACAAGAGACCGCCAGAAATTACTATCCCTCGAAATGGACTTCTGGAGAAGAAGTGCAAGGATATCAAAATTAGATCACGTTAAGAATGAGAGAATACGGGAAATCATGAATGTGAAAGAAAATATATTGGACACAATTGGAACAAAACGACTAATATGGTATGGACACTTTCAACGCATGGAAAACAATAGATGGCCCAAAAAAGTATGGAGCTGGATACCACCAGAACGCAGAAAAAGGGGGAGACCACCTAGAAATTGGAAAGAGGATGTATGTAGAAGAAGCTATGGAGGTCAAAGGACTTCAGGAAGGAGATTGGAAAAATAGGGACTACTGGAAGATAAGATGCGAGAAGCGGCTAAGGCCGTAGAACCTCGCTATATATATATATATATATATATATATATATATATATATATATATATATATATATATATATATATATATATATATATAGTAAATTTAGATTTAATACGTTTAATAGGAATAACCAATTAAACTTCTTCAGATATAAAAGGTATTATTGCTCAGTAATACGTATCGTAAAGGATGATACAAAATAACTGGCAAATAAATAGACGCTTTTGCCAGTTATGAGTTCCAGCATCGAGACTGTTTCACCATTCTAAGACATTACGTTGGATATTGAGCTATTCTGTCTTTTCGAATTAACCTGTTACCAAAAGCATTTTGAAATATTATTTAAATAATTCTCAATCTTCTTTTGGTAATTTTTACAAGAGATATGATTTATTATGTTGCTTTGAAGGGACGCCTCGTAAACGTATAAATCTTTAGACTTTGCACCCTGAGTATAGGTACCTCTGTTTTTAGTATTTCGAATGATTAAAGATTAAACCAAGTAGAGTCGTATTTGTTTGAGTGAACTGTTTTCTAGATACGATAATATAGGGTATATCAATAAAGACGCTCGAAATTTGTTAGGTTATACCGGCCACATGTTTGAACCAAAATCTGTCAAATTTATTGTGTGTTATTTATCAGTGTATGGCAAATCATCATGAATAATTGTGATGTTTAACAATGTGTGAAAAATATCAAATTTTATTTTCAAAATCAGTGCTCCGTTCGATAAAAACGTCACCAAAATGCAAAATCTGCTGAAGATATCGCTGCCGTGCGTTAGAGCACACGGGAAAACCCGAGGCAGTCAACTTCTCGTCGTTCATAAGAATTTAGCCTTTTTGCGGCTTCAACTTGGTGAATTTTGTATCGGAACTTGGATTTGCATCCGCATAAAATCCAACTGATCCAGGAACTTAAGGTAAGCGACCATAGACAACGCCGTGTGTTCGCTGATTGGGCTCTGGAGTAGTTGTAAGTTGACCCAAATTTCGCCAAAAAAATCAACTTTAACGACGAGGCCCATTTTTGAATGAATAAGCAATTATATGTGAATAAGCTAAATTGTCGGATTTAGGACGATACCAATCCACACGAAATACACCAGCACCAAATGCATCCTGAGAAAGTCACTGTTTGATGCGGATTTTGGTCTGGCGGAATTATCAATCCGTACTTCTTCCAAAACGAAACTGATTTTCCGTCAACGATGAGCGCTACAGATCAATGATAAGCAACTTCTTGTAACCTAAACTGGATGATATGAATACTGACATATGGTTCTAACAGGATGGCGCTACGTGGCACATAGTGCATGCCACAATGGATATTCTGCACGAGCGATTTGAGGGCATGATTATCTCGTGCGGCGCGCGGCGGTGACGTGAACTGGCCACCCAGGTCGTGCGATTTAACGCCTTTAGACTTCTACCTTTAGGGCTATCTTAAATCGCAAGTCTATACGAATAAACTACAAAAAATTGTTTCCCTCAAAATTAACCTGACGAACGTAATTCAGCAAATTCAGCCAGATTTATGTGACAAAGTGGACAGTCATCGAAAAGTGGACCTAACGAATACGTGCTACGAAGCAAAGCCACGGCGGGCATTTGAACGACGTTATAGGTATTTCATACTTAATTCCATAAAATATTCTTTCAAACAAGAAAAAAATGAGTGGATATCTCACACAAAACTTGTTTTATTTATGTCTAAAAATCAAGCGTCCTTATTGAAAGACCCTTTATCTTTTATAGTATTGTATAATTCATCCACGGTACTTTTGAAGTAATTTTCAAGTATTTTGTTCCACTTATTGTAAGTTGTAATATTAAATTTAAAATACATTTTGTATTGATTTTAAACTGACACTGACCATGAACTTTAAAATATAAGTACGGATATTTTCTTTAGATTTACATAGTACTTTTTAGTCTAAATTCATAAATCATACTTAAATTTTCTCCATATTTTACCAATTGAATTTCATAGTAAAGAAAGTATACCATGTCTTCAGTTGTTAACTATTGTCAAAATCAATAATTAGTAAGCTATAACATGAGAAAAAATTGAAATGTAGTATATCAACGACTAGTATAAATATAGGGGAAATATTCAGTATTTATTGGTTCAACTAAATACAGATTATACAATAACGACAACAGCGAGAAAACATAGCTCAACAGAAAATTAGCATCAGGAATGTTTATCAAATAAATAGATAATTAAATTATTTCAATTATTTCCCAATATACTACAGCACGAATAAATAAATACAAATGATCAATATAGTTTTAATTAAATGGGATAACTGAAACTTTAACGATAATAAAAAATATCATGCACTCAACGATTTGATATTTTATTTAAAAATAATTACAACTAAAATTAATATTTCAGCGGAATTTAATTGAAATGTATAAGCTACTCAAAATGTATTTGTATTCTTTTTTGCTACTATCATCACTTGATAATTAATTTTATGAATATACGTACATCGTGGGGGCAAAATTATAATTAAATTGTTATGAAATTTTATAATGTGACAGAATGCAATAGAACAGAGAAACAAAAGGTACCCTGAGCACTGAATTTAGGATGTTATAAATATATTTTTATTTACATATACAGCAATCTACTTTGTCTTGAAATCCTTATGTTAGGGAGAGAATGAATATACTTAGAGACACGTCCAAACAGACTCGTTATCAGGGAGGACCTACATATGTATTTCTCGGATGATGATAACAAATATAGATATATATGAGTATAATCTTCTGATTTATACAAATATTGTTGTAGAAATAAAAATGTTATTAATATCACACAATTATATAATACATATATATTACTTATATCAATTAAATTTGCATAAATTCATTTTATACATGTCTTCTTAGACAACTTCTATTTTTAAAATATACTTCTTATTGCGCAAAAGCATGTCTTAACACTATCTGAACCATACCTGTTCTGTTCAATAGTTCAATATAATTTTTCATAAACCTCTATGTATTTATTGTTATATTTTATCTGATATTGTATTTAACAGTATCTTATGATATGTTAGTACTTTTAATATGATTATATTAATACCAACTTACAAGAATCCAAGTGATCGATCGTTAAGTAATATAGTAGACACAGTTCCAACCTTCCACAGTTTCAACGCCAAGTAGCGGCAAGAATTGGTCGGGGTTCTTTCACATTGTCACTTGACTTTTGGTTCGAATCCGAATTGATATTGATATTAAATACTCAAAATATGCACATCTCTCTTGCTTACAGTACAATCCTGCTATAAAACTCTTCTCTCACCCATTTAAATGTTTCTATGAAAATTAACCTAAATTCTTCAGTAATTCTCTGCTTAAAACCTCAATGTTAGTTGGCTGTGTAGATTAAACTTTAAGTGACTATAGGAAAATCTAAGGGTTAGACACTTAGCAGGTTACTCTAATACACCAATTGGGAAACTTTTCCTTGAGATAAGCCCTTACTCAGTCCTAATAGTGTAGAAGATCATCATTCTGCTCAAAAATTATTTTCATATTTCGAAATTCATCAGGATTTTGCTCTAGAATCTTGTTCTAAATTGGCGACTCAATAGGCTTTTGTAACATGTTCAAATACACATCTCTAGTTAAATAAGTAAAAATACAGGTTCAGCTACATGACTGCTTACGATCACTGTTCACATGTTGAATATTTTAAGGAATTCAGTATAGCTCTCATGAAAAATATGAAGATGATCACTCTTATATGTAAGACTAATTTTTGTATAATTCAATGAACATTGGAATTCAGAATAACATAACATTATTCGGCTTCTAACTAGTACAACTGTATATCAAGGACTGACTGCGCTCCCCGCAATAACTCCGATTTAGCGCTCGGAATCGTTGTAGACTAAACATCCGCACGTTTAGATGCCAATAGATTTGACTCACCAAAATATTGCTTACAGTTCGGCCATCCTGTATCAGTTGGAGTCCTCGCCTAGCTGCATCACTGGGGTCAATCAGCCCTTAGCCCCTACGGCTCACAAATTCCCCGGCCCAGTTGGCCTGCCTGCTCCCGGTCGGCACAAAAATTCCGCGGCCCTATCAACCTTACCACTGCCCAGTCGGTACACAAATTCCACGGCCCTGTTGGCCTTACCACTGCCCAATTGGCATACAACCTGTCCGCCTGCCTACTCCCGGTCGGCACAGAAATTCCGCGGCCCTGTCGGCCTTACCACTGCCCAGTCGACATACAAATTCTGCGGCTCTGTCGACCTTATCACTGCCCAGCAAAACCTCGCAACACAGATGTCTTTGTTTCTACTGTTAATCCAAGTCTTTTACACACTTTCTTTGATTAACGTTTTTGAACTTCCCGTATCTATTAAACAATCAATAGTTTGTCCACGGATAATCACTTTTGCAACCGTAGGACTGTTCACACTGTTACAATGTGGCTTTTGGACTAGTCAGGGTTTTGAGTTCTTGACCTTGCTATCTTTCGTCGGACATTCGTTTTGTTTATGTCCAAACGACCACACTTGTAGCACTCTATTTTGCGTTTCGGACATTCCGATAGACGATGCGGATCTCTACAATTATAACACTTAATAGGACGCCTCTCTTTGTTTACTTCTAAGGTATCGCTAAGTCTTCTATCATTAAATCGTATTTCGAACTGTTGTTGATGAATGCCATTGATAATAATCCGCCAGCTCTTCGACTCTCAATACCTATTGTTCGACCGCTAATGTTTCTAGTTGTGGGTCAAATTCTGGAATCATCTTCTCATCCACTCCCGGCAAATATATAGGTCTCTCCATCGAGTATCTGCATTTCTTTTTGTATAACCTATGCGTTTTTCCCTTCTTTTGTTTATGCTTTTTGCTTCTGCGTCTTGTATCACTTGAGGATGTTGAATTCGACGAACATGAAGAAGATGAAGTTGATATACTGACAATCAACTCTCTTCCCCGTTTTTTATTCTTCTTATTTGATGCCGTCTGCCTAATCTCTGACATAGATAGTTCACCCGTAGGGGTATATCACATTTCATCAACTGTCGCCATGACAAACTCACTGAACCAAACGGGCAGTAACTACTAGGTATAATACCACTTCTGACTTGTAAGACTAATTTTTGGATAATTCAATGAACATTGGAATTCAGTATAACATAACTTTATTCGGCTTCTAACTAGTACAACTATATATCAAAGACTGACTGCGCTCCCCGCAATAACTCCGATTCAGCGCTCGGAATCGTTGTAGACCAAACATCGGCACGCTTAGATGCCAATAGATTTGACTCACCAAAATATTATATATATGAAGATTACACATATGAAGATTCGTATCACTTTATATTCTGGGTATTTGTATTATCATTATTACAACAATAAACAAAGATTGAAAAGTCAAGAAAACGATTTCATAAGCAAATATGTTTAAAAAAATTTATACATTAATAAGAAATCCTCAATTTATAATACTCATTGCGATTTCAGAAAAATAATGTTATTTGCACTTCGTAATAAAAGCAATTCTTGGACTTCACTGACTGTTCAATAATTAACATCGCTATCCGGAAATATATTGCTTTTACTCGTACTATTAAATACACAACGTACTATTCTTCAGTTCTTTCGTAAACAATAAATTTTTATGTGCACGGAATAGCCACATCTAAAACGTACATCTCATGAGACAGGAAAATAAATTATACTGATATCCTCTATGAAAATCGAAATACTACTACTTCTTTGACATTCTCCCACGCTCTTTACACATCTGACGTATACAGGAAATCTAATTTTCAGTAAGCCCATTTCTTTATCTACGCTACAGCATCGTAAAATCAACGGCGATATGTGGAGAGAAGTTAAATTGGTGAAACGTGCCTCTGAATACGTCTACATATGTAACATGCTTCTAGCAATATCAGCACTTTTTGCAATATATTATAGTATTTAGGTTAAATACGTATGAGGCAGCTACTTAAAGTTTACAGAGTCTGTTTTATATTTATTTAATTAAATAATACATGCAAATTGGCATCACAATATATTTATATTCATATTGCCAGTGCGATTTCGAAATAATTATTTTGGTTAAAATATTAATGTTGATATAGAGATAATCTTAGGTATGTTTTTAGTAAATATTTTTATAGATAGTACAACGATTATTTTTATAAAATTAAAATAATCAATAAACATTCAATATCTTTTTTAACTATTTGTTTATATTTATAGTTATCTTTCAATTTGTACAATACCTCATTGGCTGAACTTTACCTGGATAGTCAGCGATCTTAGTATTATTAATTGTTATTTCTTCTCCACCATATTTTTACTATCATTAGCTGATTTATCTTATTTTCATTCTCCTCTAAATATATTATCTGTTATGTGTATTTACTTTATTTCTAAAAGATTTCTCTATATATCATTCGGCAACGTTTGAGGATTTCTATCCCCCATGACTCTTTAGAGCATAAATCTATTAAATCTACCTCAGTATTACCCACTGGAAAGTACCCCAAATTATAATGGTACTGAAACCAGGAAAGCCACCAAAAGATACAAAATCATACAAACCGGTAAGATTGCTCAAAATCCTGTCTAAAGTATTTGAAAAACTGTTTCTGGAAATACTGAAGTCACTAATACATGAAAAAGAGCTCATGTCCAGCCAACTGAATATCTTTGACGATAGATTGTAATATTCTGGAATTTAAGACAAAAGACATTAACCAAATTTATAGCAGAGGACCGGCCAAAACAACGTCCTATGTACGCATCTGTATTTGGCAAATTTAAAAAAAATTGTGACAATTTGATATATATTGTTAAACTAATGCGTTTTCACTACTTGCCTGCAATTGTAACAATTTGAATATTTAAAGAAAAAGTGACAACTTCCAAAGCTTTTTGGATGGCTTGCAACATATTTCCTACACAATGGCATACGATTTCATTTATTACAAATGATCTTGGTTTATTTATTTCCTTATCCTGTTCTTTTAATCTGAAGCATAGATCCGAAGTTTTCTGTCTGTTATTTTAAAAGTGGGTCTGTAATTTTAAAATTCTCACATTCTAAAGGTAAGTTCATTCATTAAGTATATATGTTGCGGTGCTTGAATAATAAACATTTGAACATGGTTTGTTTTTGGGAAAATATTTCAAATGCTTTCTCATAAATTTGAGAAACCATTTGACATCTTTGGTTTATACTTGTCCTCTTGATGATATATAATTTTCTTTGTACCAAGAATTGCTCTCAGTATTAACTAATTTGACAATAATGTAGCTTTAATATTGCAGATAAATCGAAAGAGTATGCAATCATGACAGTTCCAGATCGGGAGGTGTTTCTAATGATAATAATCCATGAAACCTTTGAGCGAATACTTATTTCTCCCTGAATTTATTTAAGAAATAAATTTAAACTTACATGTTTTACAGCTCCTATATTAGTAGCAGTTACCACCAGAGTTATCTGATGGTGTCCCAATGGACATCATCATTAGTATCCATTTTAAATGCACTTTAATATATTTTTGAAGCTGACTCTTATCACAAGAATATAGAATCAGTGATTGTCAAGGAAATAATTTAATATGTAGTCAGTTAGCAATATACTATAATGAAAAAATATTATGCATTAATAAAAATTCGTTAGTGTATAGTATTAATTGCTATTTCAGAAATAAGTCGAATGTGTATTTCGTAGGACAAGGGCAAGGCAATTTCTAGGACTTCAGGAGTTCTATGGTTATTACTTCCAATAATGTCCATCGTCGTCTTGGTATTCTCAATTACAATTGTATCCATTTTACATATTACAATATTCACTGCTAAAATATGAACTTTAATTCATATATATGTATAAGAATCTTACCTTACAATGTCGTCTTCATATAATTTGCGAAGGTATCGTTGCCTGAAAAAGAAAACAAACTATTATACCTAATTCATAGACGTCACTAATATCTATCACATCTATTTCACACTATAACAGGTAAACAATGGATACTGTATATTACATTTGAAGTTTACAACTAATGGCTGTTAATGTTACACATGAATGTGTATTTTTAGTATCAAATGGTGTTTAATCTTATATAAGACTTCATGTTGATGTTACTACACTACTAGTATGAAGGCACACAGACATTTTACAATAGTTTTCAGGTGTTCTATTTACAGCAGCTGGTATGTGTCTATATGCAAAGTAGTGATAAAGTTTCGCAAAATATTCGTAATTTTATTCAATGATTTTTAAATATTTGAAACATGCGTAAATTTTCAAGGTAAATTAACGGAATTCTTAGAGAAAACTTTTATTTTACAGTATGTTTTGATATCGCTTGAATATTGCCAACAATTTATTTCTACACACATAAGCTTATGTATACATACCTAAAAAGGTCATTAGTTTGAATGACTAACGACTACTTTCTTTTTATCAATCATGAGGAGTCTCTTATAAAACAATAATTTTCACTATAGAATTTTATAATCTTTCGTACAAAATAGGGCTATTTTACATATAGTTAACGAACATATCAACATCAGCAGGTGAATGCACTACAAACTTCGTTTTAATTAATATTTTATACGTTTCATTCAGCAAATATTAAATGAAATCTTTGTGAATATTTTTTATATAGAACCATATGTATTCGAATATTTTTACCAGGCCAAATTAATGAAACCCGAATTTAAAATTTCCACAGCCAACCACAATTAAAGTGGATCCTCTCCACATACTTTCAAAATTATTCATTAAATCTGAATTATAATGTTCGTTTATGTTCCTCTCATCAGTTTGTAACTAAACTCCTTAATATAATGTATTAATAAGTCAGCATATAAGTAACAAAAGTTACCAAATATATGCCAGATTAGATTTAATAATAAGTGAAATATATTTTTGTCAGCGTTTCGTCAACCATTGTAGGCGACTTCTTTGTGGCTGCAACTGTTGACGAGATGTTGGTAATTAAAATAAATTTGTTGCTTATACACAGAACTTATGAGAAAACCAAGAAGAATGAACGATAATGATGATTATGTACTATTAAATATGATACCAAAATATTATCATCCATTTTATCAGTTTAAAAATATTATTACAGAAATTAATAAGTAAAATAGTTACCATAAACTTATATATGAAATCGATCTAAACATAATTATAATGTTTTTCAATGTTATGGGTTATCCTTTGAGAGGTTTGATTAATCTAAAAGCACGAGTCAAAATTTCAATTCCTATAGCCGGGTGCTAAGAAATTATATTATTTTTAAGTAGTAATATTGATTTATAATTGAATTAGCTATGGGACAACTTCGTTAAGTATCTCTAAAAGGTCACGTGATGGTGTATGTATGACATAGTAGGAAGAGTAATCGCTAACTTGGGCGGTAAAATAGAAATCTTCGAATGACTGCTGTCTTAACTAAGCATTAACCTGTTTGAAAACAGTGATATCAACCGTAACAACATGATTGATACCGTATATGCTATTATATAGTAGTTGTCGTGATGGATAATGTGCCTTACCAGCGTTAACATGAAAAAAATTACTAAAATCAATTTGAAAAAAGAATGAACTATTGGTTGAAATAAAAAAAAATAGTAAATGATGTAACTATAGTTCATACTATAATATTGTATACAATTATATACATT
Organism: Rosalia funebris; assembly: GCA_037954035.1. Taxonomy (NCBI): domain Eukaryota; kingdom Metazoa; phylum Arthropoda; class Insecta; order Coleoptera; family Cerambycidae; genus Rosalia; species Rosalia funebris. The sequence continues at coordinate 16,053,970 of JAZFAV010000002.1, forward strand.
GTGTGCATGATTCTGATCGATGTGGTTATTACAACTCCAGGCAGCGGCAGTCCTGGTGATTGTATTTGTTATTCTAAGAGTGAAAGTGATTAGTGATAACGTAAGTTTTTATACATATCAAATCTTAAAACAATAAGACTTTGTTTTTTTAATTTTTAATATTTCGCTCCCTCTAATATGATATGCTTATCCAGGGTGTCTCAATTGGAACTATAGGATTTGCATAATGTACCATCTGTCATATGTATTCTATCGTAGATACAGAGTCAGTATTTGATGACTGTCATCTACAAACCACACGACGTCAACATGCGACCAACAGTTCAACAACGAATAGTTTACATACAACTATTTTATAAAAGTGGTCGATGATTTACAGTTGTATTAAGAAAAATTCACACAACATTAGGACAAAATGAAGCGACTACAGAGTTAACAGTTCGTAACTTAATCAAGAATTTTGAAGAGATGGTGTCTGTTCTTGATAAGGAAATATCAATATATCTTCTTCGTGGTCGGTTAAATGAAAATATTTCTGCACTGAGAGAAAGTATTCTGGAGTATCAATTCAATGTCGTGAACAACAATTGAATATGTCAAAATCCACCAATGTGGAACATGTGGAACCATAACTCTGTTGCATATCAAATTTCCTGATCATGTCGTCTCGCAGAATGACATCTGTTGGCCTGTAAGGCCATGTGATTTAACACCGTCAGATTAAGGAAAAAGTATATACCACCCAGTCAGCAACAATCAATGACCTCAAAGACATTCAACGTGTTATTCGGGAATTAGAACCAGTTTTACGTGCCCATATTATGGACAATTTTACTAAACCAATGACACCAAGCCAGATGAGTCGAGACGGCTAAATGAACGATATTCTTTTCCATTTGTAGCCGTATCGTCTCTATTTTATGGAGACGACGGATATGTAAAGGGAGTACTTCATTTCTATAACTCATTTATATGTTGCCGATGAATCACTGCTTTTATAGTGACACCCTATGACCCAAAAGAATCTACAATAAGAGGCGCATATTACATTGTTAGAAAGTTATAAAATTTGCAGTTTATTAGCAAACACTTAAAACTAGTAATTAGCTCTGAAAACTTCGATTGGACTACAGAAAAATCTGTTGTATTTTTGAAAAACTTTAATTCAGTGCGTAAGATATGACTGAAAATGAGATATTAACAAGGAGTCGAGTTTTGTGCTGTGTTTTTCCTAATCATAAAACAGCTTCTGCACAAATGATGAAATGGAAAACAGCTTCGGCAAATAGTAAAGTTAAAAATATATCGTTGTAGAATTATAATGAAATAAAGGAAAACTGATTTAAACATTCTAATATTCGAAAATGAATACTAATGACAATAGTGAAATAATTGAATAGTAACCAGTGGAAGCATCCATTAAGGCTATAAGACGCAGCCTACCCTATACATTTTAGATGGTAAACTCCGTTTTTATATTGCCACTTGCCTTTGCCAGAATGATAAATATTTTCTATTCATATTATCATACCTATTTCCATGTAAACTGAAGCGCCTAGTCTTGGCAGACCTGCACACCAAGAATCCGGGCTGACTCTCTAGCGCCTTGGATTTTATAGAGATCCACGGTGCACGGGGGAGAAGGGAGTACGCGAAAAATTATATGCAATTTAGCTAGCCTAATCGATCAGTTTGCGTAATACTGTGGCTATAATATTGACCTTGTTAGAAGAGGCATTCTCTGGTTGGGTCAGTTCAGTTAAGTTCAGTTATTTAAGTCTGTGATCTATGGGGCCATGTATCAGTGTGTATGTTCTGTGATTGCATTCGATAGTAGTAGTTGTATAGAGAATAAATATATTTTGTTTAGTCTCTATTCAAGAGTTTCATTTAAGAAACAAATAAAATTAAAGCACAAGTAAAAGTAACAATTCCCACAGACCTATCGTTAGTCGTAGTGATTAGTGTTATTTTTAAAGATAATGGCGGCCCTAGATACTGCCGATTTAGTAGACTTTTTAATTAATAAGAGTGGTTATTTTAATAATTTATCTTTAGAAGATAAACTGAAAAATTAAAGCGGCAAAATCTACCAATTTATTTCAAGAACTATAGATATTTTTGCAAAAAAGAAGACGCAGCGAATGGAATTGATATACAAAAAAATGTTGGTAAGTTGTTTTTGCGATTCAACTATTCAATATATATATATATATATATATATATATATATATATATATATATATATATATATATATATATATATATATATATATATATATATATATATATATAGCATTAAAAATGAGCAGCCCCCCCCTCCCTCGTCTAATTCAGGACATCCTACCCTCAGCTTAAATTGACGCTTCACCAATGATAGTAACCTAAATCTACAAAAAAGTGTTCTCGGCCATTTATTATTAATGTTATATATTAATGGATTTAGGAAATATTTAGTTGCAAAAGGCAATGATAATGGAGATCTGCAAGAGCTTCCTGGGCTGTTTATAATTTATGTTATGTATTAATAATTTAGGAAATGCTTAGTTGCAGAATGCAATTGTAATAGAGATTTACAAGAGAGTTTCCTGGACTTTTCATTTATTATTAATACCGTATACTCATATTCATTATTCAACTTAAATTGACGCTTCACCAATGATAGTAACCTAAATCTACAAAAAAGTGTTCTGGGCCATTTATTATTAATGTTATATATTAATGGATTTAGGAAATATTTAGTTGCAAAAGGCAATGATAATGGAGATCTGCAAGAGCTTCCTGGGCTGTTTATAATTTATGTTATGTATTAATAATTTAGGAAATGCTTAGTTGCAGAATGCAATTATAATAGAGATTTACAAGAGAGTTTCCTGGACTTTTCATTTATTATTAATACCGTATACTCATATTCATTATTTAGGAAATGTCTAGTTGCAGAATGTAGTAGCAATGGATATCTACAAGACAGTGTTCTGGGTGGTTTATTATTAATGTCTTATATTAATGATTTAGAAAACGCCTAGTTGCAAAATGCCTCTATTTATGATTGACTCATTTTAGACATTCTAGGCTAATGGCTTTAGTCAACTAAAATCTAATAATTATTTATTAGTGACCTAAAATTTGACGGAGATATCGATTATGTCTCAATGGAAATTGAAAAATATAAGATAGGTACTACTATGGGATCCGTAAACATCTGGTTTACTAAAAGCAGAACTACATTCTAAGTGTGATGTTAAATATTTCAGACTATAGATTGACAGAAACTGACAGGAAATATTAACGATGTGTGTAACAAAATTATAAAAAATAGGCTGCCACGTTACTTGTCTGAATCTTCCTGAACATTATACATTTTTATTATATGTTTGTCCGTATCTATTATACGTTTTGTATTCCCTGATTAATATAAACTTTTGTCACTTGTTGGAACGGGTTATTTGAGTTAGTCGTCCGCTCGCTTAATGAGTTGATATGTCTATAGCGTTAAGTTGAGTTGGTCGATGATTTTGGTAGAAGATTTTAGTACAATTTTACTGTACTTCAGGTTGCTGGGATTGATTTTTCGTCGACTTTGTGTCGGATTCTGTTGAACTTGACCTGTAAGGTTTTTTATTGTCTCTGCAAATTTATTTTTAATATGTGTTTTCTATATTTATCATTAGAATTGAGATCCTGAACACTCTCAACTGTACATTTGACAACAACACTGTAGGCGATCTTAATAATGTAATTTTTAATTGGGGACACCATATCCGAGCAAGGATATATTTACAAAAGGAATAGTTGCCATAGATATCCCACTATCAACTAATATCTACAGGGTGAGTCGGGAGGAACGGACCAAACTCCAGGAGTGTATTGTACGCGTGAAAATAATGTAAAAAACTTAAATGTTGTTATCCCACTTTTACTTGTTTTCAAGTTATAGCGTAATTAAAAATAAATAAAATTTCATACATAAACGTTTTGGTCATCATAGCGTTATAAATGTTCAAAAATACCGCCATTCACCTCTAAACATTTTCTGCTTCTTCTACGAAGGGCGCCTGTAGCTCTCCTGATTGAGTCACGTCTTTGTTTAAGATCGGCTGCAGCATTTCTAATAAGTTGAATTAGTGCATCCCGAGTGTCTACTTTTACTTTATACATTTCATCTTTGAACCAGCCCCAAAAACGATAATCTAGTGCTGTGAGGTCTGGAGATCTTGGAGGCCAACTAATAGGACAACCGCGACCAATCCAACGCCCTGGAAACCTTTCGTCCAAATGTTCCTTGACCTGATGAGCGAAATGTGCAGGAGCTCCATCGTGCTGGTAGTACATTTGCATTCCGATGTTTAAAGGAACATCCTCTAGTAGTCCATGTAATTCATTTTGTAAAAAATTTAAGTAGCTGTCTTCTGTAAGGCGATTCTCCAAAATAAAAGGGCCAATTAAATAACCATCGACCATACCACACCACACGTTTACCGAGAACTTATGTTGAAAGTTACTTTCGACTGTTGTGTGGGGATTTTCATCTGACTATACATAACAGTTGTGAGTATTATTAATGCCGTTATGGGTAAATGTTGCTTCATCTGTAAGAAGTATGCGCGATACAACACGCTTCTAATTTATCTACAACAAGGATTCTTATTTATCTACCGACGAAATTCCATACGTTTATGATAATCTTCCGGTTGTAGGTGCTGTACTCTCTGTACATGGTATTGGTGTAAGCCTTGCTGGTGAAGTTTATTACTCTTGGCTGTGGAATTCCCAATTGAATACTAATTCTTCGTGAGCTGGTCGTTGTATCTTCTGCTACTACATCCAGAATATCTTCAACCTCTTCTAAATCTTGTCGAGTAACTCGTTCAGATGTTACGTTAACAGTGGGAATCTTTCCGGTCTGACACAGTTTGTTGAAAACTCTGGTAAATACATTTTAATTAGGATGTCTGTGATGTGGAAACCATTAACGATATTTTTCAACAGCAGCTCTAGCATTCCCATTACAGAAACTATAAACAAACACCATATTTGCATATTCTAAATTTGAATACGTGTGTGGCATTTTGTAATACTTTAATCGTTCAAACTACAAAATAAGCCTTAAATCACTGTCACAATACACTGACACAATGCACTGACACATTACCAAAAAACAAAGTTTTCAAATATTTTTTAAACCTCGAACATGGCATACTAGATAAACATTTTTAATTACACTATAACGACTCACTCTGTAGACATTACTCCTTAAACAATATATCACCGGCACATCGAACCTTAGTTACGTTCTTAAGGAATATGAAGTTAGATACATAAGGTACTACTATAATATAATCAGATTAGATTATATTTCTATCAGGTTTCATATTTATATGTCCATATTCTTACTTATTTATATACCTATACTTATTTGTATTCCTATTCTAACCATACCATGTTCTACTTATCCGTGTTTAATGTCACGATTGATCTATGGGACAGGAAGATTGTCATATCCATATTACTTCCCCTCCTCGATAATCGTGGTTAGGATTCTTAAGATAAAAAGATGTCTGAGTATATGAGTTTTTTCTATAAACTCGAAATGATTGATTCGATCGAATGATTTTGTTTTATTTCAATGCCTTTGCTAAACCTTTTCCGTCTCACAAATGAACCACAATGCTTGGTTACATTTTTATGTAACCAAAGCTTTATTTCACTTTGGTATGTAAATACAGATTGTGTTAAATTTTGTAATAAAACATGGGGCTTTGTATTAAAAGAAAATATCGATCATGTCATTAATTTTAAAAATACAGCTCGAAGAAATTAGATGTTAGATCAAGAAGTAACATTTCAAATACATCTTTTGATATATCTGTGATTTTCAAAAGAGACAAATAAACTGTATAATAGATTTATGTCTTTATGTGAATGCATGTTTAAATGTTTAAATGTATTCCTAGTTAAACCTACTAATATAATATAACTTATTACGCTTATATGTATACTTTAGTAATTATTATCTGTATTGTATTCTTGATAAATAAACGTTAAATCAAAAGAAATAAGTTTTTATTCAGTATTGTTGTTTGCTTTTATATAAATATATGGTTCTATAGAAAGCTGGAAGTACTTTCTATAAACAAACTTATCTCTAAAGATATCCCCCAAATCTTATTATGTCTCCCGTTCTATACATTCTCCCGAAATTACAACAATATAATTGAAGTTTGAAGAAAACAAGGGCAAAGAGAAGTGCGCTTTTTGTGAGTCCTCTGACATGAATCGGAGTTTATCGTTTTTACGGATCTAAAATAAATAGATCGTCAATTGAATTTCCTCATTTGTGGAAGCTAGATGTTGAAGTCATTAGAAGGTTTGGATTGGTCGATATACTCTATATTGGTATACTCTAAAACCTTAAAAAATATAATATGTTCACTATTATAGACAAATATTTAGTTCTAATCTCTGTGGTAATTTTTTACGTGGAAAATGAAATGGATTTAATTATCCTAAACATAATTAATTAGAACAAATAATAGAAAGGGACTTCATTATTTTCTAATATTTTTTCTTACTTAATGACTAAAATTCTGTTTATTATAATAAAATTTAAAATTCCAAGTAAACTGTAGTATTAGTTTCATAGTCTAATAATAAATATTAGTGGATTGTGTAAGAATAAATATAAAAGTTAATAAACATAATATATATTATCAATTTACTCGTCATATTCTTTACGCGTTTTTCAGTATTATTTCAGAACGCATATATTATTACTAAACTGAGAGAATTTAATAATGACCAGTCATACCTTCATCTACATAATTCAACCATTTTTAAAACACGAAAGATCAATTTGTATTGCCGAGTAATATATTGCCTATGTAATAAGTCGCAGTCGTCTCGCATCGAAGTCTCCTTATATGAGGACTCAATGTATTAACGAGTCCGTGACTATTGATGATAACTCTTGGGGAGTACCATGTTCTAAGTCTTTGAGAGTATTTGAGATTCCAACTCACAGTCGGAAAGATATGTCTATCAGGAATGCTATTACGAAACCTGGTAAGTTTTCACGGGGTTCCCAATTATGGAGACCATTAAGGATGGAACCTCAAGATGAAGTCGTAAGCTTTTTCTAAATAGAAAAAAAAATAAACCACTGTGTGGCTTCTTTTGACGAACTTATTTTGGATATAATTTTCCAAGTGGATTAGGTGATCAGTTGTAAATCTGTGTTTACGAGAACCCATCTGAGATTCTAGTAATAAATTATTCGTTTCTAAACACCACATCGGCCAATAATAATTTCTTTCTAAACCTTATTAAAAAAATAACTCACTGAGAGGTGTCGATACCTACAAAGATCTTTAAAATATTTGAGTAATGGAATTATAATTGTCTGTTTCCACTGAGGTGGATAGATATCGATCATCTAAATTATATCCATCATGCCAACTTTCTCCTCCTACAAAAGCCTTCACCTTAATATGTTAAAACAAACCAACTCCCATCAGGGGTTTGGGTGTCGTTTGATAATTGGAGAAATACTCAAATATCTCCCCAAAAAAGTTGTAGTACTGTTAGGAACAATATATAATAGAATGCTTCGATTATTCTACTTCTCCATCCAATGGAAATTTGCACAAATGATTTTGATTTTCAAACCTGACAAACTACCCACGGAAGCATCACATGGATCGATTAACAAATCGGGATAATCGGGGGGCCATAATCGGGAGGTAACAACCTCCCGATTATGGCGAAAATATTCGAAAGACTGTTTCTTGCCGGACTTAAATAGGCGATGTTCACAGAAAATCTAATACCCAAACACCAATTCAGCTTTCGATAAAAACACTCGTCTATCAACAGTGTCACAGATTAGTTAATAGTACTAAAGAAAGCCTAGAAGAAAAGAAGATGTGTATAACTATCCTTCTTGATATCCATCAACCTTTTGACAATGTATGGCATAAAGGCCTGTTACACAAACTGAAAATGCATCGTTCTGATCAACTCTACCTGCTATTAAAATCATATATGGAATACAGATACTTTTAACTAAAACTAGATAATGGCTTAGCTACTTATAACCCTATATAGTTAGGAGAACCACAAGGGAACGTACTAGGACCATATTTGTACAACATCTGCACAGCAGATCCCCCGGTGACAGAACACACCACAATTGCTACCTTTGCAGACGATACTGTCATCTTACCTTGAAACGTTAATCCTGAACTGCAAGTTTGGCTAAAGAAATGGATAGTCAATACTGAAAAATCTACCCAAATCACCTTCATTACAAAACAAAGCTCGTGTTCTCAAGTGAGCATAAACAACACTCCCATACCAATAAAAAAAAAGAAGTGAAATATCTGAGACTTCATTTAGACAGAAAATTGAACTGGTCTGCATACATTAAAGCAAGTAAATAATAAATCAACATAAAAATTGTAACATAGAGAAATGTACTTGCTGGTAGGCAGAAAGTCACAGATGTCCCTTGAAAATAAATTACTCATCTGTAAAAGAATACTGAGACCAATATGGACATATGGGATAGAACTCTGGGGATGCAGCAGACCCTCAAATACCAAAATCCTATAAACTGTACAATCTAAAATTCTTCGTATTATAACAAATGCACCTTGGTATATATCCAATTATACCCTTCATAATGACATGAAGATCCCATTTATTACAGACGTTATAAACACACATGACACCAGATACAAAATTCGCAACACGGAACACATCAACATACTTATACAAGACTTAAATCAATAACCGCTTATTGAACGCCGACTAAAAAGGCTATAGCCAGAAGACCTAGGAATGAACGTAGATTATCATTAATGAATGGTAACCTATTCAATCCAACATCTTACATCCTTTCTTTACTTATTACACTGTAAATATGTGTAGATTGTAGATAAGCAATAAATAAAAAAATCTAAACTATATCAAGATAAAAGCAATTGTTTGAATCTTAAACGGAGGTAAATTCTTGTCTTGGTCTGGTCCTGGTGATGTGTTTCTGTTTTATTGGCAGCGTTCTCAAGATCTAGCATAATATAGGGTTCATTATAAGCATCTTCCCTATGGTAATACACAACCTATAGGAGTATTTCTTTCTATAGTCTGTTTATTATTGCTGAAGTGATCCGCCTTTGTCATGTGATATTATTTGGCATTCTTTCTTTAAGATTGTTGGTATATAGAGGAACATTTACCTGTTTAATGCATAATTTTCTTCCATACTTCGGAAATAGGCGTAAATATGTTTGTAGAAGATACATATGTATTCCATGATTTCCTTTTAATTTATAATTTGATACGTGATGCCGTGTGCTTAAAAAGAGTTAAGTTCTACTGAGTTTGTAAGTTAAAAAGTAAGTAAGTTAAGTTCTACGTGATTCTATGATACATATGTATTTTATTTAAGCAGATTTCTGTAGGTTTACGACTTGGAACTATTCGGGAGTAGAAGAATAAGTCGATGGGCGACATAGAGCTGGATCTTGCATTTATATGCATACGTTTGCTCTCTTGTGTTTAACAATACTAAATCATTGGCATTTATAATATGGCCTTGAACATGTGGTCTCTGGACATTCATGGAAATAATTCCAACATGGGAATGTACTCTTTAAAGTCCCCTAGAATCAAGAAAGGTATAAGTAATTGAGAAACTAAGTTTTCCAAGCCATTTATATTTCAGTCAAAATCATATAGAAATTACAAACCGTCAGCTTAAATGAAAAATGTATTGGCAACACAAATAAATGTTTAAACTGCTTAAATTTCTGTTTTTAAAGGAAGTATCATATTATTATTAAGAAGTTATTATTATTATTAATATGGTTCCTTAAATATCTATGGCAAGAAGATGATGAAAGCTAATGGAATATTTTTTTATTGTCCGAATATTTCAATTTCGTACTTAATGTTTCTCCTCAAAATCATGTTTAAAAGCTGAAATGGAAACCTTTTATCAAAAACTAAGAGCTGTTGTATTATTCAAATAGCAGATGTTAGAATATTTATAATATCCGTTAAGTTATCAGTAAGAAATACAAGAGAGTAAGAAATACAGGAGTCCTGTAACATACTCTATTTTTCTAAAATCATGTATGCTCTTTTGTAATAAAGTAAATTATAGATAAAATCCAGTTCAGGACAGATACAAACAATTAAACATATAAAACTATAGTATATCAGAATACAAGAAAGAAAATAATATAAAAAAATTACTAGTGTAAATATCACAAGTATAAATGTATAAATATTATATTAAAACATGATAATAATAGTAACAATGAAAATGAAATGTATATTTAATTATTATTAACTATAAATAAATTACGATTTGCCTGGGAATGCGGTCCAATGAGATACTGATGTTTTCATAGTTCCTTGAGTTTTTTTAGATTTTTTGCCTTATGGATAATGTCATGAACAATAGACTCATCGCTAACCGTAACTTTAAGTGGACGGACGTCTTTAGTGAGGTCAGAATTTCCTATGTGAATTGCCTTGACATTTCCATTTTCGGAAATAGACAATGAATTAAATATGTCAGTTACCAGTTGTTTTTTATTTTGTATTCGTGTTTGACTCCCTGAGTTAGGTTCCTCACTGGTGCCAAAGATAATGACGTACAGTTTTCTTTTTTCCGTTCATGTATTTCCCGCACAATTTCATCAAACTGGTTGTTTCCTGCTTCAACCGGTAAAATTTTTGTTATTTATTGTTCCAGGTCATTTAGCTTGAATTTCAATTGTCTATTTTCTGTTCATAGGCTTTCATTTTCCTCTTCTTCTTCCTTCTTCCAAAGTATGTTTATGAGCTGTTCCTCTTCGATGAATATCATCGGTACTATGAGCTGGATTTGTTTTGACAGAGGGTAGGCAGCTAACCTGGCCCTCTAACCCTCCTCTTTCTTCCGGGCTTGGTACCGGCAACAGTATTACTGAGCTACTCAATCCACCCAGCAGAACTGCAGGCTGGAACGGCAACTGCACGCGGTGTTTTTCAAGCAGTAACCCATCCAAGTGCTAACTGCGCCCGAGATTACTTGACATCCATGATCGGACGAGGATCGATGTTCAACATGGGATGGCCGTTGCCGCCATTTTCCTCCTATATGTTAATTATTTTATTTTTAAAAGTATCTAATTGTTTACTCACCTTTTCGAACTCATCCCATAGATTTTTTACAACCGTAGCCGATATTTGTAAAGCAAAGGTGTGCATAAAGCCTTTGTCGATAAGACAGTCCTTGATTACTTCTTGCAATATTTTTCTAAAATCGGTTTCTTGCCTTAGTTACAACCATGCTGGGATTTCTTATACGCTGAATAGGCAGGAATATTAAAAAATAATTGAAATATTTATAGGTAAGTAAACCAACTCACATTGAAATATACACGAAAAATTATATAAAGACGAGCTGAGAAGTAATTCACTAAACATCAAAACAGACTCCGGGTCTATCAAAGTACATATATTGTTACTGAATCATATTATAATACCAAGATCGTCGCGTGTGCTCGCTACTTACAGTGAGCTTTACACTAGCTATGAACATACTATGAAGAAGAAATGTTGTTATAATCGCAGATCATTATACGAACTACAGTTAAAGGGCATTCAGGCAATTTACCATGTGAGAAATGATTACGTTTTTGAAGAATTGTCTTTTCTGATTGAATACAACAAGATCTTTACATATCTATAAACTCAAAGTACAAGATGGTAAGTTTTACAAGATGTCATAAGGAGGCTTATACGCCAACCATCTGGAGGTCCTTAAAAATTAAGGATTAAACGAATTAAACCACAACAGCTATATGCCGTCGACGGGCACTGAATTACATGGCGAAATATGTCGTATAGAACTAAAATACAATGATTTGGATTACTCGAAAATCACAAGGAGGATACAAAGCATCCTCTGTCGCAGGATACCGCTAACTACAGACCGGTTTCGACCATATTGGGCCTTGTCACTGTAGTGTAAGGGAGTATGCCTTTAACAAATGAGACTTCACATCTTGTAGATACCGTTACGTTCTACAGTCGTAGGCTGTAAAACGTAACCAAGCGTCATCTCTCGGTAGTTCCGGAAACAATCCAAATCGAAATAAAACTTAGTCATATACAATGACAGGAATAATCTATAAATGCAATGTTTTCAGATGATAAGTTTTACAAGATGTCTGTCAATGTCGGTCGATGTTTACAAGATGTTTGTTAAGGCATACTCGTTTGCACTGTACCGACGAGACCCAAGATAGGTCGAAACCGATCTAGAGTTAGCGGTATCCTGAGATAGACGCTTTGCATCTTCCTTGTGGTTTTCTAGGAATAATAGCTGTTGTGGCTTAATTTATTTAATCCTTAATGTTTAAGGTTGTACAGGTGGTTGGAGTATAAGCCTCCTTACGACATCTTCATCTTTACATATCTATTATAGACCAAATAATATGGAATGTTAGTATAATGTAAGCTAAATTAAACATAATTATTCAACGTGATATCTTTGCTCACTTTTAAATAAAGCAGTCCCGGTGGGTCGTTTTGTCAATATTAACGTTAACCCCAACGGGTACATTCGTCATTTCGAGTTGTACATAAACAATATTGCGTGTCAGAGAAAGTCCTTATAAATAATATATGTATAATATAAATAGAAATGTAGTATCCGAACCTAGTTTCCAATGATCACGAAAGAAATTCAGCCAAGGTTTAATATATCAAACTGCCATGAACACGTAATGTTAGAAAATATAAATTTATATCGGTAAATACACCTGCCTGGAAAATTTAAAATGTCAAGTTGAAGTTTTAGAGGCGTTGATAGCAGTGACTGATTGATTGATTGGTTGACTGATCATGGGAATTTTAATGTTGATTACTCTGTTACTATGCCTGTAGTTTAATACAGAACGGATGCTGCACGGCAAAATCAAAATTAAAAAGCGTATATTTTTTAAAAGTATAATTCACAAAAAATTTATTTTGTTATGATATACGCACAGAAAATGTAAACTTGATAATTAAAGACCCTTGTGCAAGATGAGGATAAGTTGCAATATGTAAATTTTTCAGGAGAAGCAAAAAACCTTTTTATTTTGAAGGTAGTATTTAATGTTGTCATATATGTCTGAGTACTATTCATTTCATCGCTATTTTCCAAATAAAAACTCTATTATCTTGCCTATAAACGTGACAGTCTACCTGAACTTAGCCATAAAAACAAGCCACGGTATGTTTTGAGATTTTTTATTTGGTAAATAGCGATTAAAGACACTATAAGTAAAATATTTGCATGTGAGTTGAGGTGAAATCTTTATGTAAATAATGACGAGATGCAAAAAAAACATTAACGATGTAACAATGGGATATGTGAATGCGTTTTTAAAACTTTTCATTTTTAAATTTACAGCAGATGCAAGAAGTGGATATGTAACATTTAAAACTTTCTTTTGTACACAGTTTATTGTCTACATTACTTACAAAAATTAAAATACATTTTAAATAAAAAATATTGAAACTCTTTGAAAACGTAGGGGTATATAATTCCCGATCAGTTTACAAAAAGAAAAAACAAATTGTCAAAAACGTGAAAAACAAAAGCTTTGTTTATTAATCAGATTCAAAATTGCTCGATTCTGTAGTATCTGAATCTGCAGGCTTTAATATATGTAAATCCGATTTAAGAGAGTTATAAAAATAAATTTCGTTTTTTCCTACATACTCATTGGCTAGGAACTTAATATTTTGATATTTTAAATGTGTCTTTAAATGTTTAAGTCTTTATTATTTATTATATCAATTTAAGCCGAAATTAAATTGGGTCTGTTAGAAATGTTGGCCTTGTTTGTCTTGGACAGGTATATTATACATTATACTAGTAGAAAAATGGCTTGCAGTGCGCTCCAGACGTTTTTCTCCTATATCGTGGAGAATATAAACTGCCATTTTACAAACTTATAACTCAAAGGCACCTTTTCGTAACTAAAAATAACCTGAAGTAAAAAAATATTACAACATTAAATATGTTACCTTATACTTATAGGAGCGATTTCTCAATAATTTTGGATTTCCATCAGCTTTTCGGCGTTGGAAACCGAACATACTGTTATTAAACTTGTTAAATATTGTGTTTTGTTTATCTTGATCTGCAAGATTATTAAAAGCCGTTATTGTTTTTTGCTTTTCTACCTCTGAAAGTTTTTTATACAGTCTTTTGCACAATTACATTCACTGCCTTGTGTTCTTTCCGGTATTAGTTTTCCTGTTGATATACATTTATAACATTCAGCTAGAGTTCTTTTAGCTTTTTGCACATATCTAGTCCACATATTCGGGTGTATTATTCTTTTTCGTCCGTGTTTTTTCACAACGCGCTCGTCTTCTATTCTCTGTATTATTCTCTGATTTTGGTTTTTTACCTAGTGCAATAGAGATACATAGTGGACGAAGTTTACCAAGTGTAAAAAAATTATCAAATATATAGCGCAACAACGGGATAAGCGACACGTAACTTATCCCATTATTGCACCACTTTATAGCATGGGATAAGTGATTGTATAATTTAATTCCTATTAATCATATATTTCTTATATTTGCACCAGACGAAAAGAGCACACTTTTAAACCAATATTTGCAGTTATCTCATTTTTTTATATATGCACGTATCCCCTTCTTGCACCAGAGTTTTCAATTGTAGAATTTACAATTATAATGAAATTGATAATTATAGTTGAAAAGGCTTCCCATAAGTAAGTGCAGTATATCTGGTATTTAAAAAACAAGGATTATATATTTTATTCAAGGATTAGGGGGAAGAAGATTTTTAAAGATGAAGGAAGTTTTTCATCTTAATTTTTTATATTCGATGGATAATGTTCATAAATATTTAATACGTTAAATTTAAACAGAAAGGAAAATTAAGATAATTGAGAATTTATTTATAGCCCCAAATATCAAGACAGCAGTAATAATGTACTTATTCCTGAAAGGCAAAATAGAGTAAACACATCTTCGAATTAAAATATATAGAAACATTTCATTTGAAATAAACTGATTTAATTTTCAGTTGTGTAAACTATCCACTTAGTTGTGTTAGAAAATGCATTATTTTCCAGCAAAAAGTTAAATTAGATACCACATTCTCATTCGAGGTGTTAAGGTGGCGTGTAATTAAATCAAATTTCCCCCTAAGTAGACAAGGCAATGAACGGCAACTGAATTCGCTATTAAACACTTCAATTCATATCCCTTGATTCGTTTAATATGGCCCTATATAAAAATATTTTTGCTAAAAGCACAATAATTTGTGACAATAATTATTTATTATTGTCACATTACTTGTTATAGCACTGCATACAATTAAATAAAATTTCTTTAGCTGTTTGATTGTTTTGACATTTAACTTACTGATTCATTATTAATTTTCAAAAAATAGAACCCGCCACGGGGTTTTCAACTGTTTCATCGGTGCTTAGTTCTCATCAGTGCTGTATGCCGTACATTCGGTTCGCATCCGGGACAGATGTCGGATCCGTGGCGGGTTTGATTATTTTAAACCTTATCTGATCGTACAGAAACACGAGAAAGTGGTCGAGGATCGATTTTAGGTATCATTCAATGCCTAGTGGGTCTTTAGCCCGAGAAGTAGTTGTTTCCTACAGCGATTGTGTATAAACCTTGTTATTCGGGTGATAACCGCTTGGTGGTTTGGTAGTTCCTTTCTCGATTCCATACTTATACATTACTGACAACATAGATCGTATCGATGCAGATGTATACCCCACGGATTTCACTCAGCATTTGTCCTGGATCGGCGTATCATGTAGGACGCTGATGAGAACTAATAAGTTCGAAACAACTGTCTGTCATTCGGTTCCCATTAGAGGCTAATGTCAAATCCTACCCGTAGCGGGTTTTATTTTTTGAAACCTTGTCTGATCGTGCAGAAACACGAGATCAATAATTCAATGCCTGGCGGGGCTTTAGCCCGAGGAGTAGATGTTTCCTATAGTGATTATGTAATAGCCTTGCTCTTGGGAACTACTTGATAACCGCTTGGTGGTTTAGTAGTTCTTTTCTCGATTTCCGACTTATATGTTACTCATTATTAATATTAAAAAATACATGATGAACCAATTTTCCATTTTTATAACTTATGAGTTTAATTCGACATGCATATATCAAGTACTCACATACACTATTATTTTTTGCTTTAAGCGATAATGAAAAAAGTATACTATGTAATAAAAATAAATGATTTCAACCAGTAGTTTCTGTATTTTCAATATTCTTTCATTCGGTGAAATAAATATTCTTTACTTAATACAAATAGATTAAATGTAATAAAAAAACTATATCTAATAGTATGTATTAATTTCTTTAACATTGGGAAATGTTTTTGAGTCAAAAATATTTTCAAGAATGAAAAATTTTATATAACCAAAAAATATTTATAACCAAATTTTTGTCAAGTTAAATAAATGTTCTGTTGCTATTTTAATGACAGCTGTTTATGGCTTAATATAGAAGTTTTATAGATTTTATTGAGATTACTTTACAGTAAATATTCGTTTTAATCAACAAATCCTTTCCGTTATTGTAACTAATATCAAGTGATGATATCATCTGTATACAATTTTGAGGTTTTTGAATAATTTCCTCGTCCTTTTCTCAATACCTCTGTTTAGTTTTCATTTTATTTACCCTTATAATTAAGTTAATACTTAGAGTATAAGGGCGTTTATCGATTTGTTTATCCATTTTTAAATATTCCTTGCGGTTTTATTTTGTTTGGTTTAGCTTAGTGCTATTGGTTCTTCTAGCCCCTACAAATTCACATGGACATATATAGACATCCAGCCGACCAATGTGAGAATCGTACCCACGCCCGGATTATTTCGAGACAGAGGTCTAGACCAGCTGCATTGGGATTATTACCCCCAGGAAATTATAAAACCTTTTGCAGGATAATTATAGGATAATTTATCTTAAGAATTCCATGTCATTCAGTTCATGTTCTCATTCAGTCCATGCCAACTTTCTACACCCTTTGACCGACAAACTATTGTTTCTATTTGTCTGTTATAGTATTCCTTCCAGTAGCAAACAATGCATTTCTTCATGCAATACCTATCACAAATTGGGACATGAGTAGTCCCAATTTGTATTAAGTTTCACATGAAGAAATACGTCAAGTCGTTCTAGAAGATGTATGAAGACACAGACGAATAATACCAGAAGATATAAGTAAGACTGAATACTGAATTGTCTATCATCAACTCTATTGTCTATCATAACTCGATTTCCATCCATATAATTAACAGATTTATATCTATTTTTTTTAATTCTTGACGATAACTCGTTAATTTTATTCACAACAGTTTTGTTAATAAATTTTTGACATAAAATATCACACTTTCTCCTTTTCACACAAATTGTAATATTTGTAGTTTCACACATATCGTAAGCGTTGTAAAGTAACACACAATAGAGAAATTATCTCCTTAAATATTTATAGATATAATACTTATATAGGACTGTACCATATTTTCTGTAGTAAGTGGTACGCCATTTGGATACTCTCATTTAACAAAACGTTTTCTTCTCATGTGTAAATTTTCACTCTCCATTATTGCGAGTATGCCACCGTAAACGTGTTTTCCATAACTCTTTTGAATTTCTAGTCTATACACACTTTCCCTGGCACGATATACATTCCACCGTTTCAAGAAGGATTCTATTCAAATATGTTTTAATATTAGTAGCCAGACCAGGGTAGCTTTAGTATTCAACTATAAGCGTAGAAATAAATTCTCGCATGCCTTTCATGTAGCGTTTCGACTTTTGTGCAAATGATATACATTTGAGAAATAGGCAAATCGGAAATTTAAAAGTCGTGAATATTTCACCGGGATGATCTTATTTAAACCGAAATGAATTTAAGCTAGACGCTATTCCATCTGAGCTATTTTTCAAGATAAGTGGCAAAGCTAGTGATCTACTTTATTGGTAAATATTAATAAGTTAATAATTGATCTAATTATGTATTTATGAGCATGCTTTGGATATGAATATTGTGAAAATTTTAAATTCAAGAGAACGCACAGAAATTTAAATGGTTATCATTTTTGTTGTGATTCTTAACATTGGCAAAAAAAAAATATAACATTTACATCCCTTAAAATTAAAAAAAATCAGAAAGAAATATTAAGAATATGACATGTAAAGCTTTACATCTCTACTTTAAAAAATTCTTACTATTATTATGATGAAGGATTTTGTATTTTTATGACTACTAAATATGTGATTTAAAATATATGGTCAAGAAAGTTGTATTCTATTTTATATTCATTTAAAAATTACTCAGATAGATAAAAAAATCAATTGAATATTTTTTAGGATTTGCAAGACAAATGGAAAACTATAATTTAATAGTGACATATTAATTTCACTATTCAATAATAGAGATGGTTTCCGAAACTCTCTGAGCAAGAAGAATAAACTTAACATGCGTTAACATACTGTTTTCGACAGTTCATCTCAACAGCAAAAGATTTTTAGTGTAACAATATCTTACATCAACGGGTATTGCCTTGTTAAGTTAACTAACAATTAACTTCTTCCATAACCGTCAAAACGTTCTTCTTTCCTTATGCCATCCATGAAAATTTAAAACGAATCTAGGAAAGTAAACGATACAAGAAGGCATTCTCCAATGTTAATTTGATGAAGTGCTGTTCTCAGCTAAACTCAATTTCTCTTTATTTCGGTTGGGAAAATCAGAGATAAGCATATCATATGAGATTACATCGTCATTGGGAATTATTGGCTCAGCGTGACGAGTGCCTGATGTTTTGAATTTTGGAGGTAAGAGTAAATACAAAATATTACTATGATCTGCAGCTATGGCCATCGTGATATAATTGACTCTAGCAGAGGATTTTGGTAAAACATTTAGTAAATAGTGGTGAAGGTGAATACCGAGATGAAGACTTTTCATACAAAGTCTTCAACTTTTGCATACATTTTGAATATAAAATCTTCATTTTGGAATATTAAAATTGGTGTCCTTTTTGATAATAATTAACCTATGACATTTTATACAAAACCTAATAAATAGTCCCCTTATATATGTCAATTCTCGAACGATGATTTTTTATTGGTTTCGATAAAACAAATTGTATTAATGTGATTTAAT
Organism: Rosalia funebris; assembly: GCA_037954035.1. Lineage (NCBI taxonomy): Eukaryota > Metazoa > Arthropoda > Insecta > Coleoptera > Cerambycidae > Rosalia > Rosalia funebris. The sequence goes on from JAZFAV010000002.1 coordinate 16,073,210, forward strand.
TTATGGAAAATAAGAAAGCAAAAATATGAAAATTGCTAAAAATATCTAAATGATAAAATAGGTAAGCAATAGAGAAGTATCTGTGGTTTTTATCTAGAGAGAAATATTAAGTTTTAGAATACTTTTACAAAACAAAATATATTTTATGGATATATTTTAAACAAAATTTTAAAATATATCCACCTCACATAAGTCATCAAATGAGATGGCGCTATAAAAGCTGTAGGTGAAGATCACAAAGACACGACAATAAATCTGCAAACATCAGTTAAGAAAATTAACGACTAAGCAATGAATACTTAAACTAAATGATGTTAAATCTGTCCATGTCAACTTAACAAACAAAAGAGACCAACATATCCCTGTTAGCATAAACAATATTCAAATACTTACCATATTCTGATACAGTAAATTATTTGTGTAAACACTGGACACTGAGCTGCACTGGAGAGCTCATGGCAGAAAGAAAAAGGAGGAATTAAACATCGAATTAAAAAAGCATTACTGGCTGCTTCTACGAAATTCTACCCTGTCAGTGTATAATATAGTACCTCTGTACAAACAAATTCTAAAACCCATATAGCTATATGACATTCAGCTTTGGGATTGTGCGAGTAAAAGCAATTTAGAAGTAATCCAGCGAAACCAAAACAAAGTATTAAGGAGCATTGTCAATGACCTCTGATATTGTGAGCTCCATAGGGACATGGAAATGGACGTCATCAGCCAGAACATTAGTAATATCATGAAGAGTCATGAACAACGTCTTCTTCATCACATCAATATAGAAGCCATGCTATCCAGCTCCCCGATAATACGAACCAGATCAGAGGACTGAAGAGGGTCAAACCCTTCGAACTACTGTAATTTGTGTTAGTGCAGAAGCAGAGGACAGTGTTTGTGTACACATTAATATAAGTATAATTAAGTTATTAGAAAAAATAAGGGATATAGTAAATAAGTTCTTAGATATAAATCTCGTAGCTGTAGAAAATTAGGTTTGAAAAATATTACTCATTAATATAAGTTCATGCTCAAATTGTAATTTCAGTAAATACCATTAGGGGTGTTAGTAAAATAATAAAAGAAGATGAAATAACTAGGTTTTAAATATATACAAAATTATTATTTTTTATTAAACGGATTATTTTATCTAACTAATCTATATGTTTTGTGAACTCATTGTATTGTTAAAATACGATTAACTAATATGATTTTAGTCATATATATATATATATATATATATATATATATATATATATATATATATATATATATATATATATATATATATATATATATATATATCGTAGTGCATTATTTATATAATTTTGGTAATTATTTTACACGGGTTTTAATTAAAGTTTCTCAAGATCTTAAACTTCTTACGGGAGTGAGGATTATTATTTTACATTTCCATATTTTTCCCTAATGGGCCTCGGGTATACATAACGTGGATTAAATAAACTGTATACCTAGCAAGTTAATAGGAGTTTTGCAAAGTTGGTTATACATTTAAATTTATTCTAACATTCAGGAGGTATTTGCATGGAGTGGTAAATTTGAGGTAAATCATATGTTACATCGTTGCTTAAAAAATATGGAGAATTTTTCACCAGTAATAAACAATTATATGTATTTTGTGTACAATGTATTTACTATATGTATATAGAAAAAAAAAGCAAAATGTGACAAATTAATCGCATGCAGATTCATCATGTACAAATTCAATAAAAAAAAATTTCCAGCTGCATATTTGTTTAGTAATAAAATTTTCTTAAATATCGTATTTCTATATTTGAGTAGTCTGAAACCATGTATTATTTTATTTAATAATTTAGTAAATTATTCAGTGGGATCAAGATAAACTCATGTTCACGTTGTAGTTTGGAAGTTTTAAAATGTCTGCAGTGACGTCAGTATCTGAATATCCAAGTCGGATGTGAAAAGTAACTGTTTACATCAAGTATAATTCTCCATATATAGCTCATTCATTAATGTTCAAAATACACGTGACAATAAAATTTGAGTGATCAACATTAAGTTATTGGTACTAATTCAAATTTATCACTCATTGCAAACCAAATTGCAGGATAATAAAATGTAATATTTAATTTGTAATATTTGTAATTGTCAAAACTGTCAAAATTGAAACTAAAATATGTACATACACAATTTCAACCAATTAAATATATTTAAAAATATAGTATATACAGAGGCGAAGAATTAAAACAAATGGGGTGGATAATATATTAAGTGAAAATAAATTAATAATATTTTATATTTTAATGAAATTAGTTAACAGCAAGAGTAGTTAATTATAAACGAGACCGCCTTATTGGCAACGATTGCGCAGAAAGAGGACGAATTATGACTTTTAATGTGTCTTCTCTATTATTAAGTACTTTTATTTAAAATAAAACTGAGGTTGGCTCTAAATAATATGAATTCCAGTTTTTGAATTGAAGATCATCAATAAGACGAGAAATTTTTGTATCAAAATTCTCTGTTAAGTATATTGTACGGATAAAGAGGAATACCAACAGTGACGATTGAAGGTAATTGATTTTAGACTAAACTTTTAGAGAATAATTAAAAAGATTAGAGAAAGAAAACATTTTTAAAGAACCAATACAGAATAAATAATAGAACAGAAAATTTACATAAGAATTAATGTTGAAACAGAGACAACTTTATTATGTAGATAAATGTATACCATATTAATTCTATTAATATTTTAAAATAGGGATTAACTAACCACAAATTGAAAATTCAATATTTATATCACGTAACGTTGAAAAAAACCGATTAACTAGAAATAAAGGAAAGTATTAATCTTTAAAATGTATTAAAATTAATGTGCTAATCTACAAAAACCAATTTTCTAAATTTTACAGTAATAAATTATTACTGCATATTAGAAAACAGAAAAATTATAAATATTTTAGATAAATATATTACATACATAACGATAGTCGTTAAGGATAATCGTATAATTGATTTTCGCTTTTTTAAATGGTTTATGCGAGAAAGAAAAGCAATAGCAAAACCAATTGATTAATTATATAATCAGAATATAGTCCCCGTCAATTTTTCCGCGGTGACCTTTTGGTATATCTACAACATTCACTTTAATAACAGGAGATTAAATAATAACGCTCATCCAAAACCTCCAATAAAAAGCGGATTTTTGCCCCAAAGGATTATTGGAGCATTTATTGCTTGCGGCATCCGACGTTCTATGGGCGGCTTAGCAGGAATGGTGTTTCTTTTTATTATTAAATTTCAATCAACTCAGGAATCAGTCGCCATTATATGCGCCTTTTATATATAGTAACAATGAGTTTTACACAACTCATGAAAATAACAAACAATTTGTCGTTCTTATGAGGATTTATTGGACTGAAAGACGAAGATGCTTTTCCGATTGTGAGTATTGTGTTACAGCTGATGTTTACTTTAGGTTTTTGGCTTCTTATCTTATTTCAAGTTCGGTTGGTTCACATACACAGAATGATATAGGTATGTGCATTTCTCTCGATAAATATATTAATGAGAATTCGTGTTTTAAGTTTTCTAAATACAAATCAAATTTATAAATCTACCTCTCTCCTGTTTTGATAAAACTTTCCATAAAGAAATGAAATCAAAAAATGAGTTACCCATGTTTTTTACTTCCTGATATTTGGTGGCTTAAGGGGGGTGAAAATGGTGTCTGAAGTTTTTCTGAAAATCAAAGTTTAAGTTATATCTTGAAAGCCATTGTTAGATGCAAACATGAATCAAAAACGTAAAATTTCGCTCCTTGAGCGCTTCTATCTGGTAATAGCTTTCATGGGAGGGTGCTGATTGGGGGACATTTTTTCTTCGTACTTTCAGACTTTTTTACGAGTATTTATTTTTGGATTATTTGTATGGTTACATAAAGAAATAATTGCATCAATTATTTTTCAACAATTGATGTTAGCATGTGAATTCATATATAGTTTCATAGATTCATATAAATTTCACCCCTTAATTTTAAAAGTTAAAAGAAACCTCCAAACTACTTAGAAGTTAGAAAAAATATAAGGGAACACTTTAAGAGGAGCTTTCTGTTGTCATTTAATTACAATAACTAATTACTTATTCTTGTTGCATATCCGAAGATATTTTCGACCAAAAATAGTTTCCTCAAGATTTCCATTTAAGTCTTTATTTTATTATTTTTTTCTGTATTAAAATTTTCAAAATTCAATTACAAATAGGTAACTAATTATTAGGTACCAATTGGATAAAAAAGCTAATAGTTTCTCTAAAATAAAGTAAATTTCTCTTCCAAATATTGTTCAATCTGATGAATTCACTGTCGTGTTTTACAACATGTTTGTGATTACTTTTTGAATTCCATCCTCATTTAAAAATAGCATCCTCAAAAACGTAAATTTTAATACCATGCCCATTAATACAGATAAAGTCAGTAAGTCCATCGATATTCAATTTAAAGATTTCTTGCTTAATTTTCAAATACTTTTAATTTTTTTAGTTTTACTTAAAATATTTAAATTTTCGAAATGTAGAACTTTGTAAATAAAATGTAAATTTACTAACGTTCTTCCAGAAAACTGCAATGAAAAATAATTGGTATCGCAAATTGGAAGTATTAAGCTTTACAGATGACAGCTTTAGATAGAAGAGGTCTAATAGCTGTGACCTAGAGTGGACTGCCCTCCCACCATCTCCAGATTACACATCATGATGCACATTTTATTATTGTTTTTATTGTTATATTCTAAAGTTGGTATGAATCCCATATGCATGACAAATAAAAATATGAAGATTGCAATATAACATCAAGAGCAATAAATGAAATAATAAACGAAAATGATGTTGCAACTTTAAAATATTAAATTTAATGGCAGCGATTATTTAAAAAGTCAACTACATTAAATTGTAAAAATTTTACATCGTTGAATGTTGATGGTAGCCAAGATAATTAAAAATTCTTTTCGAACATTTTCAATAACGTCAGGAGGTATACGTTGTATTTCGTGACAAATTTTTATTTCTAAATCTTTCACGTCCTCGAATTTAGTAACGTAGACTTTCCTTTTTATGTATTCTCACAAAAAAATATTTAAGGGTGTCAAATCTGGCGATCTCACTGGTCACTCAATGGGTTACCTTCTTCCGATTCCAGAACATCTCATCTATATAAACGCAGACAGGTGCTGAATAATGGGAAGGTGACCTACAATTCTTCCATAGATTGTGCCGCACAATACATTCACTTTCTGAGAATTTTGAGTGTAAAACTCCATCATCTATTGAACATTTTTGTTACGATTTTAGATTTTTATCTAATAGTAATAAAAAAACGTTATAGCTCTATAATGGTTGATTTGAAAAATTATTCCTTGAATTGAATTTTTTCAATACTTTATAAAAGCACTGTATATACTTTATGCGACAATTCTTCTGATAAAAATTTAGAAATTTACAATGCTTGACCACGCTTGTACAATCTTATCATTTGTTGTTTCATTATCAAACAAATAAACTCAAGCGTTTAAAGAAACTCTCCAACATACATCTTCGTCTTATTCATATAAAAATTCCCTGGGTTAAAAGCCATTTTCTAATTTCAAAAGCCTATTCTTTTCTGAAGGAATATTAATGTACTTCTGTAAACTTCTCAGACTCAAAGTTAACAATTCCTCGTGTATAAATCAACTTTTTCATCCGCCTGACGATATATTGAACCCTAAATTCCAGCAGTTCCAATGTCACGCTTAAATGTAGTAGGGTAGATTTTTTAACATCGAGGGAAGATAAAAGTCTTTAAGTCTTACAATCCTCTTTATTGTGCAATTAGGAGTTTTTGCCGCCCTTCTCCCTATTACTCACTTTCGCACTTAGAAGAAATCAGCTGCGTTGTTTTTTCAAGACATTTGTCAACTTCAATGGGAGCAAAAAGGGATAGGAAGACGGGAACAAATAAAGTATTGTTGTAAGTAGCGGCGTAAGGTGGCGGATTTTCGCTTTGGTATAAAATGTAAAAGTGATAAAGTATTGTAAATATTCATGATAAAATATATAAAAATGGGTTGTGTTCGCATTTATATATTTATTTACACACTGAGAAAAACATCTTTTTAATTATTAACTAACCAGTTATTATTAGTAGGTACGTTATTTTTTATTCAAAATAAGTATTATTAAAAAACATAAACAGTTTTAAAACCTTAAAACGGACTTTTTCGTACGTAGAACATCTCTATCTTGAAATTGAGTATCCAGGAAAAAGTGGGGTGTGTCCTATCCACCTCAAAATCAACAGATGGGTAGACGTCCCCGATTAGAATCAGTCAAAGTTCGATCGATCCGACACGATTTAGTTGAGCTATCGTGCTAACAAGTTTTAAAATGTCGACGACAACGACAACGACAACGACACACACATAGTAAAACATTTTTTAAAACCATTTTTTTTTGTTTTTAGGCTGAAAAACGAAAAATAAACGCTAGAAAACATTTTTTTTTCATTTTTCTTTACACGATTACATTACTTTTCCGCTCTGGTATAGTTGAGTGCGGAAAAGTAATAAACTACGAAGTAATTAATATATATGTATTAATATTAAAGAGAAATTTTATAGCAAACGAGCGATACGAATAAGTTGTAGAAAATTATTTACATATGCAAATAAACACTTTTAAACTGTTATGGGTAAAATATAAACTGTATCATATATTCCTGGGCAAAGCATCATATTTTATGGAGAAGAAATAATAATGGCCCTCCAGGATCATTGTAGTTTACAGGATAGATTTTTGACTTTATAATGAACAGACTTGTATATAATTTTGCTTTTCATTCTTAGACATATATTGTAATTACAAGGACCAATTATAGAAGCAGGAAATAATTAAAAAATTCAACATGTCAATAAAACTTCGTTGTGAGGAGCCTAGGAGAGAAATTTTCCTAAATCTAATAAAAATCTAATTTTTTAATATTAATGAAGATATATTTATTATAGTGTAACACCCCGTATCCTCTCCCTTATAATTTTCTTTCTCTCTTCTTCCTCTCTCCTTAATTTTATGTTATATGAAATCCAAACTTAAAACAATTATCTCGCAAGAACGTTTGATCATCAAGAGTTGCACTGATATCACACTTGCTGAGTATGATACCAATGAACCCCTGCTATCTCTTCCTGACCCCAATAGAGTGAACATACACATCTGAAGACTTATCGTGATAGTCTAATTTTGTCTAGCAGTAGAAACTTTACTACGTTCTGTTTTTAATTCTTATTCCCCAGATTCTTTACATAAAATTGGGTATTACTTTTCTTAATTTTTGTCTCAAATAATCAATAAACAGAACTGTTTATTTATTATTGAAGTAGAGAAGTAGAGAAACTCTGAAATACTGAAGTAGAGAAACCTACAACTCCTCAAAAATAGGAAATAGTGTGATATCCTCTGTGTACAGGTATGCGTAGAAGAAAGAGTGAGGCAACATTCCGAGGAAAAATGATGCACTTTACGCGAAGCCAGATCGAACTGTGTGTATATTCATACATACTCGATATTCACTCTGCAAAGGTCTTTATGCTACTGAGTAAAAACCAGGCCATTTACTGCGTACCTTGTGGGCGGTCCGGTATCACAGTTTTGAGACTTGTTCCTATTCTTGATGAGCTGTACATTGGATAATCGAGGCTCACATTTAATATGCTAAAAATGTGAATACTTAGACTGGAAAATAACACATTTATATAAAATCTAGTGCCAATATTACGCTCTTATTCCGAAACACCGATCGCTATAAACTAGGCTGCAATTTATTTTTGTTTTTTGTTTGTTGCTACAGGATGACTTATAGCCACTACTGCAGAAACTGTCTCACGCGATGCATTTATATGCATTCTAATATAACGCCCTATGATTTACTAACATACATAGTATAATGGGATAATGCAAGCGTTAAATTGAAACTTTTAACCGCATCTGTGCTCTGTGGCGCCTATCTATTTAGCTTACATAGTTGAAGGCACAAAGTGTCACAGAAAAAGAAGATATCCATACGTTCCACCCTTTATTTATATTTTTATAGAGCAAGTTTAAAGTTGCATAAATCAAAACACGCTTATTTCACATATTTATTTTTATTTGTCTAAAATTTATTCGGAATTTGTGGCATAAACAAAGCAGACTTCTGGATTAAAAAGTGAATTTTATATCTTCACTATTACTCAAGAAAAATCATTATAATGTACAAAAAATGTATATTTAATGAAACAGACATATAATAGTCATCAAGTTCCATAAAGATTCTACTCATTTTTGAACTATAATATCTAAGGTATTAGTACTAAGTAAGTATACATATAATAAATATAGTAGAATAGAAGACATAAGGGGAGGTTCTCATCAGAACCGATCAAAAAATCGACTTTTTTTGCATTTTTTGATAGCCAATTATCCGTAGAATATATTGCCAAAGCGGTTTCTAACAAATTATTTTTTTTTAAAGTTATAGCGAAAAAGTGGAACCGCCTTTTTAAGCGAAAATGGAATTCACGCGGTAGCGCGAATTCGTGTACCGAAACTTTAAACACGTTTTTCTCGAAACCATGTTTTTCAAACTGGGCGGTATGATATCTCAAACTACTGAATATATCGCTATTTTTTTATTTCAAAGTAGATTAAATTTACTGGAGGACAAACCTAAAAAGTTATGATATTTATTATTATTTTTTACAGCACTTTGAAGAGCAGAAAATAGCGCGAAAAATTTGCATGTCCGCCATTTTTCCAATTTTTGACTTTTTGTTGGTTTTATAGATACAACCTCCAACAAATGTAATATATTTCATGAACATTTTTGGATTTTTGATTTTAGATAATATTTACAAGTGCTACAGTGCCGCCCACTTGGATACTTTTTTGAGGCGGCCATGTTTCACCACAAATAAACAATTACTATTATATAATTTTTTACTAAAAAAAATGTATACATACTTTAAGATCTATTAAATAAGTATAAAAAAAAATTGAGTTCTGTATTTACTTCCTTCCATGAAAAAAAAAAAAAATTCGAAAACGTCGTGTTATTTTTGGGTCGCTAGATGAGAGCCTCCCCATAAGAAAATTTTGTCTGCAGATTAAATCATTATGAGAAGTATAGCTTATATGTTGGTAGTCTGTTATAAACAAGTTTCTTAAGCAATGTGGTTGAAAATTATTTCAACAATCAGTTAAATAGTGATATATTTAAAACGAAAAAGTCATTTGTTTTTCCATTATAATTTCCAAGAAGCGTAATTAAGCTTTTGAATCGATATTACTGAATTTCTAACTGTTTTAAATGAAACCGACAAGTGTTCTAAATATAAATTGTGTTCAACTTTTCAGAATTTTAAAAACGTTGCAGTCTGCCTTTAAAGAATTTCTACTTGAAAGTTAAATCTCATAAATAGTAGTTTGATTTAATAAATAAACAGTTTTAAAACTTTAAAACGGACTTTTCCGCACATAGAACATCTCTATCTCGAAATTGAGTGGCCGAGAAAAAATAAACCAACACATAAATGCAGAATATGTATTTTATGCGACAGTTTTACTTTTTGCAGATAGTCCACCATTATGCTTTATCATGATACATGGACAGGGTGGGGTATGTCCTATCCATGTCAATATCAATAGATGTCGTTTGGTAGACGTCCCCAATCAGAATTAGTGGAAACCCGATCGATTCGACACGATTTAATCGTGTGATCGTGTTAACAAAAAAATTATCAAATAGTCCACCATTGTACTTTCTCATGACCCATGTACAAGGTACTGTGTATTCTATCCACCTCAATATCAATAGGTGTCGTCTGGGAGACGTCCCCAAACAGAATCAGTTAAAACCCAATCAATCCGACACGATTTAGTTGAGTTATCGTGCTAACAAGAATAAATGCCGACGACAACGACAACGACAACGACAACGACAACGACAAAGACAACGACAACGACAACGACAACGACAACGACAACGACAACGACAACGACAACGACAACGACAACGACAACGACAACAACAACAACGACGACAACGACACACACACAAACATTTTTTAAAAACCATTTTTTTTTGTTTTTAGGTCGAAAAACGAAAAATAAACCCCAACAAAATTTTGCTTTTTAAATTTTTCTTTACAAGGTTACATTACTTTTCCGCGTATTGTGGAGTGCGGAAAAGTAAAATATGACAAAAACATAGCACTGTTCTAAATCATGTTCCCCGCTTAGTTATTATAAGCTATAAAGGTTATTAGAATCCCTAAAGAAAACTAGCAATCTCTCGAATTTCAGATGACTTAAAGAAACAAGGTTAATTAGATACACTGACGAGCTAAGTACAATGTAACAATTTCTAACTGCTTCCGCAACACGTCATGCATGGAATAAACATGTTGCATGCAAAAAGCAGAGAAATCTATAATCTAATCGGAAATATTTATCTTAATTATATTCGCGGCTTTGCTTACATATCTAGCTTCACCAGTTACCAACATCAATATCTTGTCACGTTATGTCGTAAATTATTGCATGCCTGTCTTGAGGGCATTTACTATTGTCTCTGCAGTGGTTTATTTAAACTTTGACCACAGCAGAGGTATAATGAAAAAATGTCTCGTTTAGTTTCTTAGTAAGCAAATTATATTTACCACTCATAATATCATTTATTGTAAGGAATATGCATCTCTATGTTCCATATTCGATCTTCTATGAATTAAAATTTTCTCTAGATTTAAACCAAACTAACAAATTTATGTTCGGTAACTTTATAGTTAAAACAATTAACATTTAGTGGACAGCTTTCAAGCTGATATATATTTTCTCCAAAATACTTTGAGGTGTTCATAATTTTAATGAATATTACTTACTCTGCATAAATATAAAATTGTAAAAAAATCCAGTATGGTGTGTTACTAGTTTTATTTTAATATATCTTCTGGTGCATATGTGAATTTAAAATATTCATGTAGTTGTACGTGCTTCATAAAATATCATGCCACAAACACAGCTAAAATTTTAAACTAATGCTATGGTAATACATTTTTTTGTAGTCACATTCATCACGAAATGTATACATCTTGATAAAAATAGGTTCGGTTTAGGTTTAGTTTTCTTGGGACGGCCGCGAAGCTCTGCAATAGTAGGACTACATTGCATTGTACCTCTCCATAGATTAATCAGTGCTGGAGTACGGATCTGACCTTTTTCAAAAGCTCAATATCCCCTCCAGGCCAATATTTTTCAGTTTGCTTGAGTCCAACAAAAAGAGTTCAGATGTGTAAGGTGCCTACGTCATTCCAGAGCCGGGCACTGACATAGCACATGTTCAGGGGTCTCCGCCTCTCCTCCTCACAATCTGCATCCCTTGTTGGCATTCAAGCCGATTTTTCTAAGATTACACTCAAGATATCGTGTTAATAATCCCGTGAGTTCTCAAATACTCTTCCTATCATCCTTTAAGACCATTGCCCTTCAGTCGCTGCTAGGTGTCAAACCCAGTAGCACCTTAACCTGCCTGCATCCCTGCGTGCATCGGTTAAGTCTTCCGTCATCAATTGTCTTTTGAAGTCATTCAGTCTTCTGTCATTCTGGGATATCCCTCTTGCCGAAGGAATATGTAATCTTGACCGCTCATTTAGATTTCAATGAGCCAACCTCTCTGCCTTTTCGTTATCTCCTATACCAGTATGACCCAGATGGTACCCAGACCAACGTCAGATAATTACTCATGTCAAGTGTTTCTACTTTATTTCTGTATTCCTTCACCAACTAGGAGTATTTTACTCCTGTAGCCTCTAAAGCACCTAGGGTCGCCCTGCTGTAGAAGCATATGATATGAGCGCTTACCAACCATTAAACAGTTGCGTTTGTACGCAGGTATGGATGTCCATCACTCCGCTTGAAACTCCCGGAGAGGAATCTAGTATACCTCTCTTCTATTATGCCCAGCCCCAGTCTCTCCCTCGATCCTGGAGCCATCCATGACCTAGATGCCTCGGCCATGGAAACCGTGTTATTCTTTCAGTTCTGTTTACTGTATATAATCACATTGAACTCATGTTTAAGATGATTAGACAACATTATACTATGTTATGTATAAGGTGTGGAATAAGTAAGTATACATCCTGTATAGCGGCATCAATAAGATGGTTAGGTCCAGGATTCCTCTGGGCAAACATCACCATTAACAATGCTCGGCGTCTCCTCTATTCACTCATATAGGCCACTTTCGCAGCCATTGCAATTACCACCAGGTTCAATGGCGCAAAGCCAGTCAAAAACGCTGCTGTTGGTGTAGTCTGCATGGCCTTCGCCCTTTAATGCCAGTGCATAGACCTATTCCAGTTCCTTCTTGATCGAGCCCAGTTTGGCCCTGGGGCACCACACCACTACCACATACAGCAGTCGAGGCGTCAGCACCACTTTATAGAATTCGCTTGATAAATACCGCTGATATCAGATCCGCTGTCAGCACCGCTTGATAAGAAAAACATATAGAGACACAAGAATAGGGAAGTATTTTCCACGAATACGAAAACACTACGCGTAACCCAAGGCGCGTTTCGCCAACCAAGTTGGCATCATCACGAGATGATTACAAGATAGTTTTAAATACTTCCTGATAATGGTAACTTGATTAAAGAAAAATATGCGTTAAGTAACGTGTAATATTTCCGTTTTCGTTGAAAACTATCATCCTGTTTTTGCTGCTTCATCAAAGGTTCTCGCCCCTTCTCAGGGTAGCATATCTTCTAATTTTAAATAATCTGAGTTTAATAAATATAATACTGACCGATATGTGTCTATATATGATGATATAAACGAATCCTATATTCACTGATATATTAAATTTAGTGTTCTTTGAATGTCTTATTAGATATTATTCTTTCTTTTCATCTATTTTTTTAATTATTTCATGGAATGTTATTATTTACAATTAATGAAATACCAAATTTCGTTGTACTAAGATGTATTTCTAGTTAATAAGTTAACACTCATTAATCTTACTTGTATAGTTTTTTTAGAAAATAGATGACATTTTACAATATGTCATCATGTATCAAGGTGGCCAATTCGATATAATTTATTAAAGAGATTCTGATATTTTAATGCTGAAACTCTCTAAAATCCTGCAAATTTTATTATATCAGAAATACAACCACGCTCAGTTATTTGACTCATACCCTTTGTCTTATCTTTTTAATGGTATTTGTCAAGTCACGCATAATAATATCAATAATAGTATCCTCTGTTTTGAGAATGTCAACTTGTTTATCTATAACTCTAATTACAAGATGAGTTACAAGATTATTTAATTGTAAGAGAAATTTTGAAAAACTAACGTTAATAAACGGTATACCACCTTTCATAGCCCAATTACGTTATTTTGTATATAGGTAGAAAAATTTTTCTTTATTAACTTGTTTTCCATTAATCATACTGTAAAGATATTTAATCGGCTTTATTATGAGAAACACAATGTTATTTAAAGGAGGTTGGTTATTGTGTTACTTAGTTCGTCTATTAAATTAGTATTGAATTATGCTTCTACTGCCTAAGGACAGAAATATAAAGTTTATATAATATAAAAAAAACTGTGAAGTAGAGACACTTAATTCGAAGTTTTAGGTGTTAAATACTAGTAGTATTTGGCTATCACGCGTGTTTAAGCAGTCTGGTCGTTATATTATCACAATAGCTTTGCATATTCTTCAACTATGGCGAGTTTTTTGGCATTTTGTTATTTGGGCAACTGTTTTGGCAATCCAGTGTGCGTCCCGTGTCTTTGTGGGTAATGTCGTAAAAATGTCGAGTTGGGTTCAGCCTTGCGAACAGCAAGGTTGTGGTCGTAGATTCTATTGGATATGCGTCTATTGGTTTGACCGATGTAGCTGCGGAGACATTGGGTATAGAAAATTTTGTATACTCCATAATGGTGGTCAGAGTTATTTTTGTACTGTGCTGTTCCCAAAAATCTGACTGCATACATGGAGCTTTCTTGTTATATAAAACGTATTCAGCTATGTACTTGAATATTCATTATTTTAAAGGACGATATGAAAATACTTTATCCAGTGTTCAAGATAACCAAAATTAAGTTAACGCCAAGTCGACCTAAAAAGTCTACTACTAGCGGATATTACTAAAAAGTAATATCCGCTATATGACTTTGCACCATGAAAAACTTCATTGCTATTAAATAAGTAATAAAGGACGATACAGCTAACAATGAAGTCAGGTAAAGTTTTACTTCAGATTAGGTTACTGCCAACACGTAAATGGAGAACAATTTGAATAGTTATTTTAATTGACTACGTTAAGGAATAATGTTTAAATAAATTCTTAATTAAATATTAAATTAATCGATCACAAATATTACAACTCATTGATTTAATACTCATTAGCATCAGGAATAATTCAATAATATACAAATAGATTTAAAAGATACGAGGCTAGTCCCAGAAGTACCCATCATGACGTATAGACGGCGGTTGTTGTTTGAATAGAATGACTATGGTAGAAATTGTCAACTTTATAAAGCTTGAGTTTGAATTTTGACGACCCTATGGTATTTAGTATTTGTTTCGCTGCCATCAACAGTGAACACTCTCAGTGAATTTGTAAATGTGGAATAAATTGATGATCACTATGAGATACAATACTTTATTTCAAAGGCTTTCTTCGTTTGCAACAGTACAAAATTGGATGGCAGAGTTTAAATAAGGCCGTACGAGCTGCGAAGACGAACATCGCAATGGTTGACCAAATGAAATGATCACACCAGAAATGATGAAGCAAATCCACAAAATGGTGTTGGATGACTGTCGACTGAAAGTGCGTGAGCTAGCAGACATGATAGGAATTTAAAAAAGTGCTGTATATCGCATATGGACTGAAAATCTTAACATGAAAAAGCTATGCGCAAGATGGGTCCGCGATTACTCACAATGCAACAAAAACAGCATCGTGGGGATGTTTCAATCGAGTGTTCGGCGAAGTTTCATAGGAATAAAGCCGAGATTTTGCGTCGATTCATAACTATAGATGAAACATGGGTCCATTACTTCATACCTGAGACGAAGGAATAGTCAAAATAGTGGACTTAAAGGGAAGAATTGGCTGCAAAGAAAGCGAAGACAGTTACATGTGCAGGCAAGGTTATGACGTCAGTTTTTTGGGATGCGAGTGGGATAAGTTTAATTGAGTATCTTCAGAAAGGAAAAACAATCAACAGCGAATATTACGTGAACTTATTGCAGCGCTTGAGTGATCAAATAAAAGAAGCCGCTACATTTCGCGAAATAGAAAGTTTTGTTTCATTAAGACAATGCGCCAGTTTACGCATCCGTTCATGGCCAAAATCGATGAGTTAAAGTTTGAAAGTAATATCAAATAATTGTATTTTATATATGGTGTCCATTCTGTATTCATTCGTTATTTTATGAAAATTCCTCAACAGTTTTTAAATTGATGAACTAATGTAATAATTGTAAGAAAATAATCTTGAGATGCACGTTGAATATATATTTCTAACGTAAATACTTTCACTATTGATATGCTCGTTTGGAAATATGGATCGTCCTGTCTAGGAAGTAGAACCGGAATTTCAACTGGTATTGAATCAATAACAACATAACGCTGATGTTCCTCATCTACATCTAGCGTCTAAAGGGCGACATAATGGTTTTATATGGGGGAGACCCTAAGTACTACTGGAAGATCTGCACTATGGCTGGCTGAGTTTTACTAAGATACAAATGACGTCGTTATGGAACGTATAGAGGCCATCCGACCGTAGCCAATTACGCTTAAAAATGTGCCCGGCTTTTCATAAAATGACACTTCTAGATATTTGTCATTCCCGATGGCGGCGGCGGTCTCATATTCATCCCCCGACATATGTAAGGGCACTATATGGAAACAAGCTGGAAATGATGACTCACTCCGCTATGAGTAGACAATATATCATATTTTTTCCAATATTGTAACACCGTCCTAACGGCATCCTCACGCATTCCGCGTGGAGATGGAGAGAAAGAGAAGTATTTCTCTCGGCACATGTTAGTTTTAATATAATTTGAAACCGCTGAGGTGATAGCGAAATAAATCAGGAATGATTTACTGCGGCAACACGAGTTATGAATAAATATGGGAGGCGTAGGGACCACAAAATCCCTGATATTTTTTTAGACCGTTGGTTGTTATATTATACTTTGGAGAATATTCGAGAAGTGAATGAATGTCATGAATAACGAACACAAATTAAAAAAATTATAATAGACTCTATTAGGAAAACGAATAGTTTATTTATTTAAAATATACGAGCCTAGGCTCATAATAGTTCGGCCAGGCATAGTTTCATAACTAATACATTTAAACGAGTACCGTAAAACGGGGTTACTTTGAACTGACGGGGTAACTTTATAAAATCAGGTTTTTTTAATTCAAATCGTTCTGGCGGGCTTAGCTTTGATGCCAGCGACCTCCCACTAGTCACATTATTTTAAGGGTTACTAGTAGAGTATAATGCAATCACTGCATATTTTCTAAGTGGCTAACTTAGCAAGCCTCGTGCCATTTTTTCTCTATCTGTGATAAAATCTGTCTTTAAAACTTCTTCCAAACCTCCGCTGACAGGAAAATACTTTCAGAGTCATCGTTTCAAGTAAGTTATTTCCTAATGACAAAACTATCTAGGAACATTTTCCGTTTTTTATCATTCCTGTAAGTCAATTCTCCTATTTTCTACAAATTAGTAAGTGAAGTTTGTGCAGTTTATGGGGTAACTTTGACGCAGGTTTGTGTATACGTAGATTGACGGGGTAACTTGTGGAGCTTTGTGGTGCATCTGAACACCGTTCGTTGTGAATCTGTAGCACAAAAATAACGCAAAAAATACTTATGACACCACCTGGAGAAGGGACCACGACTGATGATCTACTTTCCACATTCATTCCGGTTTTTATTGAAAAGAAAAAAAACTGGGAATTATCAGAAAGCGAATAATATGAAGCCAAGAGAACATAAAAGCAGCCAGGCGTGCCTCTTATGACTCTCAATCCTCCTCAAACTCAAGCTTCAATAGTGAGGTCATATGCTAAAAGTGAGTCTACTAAATTTTGAATCATCAGACAATGAGGACCATCAGCTCACATGGACCAAGTCTGCCAACCAGATCTAACAAGTTAAGAACTTTATGAACCGCAATCACTGTAACTGAAGAAAATATTACTACCTACATTAGAAGAAAAAGCTGATTTGGGAAGGATTTTTCAATTTAAAAAAAAATTAGTAGCCAAGTTTGAGAAAAATTCGATATAACTGGATTTTCTTTTTAATTTTACACTTACTTATAAGTACCTAAACAAGTATTTTTGATGGGCAAAATATCTTTGTTCAAAGTTACCCCAGATTGAGGGGTAACATTAATACAAAAATAAAAGCCCTCTGCTTCCTATTGAGGTTAACGAAATCGTTCATATTCCAATTTACTTGAGCTTAGGTGTAGAGCTTTCATTTGATCCAAGATTTTTTTAAATATATCTAAAATTAAGAAGGATACAGTCGAAAATATGAAAAACCTGTACTAAAGTAACCCCGGTTTACGGGAAGCAAATCGCAATAATATTGGGCCGCCCCCTCGTTCATATCGAAGGCACCTTCGGAGTATGCCTCTAAAGGCTTCGTATCAAAAAACAAACAGTTACCACGTTGTTCGCAAGGATCGATTTACTATATCGATTTAGTCAAAATGCCGAAATTCGAACGAAAAGCATTTCGTACATCGACCTAAAAATTTCGTGACACACACGCACGAAAACAGCCGTTTAGTAAATAGAGAAGATAATAGTAACAATACTCTGAAAACTATTGTATTAAAAAAATATTGGTAACAGAAACAAGGTATAAACTATTAACCACTACTACATTATGTTGTGTCAATGACAAGTTTGTTAATAAAAAACAAATAAGATTCGCGGTTCAGAATAGTTCGGTCAGTTGCTGAAATGCATATAATTCTATACGTTTCTAGCGTTACAAAACAAAACAGAATCTCAATTATTGTCAATTGGACAAGAAAACTGGTCGACCATTCCAAATTTCATTCTTAAATCAACATGCTCTCAAGATGATTGTAACAACAAACCGACGATCCAGTGTTAATAAATTATCGTACTATGGAGGCAAGCCATTAGAAAAAATATTTCTGTATCCACAACTAAATGAACTTACCGGATTCTCCTTCAGGCAAAAAAAAGGCTGTTTTAACTAAATGACAGAAAATCAATCGGTTACGGTGGTCCAGAGAACATAGGCACTTGACTCTATAACAATGGCACCAGGTTGGAGTTTGGAGTGACGAATTCAAATTTGAAATCTGTCCGTGTGATACCAGAAACTGTGTGCGTGTAAGAACCCCACAGGAAAATTATCATCCTGACTATTTGGTTACGAAAGTGAAGTTTCCTGCGTCTCTTATGATCTGAGGTGTACTCGTATAAGTGGTATGAGCGTAGGAAAATTGCATTTTGTAGATAGTACTGTGATAGCAGAAAAATATAAACACATTTTTACAAACAGTTTATTGAAAAAATACTAAAATGTTAAGGCACTGATGCGCAGTACATTTTCCAGCAGGATGGTGCTACGTATCACACAGCAAAAACTGTCAAAGCTTGGTTTACATAACATGTTCCTGTTATGGAATGGCCTTATCGCAGTCCAGACCTCTTGCTAATAGAATCATTGTGGCATAAAATGAGGAAACAGTAGCGTAAATATCCAGCCCGTTTAGTTAACGATCTACGGACCAAATTGCAAGAAATTTGGGACAGCCCGCTTCTTAAAAGGTGCGCTAAGCTAGCAGATACAATGTTTGCCAGAATTGAAGCTGCTATTACTAATAAAGGTGATATAACACAGTTTTGATGAAGTAACAAGATTCAAGAGAGCATACGTATCGCATATCAAATTTTATAGAACGTTACATAACTCTATAAATAGATTTAATAATTAAATTTTTAACAGCATGTATTTCCATGGTTTTGTTCAAACACTAGCTGTAGCAACTTATTTAACCTTCCATCGGGCGCAGTGTGAATCCAAAGAAATTCGGGCGCAATACATCTGAGAGATCCCATAATCAAATCTTACACAATTTAGATTTTAATGAGGTAAAGACTTAATTAAACGCTTATTTTACTTACTACAATATAATAATAAATATTTCACACTATTTAATGTTGTAAAACAATAAATATGGAATATTTTTATAGGGCAACCAGCTATTGATCAGTTTTTTCTGTTTTAAGGACAAAACACAAACAAAAAACAGAAATTAATATTAAACAATATTTTGAATACAGAAGACAATCCACCTATTTCTTTATGTAAAAATCAGTTATATATAAAAAATATTGGACGTGAATTACAAAGAAAGTGCATTCTGATCATGCTATTATGTAATTTTTATAGTGTCATGTAACAAGTATGATGATATAAAATAAACTTAAATTTCCATAATAAACTATGTACTACCAATAAGAATAATATTATTTTACATTATATGCTTCAACAGTTTTGAATAATTCCTCGACCTCTAGACCGTTATAATACAAAATAAAACCTGAATTTTAATCTCCAATGCAGTTGAATACGAACAGATATAATTCATAACGTTTCGTGCTTAGCCTGTCTTTTCAATAATAGTCCAATAACACAGATGGAAGCAATATGAGAACCATCAATATTAATACATTTAGTTATTATTTTCCTCGACTTCCGTACAACAGCTTTCCATTATTATTTAATTAGAATAAAACAGTTTTAATGGAACCCCAATGGTGTATTTGTGTTTACGACTTGTGTTATTTATTTTTATAAGTGGTATTTTATTATATCAATATAAAGGCGTGAGGCGTACAAGGGCTCAGAAGTAGAGTTCATAAAAAAATATGAGACTAATAAATAAATGGTATAAAAATATCTTCCTTGCAAAATCGTGCCTATTAATAAAACAATCAATTTCATAATCTTACAATTGTCAGAAAAATTATGTATAATGTAAATATTGTAGGTGATTATATAAGGATATATAAAACGTAAACGCAAATTACTATAATATAGAGTGTGGAAATTTAAACTGGTATACATTAAATTACTCATATGTTAAAGATTTCAACACAAATTCCTGAAAAAGGTACATATTTTATATTGGTTAAAGTTATAAGGTTCTAATTTGAGAACTCTGAAAGTGAAGAATGCATTCTACTCCTCTCAATATGACCGTTCAAATGAAATATCATTTGATGTATTCTAGTATCGCAGCAATACTCTAGAAATACCTAGACATCGGAATTTTGAGGATTTATCTCGAATATTGAAGGAATTTGACGATATTAACTCGAAGAAAAGTCCTGCGTCCCAAAGGAGTCAAAGCAGCTAGAATTTGAGGACGAGGAAGAGCAAGTACTTATCCAAAAACTTAGCTCTGTGTCAAGAATTGGAGGAGCTCTAATAGTTAAACCAGCAGCTGTAAAATAAGTCAAACTGGAATCGTGTCAGTCTACCAAGGTTTCAAACCATATACTACAATGGTATTGAATATCAAACATGGGCGAGAACGAGGACACTTGTAAACAGTAAAACAGTTCATTTGCGGGCATACCATGCTAGATAGGCATTATTCCGATCATTCAGAAAGAAATTGTGATCTCAACACACAAGCGTATAATAAGTCTATCACTCAGTTTAGGCAGACGGGCAGGACATTCAGCAGTAATAGTTCCACGAAGAGTTTGAATTAACTCTGCAACTCTTTAGGTATCAATGCGACGGAAGGCGAGTTCTTGTAGACGACAATGAATAATCCGCAAAGGCTTGTTGTAGAAATCGCCAAAATCAGGTGTATCTGTAAGTCTGTTAGCTGATATTAATGGTAGTCAAAAAAACTTCACAGATGACTTAAACGCATTCTGATCCGATTCCCATTAGATATCTCTTATGTTGCAAGTGGTAATAAAGAGTACCGTATAGATATAGATATAGATATAGTATAGTATAGTATAGTATCTAATTTTATAGATAATATATCTGTAGTATGGTGGTAACAGTAGGATCTCTAATGTTGCTAGTGGTGATAAAAAGTGGTGTACAGATGAATGAACTTTGTGAGTTATATTCCTGTGAATGAGGAAGATCTGGATCCAATCTTTTGGCCATATTGTGATGAAGTTGTCGTCCACGTACCGTAGCCATTTTAGTTTCTTTCACACTGAAATGTGTTGCCTCTTCTTCTAAGATATTACTACTAGTGAGACTGGCAATCCAATGGCTGCTTCATCCTTCTGCTCGTAAAGCTCTTCATTCTACACAAAATATGTAGTTCATCAACATAGACCATATTATACCAATCAGTGGAACACCAAGATGAAATCGACGACTACGATGGCATAACCTTGAGGAATTTACTTCACTGAGAGCTTACATTCTACTACTACAAATATTGCTGAAAATACAAATAATGGCGTAGTGCTCACCAACCAACAAAGATGCACTAATAACGTTTTGCGTATCTCACATATATATTTTTAGAACTAAATGGATTGGACTAGTGTAGATTTTTGTTTGATAAAAGAACTAAACATATAAGGCTATGACAATGTTATGATACGTACTGCGATTTCTTTTACGCATCCTGTTCTCTATTTACAATTCCTAATAGAATACAGAAACTACAAAATACTTACGTGCGTAGTTATGTGATTTTGAGTAACACATTTTTAATTATTATCTGAACTACATAATTATATCTCGGTGTGTGAGAAAACACATGATGTCATACATACTGTTCGACATTTTAACAGGGACCAATGTAAGCCTTTAATTTCTATTTGCATAGGACACTGGAAGTTTTTTTCTATGCGATCGTTACACTAATGGTATTAATCGAGTATTATGTGCACAATAGCCTGCATGGGAGTAGTAATAACTATTATATTACCGCTTATTGCTTCTGCAAAAAAGGAACTTCCCGTGACGTCCATAAAGTGATGTTATTGCACTCGAATATTCAATTACCGAAGTTTAGTTCGCGAATCATTTTGTGTATTGCACCGTATCGGGATTATATGAGATCAATACCTACGTTATAATGGGTGGATTAAGAACTGAATTTTATATTGCGAATAGTAATTTTTTCATTTCGTTTACAAAAGAGAAAAGTAAACGATATTAATTCACTATGAGAAGCATTATAGTGAAAAGTATATGCAGTTTGGATTTAACTAGTCTGTCATAAGTTATAGGTACTGGTATAAAAAATACAAATTTTATAAAGGTTTTAAAAATTTTTTTATACACATACAAAGTTCTAATATTTTAATATATGAATATCGAAGTTTCAGTTAATTTAGGTTATTTTTTTTTATTTTCTTCTTAAAGTTTTGTACTTTTTTCAAAAAAAAATCATAGCGTCTATAAAAAAAATATTAGGGCAGTATTATCTTAACTTAATACAGACTTTAGTGGTTAGGTGCATTGAATTTTATTGTTTAACAGGGCATATTAATGGTGTGATTGTTTTCTCTAACAGTCTTGTACACCTTTCATAAAAAAATCATAGCGTCTGTAAAATAATACGGCACTCTTATCTTCAGAGAATCTTGATAGGGACCCTGAAAGTTATCTGTGGGGTATATTTATGTACCAAAGAGCCTACAGAGGCTACTGTGACTTTTCAATTATTTTTCCAAAAACCTTATAAAAGGTGGTCCAACAAAAACGCACGATGTTAATCGTAAATAAAACAAAAAGTTTTCAGAGAATTATCTTAATATTTTTTATTATGATAGAAGGATCTATGACAATTATGTGTGAAACAAAATATCGGCCAGATGCTCGCCACGGCTTCGGTGGCATACCTCTATCCGATGGTCCATATTTTCAATGACTCTGAGACATAATTGAGGTTCAATGTCGTTAATGTGCCGAATTATCTCATCCTTTAACTCTTGAATTGTTATTGGCTTATTGACGTACACTTTTTCTTTTAAATATCCCCAAAGAAAGAAGTCCAACGGTGTCAAATCACATGATCGTGGCGGCCAATTAACATCGCCACGACCTGAGATAACACGACCATTGAATTTCTCTCGCAAAAGTGACATTGTTTCGTTGGCTGTGTGGCAAGTGGCATCATCCTGTTGGAACCACATATCGTCCAGGTCCATATCCTCAATTTCTGCCCACAATTGTTGGGCACGACGACGAGTCGAGGTTGACGGCTCTTCACTATCGCGAACAACAGCAATGTTTTCCGCAGAACCAACTGGGCGAGCATGCACAGGTGTTTTCACATTTCCTACAGACCCGGTTTGCTGAAATTTGCGCACAGTTCTCCCGATTGTGGACACATTTGGTCGATTATGCTGACTAAAAAAGTCACGAAGTGCACGAAATGCATTTTGATTTGAAAGCCCATTTTCGTAAAAGGCTTCAACAATCTTAACGCGCTGCTCAATTGTGTACCTCTCCGTGGTTGAACTTGTCAAACACTGAGACAAAGAAATGTCAAATCAAGTTGGGCGAAAAACTTGACGTTAAGGTGTGACTCACAATTAACATCGTGCATTATGGTTGGACCACCCTTTACTTTATTCATTGAAAACCCCATAGTGTCTCTAATAAACGTATGAAAGCAGTCTGCTCTTTAAGATGACTTAGTAAAGACTCTAAAGATTATTTGAGGTAGTAAACAAGTTTGAGGGTGAGTTGATTTCTTTTACCTTCTTTCCTCTAAGTATCATGTACTTTTTTTATCTGAAATTTCTTAACTTCTGTACATAAATTATTAGAGTAGTCTTATTTTTAAAGTAGCTTAGTAGAGGTTCCAAGGGTGGTCATGGTGAATATAGAAAGTTTGGAGAGTCTACTGGGAATGTGATGTTTTTTAAATTTTGTTTTCCCTAGAAGTTTTGTACTTTTCCCATAAAAAAATCATAGCTTCTGAAAAAAAATATTAGAACAACATTATCGTTAGAATCACTTAGTAGAGCCTCTAAGGGTTATCTACGGTTAATATTGAGACTAGCAATCTATGCAGTTTACGTGGGACGAGCGGTTTTATTTATTTTCTCTCCTAAAAACCATGTACTATTCTCATTAACAACATAGTGGCATCTGTAAAAATATTATTAAGGAGTTTTCTTGTTAAAATGATTTTGTAAAAACTCTAAGGGATGTCTGTGATGAATATCAAGATTTTAGACAACCTACTGTATATTTAGTTATAAGTACATATTTATGTTATTAATTTTATATTTCTGCTTATTATTACTATAAGTACATTCTTTCATTAAATATTTTCCTGTAATTTCATTTAATTCGGTTGAGTAATAAATTAATTAACATTATCATTATTCTAGTTATTATTAAAATACTTATTTTGTAAATATCCCATAGACTTTACATTACTTATTGTACTGTATTTTACTGTACTGTATTTTTGTATATTGTACAATTTTTTTCTTGCATTGAGGTACGAGTTTTCATATATTGTAGAATAAAAATAGCCCATTTTAAATTTAACAATACTACAATTATTTATTTGCGAATGTATTTAAAACAATAACGGCTAAGGTCTTTAGGTTATATGAAATAGTTTTACTACTTAATATAACTATATTGAAGATGTTAACATTATAATAAGTAATTCATCAGCAACATATGAATGGATTAGACTGTTTTCATGGAATTCACGTCTCCCAATTTCATAATTCTTTTCTCTTTGTAAAATATTTATTAATAGCACTCTTAACATTGTGTCCCCATAACCATGATTTTCAATATTAACAAAGATATGATTTGTCATTTTTTCCATTTTGATGGTAAAATTTGTGTTCGTCGATTAGGATTAAATGCATTGTCATTTACTCCATAAAATCAAGCCATTTTACTAAAACCTGACGGGTCGTATTACTTCATAACAGTGGCGGTTCGTGGTATCCATATTAGGGTAGGTGATAGCGGCGTATGAGATTCATCAACCGTTAAAAATAGCGCCGCAGGCGAAAAACTCGAAATTCATATTCCACAAAATATTTTAACATTGACTCGATATTTAATGTTTCAAATTGATCATCACAATAGGTATATAACCCAATATCCCCAGTAATGTCACGGCTTATTCAATGCGAAGGCGTCTTCGGATCTGCCGAAGAACGCCGATCTACTTCAGGCGCCGATTGCATTCGCCTTCAACTGCTTTATTTAAAGAGTATAATTGGCTGCAGACGTCTGAGCTGCGATTATTTTGCCATTACAACAACGCTGTTTGTCGTCTTACCGACATCTGGTTGACGTGTTAGCTATCGATTTTCAGGCGGTGGGATGGAGAACCGAGCCTGGTCTGGTTGTTCTGTTTAGGAATAAAATGATTTAATTCGGTGTAACGCGGCGCCGTGCGGACTGCGGTGGTATATATAAAGGGTGTTTACGGCACCAGCGCCGCCGACGGCGATAGATAATTTAATTAGTATAAAGTAGTTATTAATAATTATATTAAATATTTCTGTATTATCAGGGACGTTAACAGTTCATTGTAATTGCTCTGTTATGAGAAATGACATAAAATTTTAAAGGTAGGCGGCGCCTACCTTGCCTACCCCGACGAGCCGCCACTGCTTAATAATAATCTTTCTTTTGTCGCGGTTCGAATACGTTTAAACCATTTTCCAAGAACCCTGAATTACCTTTTAAATAATGATGCATATTATCATTAAACGACACCCTTTTCAGATGATGCCTTTGACTTCGTAGAGAATGTTTCTAAAACGGTCTATCGCCTACTATGAATACCACAATTCTGCAATACTTTCGTTTACCCATCAAGATAATATACTTTTTGTCGAAAATACAAAAGCTTTTCTTAGCTTCTCCAAATAATTTCTTCAATAACGCAATCTAGTTTTGTTGTGTAAGAGGACTCTGAATTTCATTCTAAATAATGAAAACTATTTCGTAAATTCTCCTTCTAAGTTAATGCAGGTAAAATGTTCATCTTCTTGTGACGGAAATTTCAATTTACTCGAAGGCTCATTTTTAAATTGAGAAGATATTATTTATTCTGAGAATCGCGAAATTCACATCATCGTTAACTTCAATTTCTTTCTTTTCGCAGATATTTGTATATCTTAAAACACTACTTACACTTACATATGCGTGTTTTGCATCCGAATTCCTTCATATACGCTATTTATCACCTAAAGTTCTTTTGTTTCTTTACAATATCGTTCGAAGAATTACTGCACCACTTGAATTCGATTCCATTTCCAATACTAGTAGTTTTTGTAGTAATTATATTACTGTTTATCATAAGACATTTATCTTTAACCTTTTTTTCATTGAACGCTACTGACTACGTGGTCTAATATGATATAGACAAAGTTGTTATGATTTGATAGCTTATCTATGTTTTTTATACAGGTTAATGGAGAAAAAGTTATTCGAAAAATTCCGTCACGGTAGCCGAGTTGGTTAGAGTGCGTTATGTTGCAAATTCGACTAGCTACTGACTGTCATAGCCTTAGTTCGATTCCAAGGGCCAGCACTGACAATGTCGGAGCGAATGAGTGTTGTCCGCGTTTTTGAATATGTATCCCCCATCTAAACAACTTCAACCTTAGACTTCGGGGATTGTCTAAGTAACTCATAATATTTATACACACCGAATTACTTGATCAGTTAGAAATACTTAAAACGCTGAATAGCGAGGGTAGTCTCATATTACGTCTGACCATTTCATATTGTTTCGACACTGAAGTATGGACCAAAAAATTCATCCATTATATTACTTTTTTGAAGAAAATAAGCACGGCGAAGAGCATCGGTCGAATTCGTTGGCTCCCTATATGAACTTTCCCCATCCCATTGAATAACAAAGCTTATTTGCCATTTCTATGGATTTCATAATGATGCGGTCTTTAAGGGCCCACTCGAGCACACTATGAGATCCTCGACTGAATGCTGAGGATCCATCAATATCCGAGATAATTAGCATATATATACTTCAATGTATACAAGCGAATCGGCTAAACGTGAAGCTAGCTGAAAAGTAGAGGGTCTTCTATGAGCCATCTCAGCCACTTCAAATAAATTCTTACGTCGGTATTCGATAATAATCGACATGATATTAATGGATACTTTTCCGAGTCAAGTAAAATTTGAAAACGCTCACAAAAACTCATTTTCTTTTCTATAAGGACATGTAGAAGATTACCGATGACTAAGGAAAATTAATAACAATATATTTTTTATTATTACAAAGTTTTCATATTTTTCCCATAATTTGAATTGCTTAAATTGAGCTGAAGAAGGCATCGTTGCTTTCAAACTTCTTTATCTAACTCAGTCATCCCCAATTAGAATAGTATTTGTCTACAAGGACTAAGAGCTAGGCTACAATCCTTTTGCAGGAATAAAATGGTTTGACAGTCAAAAAAACTGAACTAGCGTTGTTAGTACTTTACTAGAATTAAGTTATTAGATGAAAATGTGTAAGTTCTACAATATTCTAAATTAATTTAATTTATAAGAATGTTAAAATCGTTATCAAAAGCATTTGGTATCATTAATAATGCCGTGCATTTTCTAAATTGAAAAAAACTTGATTGGCTTTCATTAATCAACCAAGTTTATATAGCAAATGAAATATTCTTGAAATTTAAGCCTACAACATGTTTGCTGTAAATATAAAAAATTCGTTAATTAAATGGAGTCATTAAATAAGAATCTCAAAAAGTCCAATGTCAATAAATCCTATAAACATTTCTAGGAGAAATGTTATTGGAAATCAGTTTTCACAAACTTTTGACAACGAATAATTTAGTTTCCTAAACAAGGTATTACATTTGTGACTACTTGCTTCTAATGACCCTTTTAATGAAATTGTAGTGGAAGTTAAAAGTGGAAGTTTACATAGAAATACATAAAGAAATACATAGTAAGGTAGCAAAGGTATGGCTAAATTATAGTGATTTCCCTTGCCTTGTAATAGACATCCTGATGCAGTTATTTTGTATTACTTAGCCGTTAGTCTGCGGTATTCTGGTTAATATTATCTAAATGGTTTCTACAAGAAACAAATGCTAAACATTATACATTTTCAATTTTTAGAAGAAATGCTTATAAAAGGTGGTCCAACCAAAACCGACGATGTTAACTGTAAATAAAACAAAAAGTTTTCAGAGAATTATCTTAATATTTTTTATTATGATAGAAGGATCTATGACAATTATGTGTGAAACAAAATATCGGCCAAATGCTCGCCACGGCCTTGGTGGCATACCTCTATCCGATGGTCCATATTTTCAATGACTCTGAGACATAATTGAGGTTCAATGTCGTTAATGTGCCGAATTATCTCATCCTTTAGCTCTTGAATTGTTCTTGGCTTATTGACGTACACTTTTTCTTTTAAATATTCCCAAAGAAAGAAGTCCAACGGTGTCAAATCACATGATCGTGGCGGCCAATTAACATCGCCACGACGTGAGATAACACGGCCATTGAATTTCTCGCGCAAAAGTGCCATTGTTTCGTTGGTTGTGTGGCAAGTGGCACCATTCTGTTGGAACCACATATCGTCCAGGTCCATATCCTCAATTTCTGGCCACAAGAAGTACATTATCATCTCGCGATAGCGAACACCATTCACGGTAACTGCTTGGCCGACCTCATTTTCGAAGAAGTACGGCCCGATGACGCCGCCAGCCCATAAACCGCACCAAACAGTCACTCTTTGTGGACGCATCCGCTTTTCAACACTCACTGCATCACTCGTGGATTCTCATTTGCCCAAATGCGGCAATTCTGCTTGTTAACGAATCCACTGAGGTGAAAGTGTGCCTCGTCGCTGAAGATGATTTTCTTTGTAAAGTCACCATTCACTTCTGTCTGTTCAACCAACCATTCGGCGTATTGACGACGCTTGAAATGGTCAGTAGGCTTCAGCTCTTGAGTCAATTGAACCTTGTAAGCGTGTAAATTCAAATATTTATTCAAAATTCGCATCAGTGATGTTCGTGAGATGTTCAATTGTTGGACACGACGACGAGTCGAGGTTGACGGCTCTTCTGCTACACTATCGCGAACAACAGCAATGTATTCCGCAGAACGAACTGGGCGAGCATGCACAGATGTTTTCACATTTCCTACAGACCCGGTTTGCTGAAATCTGCACACAATTTTCCCGATTGTGGACACATTTGGTCGATTATGCTGACCAAAAAAGTCACGAAGTGCACGAAATGCATTTTGATTTGAACGCCCATTTTCATAAAAGGCTTCAACAATCTTAACGCGCTGCTCAATTGTGTACCTCTCCATGGTTGAATTTGTCAAACACTGAAACAAAGAAATGTCAAATTAAGTTGGGCAAAAAACTTGACGTTAAGGTGTGACTCACAATTAACATCGTGCATTATGGTTGGACCACCCTTTATTATTCCTCGAGCAGGGTTAGAACCTCTGACCCCGTAATGAAAAGCAACTGATCAATTTTTAATAAATTCCAGAAAATTAACCGTCATACGATGCGTTTTTCGCTAACTAAGTTAGGATCATATGGAAATGATTAATGCTTCAGTTTGAAATAAAGTTTACACCTGCTCCTGATAATGCCAACTTGATTTATGTGACGCTCATCGAACGATGTCCTCCTCGATGTAAAAATCCATTCTCCTCTTTTTTGATACATTACTCTCTCCCATTTCTATTTTGTTGTTGGAACATCATGATACAAAGCCATATTTGGCCTAAAGAAAATAGAAAACCAAATCAACTGATGATTTTTATATCCTATTTGTGACTACTTAAAAAGTACGATATTTACGAAGGTCTAATACTTGCAAACCATATATAAAAAGACAAAATTAAAAAAAAAAACACACAAACAAGGTAGTATATCGATGTTAATATTTAATTTTTATGACCGAAGAGAGTTTTATACACGAAAGTAAATAGAGAAAATGTTTCTATCTAATCTAATCTTCTAAAATATATTTCGAAACCTATTTTTCTCCAAAATATCATAATTAACACATCTTAAGATAAAAATTAAGTATTGGATCACAGAATAAGTAAATATAATGTGCAACATATTACAGAAAGTTTATGTTTTGTAATAATATAAGTTAAATATATTTTAAGGAGACGATGGGAATTTGGTGTTCCTCGATGAAAATCGTTGTGTTATCTCCACAAAAATTTGCTTTCAGTCACTGGTCGTCGTCCAAAAACAATTCATCATAGTCAGAGCGCATCATTAGAGAAACTGCCTGAAGATGTTAC
Organism: Rosalia funebris; assembly: GCA_037954035.1. Classification (NCBI taxonomy): domain Eukaryota; kingdom Metazoa; phylum Arthropoda; class Insecta; order Coleoptera; family Cerambycidae; genus Rosalia; species Rosalia funebris. Next base: position 16,103,621 of record JAZFAV010000002.1, read on the forward strand.
GTCATAATTTTTAAAGCTCATGTGTATTATATTTAAGATATCATTGAGACTGTTATAGAGATATAACAGACATAGAGCTAACAGAAACTAAGTCAATGTTTTATTTTATGGCATAATATTGGGCAGGGTATGTACTCTCGCAATATTATCGTAACTGCGTGTTTGCATATCCTCAAAAGCCATTTCGCAACACCACAACCTCCTGTAACTGAAAATATTTCAGTACAATGAAATATAAAATTAGCCTTTTGCATTTCGCGTATACAAACAGAATAGGAAAATGTAAATGTTATGATCTGCAGTCTACTTCGTCCTCACTTCTCTCCGAACTGAAGGAAAGAGAAATAGAATGGCAAATGCAGCGTGGCTTTTAGATTGTGACAAACCAAGTGTGACAGTCTTATATAACAAGAGGTATGTTGTATTGCAGTAGAAATACATCCTGAAATTTCTTGAAACTTGATTTTCGGTAAATAGATCAAATACAGGAACGTAGATTTTAAATTTAGAAAACTAAATATTGAACCTCATAATACAAATATTATATTAAGTTAATATATAACTTAAATAGAGCAGAGGAGAGGTTCATAGTGTGACTAGATATACTTTGTACATTTATCAAATTATGGATCAGTTTTTAGAGCTATTTCCTATGCATTATTAATTTTTAATTTAATGTAGAAGGCCCTTGGAGAAATCAGAATTCCTTACGAGAGTATATAAAAATCTACCGTGTAATGAAGAAGCATGTTGTAAATAGTCATTTATATATAATAACACTCTCGTAATTCCCAAGAACATACAGCTACAACAAAATTTCTCTTCAGGGCTTACCATTTGATTTTTACTCATTATTTGCTCATACTAAGTTATTATGCCTCTAGATTTCATCTCCATAATATTTTTTATCTTCCTTTAGAACGATTGCCGTGTATATTTCACTGTCTACTGCTCGTTTTGTAACACTGTCGATTGGTTTGCAAAGTAAATAACTTCCATCCATAAGCCATCCTCATTTCCTCTTCCTAATATCAACATATTCTCTGATTTATTCTTATCCAGAGAATATACGTAGTATTTATGTGTATATAAGCCTCGATTAATACTTGTAGCTGAGTTTAAATTTTTTTGGTTACTTTCCATGTTTCACAACTATACAGTAGGGAGAACTTCATGTTGGTATTGAAGATGCCTATTTTCATTTCAGGTTCTACGAAGTAATACAAATGAGCTGAAAATGCTGGAGGTGACTCCAAAAAATGCAATTAAGTATCTTTAAAAATAACCTTTGTGGCACATATTGGTAAAATATGCCAGAAAGTAGAAAAGACAGTAACCGCTCTGGCAAACATCATGCCGAACATAGGGGGACCTAGGTCATCTAAGAGGAAATTGCTGAAAGGAAAATGTAGCACAGTTCCAGATGCTGTAGTATGCTGCTCCTGCTTGGCACAGAGCGACAGAAGAAAAAAACGTTAATAAGAAAGATCGCTAGCATTCAAAGAAAAATGAATATAAGGATCTGTTGTGCATACAGAACAATCTCTACAGAAGCGGCAGGAGTAATTGTAGGAATCCCTCCAATAGAACTACTAATAAAAGAGAGATGGGAAAAGTATTTACGGATAGGCAGAGGAGTAGCAAGACAAAACCTAATGAGTAAATGGGAAGAACAATGGGGTCAAGCAACAAAGGGGCGGTAGACATACCAACTGATTCCAAATAAGATATGGATCAATAAACCATTTGGAGAGGTAGATTATTACCTCATCCAGACACTGTCAGGACATGGTTGCTTTCGACAATACCTGTACGAAAGAGCGAGAACAGAGACAGGCCTATGCATATATTGTGGAGGGGTAGATAATGTCGAACACACGATATTCAAATACAAGCAATGGAATGGCATTAGACAAGACTATAGTGACGAAACGGGAAGAACTTTTAGCATTGCAAACGTAAGCACTGCCCTGGTGTCAACCGAAGAACAATGGACCGCTGCCTATAAAGTAGTTGGGAAGATAATAGAGACCAAGGTAGGAGGAGAAAGAAGATAAGATACTAGATACCAGACACCCTTCTCACCAAAGTAATGCTAACATGGTTCCAGTGAGAAAGGGGAAGAGAAGGGGGAGGGGTTTTAGTCGGTAAGAATCCGACACTCCCGGCAAGCCGGCGTCTCATGCAAAATTTCCCCTCCTCCTACAAGAAGAAAAGTATGTTGTGGATAAAACTGTTACCTTAATTGATAGTGATCTCAAGCGTCGTACCTCGACAGATTCGGCATTCCAAAAGATTACCTTTTTTGGTAGCTTGGTAATGAAGCCTTCTTTCTTAGAAAACTGTATGTATTTGTTTCTTATCTCATATCTTTATTAAGTCATGTATAATATCGGCTAAGAAACTGGCATTGACTTTTATCAGCTCAACTTGGACAATATTATCAGTTGCTAGTGCTCTGTTACAAGTTACTTAGTAGTTAATAGTCCACTGTATCCATAGCGTTACGCAGAAGTATTGGCTGAGACAAGTAGGTGTGGTAATCTAAGTTTATCTAATAAATATTTGTTTAAAAGTGAGATAAAGCATTTTCAGATTATAATAGTTAAAGAATCTAAAATTCTGAAAAAATCCAGCAAAATAAGTTAAATTCAGTACCCTTATTCTGTTGCTATGTAATTAGAAGATGCATGAATATGATGAACATTGGAGTGCTCTTGGTTGGTATAAACTCCCATAATACATTTGAGAATAGTACCAGATCCTTTTGATGGACCAAAACTTAAAAAAAGAAAAAAATATATATTTCATACATTATATTGACAACGCGGAGTAGAAGCATTAAGGCGTATTGAAGATAGATGGCTTTCATTATTAATAAGTTACTAAATTTTTGTGTAACTCCCTCTATTTGAATTATACGAGGTCTGATAAAAAATACGGTGAATAATTTTTTATTAACAAAGTTAAGTTAAATTTTTTATTAGTAAAGCTTACTTCGAATTTGAACTAATCTTCTTCAAAGTACTGTCCTTGGCTAGCGATGTAATTATACCAACGTTATTTCCATCATTTGAAGCATCTGGAAAGCTTCTTTCGGAAGGGCCTAAAGAAGCCTCGCAGCTGCTCCGTAGTCGCCCTCTCAATGTCGGGAATGGCGTCAAAACATTTTTATTTTAGTACAGTTTTGTTTTTCGGAAAGACCCGGAAGTTGCATGGTGCTAAATCCGGAGAGTAAGGTGGATGTGGACAGACAGGAATCTTTTTCTCAGCCAAAAACTCGCGAGTTAGAAGCGAGGTGTGGCACGGCATGTGATGAAGGAGAAGGCCATTTTCTCATTTTTATGGTCTCCTTTCCTTTACATTGTTCTCACAAATAGTCAATTGCTTATTTTAAAGAATAATTTTTTCCACTTTTGCAATATTTTTTGTCTGTTTTTGAGATGGAAGGACGTCCCAACCGTTGCTCGTCTTCAACAAACTCATTTCCGCTTTTAATCGCTCATATCACTTGTAAACAGTCTTAATAGTCACCACATTATCACCATAGACTGATTTTAACATTTCATGAGATTCTTTGCCTCTTTCTTATAACCTAACACAAACCTTAATATTACTGCGTTATTAGAAATCCATGATGCGAAACAGACAAAGTAAACACGTCATCACTGTTCCGGCTTTAGAAGCCAATGGACAAGTCACAACTTATTCAAACTTGACACTGACTATCCCAAAGGATCAGGCTATCAGAAGCATTACTCCATATAGATGTAGCGTCAGCAGTTTCTGCTATAAAAATTCATTCATCGTATTTTTTAACCAGGCTTGTTTAATTCAAAATAAATAGTTCTCAACACAACTATTTGTTTTGAATCATAAATATTTGTTTTCAAAATAAATTAGGAAGAGGAGTGGTTAAACATTTTCTTCCAGTACCCTGTACTTTCAAAAACTGATGCAATGGCTACTAGCAGTTTTTGAAGTAATGTCATATTTCAACATACCCATACCGTTTATTTATAATTTAAATACATTTGAAGTAATGAAACCAGGGGCGGCTGGTGTATAGGTGCTGCAGAGCTGCAGAACTGCCAAAAAAATTAGATATTTGTATATTTTCGCGACGTAATAATTACTAAAATTTATTAATAAAATAATATGGTTAGTTGGTGCAGCTAACCAAATTATTGCGTTAAAGTCGCATTCTGCCCGCCGTCCTCTATTGAGTAGTAGACCAGATGAATTATCTGGGTCTCTACGCGAGCGCGTCGCGGTACATTGAACTGGGCCACACGAGGTAGTTCTCAGCATGGCTCGGCACACCCGTCCTCCCCCTCAACTCCCGCGACAATCCACACTTGGCGCTCGTAAATACGCGAAATTACACGGTCAGTGAGTTGTATTTTTTCCAGCTAAGGCAACATCAGTGAATGTTTACTCCTTCCTACTCGGGCGGGCGTAAATCGTACCTATTTCGTATTTCGTGTTAATTTGAGATTTTAAATACTGTTTTGTAAATTTGTGTAGTGATTTATTGTACTAATTATTAATATTTATATACTGTGATAGTGACAATAGATTTAGTTTATAATTTAGTTCATGTGAAGCGACTTTTTAAATACTCTTATGAAGAAAAAATTGATTTAAAAACAATGGTAATCCATTGCCCGATATTGTTATTGAGACTGCAGCTGTTAGTCGCGGAAAAGCATATAAACGTCGATTTAATAGAGACATTTATTCGAAGAACAATTGGATTTGTGGGTGCAACAAAAAAAATGCGTTATTTTGTTTTCCTTGTTTACTTTTGGCGGTGATAAAGCATGGACGGAGGTAGGGGTGACAGATTTGGTGCACTTAACTGAAAAAATAAAAAAGTACGACTCCAAAAGCCATCTACATAATACAATGGAATTAGCTTTATTAGGAACAACTAATATTAAAGCGTAGTTAGATTCAGCTTATTGGATAAATATGCAAAAGCATAATGATAATGTGACAAAAAAGAGATACGTTTTGTCAAAAATTATAAACTGCATAAAGTTTTGTGGGGCCTTTGAACTGGCGCTGCGAGGACATGACGAAGCTGAAACCTCTCAAAACCCGGGAATATTTCGTGGTTTGATAAATTTTTCTGCTGAGCTTGATGTAACTTTAAGCGAGCATCTACAAAATGCTTCAGTATTTGAAGAAACCTCTAAAGAAATACAAAATATCTTTTAGACTGTATATTAAAAGTATGTCATGAAGAAATGATTAAAGAAATTAACAAACCTTCATTTTTGGCAGTTATGGCAGACGAAACAACTGATGTGTCTGCAAAAACTCAGTTAGTGGTAGTTTTAAGATATATTCTCGATGGTGAACCGATTGAACGTTTTTGGACATACCTGAAACCTACAAAATGTGACGCTGAAACTCTTTTGGAAAATATTTTAAGTGTTATAGACCCTCTAGTAGAAGATTCACGTTACAAGCCTTTTCTCTTAACCAAAGAATATGACGGCAAACATGAATGTTCTTCAAAAAGGTATTAAATTCCAAAAATGTTTCTTGTGAAAGTCTATATTTTTGTATAAACGGATTTTACATAAAAATTCTGAAGTATCAGGAAAACGCGTGACCTTGAAAATTTTCAAAATTTTCGCCTGCGGCACAATTCTTTTGCAGCCCCTACGACGTCAGTAGTTTGGATACGTTTCAAATTTGCACGCGGGCGGCCAGTACCCTAGGATCGGCCCTGTGCAGAACACCCGTTTCATTTCATCACGAGCTGCCACTAAATGAAACATAACATCTACTACGATATCTACTAATTTCATTAAGATGCATAACACGAAAATACATGTATTTTATATTGGTTTTTAAATTGCTTAGAACAATAGTCACACAGAATCAACATAATCAGCTAAACCATGAAATAGTCATGGTATTAAATACACTACCCATTGTCTTCAACGTAACAAGGTGGCAAAACATGATTATAAACATTTAAATCAAATGAAATACTATCTATATTTAATATACAAATTACAAAATAATTGACATATTAAATTTATGCATTAAAATTATTCTCTGTTATAAAGTATTAGGGGATAATCAGATGACTTTACTGGCTTTACAATTAATTTGTATTAAGGTTTTTAAAATGATAATACCCTTATCGATTATATTATTAGTAACATATAATTAATATTAACATATTTTTTAGAAACAAAATGGACCTATCCGAGCATTTTCTTTGTTATTTGGTCGGTGAAGGCGTTACCGAATTTGTTTCAATCTTTACGTTCCCATAACATAAAGGCAGCTGATAGATTTAAGATCGCAAATATCAGTTAAGGGTAATCATTGATCAGTTAGTCCTATTACTGTAACCGCTAAATTACTTGTTACGCGTTAATTATAGGAGAATTTACCATGAATTTTAATTCAACGTCAGCTTGTAATATTAGTGGCGACAATAGACAGTTTGCGTCTATCCAAGCTATGAACACTATTGACTTTCCGCCTGCCTCACCTCGTACAAAAACAATGAATGTCCGTGTATATATGCAGAGGATATGAACAACTGGACTATTTCCAGCCGATTAGAGGCAGTCTCGTTGGCGCGTTAGTTAACAATAGAATTTCCTTCCACCCGAACACTTATTTGTTTAGATAAAACCGTGGAGTGCCGTACTTCATGTCGCTTCATCCAATTGAAGAGTTAGACGGCAAAACAGACAAATTGAATTAGTTTAAGCATTATTTCTTGTTCCACGTATGTTTGTGTATTTTATGGAGAGATAACTAGGACGGATGTCAATAGGCTCTAGTATTACATTTTGATATAGTCTGTTGATATTGTCAAACAACGTTCTTAATCATACGAGGGAACACCAAATAACTAGATATCATAGTCATATCGAGGATAAAACTGAGCTCATCCGTTATCATTTAGCCATATTTCTAGTAACTGTTTTTGAAGCATTTTGAGTGCATGTTGAGTATTTTAATTTCTTGCTAAGTCATAATGTACGAACAAGATTTTTAACACATGCATATGACAACGTAGCACTATACGCTACATTTGACGCACGTTTCGCCAACAAAGTTGACATCATCTGGAGATGATTAATAATCTAGGTAAATCTGGAGATGATTAAAACTCAGTTTTAATCATCGTAAAACTACAAAGTTGACATCATCTCCAGATTGCTTCGCGCAATTGAGTGTAGTGTATAGTGTTTTGTAGAAACTGAATCAGTGTTATCTTCACACCAAAGGATTCCGACCAACTCCACTAATATGACAACGTATCAGTGCATGATCACATAACACCAAATGTAAGCTAAAATAACTGTAGCTATATTTTGTAGTTTCCAAGATCAATTAAAAGTTACCCAGGTAATACTTATACCCAAAATAGGACACAATGGATGGTACACTATAGGACCAATCAGCTTATTACCTATATTGTTGAAGGTTTCTGAAAAACTTTTGATATGCAGAATGAAGAAAATACTCGTAGAGAAAAATCTCATTCCAGAACATTAATTTGGATTTATACCATAGCACGGGACGGTACACCAAACACACAAACTTGTGAATCAAATTTAATAATTCTTTAAAATTAAAACAATATTCTTCAGCTGTATTCCTGGATGTAAATTAAGACTTCGACAACGTATGGTATGAAGGTCTCTTCTACAAAATAAAATTTAATCTACTCTAAATTATATTTGACATCCAGGCACTTCATAGTCAAAAAAAGAGGGAAGCAAACATTAATATTCTCTATAAACGCAGGAATGACACGGGTAGTATACTTCGGCCCATCCTGTTCCTTTTCTATACAGTTGATCTTTTAATCACAGCACTGAAAACCGCAGCTATTTTTGCTAACGATGCTGCCATTTCAGTTACATATGTGGATCCTGTAATTGCGACGCGATAATTTTTTTGATAATAATTTTGAAGTAAAAAAAATTTAGAGATGCCTTAAAGGGTATTTATTATAATTAGAGCACAAGATTTGAGTTGCACGCCATTCTGGCTGTCATGTTCGATAGGTCAATAATTGTAATAGGTCCATAGGAGATAGTAGAAGACACATAGGATTTAGAAAACATGGAGCGCTACACGATACAACGGCGCAACCTAATTGTTAAACATTACTATCAAAATGGTGAAAGTCTAGTTGCTGTGATTTGTAAAGTGCGTCCAATTTTCAGTAGAAAGAATATTCCGAATTTATGAACTGTGAAAAGAATAATCGAAAAATTCTAAAATACTGGTTCAGTTATTGACGTGAAACGCACTACACGAGCTCGTAGTGGTCGTTCAGAACAAAACATCACAGCAATTCGCCAGAGTGTGGCCGAGAGTCCAGGGTCCTCGATTTATCGTCGTGCATAACAATTGAACATTTTAACAGCCACTCTTCACCGCATTATTACTAACAATTTGCATCTTCATGCTTACAAAGTCAAATTGACTTAACAACTTCTGGTAACAGACCATGCACAGCGAAGGGAGCTCACTAATTGGAGCATTGAACAGCAAGAAGTGAATGTCGATTTTGTGGACAAAATCATTCTCAGCGACATGGCCTATTTTCACCTTGATGGTGAAATTAATAGGTAAAATTGCCGCATTTATGGCTCAGAGAATCCACAAATGATTCATGAGAAACAAATCCATCTCCAATGTATCACTGTTTGGTGTACATTGTGGTCTGAAGGAATCACTAGACCATTTTTCTTTGTAGACGAAGCAGATAATGCATTAACGGTAAATGGCGAACGCCATAGTGACATGGTAACCCAGTTCCTTGTGCCTCAGTTGGAAGATATTGTTCTTGAAGAGATATAGTGAAACATTGATGGTCTTGCCGAGTCTTTCTCTGATCGTGTCATGTCCCGCTTTGGGCGCCCGGAATTGGGAGCCACGATCTTATGATACAACACATATGGACTTTTTTCTGTGGGGTTTTCTGAAGTCTTAGATTTACATCAATAAGCTCACAACCATTCAAGCCTTGAAGGCCAAAATTGAGTGCTGCATCAACGAAATAACGCCACATTTATGCAAACCCGTTATTTAAAATATCGCTAGAACGGTAGTCGTGTGCCACCAAAACCGTGGCTGCCATTTACTGTATATGTTGTTCCGTACATCATTCCCAAATATCTACATTATAAATAAATAAATATTTTCATCTTTTGCGACACATAACCATGTCTTATTTAAAATTTACATATTGCGCTCTTATTATAACACTCTTTATACTTATTATATATTCATTATATATTCATTATATTCGTTAGCTTACAAATTAATCTATTTGCGAGATGATGAGAAAATTTCAGTCGGTTTTATAATCTATAGAAATATGTTCTACTCTATTCCATCCATTTTATTCCATATACCGTCAAATTCCTGCATGTTAAATTTATTTCACTCAATAATATTCCAATGGTATCTGTTAGTTATAACAATAATTTAAGTGACGGTATAATTTTAATCAGAAAAGACAATTATTTTATGAAATATGTTAGTGCCTTTGAAACGTCTCGTAATTTTTTCTTCTGCCATTCTAAGGAAGCTTTCATTCAAATAAATTGTTTGGAATCAACTTTTATCAACATATATCAAATCAAAATGTTAAAAATAAATCTCTATGTTCGTACATCGCTTTCATGTATGAGTTTGGTGACTACATAACATAAACACAGTCGTATTTTTCAATAAATATAAAAGTGTGTTTAGGAGCAGCAGATAAATAAAGAGGAATTGAATAAAAATACATTCGGTCGCTTATATTTACTTCATGACAACTTGTAATATAACTGTACATATATTATTGTTTAGATAACCGCAGGGTTGTAACAAGTTTGATTAATTTTAACGTATTTTATGTCAAATTCGTCTCATATTTGTTAATATTTAATGTATACGTGCTTAGTTACTTCAATTTACGAATGTATGTAACATTTCAACAAATAATAGTAATTTATATAAATTTTAAAATAATCAAACGCCAAATTGTATCCACTATTCATTACATCATTCACATTCAAACATTTAGATTCATTAAAATATATTAATTGCTATAACGTGTTAGACAAATGGTGTCGAGAATTGTTGGAATAAAGGAACCCCTCTTACTTATAGTTGTACACGTAATGACAAAAATATTTCATTTACGGCCATAGCGGCATTCTTGTGTGAATTAATATGGCGTGTGTGCATTAGTATGCTGTTGATTATCCGAAAATGGCCGTAGATCACCAGCATATTAATTAGTTTATTATTACTCGTGAACTCGGAATTCTAAAGCAACAGTAATATGATAATAATAACAGCAGTACGATTATTATAGTTGTAATACGCTCGTCACTGCATAATAATATACAGCGTGATATTAACAATTTTGGTATTGAATGATTTTTTTAAAACTCTGAAACACGCCAACCTGCTTTTTTAGATTTGAGCAAAAACATTGATTGACGTAAACTTTTGAGAAATAATGTCTAACAAATATTAGACATTCTGTAGTGGATTGGAACCTTTGGGGTGAAGATGATACTGACGTAGTTTCCACAAAACATCAAACCACCATACACTACACTCGACGCGCGTTTCGCCAACAAAGTTGGCGTCATCTGGAGATTATTAAAACTAATCTTATGCTAGCAATGTATCCTATTTATACCTAAATTATTGTTACGATTCAATGAGCCCTGACCATCACTGTTACAGCTCATTTTGCTTCGGCCGTCACGGTTGCGGTTCAGTAAATGTAAGTAACTGACCAATATAGCGGGCTATGTGGAATAGCTCCTCTGTCACTATTCATACTATTTTTACACTTTTCAATTTCTAAACTTATGAAGTTTAATTTTAGGTATAAATAGGATATATTGTTAGCATAGTATTAGTTTTAATCATCTCCACATGATCCCAACTCTGTCGGCGAAATGAGCATCAAGTGTAGTATGTAGTTTTGGTCTTTTATTAAAAACTACGTCAGTGTTAATATTAAACTTTATTCGCTAGACAAACGTTAAATAAAGCCTTAAATAATGTCTAATATGAATATTTTTAATATGTATATCAAAATTGAATACATCTATGAACGCGTGAATTTCTCCAACAACAACCGTTGGAATCCATAAGCTACATTTCGGATTTCAAATTTAAATTGAAGTGAAATCCGGGATACCTCATTATGTCACATTGACAGTAATCGCGACATAATTCTGATAATTTCCTAGTGTTACATAACGGCATAAATACGCCGCCATATATGTAGAATGTCAGTGACGGCTGTCGATGATGTCTGTGTAAAGAGTACATAGACAGGCGGATTTGGGGTATTTGCGGAAGTTATTAGGAAGTGGTGGAAACGCTAGTGAGATATACAGAATAATAATACATTGTGCATTATTTGGGAGTGGTATATTCTAATTCATATACTCACAGAAAAATATTTATGTGTACCTTAAATAAGATACCTAAATATTTAACAATATATTGTATTATAAGTAGAGAAAAGAATCGCTAAATAAATATTAAATAAAGTTCGAAAAACTCAACAATGCAAAGGTAGTTTTATTTCATATCATTTTACTTATAATTTTCATGCAATAGATACAATCACGCGTGCACTGCTGAAAACAGTTTCTCCTCAGTTTCAGTTGCCTGACAATTTAGTTAACTAAAAATTTAAGAAATGTCAACAATAATAACAAAATATGTATACTAATTCCATATGTTTTTTGTAAAAATAAGAACCAATAATTCTACATAATAACCGATGATTCAAAAATAAAAACCAATAATTAAGTCGTAACAAAATCAGTTATTACTGATTTGGGGAAGCAGTTACTTTCACAGATACAACAATTGTACCAATTAAATATAAAACAGATAATTGCAAATGAATATATAAAATTGAAATATTTAGTTGTATAAAGTAAAGCAAAAATTCAAAGAATGATTTTTAGGAAACACTCTTAGACGTGTCAAATTTAATTTTTAGTTTGCATCTCTTAAAGTATAATTAATACATTCAGGGTGATTCGTATAGAAGTTATACCTTCTATACGAATCATCGATATTTTATTAATGACAACCCCATATTTTACAGAATGTGAAAGAGCATATTATTTATATACGTTATTATAATAAATACATTAGCCTGAGTATAAGTTAGACACAAAAAATTAAGAAAAACCGTTTTGCAATTTAAAAATTCTAAATTTAATGGCAATAATTATTTAAAAAATCAACTAAATTAAATGTTCAAATTATGCAATATTGGCTGCGTGATAGTAGCCAAGACAGTTAATTAATTATTTTTAAACATTGTCAATAATTTCAGAAGGTATACATTGCATTTCGTGATGAATTATTGCATTTAAATATTCAAAATTCTCCGGTCTCGTAACGTATATTTTACTTTTTAATATCCTTATAAAAATTAATCTAGAAGTCTCAAATCTGAACAATCTAATGGCAGTATTGGTAAGCTTTTGATGTCTGGTCTACATGAGGTATAATTTGTTATTCCTATTACTTTTCCGCACTCAACTATACTAGCGGAAGAGTAATGTAATCGTGTAAAGAAAAATGGAAAAAATAATTTTTCGTTTATTTTTCGTTTCTCGGCCTAAAAACAAAAAAATGGTTTTTAAAAAATCTTGTCTCTGTGTGTGTCGTTGTCGTCGGCATTAAAATTTCTTGTTAGCACGTTTACTAAACTAAATCGTATCTGATCGATCGGGTTTTAACTGATTCTGATCGGGGACGTCGTCCGGATAACACCTATTGATTTTGAGGTGGATAGGACACACCCCACCTTGTCCATGGGTCTATTTGAGAAATTTTTCTTGTTAGCACGATAACTCATCTAAATCGTGCCGGATCGATCGGGTTTTGACTAATTCTGATCGAGGACGTCTCCCAGACGACACCTATTGATTTTGAGGTGGATAGGATACACCCCACCCTGTCCATGGGGCATGAGAAAGCTAAACTCAACTAAAACGTGTCGGATCGATCCGGTTTTGACTGATTCTAATCGGAAACGTCTCCCAAACGACACCTATTGATTTTGAGGTGAATAGAACGCACTCTACCATGTTCATGGGTCATGAGAAAGCACAATGGTGGACTATTTGAGACATTTTTTTGTTAGCACGATCACTCAATTAAGTCATGTCAGATTAATCAGGTTTCGACTAATTCTGATTAGGGATGTCTACCAGACGACATCTATTAATTTTGAGGTGGATAGGACACACCCCACCCTATTCATGGGTCTTGAGAAAATACGCTGGTGGACTACTTGAGAATCAAATCCACCATCGCGCTTTCTCTCAGTCAAACCCGATCGATCTGAGACGGTTTAGTTGAATTATCGTGCTAACAAGAATAAATGCCGACGACAACGACAACGACACACACACACACAGTGGTTTAAAAACTATTTTTTTAGGCCGAAAAACGAAAAATAAACCGTAGAGAAAAAAATTTTTTCACAAGATTACATTCCCCGTATAGTGGAGTGCGGAAAAGTAAAAGCAAGAAAAGCAGAGGTTCATGAATATAGCCTTGTGAAACTTCATGAGAGATATTTAAATTCTGACTGACTACACTGTCACTCTGAATGATTTACTTCCAATATATAACCAATTTTGATTGATTTACCAAACAAAATTCATCGGCCTATTTGCCTCTGAAACCATAATTATTAAGTCTATCTAATAAAATGGAATGGTCGACTAAATCGAAGGCTTTACTTAAGTCCATAAAAACGCCGGGACATTTTGTACGTCTATCTATATCATCATATAAAAGAATATAGCTAATTGGGCGGATACCTATTAAAATTCGATATTACTCATTACACAGGATATTATACCTGTTTACTGAATTTTATCATTTTATTATAAACAAGTTCCTCAAATATTTGGTATGATATGGTCGATAATCAAAAGTATAGATCTATAATTGTTCAATGATAATTTATCTTTTTTTTAAAGAGGGGAACTATTGTGGATATTTAAAGAGTATTTCGAAAAATACTTTCGGTAAATGATCAATTAATTAGGAGGAGCAATGAACTGCACCATAGATTATAACATCGCATTCTTATCATTAATGTTTTATAAGAATTGTCATCGATCCAGTATTATAATATAAATTTTAATATCTGTGACTTGTTCTATGAAAATAACTGTTTCTGATATGTCTTAAGTATTCTTGTTGTCTTCTAAATTTTCTACTGGTTTATTTGGTAGATTAACAAAATTAAAATTAGTGATACCTATTAATAGTTGTTAATAATTGTTGTGTTGTTAAATTTTATCTCTTTAACTGTAGATGTATTAATTTGTTGTTCACGCAAATTACTATTCATTATGGACCAAGCTGATTCTGATTTATTAGAGGTATGTGTAGAGAGTTGTTATAGATATAGTCATGGTATAAGCGTTTTTCTACTGTCAAAGTACTATCATACTTTTTATCTTTGTAAAAAATTATATGCTCAATTCTCTTAGAAGTAGCATAATTTCGTAAAATTATATTTTGAATTTATTGAAATTAATTTTTTCACAAGAAATAAGTACTGCACGGATCTTATACTCGTATATGAATATAAGCTACATTATAGCTTTCTAGAAATCTACTGCATAAATACTCGTATATGTAATTAATTTGATCTACCTGATTAAAATGAAACTATTTTTTCCACTTCACTCCAATGTTTCTCGAATGGATTATTTAATATTCCGTTAAGGAAATTTTGCTTATCTTTTTACATCGTACATGCATTTAGAGCATCACAACTTTTTCATTTACTTTTAATGCTCCCCTGAAACTTTTGTAACCTAATGTCCCGTCTCTGAGGAAGCATACTATGCAGAACGGCTTTAAAGTGCCAACACTGACGCCAACTAAAATACGTGTCCCAAACGCTAATCGGAACTGCACACTAATCTCAAATTCTAAGAAGTATCTTCTGTGTATTCCGAAGTGTGTATAGCTTACGAGTGAACTTGGCTAAATCCAGACAGACAATCTATAAATCAAACATTATGGGAAGCAGCTGATATGAATTTTATGCATATAAGTAATACAACAAGAATTTTTAATGCAACGAATTATTAAGCATTCTTTTTTGCACTTAGAATTCCCAAATAAGAAACTTGGGTAAAGAATTGATATAAATAAAATGTACTTTAATACTAAGATTCTAACTGTAATTCATATAATCCATTCGAAATTAAATAGAATTAAGCACAGATATTTAAAGTTTACAATAATTATTTTTCATTAACAGCACATTTACACATTATAATAACATCAACAGCACATTCAACGACAATGTTGTCTACTACTGGACATTCAACCCCTGGTTCTATCTTTGAATCCAGGAATCCGTGGCTTGAAGAAGAATAATTCCATTGGTGTCGTTCTACTATGGATCATAAAGAATAAATTCGTTGCATCAAAGAGAACCCAGAAGCGACCATTGGCGACTAGACTGCACTCATGCTCACTAATGCTAGTGTACTAGCATTTACAATAACATGTTAAGGTTAACATCTAATGATGTTACCTTCGTACTTTATTTAAGTCTATTGATAATAGTCTTTTAAGTCTTTTGTTGTTCGGGAGTAATAACAACTGTTGCAATAGTGTATTGGAATATTCTTCTAGGATTTGCTGATGGTTGGCTATTCTTTGACGAATGACTTTTTGTATGGTTGAGATACATAGATCAGTGTGGAGTGTATCTTTCGATACATACCAGGGAGCATTTACTACCTGACTGCCTGTCTTACTATTTTTGACTGGTATCTCTGAATAACTGCCGTTTTGGAATTACATATCCCCACAGCTCTATACTGTAGGTCCAAATAGGTTTTAGACGGTCTTATAGATAAGGAGCTTGTTTTCTGTTGACAGTTTCTATTCTTTCTATTAACCAGTACAGTTCTTTTGTTTTTATATTAATTTGTCTTTTCTTATTTTGTATATATTTCGTCCAATTCAGTTTATTAAATAAGTGTAATCCTAGATATTTAGTTTCATTGCTTTGTGGTATTTGTATGTTGTTGATTGTAACTAGTGAGCAGAATTTTCGTCAAAAAGCAAGCGTTATGAGCTGACTTGTTCTCGTTGATCTTAATTCGCCACTTTTGTAGCCATTTTGGAGGTGGTCAAGATGTTTTATATTATAGGAGACTATTACAGTATTTTGTGGACTTGATATGATAGCAGTATCATCAGTAAACGTTGCTATAGTATTTTTCGATGTTGGTAATTCGGAGGTATACAGAACATACAGTAGTGTACCCAGTACACTTCCTTGTGGAATTAGTTGGATGGTTTGTAGATATTTCATTATTTATTTTAATATAGAACTGTCGTGATTCTAGATATGATCTTAGGATATTGTAATAAGATAGAGGTAATATTTGTTTGATTTTAAATAATAATCATGGGGGTCAAGCTTTTGAAAAAGTTTATAATTTTAACAAAATAGTGTATATCCCTATTTATTTTATTTGTATAAAATACTAAAATAATAAAAACAAATATTCTATGTTAAATCTATTAGGGAAAACAGAAGAAGTGGAAAACCGATTGAATAAAATGACTTTAATTCATGTTATTAGAAGCACATGAGGGTTTGCAAGAAAATTTAGGTGCAGGTAAAAACACATGAAAAACAAAAATAAACCTTAAATATGAAACACAAAATTAAAATAATTAAGATCCACATAGCAAATAAACTGATTTTGTCTCTCTGATGATGGCGCTTAAAACCAAAACGTTAGAGTGACAACTTTTTAGTTCCAATTTAATTGATAAAATCTCAGAAAATACAAGACAAGTAAAATATGAATCCTACACACAGTTAAGATCTAAAATAACTGGTTTAATTAACTTTTTTATAGTAGCATTCACGTGTGCAATAATACAAGTCAATAACAGACATTTCCTTCTTGACAATTATTGATCTCCAATTTTTCCCTCATTTCATTCGTGAGTTTTCCATACGGAAATTATAATTTTCAATTCTGATATAAATTTCTGTAAGAAATAAACCCAGGACGGGGCTTACAAGAGTAAAATATACTAACAGTAATAGCTAGATTTTAACAGCTCTCTTTAAGTAATCACTTCACTATTGTACTTCGTTAAAGTTTTGTACCGACCTCACATTTTAAAATTACGCCTTTTTAAAATCCCGATGAAGTCTAGAGAGTCGTTATATTTAAGTTTGTACTTCATTATAGAGTAAAATTTCTAAGGAATAAAATTTCTAATCAACTCAACATAATGATGTTGAAACTGGATAATTACAAATATTAAGGATGTAGAATCAATAACAAAAATATAAATGACATTATGTTTTCAATTAAGTTATGTATTGATTTATTTCATTAGTTTGAATTACGCAGTTCTGAAGAAAGCTATATTACCAACTTGTTTTATATTAATAACAATATTGATTAGTTGGTTTTACTGTTACGATCTACAGGAATAATTTGTAAATATATTCTACAACTGAAATTATCATATACTGCATAAAACTACGAATATTAAATATGGTTTATTTCATATTTGAATACCTCCATTTATCCATCAGTTAGAATTTTTGGTTTTTAATATCCAGAATTTTCTAATTATAATACGTTTTTAGTTCTTTAAGATAGGCGGTTGCCTAGACTGATTTATTACACGTATAATATTTAAGTAGGTTTTTATCTTCAGTTCTAATTTTCCTGTATGGCAAAAATAAAATATAACAACAAATTACAAACGACTAATTACAAATAAAAAATATATTATAAGCCGCAGCGTATATGACAAAAACACCTATAAATATAAGTAAATTCTGTGAAATCAGCAAAAAGAACTTAATATCGACGAAAGGTCAAAAATATTGACAGATCGACCGAACTAATACCTTATCAGAATGTTAATCTAATAAATACATATTGGCATTTAACTAGCCGTTCCAGGACCGAGTCAAGGCCAAGGAGTAAATTTTACCAATGCAAAATATCGCCGAATAACCGTAAACGCTTCCAGATGCTCTCGGAGCAGGAAGTTTCCCTACTATTGTCCAGCTTCAGTAAACATCCACCTAAATTTCAATTGTTAATCGTTTCAGTATGTACGTATCTCTCGTGTCTCGTATTATTGCAATGCTTAAAATGTATCAATTAATACAACTGAACCGTTTTAATGTACATGATGCCATGGCCTACATCTTCCAGGAAAATTATAAAAACATAGATTCAAGATTTGTCGTAGTTTGTATTTCACAGTACTGAACCACGATATTATTCATATATTTTACTTGCACACAAACGAAAATCAAACGTTTTGGAACATATTGTCAAAGAAAAACGTAAATCACTAAAGTGTGGTGAAGTGAGTGCCATAGACAAACAGAAGTACTTTAATTTAGCCTTAGTAAAAGTAATGAATAGCTGTAACTTCTCATGGAGAAAGTTAAACAACCTTATTTTAAGAGAACTTTTAGGTATGTGTGTGTTCTGACTGTCAGTCAGCTAACGGTGCACAATTTGAACATTTCATTTAGTTGATCTTTTTAGTGTTCATTGCTATTAAATTTGATATTTTGAAATTGCAACATCGTTTTCTTTCATTTCTTTATCTAACCTATACTCACGCTAATGTATTTATTACCGTAGCGTATATAAAAAAATGTGTCTTTTCATATTCCACAATAAAAAAAATGGGGTTACCATTAAAAATATGGATGACATAATATTTCCTACACAAATCACCTTATACGTATTAATTATATTTTTTAAAATGCGACCCTAAAAATAAAATTTGACGATTCGAGAGTTTTCCCGAAAGTTATTCCTTCAGTTTTTAACGAATTTATTCAGTATCTTACGAAAACACTATATAGTAGTACTATGTCCTTCCTCTGATCCATATCTCCGACATAAGATTAACATGCATAAAAGATGGCGTCCACCAGTCTCTCTGGAAATAATGTATTGCCCTGGTTAATTATCATTATTCCAAATTGAAAATCATTAATTTAATTATTATCGCAATATGTGTCATTGTTCTAATCTTAAACCATTAAATTAAATTTGTTTTGAGTAGATGTAGAAGACATACAGTATGTGAGCAACAAACATAAACATATTTATGATCAGAAAGAGTTCCATCCATCCATGCCAAGCCAAGAATTGAGACTGGAACCCTAGATTATCATATACGCAAAGTTAGGTTCAGTCTGCCACCCCGAATCACTATATCAATAGTATTGGTGTACATACCTGTATAGGAGAATACGCTAAGTCATCCATTCATATCTTAATGCGAAACAATTGCTTGACTTTCATTATGTCTGCACGGGGTACTGACCGGAATATCCAGCGTTTGTATGTGTAAGAAATATTTTAAACTACCTGTATATTATCGTAATTATCTGTTATCATATAGCGAAATGTAACAAGCGGTATACTCACAAAGGCACACAAAATGATGGCTAATTATTGTACTGAAATGAATCGATATCAATATACAATTCTCTTTAACGTTAAGACAAGACAGAATAAGATATAATGCAGAATATATCAAGAATTATCACATTTTGAAGTGTATCATGTCTCTATTCTATTGGCCTTTGTTAGGGATAGCAGACAGACCGGTGGTTCGTGGTTGAATACCATTTGAATATTGCATGATATATTAAAATACATTGCCATAGCGGAAAAAGAAGGAAAATCGATTCATTGCGGTTGTATGGAACCCTGGCTTCGTGGTCTCCGGCTACAATGCTCTACAAAACCGTGCGGAATGTTCCGGTGGATTAACAGATAAATGTAAATTCCACCAGAAGCTACTTTAAACCCTTCCCTAATAAAATAACGCCCTCTTATTAACTAGATTCTTATAAAATGTTTTGTTACTAATTTTGTTTTCGGGAAAACGGGAAGTTAAAAATATAATTAGTAAAATGAACTTGTACGTTATTAAAAATTTGTGATTTAAATTTTTATGCATATTTGGCCAAAATTGTACCAGTGAATACGACTTTAGAATTCAGCTCACATTTTCAGCTAAAGACGTTGTTACTTTTTCGCACTCCACTATACACGGAAAAGTAATGTAATCGTGCAAAGAAAAAGTGAAAAAACTAATTTTTTTTTGGGTCTATTTTTTGTCTTTCGACCTAAAAACCAAAAAAAATGGTTTTTAAAAAATTTTGTCTGTGTGTGTGTCGTCGTTGTCATCGTCGTTATCGTTGTCGTTGTCGTTGTCGTCGTGGTCGGCATTTATTCTTGTTAGCACAATAACTCAACTAAATCGTGTCGGATCGATCGGGTTTTGACTAATCTGATTGGAGACGTCTCCCAGACGACATCTATTCATTTTGAGGTGGATAGAACACATTCTTCCATGTACATGGGTCATGAGAAAGGACAACGGCGGACGATTTGAGAAATTTTGAATGTTAGCATGATTACTCAATTAAATCATGTTGGATCGATCGTGTTTCGGCTGATTCTGATTAGAGACGTCTACGTCATTTATTGATTTTGAGGTGGATAGGATACACCCCACCTTGTCCATGGGTCATTAGAAAGCACGATGGTGGACTATTTGAGAAATGTTTTTAATTAGCACGATAACTCAACTAAATCGTGTCGGATCGATCGGGTTTTGACTGAAATTCCCCATGAAAGTTTGATTTAAAATCTATAATCACGATCGAAGATATCAATAAAAATTTGAGAATGTTAATTATAGAAAAGAACAGCATTTTAATGAATATGGTTCTATTTAGACCAGTTTTGTAATTTTTTCTTTCAATGTTGCGTAGAATGCATGTTTCATCACAAGTTGAAATACCCTCTGAAATATTTTCAGTTTTACAAAACATAACACTTCTTTCTCTATTTCCATATGTATCACGAAATATAACAAGAGGTGTAATACACATATTACATGTGAATGTATTTAATATTCGTAATTAATATAAATTTAAGAATGAAATTAAATATAAAATCAATATCGATAACAAAGTAATCATATGTAATTTTTATAATTTGTTCATACATTTTGAGTAAATTAATTATGGTTTTAAATTGTACTTCTTGTTATTATAATTATAGGACTGAAGATGCAGGTATAAATATATTAGTTGAAATAATTAATTTCTTACAATTTCTGATATAAACTTAGGTTACAATTCTTGATATAAACTTAGTAAATCAAGCAGTCCTCCAGCAACTCTGAACATCGCAATATTCCACTAGTGATAGAAGAAGAGAACGAAAATCAAAGGAGCCAAACAGAAAAGTTACATAAATTCCACGTAGTGTTTTTTCCATTATTATTATTTGTTAATATTTTTATTTAATTGCTCAATATTTATATTTTTAAAAGGCTGTAAAATCATTTTTAATTAAGATAGTAGTCTAAGAATTATCTTTTTAGACTTATCAATATTTTTGAAAATCATTGTTCTACCCACCACAAGCAAGTCAGAAGAGAACATCGACTGAAGATAGAAGAGAAGACGTCACCAATTAGAATAAATTAAATATTTTGTCTAAATTTTGATGATCCAATTTTTGTATAAATGTAGCAACTACAGAATAATATTAACTGATTAGATACCCGTATAGATAATTTGACACCTACAGAGTATTACGTTATGTACATATAACAATGTGAATCTAGCTACGTGGAAGACATCACCAATCAAATGAAGCATTCATTTTTGGATCCAACTTTAGTTTTATTTGATTATAAGTAACTATATTAAATTATATCTAGTTCCTATTTTAAGTATCTGTTTTTAAAAGTTAAGTTTTTATTGCTTTTAATATAACATTTTTTAATTGATTTTTTTTAATGGCGGTAATGAAGTAGCAATCTCATTTTGTGTTTTAGGGTTTGAATTCAGTTGACCTGACTTACGCGGAAAAAGCTAGTGGCAAGAGAAAAGGACAACGTAGTTTCTCATCAGAACCACATTGTTCCAAACACCCATCACTTTTCAGAAAACTCCAGGGAAAGAGCTTATACAATACTGGTAAAAGAAAAACACGCCGAAAGAAAAAAATAGATAAAGATTACGATGCATTAACAGTGGACAAAGCTAGACTTTATTAGACTCGTAGCTGAATGTAACTTAAGTAATTAATTTGACATAAGTGCAATTTTTTTTAATAGATTTACTAAAAAGACTATGAAATACCTCTCTGCTGTAAAACGTTATATCTGTGATTTATAATTTGATTAGCTTTTATTAGCTACAAATTGTGATATCCATGTGCATATTTGTATAAAGTTTATTTATTTCTTTGCTTGTAAAGTGGAGTATAATTATGTTACATTACATTACATTATGGTATATGGGTTTGGGCCTCATCAGCCACTGATCGCATGGGTAGTCCCTTGGCTATCCCCTCTTATCCGTATCATTATCCAAAAATGCTATCCCATAAAAGGAGATAAAATATATTAGTGTTATGATTTTTTTTCTTAATTTTACAAGCTGTACCTCAGCTTCAGTAATTACTAAAATATCTCTAAAATATTTAAAAGTGTGTTGGAGGTGATAGCCCAGAGTATTCTTTTGAATGTTAAAATTGTTTTATATGAACGAGCCAGATTTGTTTTCTATCGCAAATGCATTATATTTATTATTAATTTTCACAGATATAATATCTATTTTTTTTAGATATTATATTATGTACCTAGTTTCATTTAGAGGCGGTATAACTATGAGAACATTAACAATTTTCCATTTACCAGAAACATTCGCGAAGAATTCGCAACAGACATTCCGCGATTCGCCACAAATTATGTGGTCACCTGAGTGGATCCTCCATTGTCGTTTTGCTTTTTCAGATTTCATGCCTTGAAGCACATCGGTTCGAATTGAACTTTACCGATAACGTTGCCGTAGAGACCAATGAATATTCTTTCACAGGAACGGCAATTTGAAATTAATTACGTAGTCTTTTTATTCAATGGTCTGTAAAGGATATTCATTTAGAGACAATTAATAGACTCGTTAAATTTGGTGGACGCAAAAGCTTTTATGAATTGCTACGGAAAATCTCCATTGTTCAGAATACGGCCACTGTTAATTAATTATTATATTTGTCTTATTTTTTGTGTTGTTAATTTTAATTACACTTCTATAATAATGTGTCGGTTATTTGAGGTAATTAATTGAGGACGAAACTCTATGTTCTTAGTCTGTGTTATTTTTTAGAATTTCAATATGATTTCGTAAATTGATAATTTGTTAAAATAACAAACAGTATTAGATGTGCTTCCATCAATGAGCCTGAATAGAAGAAAATCATCGACAGTATGATATGTGAGATGATAGGAAACAAATATATACTGTTATTTATTATGCATTTTTGAGTTATTGAATGCTGGCAATTTCATTAATTATACTAATTAAGTGAGTAAAATTTTTGCAATCAGACATTTTCATGACGATGATAAGACTATATTGAAACTGGTTATAGTGAGCATATGAAGTTTAGAATAAATTCTTCGAGAATCTTAGAAGAAGAAGAAACTAGTTTCTCATACAGATTAATTATAGTCTTCCAATTCGCACATGCTTATGTTGAATAAACTCACTAACTATGATCACTACAGAATTTGTGATCATAATATATATTTGAAGTACCTATTTCTTTATAGCTTTTTATGTAACGTTATTTAATTAATATTTCTTAATGGTGGTAATGAAGTAGCAATCTCATTTTGTGTTTTAAGTTTTAAATACAGTTGACCTGACTTATCCGGAAAACACGAGCTGCAAGAGGAAAAGACAACGCAGCTTTTCATCAAATACACATTGTTCAAAAAAGCTATCAGTTTTTAGAAAATCCTAGGGAAAGAGCTTAAAAAATAGCGGCAGAAGGAAGACATACCGAAAGAAAAATTTGAATAAATATTACGATGCCTTAACAGTGTAGTTAACTAGGCTTTTTAGACTTTGAACTGAATGTAACTTAAGTAATTAATTTGACATAGGTGCAATTTTTTTAATAGACTTGCTAAAAAGGCTATGAAATGTGTCTCTGCTATAAAACGTTCTATCTGTGATTGATAATTTGATTAGCTTTTATTAGCTAAAAATTTTGGTTTGTAGCTAATGTTATGAATATTATAATATGTATAATATAATATTTATGTTATAACATAAACCTATATATCTTTTACATAACTTTTGTGTAGTACTATTTGAGAGGGCACTATTTGCATAGAATACGTTACAGTTTTGTAATATTACATAATAAAACTATCAAGAAATATGTACATAGAAATAGAATGCCTGAAAACTATTTTTCAGGTAATCAAAATATTTACAAAATGTTATTTTTCAGACGTAATTAATATTCATTTTAGTTCCTCAACGGTGTTCCATTTATCAAAATAAATGTTGAATCGAGAGACGCATAGAACCAGATCAAGATATATAACTATTGGTCTGAGTATCCCAATTGATCCAGTTAAGAAATCGTTGAGAAGTTTATTTATCGTTGATATAATTTTGTAAATATTGTGCTGCTGTAATATCATATTTGAACTATATCAAGATTTTTGGTGCATTAAGATTTTCGTCAGTTGTATACAAAATAACAAATATTAAAATTATGTTCTTCTTCAGTAACCCTAAATAGTTACTATCATTTATGAAGTGCATGCAGATACACGAAGAGATTTGATGATCTATTTGTTACTTATTTCATCTTCCTATAGGATTCTATAGGGTTCCTATAACATTCAAAGCTTTATTTTTAAATAATGTGGCTCTTAATTGTGATTATTATTCAGATGGAACAACAAGGGACTTTTTTGGAAATATGTTTATCATATCTTTGGAAATCGTAGCAAAATATATACATCTGAAGAAAGTTCATCAACCTCATATATAAAAATCAATAGAATATTAGTAGTAATTTTTGTTTCGTTTCGAAGTTTGAAATTTTCCGTTATTTCTTCCATGAATGACGTTTCTTCTTTACGAAATGTTATAGCGATCTGTTCGTGTACAAACATTTTCATCAAAGGCAAAACTCGTTTTTATCCTTTTTACCCTAAGTAATTTTTTTTAAGATGTTGAATGTGCTTTTTCTGACAAACTCATCCGTTGTTCACTTTTACTTTTCCTCGCTCAACTATACCAGAGCAGAAAAGTAATATAATCGTGTAAAGAAAAGTGAGAAAAAATTGTTTTTCTAGTTCATTTTTCGTTTTTTGGCCCAAAAACAAAAAAAAAAGATTTTTACAATATTTGTGTCTGTGTGTGTGTCGTTGTCGTCGGCATTAAAATTTCTACATCTACACATCTACAGAGGACATCTATTTATTTTGAGGTGAATAGGACACACCCCACCCTGTCCGTGGGTCATGAGAAAGCACGATGGTGGACTATTTGAAAAAAGTAGAACTGTCGCATAAAACACATATTCTGCATTTATGTGTTGGCTTATTTTTTCTCGGCCACTCAATGTCGAGATAGAGATGTTCTACGTGCGGAAAAGTCCGTTTTAAAGTATTGACACTGTTTATTTCACATGGTTATTACATTATTGGCATGAAATAGGGCATTTACCTTTTACTAACCAATTTCATTATGAAGTATAAATAGAGGTAGCTCTATTATACTTTTCCGTCACAACTTTTTCCACAAACAAATGTTTACCTATCCCATAACAAATATTCTAGTGAATTTACTAAAACTCTATCCAATATTTGAACCACATATTATACTCGTAGTATTGAGTTAGATTCTCAGAATTTATGTCGACTTAATATTTCTGTTACAATACCTGACAAAGTGTTTATTAAAACTTACTGTTATAACTGTTACTACTGTTATTACTTTTTTAGAAGTTATTGGCCATAATAGACAAATATAATATAAATCTAAAATTAATAGTGTTTACATAGTATCTACTATATTTACTAACATTGTGTAAATTGTTTCGATTTTAATTAAATAACTTTAATCATCTGAGTGGACCATACAATTGTTTACGAGCATTATTCCTTATTCCCTAGAGCAACTGCATGCGTTCTAATGAAGGCCTGCAAGTTCTCAATTTCCCATATGTATTTGAATAACGTAGCGTGTCCCCGCGTAGGTTTGGTTTATATACCAGATAGTATGATATTTTGAGGATTTTAGTAGCTTAGATCATATAACAGAACAGGAATATCGATTTTCGAAAACCAAAAAGCGTAATATAAATTACGATTACATTATTTTCAATTACCATTTTTATTTTCCCAGATGACATTCCAAATTTAATTGTGAATGATAATTTAATGGTGAATGAATTGTGCACATTTATGGCATACCTTATGAATGATACTTATGATACTTTATGAATAAAAATAATAATTATTCGATGTTATACCTTTGATGATGTGATAAAAAATTATTTCCCTGTATGTCCCATTTATTCCAAGGCACCTTATTGTGGTTCCAGAATTCATATTATTGATCCTTCTAACTTATAACTAATATCCGCGAGTAAATCGTATATGACGTAATAGCCAGGGGCGGATCCAGGACACTGCACTAACTGACATACACTTATAAAGATATAATAAACAATGTATTAACTTTGAATTCTCGATTTTGTTGTATAACAGACAGGAACAATAAATGTCACTAAAGATACAACACTGCACACTACGGCATCATTTTTAGAGCTTCAGTATATCAGCATAATCTACTCTAAGTTTTTAAGAGTCAAACGTTGATGTCTATCACTAAAAATCCATTTATATGCGAAAAAAGACCTTTCTACCTCTACAGAGGTAAAAGAAGCATATTTCAAATATATAAAGTTGTCAAGGAAGGCTGTTGTATATGTTATATAGGTTTGTATGGTTTGTATAATGATTCTTTGCGTATGACTCACACGCAAAGAATCATTATATAAACCATACAAACCTCTATAACATATACAGGTAGCACCCGTGTGAATCAATCAACTGACATTTTTAAACGGTGTCGTACCGAAAACACATTTTAGGATAACAGTTAGTACAATACAAATCCGTCAACCAATGACAGAGTAATTAAAAGGTTCTCCACAAAAACATTCTAAGAAGTGATATTTCCATTAAAAGAAATGAAATAAATTCAACAAAGATAAAAATAAATGAAACAATAATGAAACAAATTTTACAGAAATATTTAGCAGCCAATGAATCAAATTATACAATAAAGCTAAGACGTGACTTCATAATTGCATTTTGCTCGGAAAATTATTAACTGTCTATGCCGTACGTAGTTGATCGAATAATGTCGCTGGACATACGTGCTGGTAATTGTGACATATTAGTAACAATAGCGAGTGACGTAGCATGCGATCCGTGTGTCGTCACTAAATTGATACACGCGCAAAGATCCGTTATACAAATTGTATACGTTAAAAAGAGTCCACCGTTTTACCTACGTAGAGGTCCATAATGCCACACAGTGTAGAAAATGCATAGTTGTGCTGTCAAACTCTTTCCAATTCAGTTTTCGCGCGTTCAGTAGTGTCTTGTTAATTATAACAGGAACTGGCAAAAAAGAAATATAATGTTTACTGCATTAACTATAATGTATCCAGGGGACCTAGGTGTACACTCAAGATTTCTTATTGACAAGAAATTCTTCAAAAATAACTGCGAATATACATTAAATCTTCACAAACAGCTGGATCATTGAATGTTTGTTGAGCGCGTGAGATAGAAAGTGTTTTGTCTTCATTTAATTTGTCGATCACCATCTTTACATCACCAAAATGAAAATAGTGATAGCTTTTTCCCCTTGACCTTGCACAGCATGGCGTCACACAGTCTACGAAGGTAATGAAATCGATTTATCTTTTTTTTGTTGGGTAGCAGTCTCTAACAATTTTTGCAAAACGATGGAGGTTGTGTGCTAAACATATTTCATGCAATAAACTGACATAGTTATATGTATACGTTTTTAAGTGCACTGCATATGCTTCCAGATAGGACGCTGCATCGGGAGTATAGAGAAATATACGTCTTTTACTGTTCTTCAATTGTCACAAAATATTTTTCTTAGAATATACTCACAAGTTCAGCTACTGTCTTTGAATTCGTCGTATTTAGCATTTGGCAATTAATTGTGACAACAAAGCATTTAATCGTAGTCGTATTAGTGTGGTGTTTGTGCATCTCGCCAAGTAATATGTGTATGATATTCTGGCCCGCAGCATATGTAGTTTTATCCACAGTCACCCATCTATTATTATCACGCTGCGCGCTGCTCAGAGACTACGCTTCTTTGAATTTATTCCGACGTTGACGCTACATGACCAATTCTTAGGGTTTGCTCATAATAAGACTCGCAGTTGTGTCACTAATAATAATATTAATTCAATTTAAATAAAGTTAGTGAGTATTATAGTCATTATATCTTGAAAATATGCCACTACTAACACAGACCATTTTCTTCTACCGCAGGTAGTTGCTGAATTACTGACCCTTTTTTGGTGTCACATGTGGACGATAGTTTCTGATTATTATAGACACTAATATGAGGTTCCTTTTTTTATTGACAATACAAAATTTCGAAATTTAATCTCATATCTTTGTTTATATACATACGAACCTAAAGATACGTAGGTCCGAACCTGGAATGTACGAATTACTCGCGGATCTATATATATTTTAACTTCATATTTTATTGACTTATTAATGTTTTAAAAGTGGAAATTAGTGGATATTAAATGTAGCATTCGAAGAATATACAATATGTTCGAACGGATCAATCCGTTAAAACAAGCAATTTACCTTCAAGTTAGAACTTTTAACAATCAACAAAATTTCTTATAACCTATTAAATCCTAACTTGACTGTGATATATTCTTACACAAAATTGTATTTTAGAAACAAAAACAGAATACGCTGGCAGTGCGCATATATGTCATGTTTCTTTTTCGTCCCAAGACTTTAGTCTGCCTACGGTTTAAAGGCATACGGGATAATCCCCTGCTAACCCAAATATAGGAGATTCACAGAGCCCGAACTCCTACTAAGAATGCGGTCGCATAACGCTTTACACTCCACACAAAGCCACGAAATATGTCACTTGTCAAGAAAGCTGCAGCATAAGCCACGAAAGTGGCCATAAATGTTGCTTACTAGTGTATACGATGATCGACGGGACGTTTACAAAACATAAAATTACACTTTGTCATGTCAGAAATATTTAAATATTGATTGAATCAAAACTATATTGTCGATATTAGTAGAAAAAATTTTATTGGAAAAATAAATTCAGTAGTTAATTTAAATCCATTTTCTGTAATAAATTGCTTAACCAACTAGTATAGAAGACTGAACGAATCTCTTCCTAAAATATTTCTGTGAGCCACTCACAGGTTTTGTGGTACCTAGCAATGATTTACACTGACAAACCAGATAACCTATAAATCTAAACTCAAATAATAAAGCTAAAAGATAATCTTAAAACACTTTTTTTGTTCATTTATGAGTATTATTAATAACCTCGCAATGGAAAATATATATTAACTTTGCGGTGCGAACAAATTTAGTCTTAGACAAATTTAGAGACTTAATGTGCCCTACATTAAAACATACGAGGTCTGATTAAAAAATACGGTGAACGAATTTTTATAGCAGAAACTGCTGATACTACATCTATATTAAATAATGCGTCCAATAGCCTGATCCTTTGAAATAGTCAGTGACAAGTTTTAGCAAGTTGTGACTTGTCAAATGGCTTTCAAAGCCGGAAGAGTGAGGGCATGTCTACCATGTCTGTAGCGCATTGTGAAATTCGAACAACGGATTAACATTAAGTTTTGTTTTAAGTTACAAAAAAGTTAATATTAATGTATGGCAATAATGTAGTACTCTGAAGACTGTTTACAATTTATATGAGCTATTTAAAAGTGGAAATGAGTTGGTTAAAGATGAGCAACGGTCGGGATGTCCTTCGACCTTAAAAGAAGAACATTGCAAAAGTGGAAAAAATTATTCGTTCAAACAGACAATTGACTATTCGAGAAATTAGCGAAGAACTGAACATCGTGGATAGGCCAATGGCTTCGCCTTCGACACGACAACGTGCCATGCTACACCTCGCATCTGATCCATGAGTCTTTGGCTGAAAAAAATCCTGTCTATCCACATCCCCGCTACTCTCCGTATTTAGCACTATGCGATTTCTGGCTTTTTCCAACAATCAAAGTCGTGATTAAAGAAAAACGTTTTGACACCATTCACGACATTGAGAGGGCCACGATGGGGCAGCTGCAGACCTTTCGGAAAGAAGCCTTCCAGAAATGCTTACAATCATGGAGACAACGTTTAAAAAACTGCATCGCTAGCCCAAGGAAATACTTTGAAGGAGTTTAATTCAAAATTGAAGTAATCTTATTACTTTGTTCATAATGAAATTATTCACCATATTCTTTGATCAGTCCTCGTACATATGGCAGTCACGGTATGCGTACTTCTATACGCCTCTTGTGAGAATATCACTTTACATAAATACACGGTAATTTTTTAAATTAAAGACAGATTTGATGCAGGTTGGAAAAATGCATAAGTTATTCCAATATTCAAAAGTGGAAATAGAAATGTGATAAGTAACTACGATCCCATATCTATTATATCAATATTCTGTAAGTTACTTAAGGCTATAGTACCTGATTTTTTTTAGAACAAAAAATTAGTGAACCTCAACATATTTTCTTTTTCGAGGTCGTTTGATAGTCACTAATTTAATACTATTTGTACAAATCTGTACAATCGGTGTCATAAAAAATGCTATAATGCGCTATTACAACAACTACTGTAAAATAAACAACCTTTTTTATACATTTACAAATGCTATTCAATAACATTTTCAAATCGATATGAAAACGTTATATTTTCATACCATATAAGCAACTCTTATAACTAAAAAGTAGACTTAATTGAGGATCTGGATGG
Source organism: Rosalia funebris (assembly GCA_037954035.1). Lineage (NCBI taxonomy): Eukaryota > Metazoa > Arthropoda > Insecta > Coleoptera > Cerambycidae > Rosalia > Rosalia funebris. The sequence goes on from JAZFAV010000002.1 coordinate 16,134,662, forward strand.
TATATTAGGCAACAAAGATCAATTAAATGGCCACCACATTCACCTGATCTGACGCCCTGGATTTCCTCCTGTGTGGTTACCTAAAATCGCAGATGTATTGAAATAGATCAAATAACTTCAGGGATTTCGAAACGGAAAATATCCTCTATTGTATAAACAGTATATTATAAACATCTAACATGGAATATCTGTATACTCGAAAAATTTTAAAAAATTAATTTTGTTAAAAGAACAAACATGTTGTATTTAGAAAAGGGCTAAATGATGTCACACCTCAAATACAAAATCGTAAAAGGAAAAAACGTCAGTCAATCTTTTTACCCTGAAATACTAACCTTATTTTTGTATCTATTAATCCTAATCATCGTAACATTTACTACTTCAATAAAAAACACACATTATTAAAAGTGTTTTTTAACATTTATTAATTTTAAATATATTTTATTGGCAGAAAGTATACTTATGAATACATAATTTAGTAAGACAGAAAAAAAAAACTTCTTAAACCGCAAAGCAGCCAACAAATGGCGCAGTGTTTCCCACAAAATGGCCGTCGGTAGTACTCAGAATGGTAGGTGGTCATTCGACGTTTTTTTGATGGACAAAAGTGGCACAACGCACGTTTAGTTTGAGTAGGAGTCGATCTTTCCTCTTGTGTATCTGCACTCAACATATTTTCGATCATTGATCTTACGGAGCGGGTTAAAGTTGGCAATTTTTTCGATGTTCAAACCGTGGCCCGATAAGTTGTTCTACTCAGACACATATGTTTTTTCTTGCGACTATTTGTAGGCCTTTTCTCCATTGGTTATGATTTTAGACAGTCCACAAATGAATGCAGGTTATGTCATATCATAGAAAAGGCAGAGTGGCCATCTTCTTGTTCTCCTAGTCAGGTTTTCAGTTTTATTGCAAAATACTGAACCGCAAAGTTGATAGAAGTACTTACTTATTTGTTTTGGTTTTATATGAGACTACAGTTTTTTTGTCACGGAAACAAAACAATGAATTTTCAATTTTTCAATGTTTTAAGTTCAGCATTTCTTGAGGTATGTCTTTTTTATTCTGTCGTATTGTTCCTACTAAGGTTACATTGTAAATATCTTTCACAAGATCTAGAGCAAGGGGTACAGATGTGAACCAGTTATCCACCGTTATATTCCGGTGACATAGAATTTTCCCAATGGTAGACCATTCGTTTTTGTCCCTTTACCTAAATACAGCTCTGTATCAAACATATATTTGGTGCCAATCTGATTCAATATAATAATTTTCAGTTATAAATTCAATCAAACGAAATATACAAACTAATTGTAACGTGTGTCTGCTTACATAAATATAACGCTAATACTAACCTTCGTAAAAATTACGAAAATTTTCGCCGCTTTAAAGTAAGTCTTCTAGTCACTACCAAATGCATACTTGACTGCTATTCTATTCATATTGACACAGTAGAAGACTAGACCAGCGTGCAATGCAATGAATTGCACCGCAACGTTAAAATCGTAGACAAAATCAAGTCATTTCGTAAAATTTACGATGGTTGTTTGTACTCTAGGGTTAAGAAAGTGTTGAAAGTTTTTCAAAAAAATATTTAATAACTAATTTATAAACATTATGTGTAACATTATCACCACGCTGTATATGTGAGGGATTTAACTACTTGTTTTCGTTTCACCTTTTATTTCATAATATTTTGTAAAAAGAAATTTCTATATACATTTGTTGTAACTACGTAATTAAGTTACAAATTTTGTCAAATTCTTTGATAGGTTCAAAGCGTTGTTAAACTTCCATGTAATTTAGTTAATATATATTATTTGACAGCTAAATCCTAGAGCAAAAGAATAATTCAGAAACTTGCTACTTCAGTTATAGTAATGATTTATTTTAGTTTTATCGACGATCTAAAATAAAGTTAAATTAAAATTAAGTTTCACGCAACATTGTCACTAGTAGATTGCGAACAACATTAAGTTAATTAACTTTGCCAAACTTTAAGCAAACTCCCCAAAAGTAGAAATCAATGGCTTCGCAAATTGTTACTTTAAAAGTAACTTGGGGTACTTAACGCTGTAATTTATATTTGTGGCATTTCGTTAATCGACGTCTGGAAGGTATTATTTACATACACGCGGAGAACGTATTAATAAGATTATTGTAATATGCAAAAATATGTTTTGGAATCATGGCGTGACGATGTTATGAGTAAAGCGTCTTTTCTGGGAGCAACAACAAAGTCGAATTCATGTCACTATTATTGCACATCCATAGTTCACGGAAAATATATCATAATACAGTAATGATAGTGTAATGAATATTAATGGAAATACTAATAAACAGAAAAATGGCAAAATAAATGTGTAAATAAATGAATAAGAAAAGAACTATAAGATTTGAATCTGAATTACACCCCATTTGTGTTCTGTCAAAGATAGGGCATTAATATTGGTAGAGTGAACGAGCTAAGTGATCTAAGTGACAAAAACATTTTTTCCCGTTTTTTATACCAAAATATTATACAGACCAAGGCCAACGCAGTGCTAAATGATCTGTCCCCTGATTTGTTGTAGAAATAGTTCCAACAGAGGCCAATATATTTCATTTGTGTAACTCCATTCAGATGTGTCAAGTACTAAGGAAAGACGTAAATCTGCAGTCCTTTAGGTTCGCTGATCTCTCTGCATTACTCAAGAAAATACCTCTTAGTCGTCATTTTAGAGAAAAAACTTCTTGTAAGTATCTGGATGATAAATGGTTCAGATTCAATTTATTGTTAGTATGTATTTAAATAACATGGCGACCATTGTAGAACCCTTCACCTTGTCTACATCTAAGTTTTCTGTAAACTTAATCTTCTATCCTTCAAGGATAGAAACGTTCGGTAATATAAAGTTATATGGGGCTCTATATTTAAAATTTTCTTCACAAAACATACTTTTTAGATTAAAAATTCCACCTATCCAAGAATTTCTCATAAATCTCTGAAACAACGCTAAAAATAAATAGGTTTAAAACCTTACAACGGAATTTTCCGCACGTAGAACATCTCTATCTTGAACTTGAGTGGCCGAGAAAAAATGAACCAACACATAAATGCAAAATATGTTTTATGCGACAGTTTTACATTTTTCATTGGCGACTGCTTCAATGCCGTATCAATACGGTTGTCAAAAAATACGGTTGTTTCTCGATTTCCGACTTATATGTTACTGGCAGAGATCGTATCGATAAAGATATTAATCCAACAGAGGTTGTCCTGAATCGGCGTACCGTGTACGGCACTGATGAGAACTAACAAGTTCGAAACAGCTGTATGTCGTTCGGTTCCGATCCGGGACAAATGTCGAATCCTACCTTTGGCGGGTTTTATTTTTTGAAACCTTATCTGATCGTGCAGAGACACGAGAAAGGGGTCGAGGATCGCTTCTGGGTATAATTCAATGCCTGGCGGGGCTTTAGCCCGAGGAGTAGTTGCTTTCTAGAGCGATTATGTAATAGCTTTGCTATTCGGGAACTACTTTGATAACCGCTTAGCGGTTTGGTGGTTCCTTTCTCGATTTCCGACTTATATGTTACTGAATACAGTTGTGATTGAACGAAATTTTTTTTCTCATTCATTCGTATAGTTCATTTCATCGCTATTTGCCAAATAAAAATTTTTAAAACATAACCTTGGCTTATTTCTATGGCTAGGCTCAGGTAAACTCTTCCATTTATCGGCAAGATAAGAGAGTTCTTATTTGTCGAATAGTGATGAAATGCATAGTATATAATACAGGCCGAATATAAGCTTTTTTCGTTCAATGCAAAATCAGCAACGCGTTAACTGTTTATGTTTAAAATCTCAGAACGAACATTTACATCGTGCTTTCTCATAACCCATGGACAGGGTGGGGTATGTCCTATCCACCTCAAAATCAATAGATATTATCTGGTAGACGTCCCTAATCAGAATCAGTCGAAACCCCATCGATCGGACACGATTTAATTAAGTGATCGTGCTAACAAAAAAAATTCTCAAATAGGCCACCACTGTGCTTTCTCATGATTCATGATCCATGAACATAGTAGAGTGTGTTCTATCCACCTAAAAATCAATAGGTGTCGCCTGGGAAATGTCCCCGATCAGAATCAGCTAAAATCCAATCGATCCGACACGATTTAGTTGAGTTATCGTGCTAACAAGTAATTTTAATGCCGACGTCTTTAGTTTTTACGCCGAAAAAGGAAAAATAAACGCTAGAAATTTTTTTTTCCATTTTTCTTTACACGATTACATTACTTTTCCGCTTTGGTATAGCTGACTGCGAAAAAGTAATATATTTATTCCACATATATTTTCCACCCTGTATATTATACGTACATTATTAACCATCGATCTAACGCCATGTTTTCTAATAAATAAATGATTATATATTTGCGTGTCTGTAGTGAGTATTAATAAATTGCAATATAGAATTACTTTCAACTAAATTGAGGAAATATCAAATTAATTACAGATGAAATTGGATGTAAACTAAAACAGATAAACGTGTATTTTTCAAAACTTCTGATATTGGAAATTAATGTAAAAAGTTGTTGTATGCTCTTAACAACCAATATCTTAAGAAATAACCTGTCGCAATTATAGATTCCCGTACCTAGTTTAAAGAAAATGATAATAATAATGGGTAGGATACGCTACTTAATCTTAAAGCTTAAAATCCTTAACTTTTTGCTAGTTATTCGTAATCGAAATAAGTCAATAGCAGAAGGGGTACATTTTATCCGTCAAACTTTTTTTCTAGCTAACCCTTAGCATAAAAAGTTTCATAACTGATTTAGACTTGTAACGTTGAAAACCTTCACTGAGACACTTCTTCGAAGTCTACAAGAAAAGCGATATAATTCTGCTTTTAAAATATTGTTAGAAGGTATCAGTTTCATGAGGCATCTAAAATATTCGTATCGATTGAACTTATAGAATACCCTGCAGCAATTCAGCTAGAAAAAGTACGAAATACGTGAGAATTAAAATAGGTTAATTGAAGAGTTGAATATTAAATAGGATGTGTAGTGAATCTTTTGCTGCTACAAATTACAATTGCAGATGGATAATAAGAAAGTAATTCATCTAAAATGAGTAAAATGTTGAGTTACCTTATTTCTGGCCAGTTGTTTATTATTTCTGGATCCGGACTGGGCAACCTATAGGATTAAATAATATAGTCACCACACCATACTAGGAATGAATAATACAGTCACAAAAATAATGCATACAGAATACTTAGATACAATTTGATCTTCTGATATTTGATATATCAGCCATCAATAACTGGCTACTAAAGCCAAAATATTATATAATTGTTACATAGCCCAGAGTTTCGGTTCCACGAGATATTTAATTTTTTATATTTCAAAGGATAGTCTACATCTATTGGCACATACTTAAAAAAGTAAATAGATATTAATTTACTGTGAATTATAATATAAATTCAATGACATTTCACAAGAACTAACTGTAGGGGATATAACAACTTATTTAAAATAATTATATTATATTTTAATTATTCTGGAAAAATACATAAAGCTTTTTTAGTAATAATTCTCATAAACATGAAGTAATATAAATATAAATTGAAATTTTAAAAAGTATTTTCAATTTAATTTGACTTGGATGTGATGCAAACATTAACAATATTAAAATATAATTGTTGTAAATATAGTATCATATAGATATTAAATATACAGGAATTATTAGATATTAAATATACAGGGTGTTATTTAAGTACGTGGCCAAACTTCAAGCGGTAATTCCTTGAGTAATTATAAGACGAGAAGTTTATATAAACATAGGACAGGTAATGCTTCATTTTCAAGATACATTGTCTTAATGCGAAACAAATTATAAAAGTTTTAAAAAAAGTTAGTGCCGCAAACTTTTTTTCAAATCTAGGTTAAGGTGCCCACGGGACGCCACTGGACTCTAACTAAACTATTGACTAATTTTAATCTACGTAGGGCTAAATTAGTCCCTTTATACCATAAATAACACTGCCGAATTTCAATAAAATCGGCTATAGGGTTATTAAAATTTTTACGAAAAAACGATTTTTTAGAAAAAGTTTGACGCTGTATGTTAAAAACGAAGCATTGCCGAACCCATGTTTAAATAAACTTTTCGTCTTAGTAACATATAAGTCGGAAATCGAGAAAGGAACCACCAAGCCGCCAAGCGGCTATCAATGTAGTTCCCGAATAGCAAAGCTATTACATAATCGCTCTAGGAAACAACTACTCCTCGGGCTTTAGAATCGAATTTTCGTCTTAAAATCACTCAAGGAATTACCCCTTAATAGGAATAAATCCAGAAAAAATGGAAATCTTCCGCGAGGTTTCCAAGCAGTAATCATCGGGAAGTTTACCCTCAGCAAATCTAGGGATATATCTAACATCCAGATCAATCCGAATTTTAACTCAGAGTCGAGTAGTTTTTGTAATAAATATTAAGGAGTACAAGAGTACAGGAATACAATAAGAAATATGATTAGTATTACATCATTTATCTCCAAAATGGCTACAGCACATAATTTACAGTGCCACGATGTAAAATAACAAAATAAAAAAAGATATTTCTTAAGAATAGTTGAATTTAATTACAAAAGTATTGAAAGTCCCCTTAAAATAATCAGTAGAAACCAAATATAACAAATCATTCCATTTAAGATAAAGAAGTTAATAGTGACATCTGGATAGTCGAAAGTACAACACTCTTAAAAATAGACTCACTATCATAAAAATGTATTCATTCAAATTGTTTATCAAGTTTGATGCTTAATACAACTTAATACCATGTAGCCTGCTTTGAATGATTTGTTTTTTAATTTATACTGTTGACATGTGGCAGTATACAGAGATAAAAGGGCGTTATTTGTCTTCCCTATATTTACAACACCCTGTACTGTTATTCTGTGAATGGTGAGTAATTCTCTGAAGTTATGTGAAAAATATATTAAAACTTAAACGTGAATTATCACCAAAATATATTTTATTATAACCTTCTTTGAAGGCTTTTTTCCTGAATGTTCTTGTGGTTTTGTGCCCATTCTATTGCTGGCCAATTATACAGTAGGTATGCTTCAGGCATTTTTCTATTTCTATGCGTGAAGATTCCTTTAACTATGAAATACCATAAAAGGGAACAATCTACGAGTATCATGGTTAATACATGTTATTTGTGTTCGAAGTACTTGGGAGAATAAATAATTAAAGATACAATTTGAGGACAATACGAGTTTATTGATACCCTGTATAACAACTAAATTACGTACAAAAGAAATTAAGATGTGTATTCTAACGTATAATCTTTCAGACTGACTTGCTAAATAATCTATTTTTATTTCAACGACATTTGAACAGTTAAACATTCGATATTGAGTTACGCGAACTCATAAATGCTGACCTAATGTTTATGTTTAATTTCAGGCACCGCATGAAGACTATTTTTAAACCTAAAATAATTATTGTTGAATGTAATATTCCAACAATTTATGTTATAGTTAGTGGTGTAGTAGAGTTCATTACACATTATAACTGTCACGTATAATTGACAGAGTATTTATAAATATAGACGGTAGTACTTTAATTTCAAACATTTCTCTTTATTAGAATATCTAAAATATTCTGCGTTGTTCGTTCTTTGATAATCCCTGTCATAAATAATATGAAACTGCTTGTTTAATACGAATCAACTGCATTTATTGTTCGTGACAATAAATAACATGTTGATTCTTATCTCCGTGTTGTGAAATATTAAAGCCTCTATAACTACAGAATAAAATGTACGTACAAGTGTGTACTTCAGCCTTTACTTTATTGAATTTAATACACAAACTATTATTAATTTAAATAAAAATACTTGCAGATGTACAACTGAATTTTGTAGCATTCTATGAAAGTTTTATAACAATCGTTTTAGTGTTTATTATTTACGTTATCTGTCAACATAATCGTTGCAAGTTTAGTTACTATTTTACAATACAGAGACAATTTTATAAATATGATTTTTAAATTAAATACAGGAATTTCGATACTATTGGTTGCAACTAACGTTAGCAATGATTGATTGATATAATCGTTAATTATTGATTAATTAATACAGCTCATAGACAATTGAATATCTGATTTATATGACTGATTACGCAAATACATGCAACACGATGGCCCCGTTTATTTCTGCCTTATCAAATGGGTTAGCCTGTTACCTCCTTGTTAGAGTAAAAACTCCGTGATAATAATAATTAGTGCAATACTTATGAGACAGAACATTGAACTATTTAAAATTTTGGGACCTTTTTGGTCTTGCTAATTTGGTGTATGTATCATGATTAAACCAATTATTAATCTTCGTGGGTTATTTTACACAAAATTTTATCCAAGGGTTAAAATGTTGCCTTTTAGCCCTTATTTAAAATAATTATTCATATTATTAGACAGCTGGGGCATCGTTACAGATGCTATAATATATTTTATCTGCAAGAATATCATTATGATGTATTTTAATACTATAATGCTGTTTATTATAATACTAGGGCTATAATAAAATTAACTATTATAAAGTCTTTCAATAGGGATGCTCGAAATTTGTGACATTATAGCGGCCCTTTGTTAAAGTAATATCCATCAAATTTATTGTCAACTATTCACTAGTATATGACAAATCAATGTGGAAGATTATATCATTCAATAGTGTGTACAAATTATGAAATTTATTTTCAAAATCATTGCTATGTTCGAAGGACCTTCTGCGCATTACGTGATTTTTGTCCTCACCTCTACCGTCCCGCCGAGTCGACTATTCGAGTCAATCGTTTCGATAAATAATCAGCCAACATCCGTACGACACCGAAACGTAAGGTCTGCTGAAAACATCGCTGCTGTGCGTGAAAGTCTACGGGAAAACCTAAGGCAGTCAATTTTTCATCATTCACAAGAACTTGGCTTTTCTGCAACATGACCCAGGAACTTAAGGTAAGCGACCATAAACAACGCCGTAGATTCAACTCTAGAGCAATTGGCCCAAATTTCGCCAAAAAAATACATTTTTAGCGACGAGGCCCATTTTTGGATGAGTGGATATGTGAACAAGCAAAATTGTCGGATTTGGGACAATACCAATCCACACGAGATACGAGTACATCAACACACAAGATACACCAGCATCAAATGCATTCCGAGAAAGTCATGATGTTGGGTGCGGATTTTGGTTTAATAGAATCATCGGTCCGTACTTCTTCCAACACGAAACTGGGATTACCATAATCGTCAACAGCGAGCCCTACAGATCGAATGGTAAGCAACTTCTTGTAGTCTAAACTAGATGATGTAGATACTGACGACATGTGGTCCAACAGGACGGCGCAACGTGCCGATTGAAGCGATTTGAGGGCATTGTTATTTCGCGCAGCGGCAATTTGAACTGGCAACCGAGATCATGCGATTTAACGTCTTTAGACTTCCTCCTTTGAGGCTATCTTAAATCGCAGGTCTATGCGAATAAACCGAAAAAAATTGATGCCCTCAAAGTTAACACAACGAACGCCATCTAGCAAATTCGGCCAGATTTATGTGACAAAGTCATCGAAAATTGAACCTCCTGAATACGTGACCCAAGCAAAGCTGCGGCGGATATTTTAACGTTGTTATATTCCATACTCAATGCCATAAAATATTCTTTCAAATAATAAAAAAATTGAGTAGATATTTCACACACAACTTGTTTTATTAACGTTTAAAAGTCAAACGACCTTATTGTAAGACCCTTTACTAGTACTATAATGAAGAAAAATGCATATTAACTGTTGAAATTGAATTATTCAAACTAAACTATTTATTATACTACTTATTGAAGACGTAGTTATTCAATTTATTAAATTAATGGTAGAAGCTGATCTTAAATTAATTGATTTACAAATTTGATTTGATTGACATTACAAATTTCAAATGCACTATTAAACAGTTTATAAACATTTTCGTGAGGTGTTTAATGTATTTAGTCACAAATTAACAGATATTAGAAACAGAGATTTTGATACACAGTATTTCTGTATTACTTAAATTATTTAGCCTTACTGGAACAGACCACATGTTGCAGGCATTAGACATGGAAATTAATTGCCAGCTGACTGTAAAATTTAATATAAATCACTTCTATGTTCTGCATCAATTTGTTTAATGTTTTCATTTAACGTCTACCAAACACACTGCAGGCGGCATTTGCGAAGTTTCGGCTTAATTCATTTTCTATGTGAGCCTTTCATCTGATTTAAACTCTCCACAACTGTCACTCTGAATAAACTTATTCCGAATTTCTTGAAAGACCTCTTCCTTCTACCAGCATTATGTTTGCGTAAATTGGAATAGTTTGATTAAATCTAGTTTTAATTATTCGCATGTAATTCCGTATGTCAAACTTTTGCGCAGAATTCATGTATTTTATGTTTTGTAATTTTAAACGTCTATTATAGAAATACTCGTAATTCGAATAACATAGTAGATAGGACTAAAATATATTGACAGTTAGATTTATTTAGACCACGATATTGCTTAAATACTTGTACACATATACACTCGTACCTGTTTATTAAAAATCGACCAATTTAATTTATAAAAATATTATATATTCTTTAAGGAAAATGGTATATATTACAAAACAGCGTGGATATATATACAATGACTCTCATATATTAAAAGTTTTTAAACTGTCAGTAATGTGCACATTTTATGACTACATAACGTATTATTAAATTAAACTATATCACTACTGCAGTATAAATCATACACTTTGAATCTAAAGTCCCTTCCCCCCTTTAAATTTTTAACTGAAATACCTAAAAAAACGAAAGTTTTTTACGTACATACGTGCATTAACGTATGTACGTACAGTACAGTAAAGTAAAAATAATGTTTTAGTCAATAAATAGTGAAATATTTAACAAAGATGGTGTTACGGCGCTATTTTGAAAATTATTTTTAAATGGAAACAAAGTGAAAGTAACACCTCATTTCACCTGAAAAAAAATTTTATTTCGAAAAATTTTTCGAAACAAAATTTTCACAAAACAAAAAATTTCAAAAACTTTTTTCTAAAACGATTAGAACAAATTTCGAAAAAATAATTTTAGTAGTACGTTCCAAATGAGGTGTTAGCCACACTATTTTTATTAACTAGAACATTGTTACACTTTGATGTGTACCGGTGTTCGCAAATTTCACCGACAACGCTTCCCTGTATATTCATGATGATAATTAAATACGATCTATTAAAAAAAGGTTAATGAAAAATTTTTAGTTTCTGAGTTATAGGCTTTCAAAGTTGTCCAATAAAAAAATTTAATTATTTAAAATAACTCCATAGCCTCTTGACCGATTGAAATTTGGAATAGTAATTTAAACCTTCTTCTTCGAGTGATTTGACCGTTTTCGATCATTAGCGATTATAGACAATTTAGACCAGAAAGATATATTATTTCTCAAGATATTAGTCACACTGATATACTGGGTGATAGTTTTCTCGGCATACCACCCTCTTTTAGTGGTCAGAACTTTTACTGTAGTTATATTACTTTTAAACGGATAGCAATAGTGAAAAGGCTTTATTCTAAAAGAAAAAAATTGTATCCAGAAAGAATTGCTTACAGATAACTATTCTTGAAGAAAATGACTATTCACAAGCCTGGTTACTCCGCTTTGTAATGTGAATACCACGGATTAATAACTTTGGATTCAGTAGGCGATGAAAACAAAAGATTGATAGTACGACCTTCTCCATCGAATAATTGGTGATTTATTATATATTGAACATACCTACGAAACAACAGATACAAATAACAAAAGCCCACAAGTCTAATATATGATTGAAATGAAACAAATAGGTACACAACATCATACATTATGGTATTTCAAGCGATTCATAAAACAATAATTCAAAGCAATAAGCACAAGAAATATAATAAACTTTACAAATACCTACTAATCTCTAAATTGATTACAAAACAAAGAAACTGGCTATTTAGAACTAACAACTGCTTATTTCAACTACCTTTCAATGATTCTCCCATCGTATCGAATACAAAAATTGGCTCGACGCAAAAGATTAAATCGAACATTACTAAACACGTTAGGTATGTGTCGCATTTCCTCGGCGTCTTCTAAGATCCTCTGCCACACACTTTTGGGAGAATTTACGGAGGTAGAATACACTTTGTCTTTTAATGTTCCCTGTAAGAAGAAGTCTATAGGAGTAATGTCCGGTGATCGCGGCGCCCACTTTACTGGTGTATAATTTCCTCTGGTAATCCATCTTCCTTCATATTTCATTTAGATGCTGTCTAATCTGATGACTATGGTGAAGGGGAGCACCATCGTGCATAAATAGCATTTCGCGTCGTAATTGCAACTGCACATCCTCGAGCAACTATGGAAGTATGTCTCAAATAAATTCTAAATAGGAAGGCCCATCCAATCTGGATGGTAACTGAACAGGACTAATTAAGAAATCGCCAATTATTCCATCCAATATATTAATTTTAAATTGCCGCTAAGAAAGTTCGTATTTGTTTGAGATTTTCATCACTTCATACATGCAAATTATGAAAATTTACGACTCCGTCTCTTGTAAAACATGATTAATTCGTAAAAAACAATTTTTGCAGTAAAGTGTTATCCTCTGCGAAGTCATTCACTAAACATTGGCAAAATGCTAAACGTGCAGCGGAATCAAAATCTTTAAGTTCTTGAGCAGGAGTTAAATGAAATGATCGAAGAAGTTGCTGTTCTACAGTTCTGTGAATATTACTTTTATATTCATTTAATTGTCTTGACATACTACGAACACTTCTTCTTGGCTTATTTTCGATGAGACTAAGAATGTCTTCTTCAAATTCAGGTGGCAATTGTCGAGGGTGACAACACAACTAAAAAACTTTCTTTCCGTAGATCGTATTTATTTATTATCGTGAATATACAGTCAAGCGTTGTCGGTGAAATTTATGGACACCCTGTATATGCCAATTTTCGTTCTTTTAAGTCCCTCAGTTTAAAAGTTAAAAGGGTGGGAGGGAAGGAATTTAAACACACACTGTATATTACCGCCATATACTGATTCAGACTCCTGAACTTCATAGTTTCCCAGATTATACTCGTATTTATTATAATTTATGATGTTCAACGAACTTGGCAAATCGTGAAAAATAGTGTATAATAATAATATTAACAAAAATATGTATTTGTTACCATCCTAATTTAATGAATTAAGATTGGATAATGGCGTGGTAGTCAATTATAGTAATGTCAGGACTATGTAGAAAAAAAGTAAAGTAAATAAATATGTACAATTTTTTCAACAAAGAATAACTCTTACAATTTTAGGAAAAAATAAGTTTTATTTTTAAAGAACTAAACGTTAAACTATACAATTTTATACGCTTAAGTGCGAAAAATAATATCTGATAAATGATGGCCATTTTCACGTATACATAGCTGAAGTCGTTTTCGAAAGTTTGATTCTACGTTTCGCAACGTATCTAGGCTGATTTTTGCAATTCTTTCACGTATTGCTGTCTTCAGGTCCTCTAATGTACGGGGTTGACGCTTATATACCCTTGATTTTAAATACCCCCAAAGATAAAAATCACAAATGGAAAGATCGGGCGAGCGCGGCGGCCAAGAAAGGTCTCCGAAGCGTGAAATGAGACGATTAGGAAATGCAGTTCGAACAACAGCCAGGGAAGCTCTTGCTGTATGAGCGGTCACCCCATCCTGTTGAAACCACACCTCTGCCCTATACATTCTTAGCCTGCGAAGTTCAGGTAAGAAACAAGTTTCAAACATGTTCACATAGCGATCAGAATTAACAGTCACCGTTCTCTCGTTTTCTTCAAAAAAAAAAAAAATTGTCCGATAATCCCACACCGTCCAATACCGCAACAAACTGTAACTTTAAAGCTGTGTAGCGGTGTCTCATGTAATCCCCGAGGATTATCTGCAGCCCAATATCGACAGTTTTGCTTATTAACCGCCCCTTCCAGGTGAAAATGGGCTTCGTTGGTCATTATGATAATCAAATTTTCATTTTCTTCGTATAGGTGAAGCATTGCTTGACAAAAAGTCATTCGTTGCTGATAGTCTCTCTCATTTAGCTTCTGAACCATCATAATTTTATAGGGATGAAATGCAAGGTCTTTGTGTAAAATTCTCTGCATCGTGGATTGACTTATTTGCAGTTCCCTAGAATGTCGTCTAGCAGAACGAATGGGGCTTCGGTTCATGGCTTCCCTTACTCAATCCACATTTTCAGCTGTTCGGGCCGTTCGAACTGGGCCGGGTGGTTTCCTTTTAAACAGTGACCCTGTCGTCCGCAATGAATTAACCCATCTAAGAATGGTATTCCACTGAGGGAGGGCACCATGACGGCCGATGTTGAAACGTCGTCTGAAAAGACGTTGCACTATTGTCACTGAACCTCCACCTTTTACAAACTCGTCGTAAACAAACACGCGATGTTCCCGTGTCCACAACGGCATGATGGATACTAAATAGCAACTCAAGGAGTGTTGACTGTCATTTCTCTCACTTAGATACGCCTGACACAAGCTGTGTACTATTCGTTCTAAAAACGTCCGCTTCCCATGACTCACCATGTATATTGGTATATACGATGTAAATTGGATATATACTTGTTGATTACTCTATAAAAAAAGAATTTTCGTTCCAATTTCTAATTATGTAATATTCTACCAATAATCGAAAATATTTTATCATATTCTAATGGAGACTCAGAAGATCTATAACGTTCTTATCTGGAACGGTTTTAATAGAAGAATATTAATCTACAAACTGGAGAACTTTAAACATTCAGGAAGGAAATCATGTAGAAAGTTGCTGATGTATATTGATACAGTGCATTCATTGATCCTAACCAGATGACTAAAGACATATGTTATAAGAAGTATATGATTAAATGTATATATGAAGGTTTGTGTTTGTGGCGGCCACCATTTTAAAATGTACGTCAATCAATACCTACCTAACTAAAAAACTTTTTTGCGTTACAATTATTTAAAGGATTGGATTTTTCTTTCTTCTTGATTTAAGGATAAATGAATTCTTGGTCTACGGGACGTTTGAGTCTACAAAAAAGTTTTTAATTGTTTCTTGGCACTAAATCGACGTAAGAAAATTAACTTTAAAATTACTGCTACTTTAAATCCATTAACTCTGTAAGAATATACCTATTGTAGTTCTTTTACGATTAGAAGTCTCTCTACAGAATAAAATTTAAATCGGAACTACTATTTATTAAAAAAAAAAAACGACAAACTTATTTTAGATGGTTTCAACTTTATACTTGTTTTAAAAATTAAAAATTACAGCAGCAAGTTTGAAAGTGATCTTGCAATAGAAACCTCTATCTTGTTTAGACTTCGCTGATGTAACTCTCACTTTTCCTAAATAAAGCTCACGCTCAACTGAATCCGACACTTGCCACTGAAACGGAAAGAAAAGATGTTCCTTTAAGCTTCAACGTCTCCTATCTTAAATTAAATTAGGAAAGTTGTAACACAGTATGGTCTGTCTTGGTATGTTCACATTAATTTTACGGCGTTACGTTACGGGACCGAGTTGCGGGTGTAAATCATGTTTTAATTACTCATAAAAATACTGAAGTTATACGTGTAATGATAAACATTATCTTGTAAAATCTCTACAAATATAAAAGCACTTTATGGTATGTTTGCAGTAACTGACGCATGTCAGGTTAACTACTTTAATGAGTTTATAATGGTTATGTAAGAGTTTATAATGTATAAACGTAGTATTGTACGAGGTCTGGTTAAAAATAAGCCGGACTGGCCTCAGAAATTTCCAGAAAAACCATCTGAATGATGTTTAGGCAGCTTCTGTGAACTCTATTCCCCCTCTGAGTACCACCACTGAATCTCAGTTGTCTAGTAAAATTGTAGCGAATGATGAAATAGCTGTTATTCAACCTTATTTGTGTTTGTTGTAGCAATCAGGTCAAGTTTGAAATCAGAACAGCGAATTAACATCAAATTCCTCGCAGAATTGAACAAATCAACGACGGAAAGTTTTGAAATGTTGGAACAAGTGTACAGAGATGAGTGCATGTCGCGAACTCAAGTGTTTGAGTGGCACAAGAATAAAAAAAGCAAGTCAAACAAGTTAAAATTCAAGGCAATGTTGATTGTGTTCTTTGACATTCGTAACGTTATTTATGTTCAGTGGGTTCCTCAAACACAAACAGTGAACCAACTGTGCTATTTGAAAATAATAACTAAAAACTCTTCGAGAACGAGTGAAGGAGAAAAGGCCTGATCTGTGGCAGAAAGGGGGGGTAAAAATTAAAACTGAACTCAATGGAACACATTCTTCATCACTGGATGAGGTAAAGAAACTGGCAAACCTTGAAAAGCATTTCATCTGAAGATTTCAAACATTGTTTTTCCCAATGCAAAATTTCTATGGAGCGGTGTATGGATCAAGAAGGGTAGTATATAGAAGGTGATCGCTCTTAAAATGTATTAAACACTAAATAAATATTTGTTTGATACTCAGTCCGGTTTATTTTTAGCAAGACCTCGTATACCTTAATCTTAGAGACAGAAGACGACACATTGAATGGTTCTTCCGAAAAATACTGATATCAATATGACTTTGCAATAGACTTTTATCTGTGTGATTATTATGATTAAACATGAATCACGATTACACTTTGCATATTATTAAAACAGGTAAATTTTTGTTAGTTATATTAGTCACACTTCCCATGTAACAAGGACGTATTAGAGGTTGCAACTCCACTAAATTTAAATACAAGGATTCAGAACTTCCTTCTATGAATAAGTTACAGAAAATATTAGGAGGCTTTCAAATGATCATCTACTAATATGGAGTAATTTGTATATTGAAGATATCTATGTATATTTTTCGTGATGGTCCTTATAAAAATAATTAGAACCAATGTTCTAATGTTGTAATTAGAACTAACTCGACATGGGTGAAAGTATATATAACTGACAGCAGATAAACTGATTTCTGACAGGGGAACTACCGTAAACTATAGGTTTCTCGAATTATATCATATAATACATAATTATGTAAATATCCACCAAATATCGAAACCCTATCCTATATTCGATTCTACTTTTAAAATTTGTTTCAGTATTAACATGAGGATATACTTACATCTGCTATTAAAAAAGCCTTAAAATAATGAAATAAGTTCCAGTCTAGATATCGTTATTTAGATATACTAGTACATACCTAAATATTTTAATATTGCAAGCTCTCAACAAGGGGAAGATATTTGTCAAAATTGCTAACAATGTGCAACGGGACCAAATTTAAGTGACTTGGTTCAGTATACTATACGTCCAATTTTAAACTGCTCACTACCAGTAAGCAGAAAATAAAAAGGTGTCAGAAGAGCTTCAAACAACATCTTAAGATAACAATAGACTAACATCTCAAATGAAATGATTCATATTTCTAAAATAGAAAAATCTCTGTATAGCCTTTTGTGGATTCAAACAAATAAAATATATTCTAGAGGTACCAGAAGTTTGAGCTTGCCAGGGATTAGCCCAACAAGCCCACGACTGACACAAGAGGAGAGTACGCTCCCCCCCCCCCCCCGGGTGGGTGTGCTTGCGCTGCTGATGCTGGCCGGTCCGATTTTAAAGAAGCCCTAGACGATCAATAATTTTGATTAAGACATTGCATCAATCGATCGAGTCAAGCGACAATTCATACAATTTTCACTATTTATTTAAAATTTTGTGTAAAAGCCTCGCAAATAAAAGAAACAACCACCTTCCACGGAACCTCCACTACGAATGAGTTTTGATCAAAAGATTGAGGACTAATTGACGGGTTGATTGAAGCGTGCGCCAATGGATTGACTCAATTATTTGATCAAAAATTTTATCGTCTAGAGCCTCTTTTATACCCTGAGCTGGAGTAAGTGGTGTCGCTACTCACCAAAGGCTGAGTGGATGTTGGATAGCCCCTCCTGCTTATTATTATTTACTAACATACTATAAAGAATTGTGGAAACACGTGACTCCACATACGCCTATTCACAGCCGTGATTGTATTTATATTAGTTATATTAGTTATAGGTCTTGTAAATATTAAAAAGTAGAAACACTTGTATATTGTGTTAATACTTGGAACCAGGACATATTTGTTTCTTAGAGGTAAAATGTGATCATCCCAGGCAATAAGTTACCTAATTAACTGCCCCAGAAATCCACTTATTAAAACCCTTGCAAATTGCGTCAATGATTTATGACAAGTGTGGCAATAACCGCACCAGGCTATCGCCATTGTCGTTTCGTTCAGTACTAGCTTGCTTGCTATTTATATTCTCTAAATAAACGTAGCTATAACAACTATATAATTACTAGTATCATTTCACTACATGCAGCCCGAAAACTGCCACAGAATGTTAGTAAATAAAAACAATGAAAACTGGAATTTTTGGTTTTATCAAATATCTCGAAAACATTTAAAAATAAATCGATTCTGCTCACCAGTTCTGGAGCTCCCAATGTTATCCAAAAGCTTTTCCCATGTATGAAATATTACACATTTAATAATAACGAAGGTAGCATTAGGATTCCATTCAGTGTGATAATTGTAATGCATACAACTGTAATTAAATTATACGCTCCTGAAAATGTAGAGATTTGTGTTTGTTATTTTAATAGCGACGCCCATTTTACGGTAAAAGAGAACTCGAAGGGAGACGGAGATTGGAAGTTCCATGGGAATAAGCTGACACGAAGAATCTCAAATGACAGTAAAGCGATTCCACGTTACGTGCATATAAATGAAATTCTGTTATGGTGATTCCGAAGTGCCAAATCGGAGCTCCGTTAAAATGCAAATCAAGTAAGTACTTCTCTTTTAAATAAATACATCGATCTAAAGTCTGCGCAATTATATTTTCGTGGAACCGAATATAAAATAAAAATAAAAGAAGCATTCTATTGTAACATTACAATATAAAATTATTCACAATATTGAAATGTAAATATACAATATAAATATTGTAAAATATTTTCAAAATTACCACCGTTAACGTAGGTGTTTAGTTTAGGTTATAAAATTCTGTATTATCTACCCACGAGTTATCTATGTATTGAATAAAATTGATATGATTTTTATATATTTACATAGAATTTTCATTAATATACAATGTATTAATTTTACAATCTGATTATAGATATACAGTGTGAAACTGAAACATATTTATTTAAATATCAAAGATAATTGAAGGGTTCGGGCGTAAACAATGGTAACTGACATTTTTTAAGTTTGGAGATAATTGTACCTAAATGTTCAACTGAATTCAGATTTCTATTTATATCAATTTTTAATCTGTAAAGTTTACAGGAAGCTATGCTGAAGTTTTTAGAATGAAATATAGGCAAATATATGACGAAAGTATTTTGTTTTTACTTTTATAAACATTTTTTTATTCAAAAGTCACGCAGATACCATTGTTTACCTTGCCTTATGCTTTTTCAAGGGGAGATACCATCGTAATGAGTTGTAGTAGACATCACATAATTGTAAAAACTTTTATTAGCAAAAATTTTACATATAAGTATTCATCTTTCAACTAAATTATTGTAGTATTGGTGATATGCTTTAGGTATCCAAGACAGGCACGACTTTACTGCATTCAGTTTATCAGTAACCTTGCATTGTCGCATGTAAATAATGATATCTACGAGTATTCGCAAGTATAAAATGGTATGTGCTGCAGGTACCATTATTTACATGAAGGTTGTTTTTAAAGGTTAGCATATTTTTCTTGCCGTATTTTCAGTAATGCCAGTCGTTAGGAAAGCGACTTATTTTCTGGATATGAAGGATGAAACGTAGGGTCATTATTTTCATCATCTGGTTCAGTTTCTGACGATCAAACCGAGGAACTTTCAGGAATACTGCAGTCGAGTCTACGCCGGCGTGCGTCGTGGGGCCCCTGCCGCCATGTTGACTGCATATACCATTATTTACTTGCTCACACTGACAGTTACCATAATTTAAATGAGTACAACAGCGCCTCTGTTAGCGTACAATCAAATTAACTATTATAAAAGAGCGTGGGAATGCACATACTATTGTTTACACCAAACAACTCAAAATTCCCAAAACTGTCAGGTACCACTCGAACCCTTCAATTAGTTCTTATATAATTACAATCAATAAAGAAGCTCATCAAGAATAACAACAAGTCTCAAAACTGCGAAATCGGACGTCCCACAGGTGCACAGTAAATAGTCTGGTCTTTACTCAGTCGAATTGGGACCTTTACAGAGTGAATATCGATGAATATTGTCCGAGTTTGATTTTGCCGAGCGTAAAGTACATGCTCTTCCCTCCAATTACTGCTTCACTTTTTCTTCTACGCATATCTAGAAAATCTCACCCTTTTCTATTCTTGATGAGCAGTACTTTAATAGAGGATGTCATCTGGAGGAGTGTGCACTATCCCACACTCTCAACAAAATAAGAAGCTAGAGTGTACGTTGTTAGTGAATACCCTTTCTCAATACTACCACTTAGCACGATGGTTGAAAGAGTGAAGTCGGTGTTTAGCGACAAAATGACGGCTCTGGTGGAGGTAGCACAATGAGCCCGATACGATTGCGTCATTGTATATGGACTCTGTCGACCTTTGTCTTTTATAGAATATGAAGAATCCGAATTGTATATATTTTTTTAATTAACTGACACTTATAAACAATAGATACCTTCTTAACATTTACAACGGACTGAATTAGTGGACGGTTTCTTGTGAATTTTTGAAAATAAATAATTCTTAGGAAAACAGTATTTCCAGTATTTATTATGTTCAGATTTTCCGTTTGAGCTACGAGGTTATCATAGTATTTTAAAATTTTTAAAATCGCCACCCTCTTTTTCTTTAATAAAAATAAATTATTTAAAGTTTTTCAAGTACAACGTTATCCATATTAGGATTTTTCTATTTATCTTTGTAAGATAGATATTGTTTTTTGTATTTGTATTGAAGAATAGAAATAAAGCAAATACAATTTTTTTTTAAAGAAGTTCTTCAAAATGTTTCTCTCTCTCTGAGAATGTTCTCCATGAACAATCTAATATTGGCCAACATGTATGTGACATTATATATTAATCTTTCCTGATCAATAATTTCCTGAGCTAAAAGTTTTCATTTCAATACGAATTCATTTTTTCAGATCTTCTAAATTATTTGCCTACTAAAATAAACATGCAATTTGAAGTAGGCCCGGAAGATAAAATCTAGAGGATGAAATCAGGTGAACATGGTGGCTATTCAGTTTGTTTTCGTCGCTTTATACATCAGCCAGAGAAAGTATTATCAAAAAGTAACCGGATATCGACACCAAAATAAAGAGAAGCCCTTGTTGAAACTAAATTCCTTGATGAGGAACATTATCACCAACTAAGTGCAAATACAGAAATTCTAAGTAGCAAGCAAAAGTAAAATTTTGTTCAAGAAATAAGACTCAAGAAAGTAGCTTCATATTTATTTTTCAATGTAATCCCTTTACACAATTTTAAATTTAGTGCCCTCTTTCTTTTAAACAGTACATTGAATGTTCCTAATCCGGGACCGTTGTACTATAAAAACTGTATTTTAGGAATTATTAGTTTTTTATTGGCCTTTGCTTCAACGAGGGGCGAGGTTCAGCTCAAGGCTACTCTTCCACCAAACCTTTGACACTTATATGGACGCACATATATACACCCAGCCAATAAAAGTGGAAATCGAACCCACACCTGGATTACTCCAAGCTGGCAATCTAACCCACCTCCAAGCGATTGCCATTATTACCCCAGATTAATCCAGGGAACTTGGAGATTTTCTGCGATGTAATTATAGGATAATGTATTCTCAGAAGATCTGGCCATGTCTATAAACATCTATATCAATTCGGATTCGAACCCAAAGTCAAGTAGTCATGTGAATAAATTAATACCAATTATTGCCGTCGTTCGAAATGGAATCAGATATTCCCAACGTGAAAGGTCGGAGCGTTGTCCACTAGACCTATTGACCGATTTATTTTAAAGGAGGGGGTTATAATTAAAAAAAAATCCTTTAATAATGTCACCACTCAAATGCAAAATTTTAAATAAATAAAATTTGTACGTCAGTAAATGTCTTTAAAAAGCATGTTTCGGAGCTTTACTACAAGCAATGAATATTGGACCAAATTATTTCACCACGATGTATATAACATTTGACGCTTCATGATATTAATATATGGAAAATCGTTCTTTGGAAACAGATATGTAATTTCGTGGGCAGGGTTGTAGAGTGGAAGGGTCCTTTCACTAAAATAGCATTACTTTTTGTCTCGGCTTCCAGTAAGTTTTCGGCATGGAAAATAAGATTTTCCAGATATTTCAAAAAAAAGTTATGTAATTCGAAAGATATGGAAATATATCGTACATAGAAAATATCATAAGAAGCATATCAAATATTTCTTCGAAGAAATGGAGAATGCGCTGAACACAAAAAAAAATAGGGAATCATTTTGTAAGACTTCTGATAACTTGTTGCTGTACACGAAAATCGTTTAAGCACCAAGTCTTTGGCCCTATCCGGAACTCTGGAAGTGCAATTTTAAGATATTGTATATACATTCGGAAACATTTCCGGACCAATTTTGATTGGAACTTTTCTTCTTATTTGTTCCTCTAGAACATCATCTATCGAAATATATGAGCCTTATATCTATGCATTCTCCATATTGAGGCCTTTAATCCTTGTATATATTTTTACAATTTTATCACAAATAGGTACTACAAAATAAATATTAAAACCAAAATTTGTTCTACAACTTCAGTATAGATAATTTTATCCCTATAAATATCTCTATATATTTAAATCTATTTTAATTCATCTAGGTATATAAAATATATCTAAATACCGTATCTTGAACTACTAAATAGTATTGTTTTGTTTAAAAATAATAGTTTTACTGTTACCTACATAAATTACAATAATAAATAAAGTATTAAACGTTTACGCTTTCAAACGACATCTATTTTTTGTATAACAGAATATATATATACACCCACATATATATTCATCACAATTAACAGTTTTGAAAATAATAGAAGACTTTACTTAAACTTAATTACTATTTCTTTAAATAAATTGCTATTAGCGAAATGAACTTGAATCTGGAATTAACACCTTGCAAAATACAGTAACTAACTTCATTTCTGGAAGGAAATTTAATGAAATGTTTTAGGGCTTCCGAAAAGTTTGTAAGTGTGTCGACTTTGATGCCTTATCCAGACCGTTCAGCAACAGAGGCAGTTTCTAATAGTTTAGTTCTAACGAGAAGTTGAAGGTCCCACGAAGTGTGAAATCCTCTTGCCGTATAAAATTTGTAATTCGAGAACTAACCACATTTAGCCAAAACGCTTGGACATAGGTAATTTATTACATCGGTGTTAAAGTTTGTAATAGTACTATTTTGTAAAATTACATAGACTGTAAAACCAAATATAACAAGAACATTTAGTATTATACAAGATATAATAATTTACAAGAAATTATTGCCATCTAATTAAATCTGAATTGAAAACATCAGGTCGTCCCGGAACTGCATATCGTCATTTTATCCTTATTAAGAATCATTAGTGCTCAATAATCAGATATACCTCGCCTGAATCATTTAAGGTTTGCTGATGACATAATTCTAATAGCCAACAATATCCAGGAGCTTGAAGAAATGCTTAAACAGCTAAACTACGAGTCGAACTAAATTGGATTTAAAATCAATCAGTCCAAGACAAAGATAATGACCAACGTTGATACAAATATAACGCTGGAAGGACAACCTATTAAAAAGATGAATGAGTACATATACTTAGGACACTCCATTAAACTAGGAAAAGAAAATCAACATGCTGAAATCAGCAGAAGGATTAGACTCTCCTGGGCAGCCTTTGGAAAGCTACAATATATACTGAAAAATCACGAAGTTGCAGTCAACCTTAAGAAAAGAGTATACAACACATGTATACTTCCAGTCGCCACTTATGGATTGGAAACAATATCTACGACAAAAGTCTACGCTAACAAACTAAGAACATCACAGAGAGTAATGGAAAGAGCCATGATCGGAATTCCTTACGAGACAAAATTAGAAATACGGAAATCAGGAAACGGACCCAAATAAAAGACATCATAGAAGAAATAGTAACAATGAAATGGCGATGGGCAGGACATACAGCTAGACAAGACAACAGATGGCCACGCAAAGTCACAGAATAGCGCCCAAGAGAAACGAGTAGGAGTATAGGGAGACCCCAGGGACGATGGGCGGAAGATATAAGGGCGATAGCAGGAAGGAAATAGATATAATGTGAACAAAGTAGGGAGTAATGGAGAGAATTGGGAGATACCTTCGTCCAGCAGTGGATGGATATGAATTGAGGAGGAAGAAGGAGAAGAAGAATCACGTATACTGATCTATGCTTGAAGTTCTGAAAATATTGGATAGACTTTGTACCAATCTGGCATAAGCCTACAAGTTTTAAGAAACTATATTATACTATATTATATATATTTAAGCTACATCCATTAATGTTACTATTTAATGCCGACTTTCATTTGTCTTGTTCTGTGCGTAATCTCGTAAGAATTAAACAAAATTAAGGTATAGAATGTGAAGTGGTCACTCTACTGAACCACAACAACGTATTCAGAGCAAACATCTTTAAAATAAATATAAATATAAAAGGCGTAACGAGAAAGTGGAAAGTGGAAAAAAGATCGCCTTTTTGAAATCAAAGTTGAGTGTATATTACTAGATATGAACTATTCTCGTGCGTATATAAATGAATTAATGGTGAATTTAATTTACGTTGATTGATTTGCTATCCGAAACACAGGACTCACTATTTTAGCAGGGTTTAGAAAGAACTTGTGGCTTGTGACAGGAATTCTAACCGGATGGATGCTTTCAAATGAAGGAATGTCTTCATAATATGAAGTTGACGAATATGTGGAAATGGAACGAAATTGTGCAGTAGATACTACAGAGGATTCATTTTGGGAGAACTCTGATGCCAATTATTGCTGAAATAAGGAAACTCTTCCTAGGCAACGTCAACTTATATTTTTTAAAATAGACTCACTTAAGACTCGCGTGAGAATATCGCCAGAACGAACATACAAGGACCTAAGTGAGTTCTAAGAGCTGTAATCCTTAAATGGATTACCCTTCCACCATTTATAGATTCTAGTCAATTTATAGATTAGTATGTAAATATGTAACAACGAGAGATCTCCTCTGTAAATTAATTTAAAATATAAATAACAGATTTTGAAACTAAACGCCTCATAGACATCTAAGTCAAGGCCAGGGAATTGAATATATAACCAACGTAAAATGGTACTTTAATGGATAATTTCTCAAAAACATAGATTATTTTGATATGGATATTTACCATAGAAATATCAAAAATGGATTATTCTAAAATTTTTCATATCTTAAATAAACCATTTTAAACAAAATGTATTGCCATAAATTACAAATAGAGACAATTCTCTATTTAACATTCTTGTTTATGATTCAACTACACCTTATATTTTTTATTAATATTATCTCAGAACTGATATATTTATGTAGTAATTATGAGATAATGTACCATTTTAACTATTAGAGTATCGTACATATCGTACATATTCTAATTTAAAGTTAATACCCATCAAAAACAATACACATTTTTATGATGATGGGTCGTGGTTATAGAACACGCATATGTGTCGTTTATATAATAACTCATTTCACAATCAATATTTCATTAGCAAATGCATGGGTACATAGATATTCTATACTTTGGCGACGAAGCCACTAAAGAAATTTATTAAAGATATTATTGAATATGACTGATTAACTGAAAGCGTCAATATTTTCAATTCACAAAAAAATATTATGAGTTATATATATCATCCAAACAATCTACTTCCATAAATATTCAGTAGAGGACAGGTTATCCAATTTTATGAGCATAATATGATACATATATTTAGTGGAAAACGGGTACTTATATAACTCTGACGTATATCATAGTTTGTATTCTATAACTATTAATATAGAAGGAATAGAAATACGATATAATTTTGCGACAGACAACTGACGTATTTCAATTTTGTGCTATTTACTTTTAAATTATCAAGTAAAATTACTTAAATATTTGATAGCATTCAATGACTCATTAACTAGTAACCTGAACTCGGTTCATTCTGTAAAATTTATTAAGTAATGGAATACGGGCCGAGCTAGTTGGAATTACATACGGTGTTCTGGGGGCCGACCAAAATCGGACCCAGGAGAAGGTATGTATCTGCTCGGATAGCAGGGCGGCATTGATAGCCCTGAATTCCGCAACGACAAAGTCGAAGCTGTTCTATAATTGCTATGAAGCATTGAACCACTTGCAGGGAAGGGACCGGTGGAACTCTTATGGATACCTGGGCATAATGGCATTAAGGGAAATCTAATTGCATGTGACCTTGCCAGACTAGGGACCAGGGAAAACCTCTATGGACCTGCAGTGGGAATAAGTCGGAATCTGATCAGAGACCGCATCAATGGCTGGGTAAGAGACCAGCACAATAAAAGATGGAGAGGAGTAACGTGTTGTCGAATAACCAAACTCTTCATAGAATACTCAGAGATTGAGAAATGGGCCCAAGAATTCATTAAATTGAACATTCACAAAGCCAGAACGCTGTTAGGAATCATAACGAGCCACCATAGTAGCCTGAATGCTTATAAGCACAAGCTGAGGCTGACTGATAGCCCGGCCTGCAGATAATGTAAAGAAGACGAGGAAACCTCGATACATCTTCTTTATATCTGCCCCGCACTGGAGGAGAAGAGGTATCTTATATTAGCGACCCCTGTTATCCTAAAGGAGGCGAGGCTTAAGGCGGGGGGCATGCCTAAATTGCTCCTTTTATGGGATAACATTTTTGAATAATGACCCGGATAAGAGGGGATCACCAAGATACCCATGCGATCAGTGGCTGATGAGGCCCAAACCTATATAATATAATAATAATAAAAAAATGGAATATGCATAATAAAGTGAATTGAACGCGCTAAATCAAGTCCGCAATATCACCGTCAGAAATAGTCAGAGATCGCGAAAGTGCTTTCACAAATACCAAGTTACATATCTTGGCCTAGCAGTTGAAGAAGGAGGGTTTCTTTGGTCCTACTGTTTTGCGATGATAATGGAGGTAAAGTGATAAATACATTTAAACCATGTTTGTAGAATTTCTTGTTTGAATATTTTAGTTTTCATTCCAGTATACAAGTATAATGATTTTCTTACCTGTAGATTTTTATTAGGTATTTATTTGGCGAAATTTGATGTTGTTACTAGACCACCAGGTTTACGGAAGACTTATTCTTTTATTTTATTTATATTACATAAATTAATCATTAGTTTATTTCGTAATTATATTAGTGAAATAGTACATCAATTGATTTATATATTTCGATTATTTAATTAAGTTTGAGGTAGACACTGTTTGTATTACGAATTTTAAGGAAATATGAAAGAACAGAAAACACAAATCTCTCAAATTACTTTGAAATTAATGCATTTACATTTCATGACCTCAATAAAATTTTAATTCCTGAATATTGTCTCTAACCTACACACATATTCAGTTATTTATAGTAGTTCAATATTAGGTCAATATAATTTGTTCATTTTACGAATAAAGAGAAAGTTAAACTTCATTGATATCTTTTCCTATGGGTAACATTTCCATCCATTTTTTATATACATCCTTTGACCACCATTGAAGACGAAGTACCCAGACCAGGTAATCTATCCATGTTAGGCACTCGTAAGAGCAGCCTGGTGGAGCTGAGAGTCATTAGTCGTGTATTCTGTCAGCTAGAACACCAGCCATCTTAACTATCCAAATTTTAATCGTTCCGTAAAGTTAAACTACGTAGGGAAGACTCGCTTACAAATACATCAACAGAGGACACGGCCAGACAGAGACCTAAACTTCATCCCATTAATCAAGTCATCCGAAGGAACGTCATTGGTTACACACTACAGGGAAGGACCCTACACTTGACCCTAAAACCATTTGTATGGAAGATATTTACGTAAACCACTGATCTAATAATTTGGTTGTCTAATTGTTAACATATTTGGTTTTTCACTTATCACCGACTTTGTACACTTATATATTTGCCTTTTAATTATTCATATCTTCTTGTACAAGAAATTTCAGTAGATCACCTAAATTTTAACTTTCTTTAATCTTGATGAAATGGTGGTATTTTTAATTAAAATATCTGGCGAGTTTGACACTACAACAGTTTTCAGAATAAAACTCAACCTACGGAATAAAACTGGAGATATGCTCCTTAAAAATTGCTTCTAGTTGGTCCAGCAGATTAGTTTTTCCCTTATTTCGAAGCCGTTCTTAAATGAAAAATGTTCTCAAATATAACCATCACGTTGAAATGGTTTTAGTAGGGTGTATACAAGGTCTGGCTAAGAATATACCGAACTGAGGATCAAACAAATATTTATTTAGTGTTTAATACATTTTAAGAGTAATCACCTTCTATGTACTTTTCTATTGGGAAAATATTTGAAATCTTCAAGTGAAAAGCTATTCAGAAGGTTTACCGGTTTGTTTTTGCCTTATCCAGTGATGAAAAAAGTGTTCCCTTGAGTTCAGTTTTAGTTTTTGGGAAAAGGTAAAAAATCACATGTGGCTAGATCTAGCGAGTACGGTGGGTATTCGAGGACAGGAATGTTCCTTTTTGTTATAAATTGCTTAATTGAGGAAATATTGTGAGCTGGGGCGTTGTCTTGGTGAAACATCCGCCCCCCTTTCTGCCACAAATCAGGCCTTTTGTTCGTCACTCGTTCTCGAAGAGTTCTTAGAACTTCCAAATAGTAAATTTGGTTCACTGTTTGTCCTTGAGGGTCCTACTGAATATAAATGATACCGTGACTGTCAAAAAGCACGATCAACATTGGCATAAATTTTGACTTGCTTGTTCTTGCTTTTTTCATTGCTGATGAGGATGGAGTTTTCTAATGCACGGATTGCTGTTTGGTTTCTGGATCATACTGCAAAATCCATGTCTCATCACATGTGGTAGTGTCACTTAAATAATTAGATTGTTGAGAAATTGTTCCCAGAATTTTAGCACAAATATGTTTGCGAGCATTCTTTTTCTCAATGAATGAATGAAGCTTGGGCACCATTTTAGCACTTTTTTTATGTTCAATTCATTTTGCAAAATTCGTCTGATAATCTCTTTGTCGATTCCTCTGAAATAGCCCGAATACTCACACTACGATCATTTCGAACAATGTCACTCACCTTTTGAATGTTTTCATCAATTGTTGCAGTGCGAGGAAGTCCAGTGTGTTTGTTGTCTTCAACATTTTCACGCCCTTCTTTGAAACGTTTGTGCCACTCAAACACTTATTTCAACATTTCAAAACTTTCCGTCGCTAATTTCATCAATTTTGCGAGGAACTTGATGTTAATTCGCTGTTTGGATTTCAAGTTTGACATGATTGCGGCAACAAACAATGAAAGTTGAATGAAAACTATTTCATCATTCATCACAATTTTACTAAACAACTGAGGTTCAGTATTGGTACTCAGAGGGTGGATAGAGTTTACAGAAGCTGTCTAACTATTTTCCAGATGGTTTTCCTGGAAATTTCTGAAGCCAGTCCGGATTATTTTTAGCCAGATCACCTATTTCTGGAGATTGTATTAATTAATACATCTATTGTATTGTAACGAATTTACTAGAAATTTCTTTATTTAGAACACTTATTTACAAATCAACTATTTACAAGTTTAACTAACTAACTAACTTTCTTTCTACTTTAACTTTATAAACTAACTTTCGCACTGTCACTTTCTTTGCACCGTATCTCTCAGTATCGCGGTCCAGATTTAACTAACTCCTGGCTGGACGACACAATACTTATATATGCAGTGGGACGTCTCTCCAGACGTTTCTAGACAAAGGACTTTGGCGAACCTTCTAGTATAGAACGCACTGGAAGTCAACTCCGCACGCTCTCGATGGTTTCGAATATTCCCGGTGTTCGGGATCGCTCGAGGCGTTCGTGACAGTATTGTCATTAACACGACAAATAGTTTGGATATTTTTAAATTTAAACTCATAGTTTACTTAGCAAAAGAAACAACCCCTTTACTAAGATATTGCGTGATTTACAGACAAATAACAAATTAATGCATTTTTAAATTAAATAGAGTAGACAACAGTACTTTATCAACTCTAGATGCCTATCATATTACCACAACGTGATAAACTTGATCAAAGTAATGTAGTTTTCCCACAAACAGAAACTTAATTTGATAATACTTCTATATAGGTTATAGAGTGAAAAGGAATTTTTCAAGTTGTATAAATAACTGACTCCTAAATTTTGTCCTCACCGTTTTGAATTAAACATATACCTTCGTCCAAATAAATATTTACTTCGGACCTGCTATAATGGAGTAATCAAGTAATGTTAAAAATGAAGTAAAACGTCGAACTTTATATAGTGCAGTAGTAGAAAAAAGTCGTACTAATGAAAATGTAATTAACACAAATAAGAAAAATACAAATAATTCGTTTGTTTGAAATTGAATTATTGTTTCTAAATAATAGATTCCAGGTAATTACAATATATCAACAGATTTTAAAACAACGTTAATATATTCAGAGATTATCATTTTTCTTTGTTCATAGCTAATTTGATTTACTCAACTCTGGAAATACACAAAATAACTTTGGGGTTATTTCCAATATTTCATATTGGATGAAATATTGCTGTATTATTTTAGTGCTTGATAATAATTGCCTAAAAATATTAACATCAATTATTACATACGTCTATGTATTCGCGTTCGTGACATATCCTTTGTAAAATCTTTTGAGTAAATATATGTAAATTTTCGTACTATCAGAAACTGGTAAAATACAATACATTTACAACTTTTAATATACGTTGAATAAGTTGCGTACGTTAATTTTTAGATAACTTACACTAAATTGATACTTATTTATTTAAATGTTATGATTTATTTCACTGTAACATAAATTATAAATCATAATAGCTATAACGGTTATAATTTTCCTCTTAATCCACTTAATGTATGATAATATTCAACAACATAACATAGGCCAACAAAAACTTTGTGATTACATTTTTCAAAACAAATTTATACATGCGCGTAATTTCCAATATCCCCTAAAGGTCGTTTCTGAAATACGAGTATATCATGAATAAAATAAAATCTTGTTAGATAAAAATTACAATTATAACACGATAAATTTATAATACAGATTCTCCATCACTGCGATCTATTAGCCTATATCCCTATACAAATTTGTTATTTTTCGTGCGTGGTGTAGTTAATCCCCCTGTTTCAGTGCATTCATTAATAAATAAAGTACTATTAGGTCATTTCCATTTTGGATTATACTTTTACGGTAATAAACATGCAAGGGTTGTTTCGCGTATTTTATTAGCAATTGCATATACATTGTTTGTAGAAAATGTTTCTACCTTTAAATAAACCTGAAACGTCAATTCATAGTACAGTGTCGATGACATATATCGCCCGATGAGCTATATTTCGAAAAGTATTTTTGGGCAGAGTTCGGAGTCCTATAAGACATGGCATGTTTCAATGAAGAAAAATTGTTTCAGATTTAGTATTTAATTTTCATTTAATAAAATATTTCTACAGCTACGTTTTAGTTAACTTTTTGCAATATCATTGATATATAAAAGTTGTATATCGGGAATATTAAAATGTGTTTTAATGGAACACTTTTTAATTGAATATTCAGAAAGGGGTTTGCTGATGGTGGAATTTTTGGGAAAAATCTATAGGAGTATGTTAAGAAAATATCAAAAATACTTTTGGTATTTGTAGTTGTAACTGTTTAAAAATGATAAGTATACCAAATGGGAAGCAGATATTCAACCGCCTCTATTTGGGTTTTCATTGACTTGGCAACAGAGAGAAGATATTCGATAGTGTTTAACATAATCAATAATTATTAAACGTATTGGAAACTATTAGTTGATACCTATGGTATTCCTCATAACCCATTTAAACATTATTTAATTCGACGATAACAATATGTGTATATTAATGAGTTTCTCAGTGAATTTGGAGCAATTAAGTGTGGTATACTCCAGGGAATTATTTTGAGCCTCTATTGTTTAATGTATATAACGATTTGGTCAGTAAAGAATTAATTCGTTAAAAATTCAAAGGAACAACTTGGGACCCATAAAATTTTATTTTTTACTCTGCAGTTTTCAAAATATTAATAAAATTAGCGTGAATACAAGTTAGATAAAAAAATTAAGAAACACGATATTGCAATTTCAAAACACTAAATTTAATGGAAATGATTACTTCAAATATCAATTGAATTAAATGTTCAAATAAAGGACCGTTGGTTGACTGACAGTGACTAAGACGATAAATAAATTTCCTTTAAACATTGTCAATAACTTCGCGAGGTATATGTTGTGATTCGTATTAAATTCTTGCTTCTAAATCATCCAAATTCTCCGACCCAGTAACATATGCTTCGCTTTCAAGTATCCCCACAAAAAAATAATCTAGGGGTCTCAAATCTGGCGATCTGACTGGCCTCGGACAGCTGCTGTATAATTGGGAAGTTCACCGTGTTGGTGAAATAAAAAGTCATTTTTCGGAAGATCAGGTTCCTCTACTGGTGCAAGATACATGAATTTCCTTTGAGACGGCCTTATTTCTATACTAATAATTTTAGTATAGTAAATAAATAATATTTAGTATAGTAATAAATTATTAGTATAAAAATAAGATCGTCTCAAAGAAAAATCATATATCTTGCACCAGTTACGTCAAAGAAACCAGAACCCGGAATTCATCCGCGGACTATCCCGCATCACGCACTCACTTTCTATCCACGGATTTTGAGTGTACTCCTCCACCATCCATCAGGGGGTGGGGTAGCCACCACCCGGTCTTCGTACGGGTTCAAATTTTCATCTGACATTAATAAAAAAAAATATGGATCGCTAAGGCTACTGTCAGGCATGCAACGGTGCACAAGTTGTACATTTATTTTATTTGATTTTTTTAAATAATCGTTGCTATTAAATTTGGTATTTTGAGATTGCAAAATGTGGTTTCCACATACCATACCATAAAAAGGGGTTGCTATTAAAAATAAATATATCGATGACGGCATACCTTCTACATAAATGAGCCAGTTTGTATTAATTATATTTTACCAAACTAAAAATAAAATTTGACGAGTCGAACAGCTTTTCTCAAAAAGTTATTCCTTGATTTTTAAATAAATTTATTCATTACTTTATGAAAGTACTGTATATAAATAACCTTATTTAGCAGCTCATAAAAGGTTAAATATACAGTTTTGCGGACGACACTGTTATATTATCAATGTTTAAGTTGAAATACACTAAAAAATATCATAAGTAAATTTCAACAAAGTCTTGTCTTATTTTAATATTACAAATTTTTATTTGACGTAACTTTACATCAATAAATTTTGATAAGTTATTTTTACATATGTAATTCTCATACTATAATAATAATTTACCATTACGTAGGAAAACTACAAGGTGGGGCAGGGCAACTTGCTTATCTGAATTGGGCGGCAACCGTTAGAAAATTATGGCTTGACAGCGAACGCCCGCTCCACCTTTGTCTCCTCCATGATGCTAACTAAACCAAGCGGAGCTATAATTTTACGCCCCGCTCATTCGAATATGCCTATCCCCACCCTCTTAGGAGCAACCATCGCTTCAGGGCGTCAAATTCAAATAATCAACTTGCTCTGCCCCACCTTGTAAAATGTTGAAAGAATAAAATACAACATATAAATGAAACATCTCTACAGTGATGAGTAGAATAATTCACAATCAAATTATCTAAGGAAATTTTTAATATGAGGTCTTACATTATGAACATTGCATTCATAAAAGAAAATCAACTGGTAGGCTAATGTATATGTTATAATAGATAATGCTGTTAATTATATTCAACAAAGGATCGATCGTAGTTCTTATAACTGTATATCAAAGGTCTTAGATCAGATAAGAAATTTTATTTTAAAGTAGACATCAAATTTATAAATATTTATTAGCTCTTTTATGATTTTTTTTTAGTTACCATTAAATTGTTTTCAATTTTGAATAGTTCAGTTTTGTTAATATAGATATACCTATAGGTTAATATTGGTATTTTCACACATAGTTAACAATTTTAATATTTGTAGGACTTTCGATTGAAACGTGCAGAAGTCATTACAAAACGTATAATTACACCTGTAGAATATAACCGCTATATAATATAAAAACCTCCCCTTGATTACAAAAAAGAAATTGTGAGTGATTTAATGAGAATTTAGAGAATAAAGACTTACTTAAAGAGGTTTTAATGGTCTTTTATGGATTAAGTATGATAGTGTGGATTAATAGTAAAAATTATTGAACCTCACTATTGAACTCAAACATGAGAAGGGACTGGAACCTTCAATGCAGCAATAAAAGCAGGAGACAAATTTTCCGGAACACCCAATCTGTTTTCAACAGAAGACCATGAGCACCGTAGGATTAAACATTTCTAAAAACTGTTTCTAATCATCTCGGGATGACGTCAACTCTGTTGGCGAAAAGCGATTTGAAAAACGTCTAATCCTTTAGTGTTTATGGAAAGCTGGTCTCCTGACGTACTACATTTGGTATAATTGACCTAGTCCATATTAGGCTTATTCAGTTTATTGCTCTGTTACTTGAATACAACAGATCTGAGGAATTCTACAAATAATTAATAACAATAACATAATACTAGTTGCTTGTATTTTATAGTAATCTGGTTTGTGAAAATTAATGAAGGTATTTGTATATCATTTAGTGTGATTCGTTGAACCAACAAAAGTTTTTTTTTAGTTTGTAGTGAGAAAGTAATAGATATTTATTTTATTTTTCGATAGTTTTTTGCTGTGTAATCTGTCTGTACCCTTTAAGTATTACCATTGGGTATCGATCAAATAATTAGTCTGACAAATTAAGTGTACTATAGAACATTATTTAAGTGTAGTATAGATCATGTATTACATTAAAATTGTAGTTTATTATATACTTTATTATATTAGTTATTATATATGTCAGGTGTGGCTCAAGGCTCTACTCTCGGCCCCTGGCTCTTTAATATCTTTATTGACGAGATTGTCACTGTAATATCTGTCAATTGTCTGTTATATGCTGATGACGTTAAATTATTTAAGGTTATTACTTCCCTGGATGATTGTGCTCTTCTGCAGAACAATCTGTCTAATCTTCTTAATTGGTGTTCTAGTAACAAACTAGATCTAAACGTATCTAAGTGTAATGTTATGTCCTATTCCACTAAATTATCTCCAATAATATACGATTATAGGTTAGGCGGCTCTATTATTCAAAGACCTAGCACATTCAGAGACCTCGGTATAATTTTTGAAAAAGATCTGTCTTTTACCGCTCACGTAACTAAAGTAGTATCTGAAGCGTTGCATACACTGGGTTTCTTAATAAGGATTAGCAGGGATTTCTCAAACACCGATACATTGAAAATTCTATACTTTACATTTGTCCGATCTAAATTTGAGTACGGATCTTTACTATGGAATCATTATCATCAATGCCATATTAACAGCTTGAAAAGGGTTCAAAGAAGGTTTCTGAAACTACTATGGTTTAAATCAAACACTGTGTATCCACCTATTGGTTTCCCTCAAAATGGTCTTTTGGCAAGATTTGCGATAACACCACTTGACACGAGGCGGAAATGTTGTTTTCAAATATTTCTATATAAACTTATACACAATATGATTGACTGTCAAAACCTATTAGGCAAACTGAATTTTTATGTACCTCAATTACATTCTTGAACATCCAAAAGCTTTTACCTCTCTATTCCACGTAATAAAATTCTAAAATTTTCATTTTTCTCACCCCGGTTTTTAATGTGTACTAAATACAGCAACAACTGTGATAAATTCGATATATTTAACTGCACTCTTCTGTTTATTAAACATTGTTATCCTTGATCCGCATCTTCATCTTTATTTTTCTTATTTTTCATATATTGTTTCATATACCTAGGTATTAAATATGTATATACGTATTTGTATTAAATTTCATTGTTATGTTTCTGAAATTTATTAATCTAATTAGAATGTGAACACTCACTGTACTTTACTGATCTGCAAATGGATTTTCCTATAGAGTAGTTGTAATAAATAAATAAATAAATAAATATAGAAAATTAATGTTTAAGTATCATGTATAATTTTATTCAATTAAAATAAAGTAATTTAAGTATTGATAATTTTTTGTGTTTGTTGAAATAAATCATAACTTTCTAAGGTTATGTATAGGTTATATATATATATATATATATATATATATATATATATATATATATATATATATATATATATCCGCTATAATGGTTTGTCACATTTAATTGTATCACAATTTACTAATACACCTTGTATATGATGTTTACATTAACTTATTTTCATTCATTAACATATGTACAATTTACAAACTAAATGTTTATCAATTCATTTTATTAGTATTGTATTCCAAAACTATATATTACAATTTACCCGAATAAACTTTTCGAACACCTCGATTTACCTAAATCGTGAGGAATGGCAACTCGTTGTTAAGAAAGTTCTAGCCAGCGTGAAGTTAGTAAAGTCGCTCTCCACTATTTAGCTAAGGATAAAGTGAAAAAGTGAAGACCAAAAAATTAAGATCAACGGGACAACGGTGTTAGGCTATTAATCTCCCCCAGGCTTTTAGGGGCGCAAAGCTTTGGAAGCGTTAATTAATCTTCATTAGACTTCCTGTACCGAAAAAAGTTTATTACTTACAATAACAACAAGTTACGACTTCTGAAACTTGTATGTACACTAATCGCGTGCTTTAGTAAGACTAATAGCTTAATTGTATACCTATGTGCGAAGCGGCAGATGATGGGATTGCCAACTGACAGTTACTAATTACAAATAAAATGCAGTTGTTTATTGTGATATACAGCTTATGTAATAGGTCACGTCATTCAAATACGCGTATTAACAGAGGTAACATGCTTTTTAAGTACTCACCAATTTACATGCATGGACAATGGTGTGGGTAGTAGTACGACTATTTCACACTATAGCCTGTGTACTATTTCTGTATCATTAAACATGGCTCGAGAAGAATTACTAAATCAAGTCGTTTAAAGTTATTTTTAAAGTTGGACAAACAAAAATCGATTTTCCCCTAAAGCCTCAGACTACAGTGGGGAAGATTACACATAAAGACGAGGACAAAAATCGATACTCTGGAAGAGGTATAAAATTTCCCCTATAGAGTCTCCAGTCCAAACATACAATAACATCCCCAATATTGGACCAAGTTCGCTACCCGGGACAACAGTACGAATGACATTATTGCAGTTAGTCATTAGTGACAATGATTAATGTAATTATATAACAATTAGTTTAATACTTCGTAGAATATCTAGTCGTATAATAATTAGGAGGGATCCGATATTCACAAACAATTAATGAACGCATCGGGCGAATCTACATATTCCTTAAGAATAGTGTAGGTTTGTCTGAAATAATTTAATGAGAGTAAAACATAAACTAGTGGCTGTGGAACAAAATTAACGCAACTAAAATTAATGTTCTAGAGTAACTTCTGAAGGACTCCGATTGTTGCTAAAAATTCTCATCATCATGAGGTCATCAGTCCTAAGACTGGTTGAACGCTAACCTCCAAATTCTTCTATCTTGTGCTAACCTACGCATTTCGCTAATTGTGCTACAACCTATATCCCTTAATATTTGCGAACAGTAGTCTAATCTAGGCCTACCTTTCTAGCCTTTCTTCACTCCTATTTCTGCCTCCAACATATCGCGGACTATTCCCCCATGTCTCAGCAAGTGGCCTACCATTCTATCTCTTCTGTTCTTTATGTTTTTCCACATACTTCTTTTCTCGCCGATTTTCTTTAATACTTCTTCGTTTCTAACCCTATCAGTCCATGGTATTTTCATCATTCTTCGGTAACACCACATCTCAAAAGCTTCTAATTTCTTCCTACTTGCTTCCCCTACCGTCCAGGTTTCGCAACCCTATAGTGCCGTGCTCCATACATACGTTTTCAAAAAT
The DNA here is from genome assembly GCA_037954035.1 of Rosalia funebris. Classification (NCBI taxonomy): domain Eukaryota; kingdom Metazoa; phylum Arthropoda; class Insecta; order Coleoptera; family Cerambycidae; genus Rosalia; species Rosalia funebris. The sequence goes on from JAZFAV010000002.1 coordinate 16,173,044, forward strand.
TTCTTCCTTGTTTCTAAGTTTATTACCCCCGAGCATAAAAGTGCTTTCTTTTTGTTAAAAGCTACTCAACCCTGCGCTATTCTTTGTTTTATATCTTTATCGCTTCCTCCATCCCAATTTATTTTACTTCCTAAATAAGTGAAGTCTTTAACTTCCTCCAATCTCTCATTACTGAAATTTCTATTCAATTGGAAATTCCTAATGCAAACGTACATCACATTTTAGTGAAATACCTTAATATTTGCGTGGATGAAAAGGTGGATACGCAGTTCTCTAATGGAAAACGTAATCCAGGTGTGATGTAATGCGGCTTTTCAGAATTCATGTTTACATAATCATATTAACAGGGCTGACTGTAACTAAGAAAAGGGGGTCGAGTTTACTCTGAAAATTATTATGACGAAAAGTAGTGACTCAAACGCCGCGGAGCAATGACGAGAGGACATATATAAACATCGTCCAGAAGGCCAAGTTTTAAAAAAATTTTCACAAGTAACTAATCTTTAAAGTTTTGAATAAAATTCATCAAATAAAAATTAAGTTTCTTTGAAAAAACTCGTTAGTCATATCGATATTTATTTTTAAAGAATAATGAGATGTTTTCATCTCGTCACCATCAATCCTGTAAGCGCCATAACCTGAAAATTTCAAATGTGAAGGTACCTCGCGTGACACCTCGTTTTAAATCACTTTATTTGTCGATTTAAAGAAAAAATCGTTAATATATAATGAAAATATTCGAATAAATAGATTCCTATCTTTATTATCACCATTACAATCAACGAAATCGAATAAAATACATATTTTTACAACAGTTGTTCAAAGTGACAGCTGTTTTAAATTTGGTAATAACTTATTTGATTCCAAAGAACATTGACAGAAGAACTAACTGTGTCAGGCAAAATTTCACGTATAACTTTCCTTATTCTAATTTTTTGGGTTAATGCTACTTCGTCGATCTACATAAAGTCTACTTTTCAGTTAATGTCAAAAAAAAATGTAAAGGGATTATGTTGGGAAACCTCGGCATCATTTTACTTCTCGTTTCTCGTCTACCTATTCACATATGTGGAAACATTTCGTTTATGAAACTTATAATGTGCAGGAGCATCATGTTGCTGGAATCAAATATGTACCTGCATGTGCGTGGATAATTATCATGTGGGAACAAAACTATTACAGCTGTAAAAAGTTCTAATGCACATATTCGTTCACCATAGTCCCAAAATTTTGTTGCCAAATGGTTTTTTTTGTGAATTAGTCTCTTGCATCAACTGAGGACTTATGTTATACCAGTATCTTCTCATCGGTATGTTAGCTGTCATTAAGGTCAAGTATATTTTCGTCTGAGAAAAATACATTATATAAGAAGTCTTAGTTATCGGTTATTATATTTGACACTGTTTGGGAAAACTTCAATCTTTTATCAGTATCATCAGGGACGAGCTCCCAAAATTCCTATATTAAATGATTTTGGTTCTTTTCGTAACGATGAATTGTTAATTTCCATACCTCTTGTTACCGCGCACCTGATTTTCGATAAATCAAACATTAGTTGTCTCAAGTCTCAAATCAACATTTTTCATAATTTTTATGGTTGACCTTTGGAACCCTTTTGTTTCAAACTTGTGGAAAAATGTACACACGATTGATTGTATAATTTGTTAATCGAGATAAATAGTGGTAAACACACCACAAACTTCGAAGTGAGTTCTCATTTTATGTCCACATCGAATCAGAATTAAAAATCAATGCTCTGCTATGATAAATTTGACATATTGTTTGTGAAAGTAGAAAACGAACTTAAGAAACTGACAAGTATGATTTTTAATTTACCTGCTACCCGCAAATAACTACTTATTACTAGATACGAGGCTTGTTTCAAAAGTAAGGTTCCCATCGCGATAGCTCCGCAAGAAGAAGTACTAGGTGAAATCTGACAACACTGTCGTGAGGGACGTTTCTCCCTTTCTCGGTCTTCACCTTTGTTGTCAAGCTACGTCGCACAGTGTTGGCCTGATAGCCGTCTGGGATGGACCTTCCGATTTCTGTCACCGCCAGGTGCGAGATACGCGCAGTGATCCGATTTTTGAACCCAAAAAAGGTTCCACCCATAGACATTCATCGTCAGTTGTATGAAGTTATGGTTGAAAGTGTATCACCATTCAACATGTCCGCAAATGGTATAGGGAGCTCGGGCGGTCGTACAGATATCAATGACGAAGACCGGAGCGGACGACCGTCGATTTTCGACGAGACTGTCGCAAAAGTCGAGTCTCCTGCTCGAATATCGGAGGATCACCATCCGTAAACTGGCTCATCACATTCCTGACTTATTTACCAGCTCAATTAACAGACTTGTGTCCGAGAAATTTCAGTACAACAAGATATCCGCACGGTGGGTCCCACGAATGCTCACAGATGCGCACAAGCATCAAGGTGTCGACTGTCCACGCCAACTTCTTCAACAATGTTGCACCCATAGAGAGGAATTGTTGGACTCCATCGTCACAGGCGACGAAACGTGGGTGTTTCATTTCACTCCTGAAAAAAAGGAATAATCACGCGAATGGCGCCACTCAAGTTCGCCTAAACCGAAAAAGTTTAAGCAATCGCAATATGTGGGGAAAATCGTAGCAACTGTGTTTTGGGACCGTAAGGGAATATTTCTCCTGGGACAACAATAAACTCAGAGAGGTATTGTGAGACACTAAAAATACTCAGACGAGCCATCCAGAACCGTTGTAGAGGAAAACTCTGCAAAGATGTGAAGCTGTTACACGACAACGCCTGTCCCCATGTCTCTCGGCAAACCCAGGATCTCCTGAGCAAATTTGACTGGACTGTCATTCCCCACCCTCCCTACAGCCCAGACCTAGCCCCTAGTGACTACCACCTGTTACCAAAATTGAAGGAACACTTGGGTGGCTTGCGCTTCCGGACCGATGATTAAGTCAAAGAAGAAATTAATCGCTACCTCAAGGGGTGGCGGTGGAGTTCTATGACACGGGGATGCAAAATTTGGAAGAACGTCTACAAAAATGCATCGAACGAAATGGCGATTATGTAGAAAAATATGTTAATGTTCAAGCTTTCCAGCCATGTAAATAACTTTGATAATAAACAATGCTGTCTATTTAAAAAAATGTGGGAATGCCTACTGGTGTTGTTTTGTAAGTCAAAATCAACGTGTCCTAGATGCTTCTACAAAAAGGATCATTTTAATTTGATTTATTTTATGCGAAACATTAGGAAGCTATTGAGATAAGGATAAACTTAGCGAATATAGATAAAAAATCTGAAATTGTATTCCATTTTCATGTTGGTCATTTAATGAAAGTGATATGTACTCTTGATTACTTTACAAGACGAGTAATATAAGGAAAAACACTAATATCCATATTCTCTTTATAATTTCTATTTAAGCATTTATCCTATTTCCATATTGTTTCCTGAAAAGACATTAATGGTGGATTCATTCACAAAACATTTCATTTTCATTAATTTTAACTTTTCGATAACAATGTTGAACTTATATACATATAGGTATATCAATATTTACGTTTACGCAACTTAAATTAATTGCAACTTAACACTTTCACTAAGGGATAGCTAACTTTTAACAATTGGTATATGCAACCCCCTGGAACTGCGATAGTTCGGTAAATTACTGTACAAAGGACGCTACTTGTCTTGCAGGTCATGCAGCGCGAAATTGCCGGTAAATTTGAACATAAATGTTTTAAATTTTAATATATATGTGACGGATGATGTAAAATTAATAACAAAATGAATTTATAGGAAAATCATCTGAGCCACAATGTATTACGTAACGATTATTATTGTTTACCGTATAGGTGAAATTTAATTACTTTAATTTGCAATTACAAAAAATGTTTTTTTGTGTTTCTGTAATAATTTTTTGTTTACACGTAATATGTACACATACGTATATAATCTGTCTGAAAAGTGCTGAAACTTATTCTATGAATAGTTCTGTTACAAATAAGAGAAATTATTTAAAAATATTGATTCACAGAAGCAAATAAAGTTTGTAGTATATACTACAAATTATAATATTCTAAATTGGGAGTAATAAAAGTATCGTTGAAGGGAAAATGAAGCTATCTATTGCACTGCACTTTATCGAAAACAGAATACGCCACAACATTTCCAAGTAAGTCTTTTGACAAATTTTTACATGGCATTGCTCCCCTCTTTAAGCGGACAACCTTATATGGCCCCTGTGCAAAAGGAAAGGTGTATTTAGACTATTGCAATTATATTCATTACTTCGATCGAAATAACAATACAAAACTTTGCATAATGTCGAATCATAATAATCTTTCCATGAAAACATTTTTTTAAAACCACTGAATTATTCTTCAGTTAGTTACCTGTCATTAAAGTACACTTGTAAAAGGCAATCAGAGTTAAATCATTCCGAACAGCACTTTGCCAGAGGTCTCTTTCTTCTTGAGGGTACTCTGAAATAATGCACTCTTTCGCCTTCTACGGAACGGTCTTTTTCGTAATTGCATGCGGGTACTATGCAACGTCATCTCACACGACGCATTTCATTTTTTACTTTCGCCGGATCCTCCATTTTACACTATTATATTTATACAAAGCAGATTTATGACAACTCGTGATTACGCGTTACGCGAGGTTATGTTTACTATTACTGCAGGTGAGGGATATAAAAGAAAGGGAGAAACGAGACTGGAAGACCTGCAAGACCACTAGCACCCCTGGTGGCCATTGTACACGTAATTGCAAGATTGCATTACGTGGCATATAGGGAGTGCCATCCATCTGGGTATATGTAAATGAATATGTAAAGGAATGTGGTTGCGCATGCGCGTGTGTTTCAAAACTAGCCCTAACCCTAATTTCTATATTTGAATTTTGAAGTGTGACGGTATTTAAACAATCCTTAGCTGTCGTTGAAACTTTAATGGTAATAACAATTTACAAATCAGTAATAAGGGTTGTGATTTATGTCGTTTTCTATATATCCGAGCATATGGGCATGCATCAATTGATAAAAATGTTGGGTGCATAAATGGCTTCTCCTCGTCCTTAGTCCGTAATGTAAAAGTTTACTGAAAGTGAAAATACTAATAATAATTTTGAGGGCGTAAATCCTTCCTAACCAAAGAAGAGTATAGTGGATGCCTTGTTCTCACATTAAATTTGACTATTTCAGATATAGTGCGTAAAAGCTAACAGACGAAGGTTATCTGACGCACAGAAAGGAAATAATTGTATACGTTATGTCAGTAGTTATCCGTATTCATTAGCAAGTTCGTGATTTCTACATATTTTACAGGCTTCTGTACCTCCGGAAAATTATTCGCTTTCATGTTTGAAACGTAGTCGTGACCCCGAGCTCTTCATTTGATTTGAAACCACTCCCCATGGAGAGAAATCCGGTCAACCCCAGAACGTAATATTTCCGAGAAGTCTAAAAACAAATTAATGGAGCAAAACCAGCTTCGCTAAGAGTACAATATAAATTAAGATTTATTTCAATATCGTCGCATTACTTTTTATTAAACGTTATCCGAGTGCGGTTTTCCATTCGTTTTGCGAAATGCTATTGTTTTACCGACATTAAAATCAGCCAGCCGAATACTTTCATGGAGACCCATTACATGTTGAAACTTCCGAGTCTCATGAAAGTGTTGAACTAATGGGGTGGAGAATCACATGTCCGTGTTCTGTCGGTAATACAGAAACCGTAATTATCCACCAACATCTGGCATTCCTGTTCGTTTTGCCTCCTTTATCTCGGCTTTACACACTTCGGCATCCTTGCGGAATATTCTTCGTAGTGCAGTGTGCGATTTATGTCTTAAACAGACTTTCCAAGAGACGGGTTATATAATATTAGACGGTTATTTTTATAGCTGTAGACGCGAATCAATAAAATTGGGTGGTACGCCCATTCCGCGGGACTGAAGTTAGTGTACCATGCAATACTGTTTATATTATTCCAAGAATTTTATATATGTACGTCTTAGTATGCGTCCGACGATAACTTTTTTAACCCAATACCCATTTAACTTCATTACCTTTTTTAATTAGTGCTAACAAGTACGTAAATCATCCCAAGTAAAACGACGGTGGGACATGCAGGTATAATATAAATGTTTAACAATTTAATGTAAAATTACAATAGAAATATTTTATTTTAATTGAAGAACAAATTATTTTGATTTACATGAAATGTAAATCAAAATTCTCGATTTTTGACTTATAAGTTACTGACATAGATCGTATCGATAAAGATGTATACCCCACAAATTCCATTCGGCATTTGTCCTGGATCGGCGTACCGTGTACCGGCACTGATGATGAGAATTAATAAGTTCGAAACGGCTGTATGTCGTTCGGTTCCAATCCGGGACAAATGTCGAATCCTACCTGTGGCGGGTTTTATTTTTTGTTACATGAAATGGATATTTATTTACTTTAGAGTAAAACTGTCAAATCCTCACCAAATCTTGGCTACCCCGTATTTTCGGGAGCGCTGAAAACGTATCTGGCACCACTTTGGGATTCAGTGTTTGGCGGTCGGACACAGTTTTCGAGAAAATGTATTTTCAACTTTTCCGAACGGCATCGCTTTCTTCTCGAATAACTTTCACCTTACATTATGTAGATACCTAATATTAATATAAGTGGATGCTACAACACATCCTTTATATATATTATACATTAAAATCGTCATGGAACTTATTATCCATTACGATTTTCTAATTTATTTGCAATGTTTGCAGTCTTCATGAAGCTGTCTGGCTTCATGAAGCTGTAGGATAGCAAATGGTTATCCTAGCGCCCTCTATAACACGAAACGCTTGGATAGCAAATGTACGCGTAACGGTGTGATTATAATGCTGAAATGAAGTAAGTCGTCGACGAACCATAGTGGAGGGAGATCAAAATTGCACTTTTCATGGCCGTAGGGCCATAGATGATGTTGACTTAGCGATCGAGGTATACGTATGGTGTTCGCTGTGTTAGTTGAAACGTTTTATTTTATTAATAATGTATATTGCACCTGCGAAAGCCTAGAAGACGTTATATGCTCACCAAGTAAACGCAAATGATCCTGGAGACATTAGAAATTTCAAGTGTCAACAAATTAAATATTGGTGTTTGTGATCGATGGTGCCACAACAATGCGTTTATTTTTCACAACACCGTTGTAAATCATTACATTCTACATGTAAAGTGCATGCTCTACATCTTATGTATTATGCAGAAACAACGTTTCTGCATACAACGTATTTAACAACGTTTTCCCAAGGTGTATTAATGATAAGATTCATTAATAGCGACTACAAAAATCTCTAAAATCTCCTAAGCGTCTCCACGAGTTTCACAGAAAGCGTCTTGAAATTCCCAAATCATCAGTTCCAATCCTTACACGTTTCTATTGAAACTGATTTAAAAACTATTCATCCCAACTATGAAGGAGTGTATGACGCAATAGGGTAATTACAAAATAGAGCGTTGGCATTAGCGGAGTCCCTACAAACAGTGAACCACGTAAACTCACCACCACATGCTACAGATGCAATAAGTGAGCACATCAAACAAAAGTTCGAAAGTTCGTTAAAGAAAGACATCGATTTTAACAGACTAAGACAAGCCTGTGATGATATTGCTGATAGTGATACTGCATCTACAGGTCCATTAAGTGAATGCAAGGAGTATTTTAGTCAGACTGTATTAGATCCATAGATGTCGAATGGGCATTCTCCAAATATAAGAACATATTTTCATCACAGCGAACATCATTCTTTGGGACAAATATAGAAACATATCTGATGCTGCAAAGTATTTACGGATCGTCTCCAGTTCGTGACGATAATGGTGCTAGTTCATCACACTAGTTAAGAAGAAAGTACATACAGTGTTATACTTACTTGGAACAGTTTAGTGTGTTTGTTACTAATTCCTTTGTATTATTATTTTATTACCTATTTACGGCGTATACGTTTATGACGCGCAGCACGTTTCCCATAGCCTTAAAAATGAGTAATCATAGAATTTAAGCTTTCACAGCTCTTTCAAATTCAAGATCGATCCAGAAAATAATAATAAATAGAATCGTGTCAAACTTTTTAGTAATTTTCCGTAATCCACTTCAAAAGTAACTTTCTCAGGTTTTGACAACTGAGCAACTGCTGTTGCGAGGTATTTCCAGTCTTCACCATTACTCTCAGCCACCCTATAATCAAGAAATCTGCCCTAAGGAACTCACATTCAAAAGATGACTAAACTTTGATGACGAGTTTCAGTTTAAGGTTGGATCTAGCCAGAAAATAAGAAGAAATATTTGCCGTATAATAAGATGTTGTAATAAGAAATTGAATTGAAATTCTGCTACAGAGTCTTATTTATCAAGGCATAGGGCATGGGTATCATTACTTTCATTTCAATCGATAAAATCTGTGTGTTTCACAGTAATATTACCTTCTTGCAATTTTATTTATAATTGACTTAATGTTCTACATACAAAAGACATTGTTCGTCTTCCTGTGTTTACACTATCCGAAGTTATTCTTCCGCCATATTACATGTTCTTGTTTACAAAGCCGACCGCGATTTCTTCTCCTCTATTGTTACTCATTGCAAAATTTAATTTGGTAAAAGCCTGCCCGAATTAGAGGACACTCCCCGCCTAGGCCTGTCACCGTAATGTTGTCCACTTCCAAACGCCGGGACATAGACCGTCTAAGTAACTCACCAACTTTCATAAAACTTTGTTAATTAATGGCATTTCCGAGAGAGATTAGGGTCATGATATTTTTTATGCGTATTTTAATAAAAAATGGGTACTTATTTTTTTCCTGCCTTCTCCCATTCCGCGGGATTCATTGTTTCGGTCTACTATGCTTTAAAAAATACCACAATTAATCTGGCGAAGTGAATATTGTACATGGTGGCCAAAATAACTTCACACAGACTATAACTTAATCAGTGGCGAAGCGTCGATTTAGGCTGTCCTGAATTAAACGAGGGAGGAGGCTGTTCATTTTTAATGCAATATATATATATATATATATATATATATATTGAATAGTTGAATCGCAAAAGCAACTTACCTATATTTTTTTTTTGTATATCAATTCCATTCGCCGCATTTTCTTTTCTGCAAAAACATCTATAGTTCTTGAAATAAATTGGTAGGTTTTGCTGCTTTAATTTTTCAGTTTATCTTCTAACGATAAATTATTAAAATAACCACTCTTATTAATTAAAAAGTCTACTAAATCGGCAGTGTCAAGGGCCGCCATTAACCTTAAAAATAACACTAATCACTACGACTAACGACAGGTCAATATTATAGTCACTGTATTACGCAAACTAATCGATTAGTCTAGCTAAATTGCATATCATTTTTCGCGTACTCCCCTCTCCCCCCCCCCCGTGCACTGCGGATCTCTATAAAGTCCGTTAAATGCAAGGTGGTAGAGAGTCAGCCCAGACTCTCAGTACTGCCAAGGCTTGCGTACTGCCGGTTGCCGACATGCTGGCGCTTCATTTTAAATGGAAATAGGTATAATAATATGAATAGAAAATGTTTATCATTCTGGCAATGGCAAGTGGCAATATAAAGACGGGGTCTACCATCTAAAATATATAGAGTAGGCAGCGCCTTACAGCCTTAATGGACACTTCACCACTGAACTTAATACAAAAATTATAATTTATACAAAAATTAAGAAACATCAAGCTTTAAAACATTCACTTACGAGAGACATTAAATTCAAGCCACATAAGCATAGAGGGTCAGGAATTAGGAGAGATATTAGAGGAAGAATCTAGCATCGATAGGGAAGATGTACGAAAACCTATATTGAGAGAGGAATTTGAAATAGCACTAAGGGGGCTAAAGAATAATAGAGCGCCGGGTGTAGATAAAATACAGGCGGAAATTTTGAAATGTGCGGGACAGAAAGTAGTAAATAGGATGTTTGAACTGGTAAAATACATATACGATACGGGCGAGATGCCGGAGGATTATAAGAGGAACATTATCGTTACTATACCGAAAAAGCCGACAAATGCGAGAACTTTAGAACGATTAGCCTAACTTCCCATGCGTCAAAAATCTTAACCAGAATAGTGCAGAAGAGGATGGAAAATAGAGCGGAGGAAATACCAGGAGAAGACTAATTCGGGTTTAGGAGAAATAGGGGAACTCGCGAAGCTATTCTGGCGCTAAGAGTAATATTAGAGAAAACAATAGAAAAAGGAAAGAACGCTTATATAGGATTTGTAGATTTAGAAAAAACTATTGATAACGTAAGATGGGAAAAAATGTTCGAGTTACTAAAGAGCGCGGGAATGAAGTATAGAGATAGGAGAGTAGTACACAATCTATATAAAGAGCAAACTGCTGTTATAGAAGTAGAAGAGGAAAAAAGGGAAGTAGGTATCAGGAAAGGAGTAAGACAAGGATGTATGCTATCACCGCTAATTTTTAATCTGTACATCGAAGAGGCGATTAATGTGGTAAAAGATAGAGTGGATTTCGGGATTAAAGTACAGGGACAGAAACTAAAAATGCTGAGATTCGCGGATAATAGCAGTATTAGCATCTAGTAAGGAGGAATTAGAATCAGCATTGAGCGAAATGGAGGCAGTGTTGACAGGGCAATACGGAATAAGGGTGAATAAAAACAAAACCAAAGTGTTAGTGTGCAGAGGGCGCGAGAGCAGAGCAAAAATGAAAGTACAAATTAGTAATGAAAGTTTGGAGGAAGTTAAAGACTTCACTTATTTAGGAAGTAAAATAAATTGGGATGGAAGAAGCGATAAAGATATAAAACAAAGAATAGCGCAGGGTCGAGTAGCTTTTAACAAAAAGAAAGCACTTTTATGCTCGGGGGTAATAAACTTAGAAACTTAGAAACAAGGAAGAGATTTTTGAAAACGTATGTATGGAGCACGGCACTATACGGTTGCGAAACCTGGACGGTAGGGGAAGTAAGTAGGAAGAAATTAGAAGCTTTTGAGATGTGGTGTTACCGAAGAATGATGAAAATACCGTGGACTGATAGGGTTAGAAACGAAGAAGTATTGGAGAAAGTCTGCGAGAAAAGAAGTATGTGGAAAAACATAAAGAAGAGAAGAGATAGAATGGTAGGCCATTTGCTGAGACATGGGGGAATAGTCCGCGATATTTTAAAGGCAGAAATAGGAGTGAAGAAAGGCAGAGGTAGACCTAGATTAGACTACTGCTCGCAAATAGTAAGGGATGTAGGTTGTAGCACAATTAGCAAAATGCGTAGGTTAGCACAAGATAGGAGAAGGTGGAAGTTAGCGTCCAACCAGTCTTAGGACTGATGACCCAATGATGATGAAGCATAGTGGACCTAAATATGAGAACTATACAATATTATTTAAAGTGTTCTGTTTGAAATTGAAATAAAATGTAAGGAATGTATTGGTCATGTATATGTTACCATTGCTGGTATTGCGTAGATTATTACAATTATTATAAGTTGACAATAAAATTATCATTAATTTATAAATTATCAACTTTTCAAATTTTAGTTTTGTTTACAGGGTGCTGCCATATGTTAAATAAATGTCCATATTGAATGTATTGGTAATTTATTAAAAATATATCTAAAATGTATTTTCTATGCAAAGCAGGAATAATTAGCATAGGCATAAACATCAACTGTAAAAAAACTAATTTTCTAGCTACAACAATGAAGTGAATGGCTATTCCATACTAGTCCACACATTACCACTCATTATATTACTACCCTATGGTCCATGACATAGGCTATGTTGTAGCCATTTGAATTTATATCCCAAATTCAGGTCACTGTAACTCTCTTGAGGTCAATCGTAAATACACCTATTATTTCTTAGTAAACTACTTTATATAGGTTCTTCTTTTGTGTCTGTTTCCATAGCCTTAACTTCTTGAAGTAGTAAGGTAAAGTCTTAAAGTAACAAGGTTTTGATTTTCCTTCACCACATGGTTGGAACTTCACATGGTGGAAAGTGTCTAATTAGAAGATAAACTATTATTCTTATATTTTGTTATAATAAATCTTTCATATGTTTAGTCTCTTACTCGTTCATTAACTGTCTTACCTGTCTCAGTTGAGGGAAGTTTTCCAGAACTCTATTGTCTATCCGTTAATTTATGGACATTTTAATTCTAGCACATGTATACGTACAGGACATGCTAGGTTCCTTGTTACTTATTACCTTATAAATGGAACAAATAATTGTAAAAATGTATGCAACCATAATGCAAAAAATTCTACAAAATTATTTTGATAGCATGAAGGACATAAACTTTTGCATTAAACAAGGCGGGGAAAATCTCAAACAGTTACTTTAATATAGAACTTTTTTGTAGCGTAAAACGTTATTAGTTTTTTATTTTAATTTTCAAATTTGCAGTTTTTCATTATTTTATGTTTAATATTAATAAAACACTTAATCTCTCTGGAAAATTGATATAAGGTGTTCATGGAATCTTTTAGAAGTATGTTTATATCCAGAAACACTGAATTACATACATTCATATATATATATATATATATATATATATATATATATATATATATATATATATATATATATATATATATATATATATATATATATATATATATGATAATGAAACCTATATCTTATTGTTTTTGTAATTTTGATATTTTTTATATAAATTCAGTAACAATTAGGTACACTAGGCACAAAAATTAAGGTATGTAAAAATATCTTGAATTTTTAGGTGATTTTGAAGAAGCTGTAACTTGTGTAAAGAGAAAAATAGTTGCCGAGCAATTTTAAAAGAAGGAAATCACCAAGTTTCTAGTTTTCAGACCTTGAGTTCAAAATTTTTTACCGTCACCAGTTTCTAAGTAATCAGAACAAAACCATCGAATAAAAAATTAAAAAACAATTTTTTGCTTACCTTTCGAAAGGTCCACGGACTTCAATAAATCTTTTTCAGTAATTTTATCATAATGTTTTTTAGATAGTTCTCTTCTCTTTAATTTGAGTGGTCTAAAATCCTTGTACGATGAAGTTCTGCTGAGTTATCGTCGTTTAAATAAAAGAAAATTAGTTTCGAATTTAGTGATAAATTACTCGCGAAATATTGATCGCAAGTTTTAAAGACTCAAAGGTATTCTTTACAAACTGTAGTTATTGGTATTTCGTAGAAAAAGTTTTCGGTGCAAGAATTCTGATTGAAGAAGAAGTAAAAATTTCGGGATATTCACTTAACTTGGCATAACTTTGTAAATAATGGATAGACTAAGCATGTTAACTATTCTTTTTAACCTGAAAGTATTCCAAAGAAACCCTGCAAATTTCAAAGCCCTGCGATGCTGTTTCATTGTGTTCAGTATGACTGAATTTGTAGTTTTTGATAAAAATTACTTTAAGGATAAATTTTTCGTTTTTTATTCGTCTCTGAGGTTCAAAATGTTTTTTTAACAATAATCCCTATTTTCTTAATCAAAAATTTTAATTATTGTAAGAAAGAAAATGAGAAAAAAATTATTTCCCTAGTATATAATTACCAAAATTTTTTGCTTTGAAAGACGAGCACTCAGCGAAAAATTATCGTACAAGGCTTTTAGTCGTCGATCAAATTAAAGAGAATAAAATTATCTAAAAAAACATTATGTTCACTGAAAAAAATTTACTGAGGTCCATGAACCTTTTGAAATGCAAGGAAAAATTTGGAATTTTTTTCCCATGATTTTCTTATGATTACTCAAAAACTGTTAACGACAAAAATCTTCCAACTCAAGTTCTGAAAACTATAAACTTGGAACTTCAATCTGCTTTTTCAAAATTGCTCGGTGACTATTTTTTAAATATCCTTTAATTTTTGTGGCTAGTGAATGTTCTCTAATATTTGCGGAACCTTCCCAGTATTCTTTAAAAGTCAAATAAAGAAGTACTATTCATTTCATCGCTATTTGCCAAATAAAAAACTCTCTTATCTTGTTGATAAACCAGTTGAGCCTAACCATAAGAACAAGCCACGGTATGAGATAAGAGCCGTTTGGGATTTTTTATTTGGCAAATAGCGATGAAATAAACTATAATAGTATACATTTTTCCCGATTGTAATTCCCTGGAATTTAAATTTTTTAGTCCTATTTTTAATACGAATCTATTGCATGTCCACCATTTAACGCACATTAATTATGCAGTATACAAAGCAATATAATGATTTGATATAGAACATCAACAATGCTTAGCATTTATAATATAAACGTAAGCTCCTTTTTATAATACAAGTTAATACGTTTTTTATTAACTTTTTTATTAACTTTTTTCTGTACGTTCTCTCATGATTCTATATATTTTATCTCATTTACGTCCACTGGGCTTTAGCCACATCTAATGAAGATGGAAGCTCAACATTAAGCTGTGACAAAACATTCTTCGTCATCATTATCTCCTCAAATAAAACAAAATCCCCAGTTAATATATCCGGCATGTTGGGTACTTTTAAATTTATGAGAAATATAGACGAGAATGAATTAAACTTAAAATCTTGCAATGTGTATAATAATTATTATCATTAACATAAATAAATTTAATTGCACTGATTATCATAACGATAGTATATATCATACTCCTTGATTACTATAACATTGTAATATTATTCGATATACTATAGCAAATAATATTAATTTGCAGTACTAAAGTAATATACCTAAATAGATTGCTAATAAATGTGTATTTTTAAATTTAATTATGAAATTAAACTTAAGAATAAATCCAGAAAATAAATTGTGCTTGAATTCTCATTACAATAAAGAAAATAAGAAAATAAGTCGAGTATGCAGTATTTCAATAAAAATTCCTGCAAACTTTCTTGCATTTCTGCAATTTCTGGTCGACTTTTGAATTTGGTTGCTCACAGTTATGGAGTAATCCTTTTGATGTCTTCACCCTGGGAAAATATAACCATTACCTAACATTTTTTCAAAATGTGAGGGTATGTCAGGTGATATGTTATTTAACATGTCACATCGAGATCAATTTATCGCACATTCCGTTTTCTCTAAATTTTTCTGCAAAAAAATTAAAACTTACTTTTTATATTAATGATTATTTCATCGTAAGACATGTTTAATTCGGGTACCGTTTCTTTTTCGACAAAAATCTAGTCGATGACACCGATATCTTATATTCTATACCATCTCCAAAGCGATCTGTCTGATCTCATGTCTACTATTCCTATTGAACGTCAAAGTTGTCTGATATTATTTCAAAAACCTTGTTTTTCAAGTAGCCTCACAATAAAAAATCAAGTGGGATAAGATGCGGAGATATTGGCGGTCACTTAACTGGACCTCGTTGTCCAATCTACTTATTTGACGATATCTCGTTCAAATATTGACGAAGGGTTAAATAGTGGAGTGGATTTTCATTTTATTGAAACCATATTCTAACTTAATGTAGATATGAATCTAATCCAGTGAAAATATATTCGACAAAGGCGGATTCAAATATCTAACTTATACGCTTTCACCGTAGAATATGTAAGAAATATGTGTATTTTTACATTCCGTAATAAAAAATAGGGTTGATATTAAGAACCTTAAAAATATATCAATAATTTCATACTTCCTATACGAATAACCCTATATATATTAGTTATATTTTAAAAGAAGCACAAGAAAAAATACAATTTTACAGACCTGAGAGTTTTTAACAACTATTATTCCTTAAATTTTTAACAAATTTATGCAAATATGATTTTATACAAATTAAAACCACTCTATTGGTCTCAAGAAAATTCTCAATGGATTCAAGAATTACGTAATCGGCGTTAAGGTAAAGTAAACATATAGATTGGAATGATAGGAAGTCATCTTTCAGGGCCTTATTTTTTTTCTCACACCATGGGAGTCCTGGAAATCGTCGCAAAGCGACATACCGTCAGGCCACCCGGCCGTCTTTACTTTCTCTTCCTGCTTTATCCCTCATTTTCTCTCTCATCAATCCGTTTCTTCTGTAATACCTTTTTAACAAACCTACATACCTTGCCCCAGTTGCTCGCGTTTTTAATCATCATGTTGATTATATTTTCCCTACTAATTCTGTCATCCAATTCTTCTTCTAATTCCTGTCTCCATTGCAACCATCTATCGCAGATCAGTATTGTATGTTCTGCCGTATCTATACTACCGCAGTATATACATTTGTCGTCTTGCGTTATTCCCATTTTTTTGGTGTAATATCTGAAGTACCCGTGGCCTGTCAGGAACTGCGTCACAAACAAGTCCAACTTCTTGTGTTCACATCGTACCCATGGGAGGAGGTCCCGGATGATTGCCTTCATCCAGACTGCCGTGCCTGTATGGTCTCTCCACATTTCCTGCCAATTTCTTAAGGTTGTTTCTCTCTCCCTGTTTTTCACCGCCGGTACGTAGGCATTTTCGATGTGGTACAGCCTGTGTCTTTCCTCGATAAGTAAAGTTATCGGTGGAGTTCCCGTGATTACCTGAATGGCACTAGTCGATATTATTCTGTACCCGCTGGCTATTCGTAATAGGGCTTTTCTTTGCATGCTCAGAAGCATATTTTTATATTTCAGTACATTTATGGCCTGATGCCACACAGGCGCGCCGTATAGCATGTCCATCTGATTTGGCCCCTTGAATCTAAAGCAGCGAATTTGAACTGTTGTTTCGGATAGCGAGTTTACAAAAAAAATCAAGTAAAATTACCTTTCAGTGGCAATAGTGTATGTAGATTAACATAACAGTAATTAAAATTCTTATATAGAAATAAGAAGAATCGAATATTATACGCATTTCAAATGAGCATTATTTCAAGAACACGATTATATCTATTTATGTTCACTAATTTACTGAAAGAGAAGTAACGATATAGTACAAAATTTATTGGTTTTATAATTTTTTGTATTTTAATGACCTTTTACGTCTATCATACATTTAATAAAGAGTTTTAAAACCTTAAAACGGACTTTTTCGCACGTAGAAAATCCCTATCTCGAAATTGAGTGGCCGAGAAAAAATAAACCAACACATAAATGCAGAATGTGTTTTATGCGATAGTTTTACTTTTTTAAATTTTTTTCAAATAGTCCACCATCGTGTTTTCTCATGACCCATGGACAGGGCGGGATGTATACTATCCACATCTAAATCAATAGGTGTCGTCTGGGAGATATCCCTGACCAGAATCAGTCAAACCTCGATCGATCCAACACGATTTAGTTGAGCTATCGTGCTAACAAAAAAATTTTTCAAATATTCCATCATCTTGCTTTCTCATGATCCAGGGACAGCGTGGAGTGTATCCTATCCACCTCAAAATCAATAGGTGTCATCTGGGAGATGTCCCCGATCAGAATCAGTCAAAACCCGATCGATACGATACGATTTAGTTGAGGTATCGTGCTAAAAAGAAATTTTAATGCCGACGACAACGACACACACACACAGAGAAAATTTCTTAAAACCCATTTTTTTTTTGTTTTTAGGCCGAAAAACGAAAAATAAACGAAAACAATTTTGTTTTCCATTTTTCTTTACACGATTACATTACTTTTCCACTAGTATAGTTGAGTGCGGAAAAGTAATAAATAAATCATAGAACCTAATCAATATTTCTAATCAGAAGGTGTATTTAATAACAATTATTCATAATGCAGCAGTGTCCAATTTGTACACCGACTTATTTCTCGAAAACAACTGAAAAATGTTGAGTATTTTTTTAGCTAAATATCTTTCGAGTTAAATATTCTCTAAAGCAATTATATGCCGTATCTTAACAAAAAACCTCAATATAACAAGAACTACTCAAATATATGTATGAAATATACCCCATTACTTGTTGCAATATCTTCTAAATTACTGGAAATGTACATATGGATTTCAAGAGCCCCCGTATATCACTCTCACACTGATAGAATATTTACATGCGTATATGTCTGATATCAGCATGGTTTCTTGCTATATCAAACCGGAGTGTAAAGTGTAATAAACCAAGATAGGAATCCATTTTGACAGTGATAATTATCACGGCCATATATCCTAATTATCAGCTAGATATTAAGCCATTTATAGAGATATTTTCCCGTGATTTAACGCCGCAAATCTGCCAACTAATAGCCGGATCATTTTTCAGCGTTTGCTCAAATTGCTATTTTTCCACGTCCATTATTTAATTTAAGAAGAATATATTGCCGCCCTTGACGTTTTTGTTGGTCAACAATCCAACGAAATGGTTTTGTATCTAGGGCAGACAATGCCGCTTATCGAGACGATTTCACCCTCTCGGCTGTTTAGATAAATAAGACATCCTCGAAAGTGTGCCTCTAAATGTCGTGTAACTAAACTGATACAGTTTTAGATATATCGATTGTGAAACGGAGTACTAGGGAATTATCACGAATTTCTTATTAGTAAATGTTTCTTACAAATCTCGTAAAATGATATAAATTTATTTTAAATCCTATTTATGTGAAACAGGCATTATAACCTTTAATAATACTTTTCCTATATGTATATACTTAACTACATAAATGTAGTGTATCTAAAAAGTGCATCTAAAAAACTTCCAAATGAGTCATCCTTCACTCAATCTGGAGACATCTGAAGAATATGGCATAGGGCTGGCTCTAGTAAAAACTAAATATCGATAATTAATTTGAAAGCAAAATAATCGTAAAGATATTAAAACACACTAAAAAACACAAGAATGGACCACTGTACTAATAGATCACAATATTGACACCAATAATTAAAATTATGGACTAATCGATGAATATACAAAACAACGAGCAATATCCTTGGTCAGCGCTGTATCTTTTAGGCGAGGTTCACACCAGAGCGATAAGATATTTATCGCAGACACATCAAATACACGATTTTTATCGTAACATAAGTGTGGTTCATACCGGAGCAATAAGACATGAGCCACCGATAAAATGTACAGGAGGAGTTTAGTCAAATAATCACGAGTTCGTCGTCGAATGAGGATGAAGTTATTGCGAGTTATTATTATTTGACAAGAATTATTCGAAAGAGGAGAAAATAGTGGGTGCATCCGTATAATTCAATTAATGTTAAACACAGGTCAACCATAGTTGCAAGAAAGCTGCTTCAGCATCCGTCTAAATTCCATGAGGTGCATCGGATGGGTGCAGAATATCAGAAGACAATATCCTCTTTATGTGTCATGGCTGCTCTTCTCTCTTCGCCCTATGAAATATCGTAAAACACTGAAGGAAAGAGACATGCAGGCCGTGTCTCTTGATATACGTATCTTATGACAGATGTCGCAATCGTACAGGTGTGAACTAACTTTGTCGTTGCCTTACGTTTTGGTAGGCCTGAGTGTTGCGTATCTTAGGTATAAGATAATTATCGTATATCGTTTACGACCTAAAGACGCGTATCTTATTGCTCTGGTGTGAACTTGGCCTTAGTAGACGGCTTCTCGCAGGCCATGCATTACTACTGAGTTTTATACGCTCATCGTTGTGAACCTAGACCAAATTACCGCAAAGGGGTAGGCCGCCATGCCTGCCGCCTTGCCCATTCCGACTACCAAGAACACCGGTAAATTCAAAAATAATAAAATAAATAACGAAAACAAAAATACATAATAAAGGAAACAAAGAAGAAAGAAAAATTAATTATCTCCGTATTGCTCTACACAGACAAATGAAATCTAAAACGCATGTTTCAAATAATTTACAAAGAACATATGTATCATTAAGTTAAATTATATCCGCTCGTTTGCAGAAACAGTAGAATGAATATTAAAAATAAATTAATATTATACATACCATATTTAGGGCAATGCTGACACACGCCTGCCCAGTGTGACATGGCATATCAGACACACAATACAAAAGACTTCAAACAACACAAATTAAAATACTACGAGATTTAACAATCTCGGATAGATACATAAACATACAAACATTGCATAACAATACTGGTAAAATACATATAAAACAATATATACAAGAGACAGTGCAGTTTTATTACACACAAATATACGCAGCACCATTAACCGAAAATACAAACCAGGCATATAACAACAATAAGCCACACACTCACAGATATTTACATGAAAACCTCAATGACTAATAAAAAACAACACGGCCAATGTCAGCGGATGATGTAACAATGAAAATACACACCCATCTACCAATGAAGAATAACCAAATGTCTATTGGATATAACTGAAAATATATAGGATAAAAAAGGTATAGGGATAGGTAACGTACAATATTATAAAATAATTATCTTAGATATATATATATATATATATATATATATATATATATATATATATATATATATATATATATATATATATATATATATATATAGGTAATTATCTTATGCATAAATAGGTCTTTAATTAATCCGTTTCCAACGGCATTGGCTATGGTCATTTACCATTATGTTCTTTGATCAGTTGAATTTTATGCGGGTGAAGACCCAAGTCCCGACGCAAAATTTACTAAGTTAAAGTCGCAGAAAGGCCATGTTCTCGTGAACGACGAGAAATAAACTGCCTCGGATTATCACGAGTCACACACAGCAGCGATGTTTTCAGCAGACCTTGCGTTTCGGTGACGTATGGGTGTTGGCTGATTGTTTATCACAGGTGACTCGAATTTGGCCACTAAGTGTCGATTAGTCGACTCGACGGGACGGTTGTGGCGAGTATAAAAATGACTTAATACGCAGAACGTTTCTCCAAAGGAGCACTAATTTTGAAAATAAAATTTGATAATTTGCATACGTTGTTGAACGCTATAACCTTCCATGGTAATTTTTCATACTACTGAACAATTCACAATAAATTGACATTCACCGATGTTGCTTTAACAACATGGCGGTTATAACCTAACAAATTTCGAGCATCCCTATTGAGAAATCTTATAGTTCTTATTTGTCTTAATTATATATTTTCTGTTTATTCTACATTATTTTAAATTTTTTTTTCATTATTTCTTCATTAAAGTTGTTTCAAATAAATTTGCGTTTTTCTACAGATTCCTTTCCATTTCATTATGGTAACTTTACCCATCACATGGGTAAAGTTTGATTAATATAGAAATATAGAAATTATACAAAAACAAGATTTTAAATTTTGAATTAAAGTTGGTCCCGGATTGGCTTATGAACATATTGCTGGACTACATCATTACGTCACTGGTACATAACTTTATTAGTTTCAATTGGATACCACTTCATACATAGCCTATATTCCGATATCTCTGCTACACAATTCTACAGTTTAACTCGATCAATCGGCCACCTAATCAGCGCCTGATAGTTTCAATCGAATTGAATATCACTTTGAACGTTGTATCCTTGCATTGCCACCTGCGAATTAATACGGGCTTGAACTCTATCCCCCAAGGTACAGTTCCTGTGTAAATTTCATTTATGCATCGGAACACACAGCTGGAAAGTTGACCGAAACGGGTGATAACGTTATACAAGCGAATTGTTTCATAGAAATGAAATATGCCCGGGTTATACATACAACTAATTTAAATATTTCGACTGGGCTCGCTTGTTCGAATTCCTGATCATTTTTAGTGTCAACTACGACCCGTAATTATTCATCCCCATAAGTGGATCCGAATTATTAACATAGCGTATTCAACAAAACGAATACCGGGCATGGCCGCCAGTTGAATAGAATATTTATTGTTTTTTAAAGCCAATTTATGCCAAGTTTTTTTCTAGAACCCTCTAAATGCCGCATTAATATCCATATATTAACACTGGAAATCCCATTATTTACTACAGGAAAGTTTTTATGGTTGTAATGGTGATAAATTTGTATTTGTTACGTTGCACTTTATATAGCACTTGTTCGCTTCTGCAAGCGTTGCAGGTCGCAATTAACGTTAACAAGTAGTATAAAATGGTTCTTCTAAACCCATTTTTACTAGTTTAGAGCGAAAAATGCATATTAATGGTCGAATATAGAAGCAGTTACTGTATACTCTGAAATCATTTAGGTTGTCATAGAAGCGCAACTAAAAATGACCAGTAATAATATGATGACACTTTGCTTTGAATATTTTTAAACAAATGCTCGTCAGTCATCATACTCGTTTACACTGTACTGACGAGACCTAAGAGATAAGGTCGAAACTGGTCTGCAGTTAAAGATATCCTGAGATAGGTGACACTTTGCATCTTTCTTGTGGTTTTGAAACAATCTGAATCACTGTATTTTAGTGCTAACTCTGTTAGACAAAATACGGTAAATGTTATCATGTAATTCAGCGCTCGGCGTTTAGCATATAGCCAGGAGAATAGCTGTTTT
Organism: Rosalia funebris; assembly: GCA_037954035.1. NCBI lineage: Eukaryota > Metazoa > Arthropoda > Insecta > Coleoptera > Cerambycidae > Rosalia > Rosalia funebris. Next base: position 16,195,403 of record JAZFAV010000002.1, read on the forward strand.
GACCTTGTTTAGTCCTTATTATATAAGGCATTTGCAGATGGGTTGGAGTGTAATCTCCTTATTTCTGTAGTTTATATATGATTCTTTGCTCAATACACATTTTCCGGTTTCTAGTCAGAAAATAGAAATATACATGACACCAATTAATGTTTGAAGAAAGTAACTGGAACACGGGAAAATTACTAATCTGTATCCATTTACGATTGACAAAATTGATGGATTTCTTGGTAAATAGCTACATTTTAAGTAGACACCTGAAAATTTATCATGGAAAATGTTTTTCCGGTGAAACTTTTCGTCGAATAAGTACTGGATTACAAGTATTATTAATGAAGGTGATGTGTACGTATGCACATAAATCAACGGAAATTTATTGATTGAATGCCTGAGGGTCGAGGTTGACAAATTGTCGAAAGTAATGATGACTTCAACGATGGATTATACATGACTCTGTAAATAACTAGTAAGTGTAAGGACATGAGACCTTGTAAACGGAAACAAAGGTCTTTTGTATACACGAGTAGAATAGATTCAGGGGCGTAGCGTGAGAAAAAAATCTAAGAATGTGATAAAAATTTTATAAGGGGAAGAGGTATAGTCAGATATATGGTAGGCCATATGAAAATGGTATAAATAAAAAAAGACACTAACCTAAAATGAGTATGCCGAGGTATATATCCTAATTTTTAAAATAAAGATCAATTCTTCGGTTTTTGTTTGTCCAGCGAAAACGTCTATCAGTGTTTCCTCAAATGTTGGAGACGATCTCATATCTTCTAACAAATCACTTTCAATATTTATTAATGCTAAAGCTGACAATCTTTCTTGCTTTTGAGAATTTCGCAGATGCAGATAAATCTTTATTTACTTTAAACATGAAAATGATCTTTTCGTGGAATTGCTTGTGACCAGCAATAGTTAAAATTAAACGACATAATTTTTATGACTCCGGGAAAACAGAAGATGATTGAAGGGACATAATATATTGGTGAATCTCAAACACAGTGCTCTTTTTCATATCGGGATCACTATAAATCACTGAAAGTTCACTTTTTAAACGATTTGCGTTAAAGCATGTTCCATATGTATCTACTAAAGAAGAACAAAGTTCGTCAGGAAAACTATTCGCGAATGAAGTAAATTGTGTGGAATCTAGATTTAATAAATTCAGTTTAAAAATTTCACTAAATCGTTCACTAATGTTCAAAGTAATAACGTCCAAAATTTCATAAAACAATCGTGCGTAGGTGCTTTTCTTATCTTTTTCAGGAATTAAATCCAAACGGATTCTTTTACTTGGTGGTTGATTTTCTAACACAAATCTGTCCATATGGTCCCAAATGTCACTAAACGTTTCTCATTTTTTGAATATGTGATTTGAAATCGGCGATTCGGCGATCTTTTTATTGCAGTAACTAATATCTAACATTTTTGTCAGTAGAATTTTAAACAGACTCTAGGAATGTGGGAATATTGCAGAAAACACTGCTAAGAAAAAATTAAAATCAATGTCGCGCAATGAAATTAAAGGTTTCTAGCACAAATAACGGTTTCTCGATCTAATTCCTCATTTTCCACAATTTCCAAACTTAAACAGAGCTTCAAAATCTTCCTGTTATGGCGACAGTCGCCAAGATGCGTCCACATAATCGCATAACTGAGTCCGAAAATAACGACAACACCCACTCAAGGTTCCACTGACTGCGTAAGATCACTGACCTTTCCGCCCATATAACCCGTAGCTTGGATGTAACGTTGACCATCGCATTCCAGCACTGCAGCAAGTAACGCGGGAGTCCAATAATTTCGGGCGCCTTCACGGACGATTTGAAGTAAAAAAGTTGGGTGCCTAGCGTTTAAAGTAGATAATGTATGTTTGCGGTCGGTTTAAAATAATTAAAAAATTATAATAATTGCGTAAATCGATTGAACTTTTAGATAACACTAGTTTGCCATTTTTTAAGGGATGCAACGCATCACTCACATTCATGTCCGCTACGCCCCTGAATAGATTCATATCACTTTTATTTTTATATAGAGTATGCAGCGCGTCCCAGAATATATGGGCAAATAGAACACATTAAAATAACGAATACGTTATAATAAATAAAAATTATTTTAAGCTATTACAACCATCACCATGAGGTCATCAGTCCTAAGACTATTTGGACGCTAACCTCCAGCTTATCCTATCTTGTGTTAACCTACTCATTTCGCTAATTGTGCTACAACCTACATCCCTTACTATTTGCGAGCAGTAGTCTAATCTAGGCCTACCTCTGCCTTTCTTCACTCGTATTACAACCATAAAAATATAATTATACATTCTAAAAGGCTGACTTTAGGGAAATGTTAGAAAAATAAAAATATCTTTAAGATCGTGGGATAGAGATCATTAGGGCTAGATAACTTTTAAGTAGCTCCACCATTCCCATTTGGCAAACCATCTTCCAAACACCCTGCATATTGCAGATTAACTTTTCGATAATTTTTGGGGTGAGAACCACTACATTCACTATAATTTAACATGTTTATATTGAGAAACTGACGGTCAGATAAATATATTTTCTCAACAAATAAATCGATTTCATGAATTTTACTTTTTCTGTTTATTAGTCGATATATTTTTTACACTACTTTCATCGAACCTAAGTTAGCCTTTATTATGTCCTTGTACTTTATTTTGAGCTAACGCTAAGTGATTACACATGCAGTATCTACAACATCAACTATTATTATACTATTACACATACCAGAACCACTTGTTACGCTATAATTGCGTAAGTGGATTAGATCATGCTATATTGAATTTCACCAGGTTGATTTCAAAATTGATTTCTAACATTTTAGCGGCTAGTGGATAATTACTCTTGCCTCATTAAATAAAGGAACTGAGGAAGGAGTAAATTAGCGAGGACATTTCGCCTATAATGAAATAACATAACGATGTATAATTAAAATCAAGTTTGGCGCAACCAGATCAAACTTATGAAGTTCGCTTTTAGTTTATTTCGAACATAATTTTAATTGCCGTATTCGGGTTTAATTACTTATTAGTAATTTAGTGGAGCATGATGGCAAAATCTTTAAATAAATATTTCTTTGATGTGTATTTCGATCTTTTAAAGTTTGTTTCGAACAGTTACGAAAAAATTAGAATCATCCCCATAGTCTTGTTGTTTTTTTAAATATAACTTTTAAATTTTCTGTATTACAATAAGGAATAAATATTACAATTAAACAAGTTATTCTAACGCTTTTAATTGCACGTGAAAAAACTCTTATGCTTCTTTAAATGAAATACCCTTTATTAGTAGGCATTGCGGCGATTGGGGATGGGCGAATTTTGTAGGCCGTTTTTTTTAACCTCTTTTTGAACCTCTGTCGGCATACATCAAAGTAACGGCCAGATAGGTGTTAACTGGATAGTGCTAGGAATTTATTCATTACTTTACTAAAGTACGTATTAAAACTGATTTTGCGGTACGCAAAAGGGTAAGTAAGTATAAAACTTGGACGCACAAATTAGTTAGTCAATAATAGAATATTAGGAATAAATAAATATATGTATGCACCCATTTTAACATTTTTCATGACATAATGGCACCACATAATCATCTTTAATTTACCTATTATACGAGGAATGTCCCAGAAGTACACGACCTAACAAGGAAAACAATAAATTTGGGAAAAATATTTTTATTCCTCTACATAGTCTCCCTTTAGCTCGATGCACTGTGCTCAGCGATGTTCAATAGCTTCGATACCCTGTTTATAGTTTGAATCGTCGAACTCCTGAAAATGGCCATCAACCGCAAACTCTACCTCTTAACATATGGAACTCTCTTCGCCTTCTTTGGGGCCGATTTAGGTCCATTATTCTGACTGTTCCTTCATCTCAGGTGTGAAGTAATGGACCCATGTTTCATCCGTAGTTATGAATCTATGCAAAAACTCGGCTTTATTCTTGTGAAACTTCGCCAAACACTCTATTAAAACATCCTCACGACGCTGTTTTTGCTCCATTGTGAAAAATCGTGGCCCCCACCTTGCGCACAGCTTTTTCATGTTCAAGTTTTCAGTTAATATGCGATGTACGCACTTTTTGAAGTGCCTACCATGTGTGCTGGCTCGCGCACTTTCAGGCAGCGGTCATTCAATACCATTTAGTGCACTTTCTTCACCATTTCTGACGTGGTCACTTCATTTGGTCGGCCACTGAGATGTTCATCTTAGCAGCTCGTATGGCCTCATTTACACTCTGCCACCCAATATTATACTGTTGTTAAGGAAGCAGCAGACTCCCCCAGGGTAGAATCTAGCTCCGCATTGATATCGGTTGGACCGAAGCTTTTCAAATGAAAGTATTGTATCACATAATGATGAGAAATTTTTTCCTCGTATACAAATTCACTGAGAGCGTTCACTATTGATGGCTGTCAAAACAATACTAAACAACGTACCGTCTCCAAACTTCAAACTTAAGCTTTATAAGGTTGGCACTTTCTACCAGAATTATTCTTTTAAAACAACAACCGCCATTTATACGTCAGGTCGGGTACTTCTGGGACTACCCTCGTATCTCATCCATACATTATCCTACAAAATATTTTTTTGTTACTAACACTTAAAACAATTTCTTCTCACACTAAATATTCTCTATTACGATGACTATTTATTTACGTAAACAAAATAATTACTAAAAATTGTGCAATACCATTCTAAAATATTAAAAATCTAGGCATTTATGGCCTACAATAAAAACAATTATCTGTAAACAAAATAGTAATCTTGTCTATAATACTAGTAAAAGTCATAAAACACTAAAACGAAACAATCTATAAACAAAGGAAACCAATGAACGTTTTTTTGTGGTAGGTATATATAGAACTTGATATAAGAGTATTAACCTACCAATCCGTGTTACACCACGTTTGTCAAATTAAACTTATCGTAAAATTTATTGAGCACTTCTCAAAAATGCTTCGCGGTTTTTCGCTACACGCTAAGTGCAAATTAAACAGCAGCCCTTGTTTTGATTATTTGTTAATTATTAGAAATTTAGGTCATTAGTAAAACTCCCTCCCGCCGACTCGTTTTGTCGATTACATTAAGGGCGCCCTCACTTGTTTAAATGGAACGCCTGAATTCCCGCGGGCCTTGCCAAGCACGACATTCGCGAGGGATTAGAGCATTTTCTGAATTTTAAATAATTTTAAATAATACACTAATTGAAAAGGATCCCTGTTCGATTGAGGATGGACGTGATGACTGAAATTTTTACGTGGATTATCGTGGCCAATTAAATACGTCAGTTGTGAAGGCGCGTTCAAGAAAACTTTCCACGTAAATGGTTCGCCTTTTCCACACAAAGCAACATATTATTTGTATAATTTAGTGTGATATTAATCATAATAAAGTGGTTTTTATGTTTTGCGAAAAAGAATTACCGAATAAATTAACAATTTTTCTGGAATATTTTTTCTGAAGTAACTAAACATATTTCAAATGACATATCGGTAACACGATATCTAATAAGGATATCCATATCGAGACTAGAAATGTGCTTGATGTATAAACTTGGCAACCATGAGTGATGATTCAGTAGTGTTACATTCGAGTACAAGTTGAGATCCGTTGCATAAACTTTAGATATTTGAATCGATATAGGTACAAGAAATTCTTTGTAATTATGTAATTATTCAGTGCAAAATCACCCAAATATAACAGTATATGCTTAATGCAATAAATTGATGACGTCCTTGAATTTAATATCTCTTAGACGAAACCGTTATATAAAATGTACCCACTTTGATTTAATATCCAAATAATATGGAAAAATAAAACAAATAGGTAACCAGTTTAAGAAATACAGTAAACGGTGATATCAACTCTCTGAACAACTTTAAATATAGGGTGTCTCAGTTAGGACTATAGGATTTGAATTGCGCGTCATTTTTGTTCTGTCAAACATAGTGCGTCAATAATTAACGACTATTATCTACAAACCATGCGACGTCAACATGCTGGAATTAATATTTCAACAACGAATAGTTTGTGTACAACTGTTTTATGAATGTGAGCCATCATTAACAGTAGCATTAAGAAAAATTCGCACTAAATTGGGACAAAAGTTAGCGTCTACAGAACTAATAGTGCATAATAGTGCTTAATTTAATTAAGACAGGTTCTGTTATTGATAAGGAAATACCAATGTGCCCTAGTCGTGGCCGGTCAGATGAAAATATTGTTTGAGTGAGAAAAAGTGTACGGGAGTATCCAAACAGATCAATTCAACATATTAAGAATATGTTGAATTGAATAATTGAATCTGTCAAGAGCCACCACGCATAGGATTTAAAAGGAAAAGCTGCATCTGTCAACATACAAAATTCACTTTACAGAAATTAAAAGTTACAGACCATTTACAACGTCGTACATTTGTTAATTGTATGTTAGAAAAGAAAGAAGTTTACTTTTGTCAGGGACTTATCGATAGATTGAAGAATTCCGGAAGTACTTTGGACTGAAGAGTCTTGATTAAGGAGTTATATTACAACGTCGGAGGATACTACAAGGAAGATATTACAACGTCGTACATTTAGTAATTGTGTGTTAGAAAAGAAAGAAATTGATGCTGATATTTGCAACAAAATTTTGTTCAGCGATGACGATTTTCATCTTGACGGATACATTAGCAAATAAAATTGTCGAATGTGGTGTGCTGAAAATCCACATGCTGTTCACGAAATAGAAATGCGTCCACAGAGAAGCACGGTTTGGTGCGCATTGTGGAATAATTGCACATACAGTCCAATTACTCAACCACTCCAAAATTTCTTTCAAAATGAAGATGAAAATGAATTTCCAAATGATACATCCAGGCATGTTGTTTGTAGATGACAGTCGTTAAATATTAACAACCTATATTTGACAGGACGTAAATGGCACGCAATTAAAATTCTGTAGCTCCAACTTAGATATCCTATAGTTAAGATCTGGGATAAAGCGTGAAATTAATAATTACTACATAATGTATCTAAGGCACATAAAATGATATTATCATTGAGGAACAATAGAGTATATATATTTGCTTGGAAATAATAGTAGAAATACTGTTAACTGATTATATTGTTATTATATTAAATGAATTAATTAATTTAAATCAATAAATGAATTTATTCATTTAATTTTACCAAAACATTACATTAATTAACTTTATTAAACATTAATAAAATTGTAAGTTCACTATAAAGTAGCTGAAAACTGGCACATTTTTGATTTTGTTTCAAAACTGATAATTGTTTACATTAGATTTTAACAACCATTTGTTCTAAATCCAAAATAAAATAACTAAGAGCTTTTAATATTTTCAGTATTAAGATAATCCCTATAAAAGCAATATTTATTTACCGTTCATAAATGCAAAGAGTTTCTGGTTATAAATATGAATTGTTTAAATCTTAGTTACTAAATCAAAAGTATTGAATAAAAATGGTAAGTTCTATTGATATAATTCTAAGATATATCTCCCATCAACAGTACTCACACAATATTTATTATATATAAGAAATAATTATTATATTTGACACATATTTAATCGATTTGATTGAGAATATTGTTCTTTCATTAATAAAAATGTATTTTTTAACGTAAGACAAAAACCGTCATTTAACGTCATTGATATTTCTCAATATAATTGTATGTATGTGACTTTTATATACCATCAATTGTCTCTAATTATAACTTGCCTCATGATAGCAATAACACCACAATAATAGCAGAGTTCAAACAAAAAAAGATATATATTACATTAAAATTACTTAAAGTTATTGATTTAGTAACGGTATTTTACTTTGCCGCACTCCACTACACGCGCATTTACTCTTGTTAACTCGATAACTCAACTAAATCGTGTCGGATCGATCGGGTTTTGACTGATTCTGGTTGGGGACGTCTCCCAGAGGAGGTATTGATTTTGAGGTAGATAGAACACACTACCATGTACATGGGTCATGAGAAATTACAATGGTGGGCTATTTGAGAATTTTGTTTTGTTATCACGATCACTCAAATAAATCGTGTCGGATCGATCGAGTTTCGACTGATTCTGATTAGGGACGTCCACCTACCAGACCACATCTATTGCTTTTGAGGTGGATGGGACACACCCCACCCTGTCCATGGGTCATGAGAAAACATGATGGTGGACTATTTGAAAAAAGTAAAACTATCGTATAAAACACATATTCTGCATTTATGTGTTGGTTTATTTTTTCTCGACCACTCAATTTCGAGTTAGAGGTATTCTACGTGCGTAAAAGTCCGTCTTAAGGTTTTAAAACTGTTTATTTCAATAGGGATTCATTAAACGCATCAATTCTGACTGCTCCATTAATTGCTATTTTCAGTAACATATAAGTCGGCAATCGAGAAACGAATTACCAAACCGCCAAGCGGTTATCAAAGTACTTCCCGAATAGCAAGGCTATTACATAATAGCTATATGAAACAACTACTCCTCGGACTAAAGCCCCGCCAGGCATTGAATTATACCTAAAAGCAATCATCGACTGCTTCTCAATTTATCATTAAAAACGGCATATTACTCCGACCTGTGGAAGGTATCTAAAGTATATGTATCTAGTCCATAGAAAGGGCAATAGAGAGCAAACCATCATATTTTGTAATTTCTCCAAGGAATTGAAATGTCTTACAAATCTAATTGCACACCTCTCTACGACTATGCGTCAGCGATGATATCGTGTATGCGCCATTGCTTTATAAGCGGAAGATCAACACAGACAAATCTTGTAAAATCTTGTAAATTTCTTAGTGAAAACTCGGACGACTCGAATCGGGTCGGTGTAATATATACCGAATTTACGAATATATTTGACAGGCTTGACTACAATATATTGCTACATAAATTAGATATATTTGGCTTTACGCTTCCCTTACTGCAGCTATTATCATGGTAATCTGTCTAATGACATCTTGTTTTTTTTTCTAATATCACCATATCTGTTTTAAACCGGTACAGATCTGTTTTACACCTGTACAGACCTGTTCTATACCTGTACCAAGATCAACATTGACCACATGCCATCCGCATCAAATGTCTGCGGACAAATCCGAGAGTGCGCCAGAACCGGCTTTGCTATATTACTTACATACTATTACAAAAAATTATGTTAACAGCATTAGTTTATCTATCTCATATATGATGCAAATTTTCATTAACTAAATATAGATCTCTTTTCATACTTTCATAAGCGCATAGTAGATAATTTGTCGTTGTTTTCAATTTCTCTAATATTTGCTGTTTGCAACTCATCAAGATAATCTCAGATTATTAGGATTTTTTGTAATCAAAGTCTGATTATCTTGATCACTTATATAGCTCATGTTTCATCCATCAAAAACATGTTGTATACAGTACAGTACATCACTACTCTTTAAATTTTCACTGCCAATTGTTGAGTTGAATCACTACCGATATTTAACTCATTTTTCATAATCAAGGAGATGTTATTCTTAGTAGTTATTTTATATGAATATAAATATAGTTATTTCCTGGTCATCATAATTATCCTGTTAATTAATTACTAAAGGGTATTTCAATAAGGACGCTCGATTTTTAAACGTAAATAAAAGAAGTTATGTGTGAGATATCTACTCAATTTTTTTTTATTTGGCAGAATATTTTATGGCATTAAGTATGGAATATAACGTCAGTCAAATATCCGCCGCAGTTTTGCTTGGTGGCAAGTATTCGGGAGGTTCAATTTTCGATGACTATGTCGCATAAATCTGGCTGAATTTTTTGGATGGCCTTCGTTATGTTGGACTTTTAGGACATCAATTGATTGCGGTTTATTCGCATAAACCTGCGATTTAAGATAGCCCCAAAGGAAGAAGTCTAAAGGCGTTAAATCGAACGACCTCGGTGGCGAGTTCATGTCGCCGCTGCTCGAAATAACCATGCCCTCAAATCGCTCGTGCAGAATGTCTATCGTGGCATGCGTTGTGTGGCACGTAACGTCGTCCTGTTGGAGCCACATGTCGTCGGTATCCATATCAACCAGTTTAGGCCACAATAAGTTGCTTATCATCGATTTGTAGCTCTCGCCATTGACGGTTATGGCAATGCCAGTTTCGTTTTGGAAGAAGTACGGACCGATGATCCGCCAGCCAAACTCCGCACCAAACAGTGACTTTCTGTGGATTCAGGATGCATTTGGTGCGGGTGTGTCTCGTGTGAATTGGCATCGTTCCAATTTTGCTTCTTCACATTTGCATTTATCCAAAAATGGGCCTCGCCGCTAAAAATGATTTTTTTTTGGAGAAATTTGGGTCAACTTCCAACTGCTCTAGAGCCCAATCAGCGAACGAACACACGGCGTTGTCTATGATCGTTTACCGTAAGTTCCTGAGTCAATTGGATTTTATACGGGTAAAAACCCTTGTTCCAACGCAAAGTTCGTCAAGTTGAAGTCGCAGAAAGGTCAAATTCTTGTAAACAACGAGAAATTGACTGTCTCAGGTTTTTTCGTACACTCTCACACACAGCAGAGATGTTTTCATCAGACCTTGCGTTTCGGTGATGTACGGGTGTTGGCTGATTATTCATCAAACCGGTTGACTTGAATGTTGATATCAAAAATCGAATAGTCGACTCTGATTTTGAAAATGAAATTTGATTATGTGCATACGTTATTTAACGCTATAATCTTCCATATTGATTTCTCATACACTACTGAACAATTCACAATAAATTTGACAGATGTTGCTTTAACAGCATGGTCGCCATAACCTAACAAATTTCGAGCGTCCCTATTAAAGGACCCTATAAATGAAAGGCTTCATATTCAATGATTTCCTCATAAAATTCTTTTATACATTGTTCTATACGTTCCTGTAGAGATACTGTCTATGTTCTATCGACATATTGCATTCTATTTGCATAAAGGCCTCTTGATGGAGTACAAAAACCACTGTGATTACACTGATTACTATAACAATTAATTATTAAATTTTTATTTAACCTAAAAGTATTACTCCTATTTGAACTTACAACAAGAACAGAATAAGGTAAATGATGATTTAATTCTGAAAAAATCCAACAGATTACTCACGTAAGCAATAAAATATGAAAGTAAATAGTCAATCGAAAACACTCGAGAGAAATCAGGATGCGAGAAACCCCAATGAAAAATAAGAGACAGCACTGTCAAATAAGTAAAGCGTTATGACACATTCTTAAGATTGTTTCTGCTTTCCAGCAACGTAACATCTAATTGACTACATTTATGTTACGATTGTTATAGCCAATCAAAAGACAGCAGTTACCCAGGCTATTATAAGGTTAGAATTTTGGGAACTTGTTATTTTAGAATGAAAACAATACTGCACGAAGTGCAACCGATCTGTAGACATCAAAATAACTATCTAAGGATTACCAATATCTCATGTGGTTTCTGAACATTAATGAGGGCACTATATATAAAAGTTATACATTTTTAGGCGGTTTCGAATAACTTAATCCTCACAGAATATATATTTCCAGATATACCTTTAAATCTCCTGGGTGAGTAATACACAAATAAAAATAAAACTCTCTCTTAGCTTTTCCAATCGGTTCGCGGAGATAAGTAATCAAAGGCGACAAAGAAATTTCTGTTGGGCTCCTTTTACGTTGCCTGAAGAAACAGTTTTTGAATTCGAAGTCACTTCGGCTTACGTAAAGCTTTGATGTTCGGTATAATGACACTTCACTGCTAACCAATAAATATGACGGATTAAATTTTCGATAAAAAATGTAATATATTTAGAGCTGGAGATTGAATTAAGTTTTATAGACTTTATATGTACAATATTATTGTACTGAATTATGGTATCACATTCTTGTAAACTTAAAGTTTTAAATTAAATAGGATATAATAGTTTAACTTCCATAATTTAGAACATTACTACAGCTGCTATTAGGTAAGTATATGCTGATTATCCGCTATATGCGCGCTATCAGCACCGCGTAGCGTTCACAACTTTGTAGGCTGTTATGTGTCTGTCAGAAATTCTGATTAAATTGATAGTATTAAAATTTCGCGTAAAATTGCATTACATTTAATTGCACTGCATCAGTTTTTATGGACCAACACCTTAGCAGGCGCTTTTTTTTCAATATAGGGATGAAATTTTCCTAAAACATGCAATATTATGTACCTAGTAAAAGTTTTTATTTTGAACATTACTGACAAGTATGTGTGTATTTCCAATTACAACATACGTTGTATTTGGAAAATACTGCTGCTGGTAGCAATAATGTGACACATGGAAATGTATAGCGGCATCAACGTGGTGAAAGAGATAAGTCTTAATTTTATTCAAAATCTGATATATTCTTAGTCTTTGCATTATTCTCTCGACATGAATTCAGGCACGGGCAATATTGTAAGTCTCTTGAGTTTCCTCTCTAGAAAATTCACTGTTGTCCTGTAAAAAAGATGGCATAACTATCGTCGTTTGCTTCTAGCATCGTCCAAAACTCGTTTCAGCTCTGGACACCCTTTATCCATCAAAATAACATCATCATCTTCTAAATAATTTATTAATCCAGATTCTACAGTAATTCACCTTCCATTCCACCTAACACTTTAAATTGAAATAAAATAAAGCCTTCAGGAGTAATACCAATAAGCAACTTCTTAGTAAACCCTTTTTCATCGATTTCTATCCATTTCTTGCATTGTTCTGCCAAACAACAGTTGTAAACAATAGTTACTGCCATTTTCTCAGAAACAAAAAACTATAGAATATTCTGTTAAAATAGCTAAAAGCACCTTTAACAGGCAACTTCAGAATGCGCTTGCTGAAATGTGGCTACATCTCTAATTAAAGAGATATAGGAAATATTATTATTGAAAATTAATCTTTCTGTTTTTTTTCAATTACTTAAAAAATGCAAATAGTTAGGCAAAATTTGATAATGCAGTGAAAATAAATAAAATTCTTAAAATTTTTCCTATTTAACCATCTTCATATCTCTGATAATACACCCGAGATAGCAATGCATGTAGGACTAAAAGGCGCATTGTATACTCTATATTTTTTGTGAGGATAGTTTGTGTAGTTCTAAGTTTCCAATTGTTAATTTTAGTTTCTGTTACTCCCTTTCTTATAATTGTTATTATACTGTTAAACGTAGCTAAATAATAATTATGTGTAAACAAGAAATAATAATTATGTGTAATTAAATAAATAATTTCTTTGTGCATTGCAATATAGAAGATTCTTTAAGTATATTTCATTAAATAAGTATGGACATATACTGTTATACTGTTATTACCTTTTCCTTTTTATTCTTTAAAAGTTTATGAACTTCCCATTGGAATTCATTTTTTAAAATTTGAAATCGGGGGTTAGCGGGGACGATCTATTCAACTAAAGTAGTTTTGCTTTTCTGACACTTCCGATTATACCGGAAGTAGCTATCAACTTCCTTATTTTAAATAGAACACCCAGTATATTATTACATTTTTGAATTACCCTGCTGACTTTAAGTGAACTCTCTTAACAATTCCCTATACCTATCTTCAGCAGTTTTTGAGATATTTTAATTTTTTTGAAAAAATTAGGTTTTGTAAAGTTATAGTAGCAAATTTTGGGCTGTAATTAGGCGGACTATTAAGCTTTCAGGTGATATGTAGTTTGATATTTTATTATTTACAAGGTGTCCAAAAAATTTAGTTCATTCTGACAAACTTCAACTGCTTAAAAGTCAATTTTCTTAAATTAAACACCCTGTATTTTATTGCTTTCTGTGATGGAGAATTAAGTTATATTTCAATCTGTATTAGGATTCCCTATACCTATCTGCTACCGTTTTCTTGCTATCGAGGTATTTTTTATTCGATACCATAGTATTCCATTTTATTAATTTATTTTCTCGTAAATACCTAGAAATTCTTAAAACGGTGGTTTCAAATTTTTTGGAAAATTTGCCACTAAATATTCTAAATACGTGTTGGTACCAAATGGATAGCGCTCCAGCCCACTCAACCCATGAAGTTTACCATGAGTTAACAAATATGTTTGAAGATCGCTGGTTTGGGCGTAATGGTCCGGCTCTATGGCCTCCCAGATCACCCGATCTAACATCCCTTGATTTTTTATGGGGCCATATCAAGAGTAAGGTCTACTCAACGCCCGTCAATACCAGAGATGACTTATTACATCGAGTTAGAACTGCCTTCACCGAACTAGATGAAGGAATGGTATTGAAATCTACGACCGTTGAGATTAATAAACGAGTTTTATTATGCTTAGAACACAACGGACGGCACATAGAACAGTTGTTACACCAATAAGACCCAATTGTTAACATTTAGTTATTATTGTTATTGTTTTATTGTTTAGGCTAATGTAAGTTCCAAATCGTTTAAAATATGCTTTTTATTCATGATGATTTTTTTTGTTCAATAATTTTGCACCATTGTTTATGATAAAAAATTAATATAAATGTTACGTTGTTTTAATTTCCATGGCCCGCTGGTCAGAAGTAAATTAATAAAATGGAAAACTGTGGTATCGAATAAAAAATACCTCGATAGCAAGAAAACGTTAGCAGATAGGTATAGGGAATTCTAATACGGATTGAAATATAACTTAATTCTTCATCACAGAAAGCAATAAAATACAGGGTGTTTCATTTAAGAAAATTGACTTTTGAGCAGTTGAAATTTGTCAGAATGAACTAATTTTTTTGGACACCCTGCAAATAATAAAATATCAAACTACATATCACCTGAAAGCTTAATAGTCCGCCTAATTTCAGCCCAAAGTTTGCTACTATAACTTTTGTTTTGAATAAGTGACGAGCATTCCAATGGTATACTACAAAACCTAATTTTTTCAAAAAAATTAAAATATCTCAAAAACTGCTGAAGATAGGTATAGGGAATTGTTAAGAAGGTTCACCTAAAATCAGCAGTGTAATTCAAAAATGTAATAATATACTGGGTGTTCTATTTAAAATAAGGAAGTTGATAGCTACTTCCGTTATAATCGGAAGTGTCAGAAAAGCAAAAATACTTTAGTTGAATAGATCGTCCTCGCTAACCAATGATTCCAAATTTTAAGAAATGAATTCCAATGGGAAGTTCATAAACTTTTAATGAACGTGTTAGCTGAATCACCCTGTATATATATATATATATATATATATATATATATATATATATATATATATATATATATATATATATATATATATATTTATAAAAATCGTTCTGAATATTAAGAAATAATCTGTCGATAATGGCATTACTCTATGGATTTTTATTTGTGCAGCCAAGTAGAATGGCAAAGTAATGTTTTTAATGGCAAGGAATTTTGTGAACGCTTCCATTTAATTACCACAATCTGGAGAAATCAGTCTTTTTTGTTACGTCATTCATTCGGAAAATTACGATGAATGGGAAATCTATAAGCGTATAGATAATATTTATTTTATTTAATGATCTTCTGAAAGAAAATTATGTACTATGCTGGAAAGTCATAATGCAAGAAAGAAATATACTCTTAACACGAAACAAGCTTTATGGATATTATATAAATTCAGGACTTTTAAAATGTAAAAGATTTTGCCTTAAGCAAAAATTAGGAAAGATGTAATCAGCAGGAATGTAATGATGGAACTTTCAATTACATATGATTATGAGTGGGTGGGTATTAACAAATATGAAGGACGTAGCATTAAAAAGGACTAAGTCTTCCTGAAACTGTATGAAACACCTCAATTTCCGGGTTATCCGACAATTCATGTTTCTGGTAGACAAACGAATAATATAAAAAGGCAATAGAGGAAGAGTCTGGCAAGATGAACATAAAAAAGTGGGTGTAAATCAGAATTATATGAAGGCAAGCGATTTATTGCGCTACGTGCGAATCCCAGTGAATGTTTTGTTGATAATGATACGCTTGTTCCGTAAAATTTATATTATACCTAAGTCTTGCTAGTGTAAAGTCATATCTACAAAACAATTCAACGATATTATCCCAATTTAAATAAACGTTTGACGTTTTTCAGTACAGCATTGATTTGAAATTCAGTGATTCAATTGCCTCTAACGTGATATTAGAAATCTTAAAACATCTGAGATAATCTACATAATGTGAATGTTTTACAAGTTATTTATTTTATATTTTACTTTACAGTTATGCCGGTATAAAGCATTAAGAAGATCAGTTTGAAAACATATTACCAAAAATGGTTAATATACAATCTATACGTTGTATAAGAAATCTTGTTTAATGATGTAATATATATGAACATATTTATATATGTTATACATATATACATACGTTTATATGTATATTATAAAAAATAATGTAAAAAATCTTATGTAAATGTAGTATATAAAATATACATATAACTGGAGCGGTCTTGGTCCAAGTTTCAATGGTGGCGACCGAGAGCATCGCGCTGGCTATTTACGCCGTCTAATCGACGACCTTCAAATACTGCTGTATATTTCTGCAGTTAATATGCATCGTTCATATAGATCCAATCCTTATTGATTATACTGGGGAACAGAAAAACGTTTCCATAAATTTAAGATCGGCTTTCAAGTACTCGAGGACTCTAATTGCACATTATATCTTCATCATAGCTAAATTTACTACATTTGTTAAAATAATGGTGACTCCTAAAATTGCCTATTCTCAGCGTCAGCGTTTTGTTTGCATCGATTTAAAAATGGTCGCCATACTTCTTGGACAGCAAGAGGAGGATATATAGTGGACTATAGGATAGTCATGCAAATGTAGCGGATGTCTGGCCCTTGATAGACACTATAGTCATTGGAAAGTCCAACATTGTTCACGGGCTATTAATAGAAAGATAAAAATAATATTGCCACCTTTTCACATCAAACTGGGTTTAATAAAACAGCTAAAACAAAAATCTCATCCAGCTTGTGATAGTACTGCTTAACAGGATAAGTGTTTCAATGTTTTATAAATTATTATATTACTTACTCTATTTCACGTCCATGGTACCAGGGCCATTTAGTTAGTTCTATATATAACCTAATACAGAATGTTAATGTAGGATATTAGCAAAATATCTCTACTTGGAGTGATTACAATTTTCTTGACCTGAATATCTCAAAATGCTAAATTATTATTTTTTCGAGGACAAAAATACCGGGTCAGGCAACAGGACTGAATGGTTTTGAATAGGTTGCTGTGGAAGACTGTTTATTTGACAAACGCCAAATAGTGATAAAATTGTATTTTATTATGGAAAGTTTTCTGACAATGGCAAACTGGCCGTTTAATCAACGGGTCTTTGCTGTTAAATCATTTATCCTAACCCAGTCCATCGTGAAAACCCAGAGGCGTTTTCGCCGTGACTTTAGTTTGCCAGTGCACGCTGAAGTCCCATCAAGATATGTAATTTTGAGATGGGTAAGAGATTTCGACGAAAGGGGCAGTGTAAACTCAAAATTTGTCAAAGGTACACGTACAGTTCGTATACAAGGTAATATTGAAAGGACCAGAGGAGCCGTTGAACGGAGTCCACAGCATTCTGAAATTCGGCAATTAACTGCATTGCGAATTTCAGAGCGAAGTATGTGACGAATTTTAAATCTGGATTTGAAATTTCATCCGCATAAAGTACAGATAGTCCAGAGGCTGTACCCTGTTGATAAAGTTAATCGCCTCAATTTCTGCAGACAATTTCTTGAAACATTGAACAGGAATGCAGGAATTCTTGATAAACTGATCATGTCTGACGAAGCTCACTTCCATCTCAATGAGTACGTTAATAAGCAGAACTTTCGCTACTGGGCAGAACACAACCCAAGAGAAATGCATGAACATCCACTTTATGACCAAAAGGTAACGGTGTGGTGTGAAGTATGCAGATTTGGTGTTATCGGGCCATATTTTTTGAAGAAAACGGCCACGCCGTTACAGTCAATTCACTTCGGTATGTTGAGACGTTGAAATCATTTGTGGCTGTGGAACTTCAAAGAATGAATCAAGATGAAGTATGGTTCCAACAGGACGGCGCCACAGCGCATACAGCTAGACGATCCATTGCTGTTTTACAGCATATGTTCCCGAATCGATTAATTTCAAGGTTAGTGACTTTGCACGGCTCGCAAGATCACCGAATCTGACGGTCCCGGATTTTTTTCTGTGGGAATTCTTAAAGTCAAAAATGTATCCTACCCGTCCCCAAACACTTCTGGAACTCAAAGAAACAATTCGTGAAGAGATAAATTCGATAAACGGAGATTTTCTCAGACGCATTATGTTCAATTTTAGAAACTGATTGCAGCAGTGTATAGAAGGAGACGGTGGTTATCTTAGGGATGTGATCCTTGCAAACTAAGTATTATAAGAAATTTCCAGAATTGTGTTTTTAGTTACAATAATAATTAGCCGAAGTATATTTTTTGTTTCTTAACAGTGGCATATTAAAAACCGTTCAATCACGTTGCCAGACCCTAATAACATATAATTACCATATCAGAAATAATAACTTAGAAAAAGATACTGGACTTAAAAATTTTATTTAACAAAAGATTTACACGCCATTTTGGTCCCAAGCATATTGAACGTGCTGTATATACTGTAAGATATACCTGATATTTGAAAAAAATTTAGGTATTCGAACATTAAAATACGATTTTATTATTGTTCTTGTTCCATCTCATTCAAACATGTCCATATATAAAACAGGTTTGTCTTCAGCAGCAGATACAATTTGCATTTATGTATAATTTAATCACTGTTACGTAACTGATTTTCATAATATACTATAGGTGACACTGACAGTGAGATTTATGACACTCCTGTATAATTTTGTAACTTGTCATTATTATTTTGTTGCTTTAGGATCCCTGATTTTTTCCTAACAGCTGTTTTAATTATTTTATTTTTCAATTACTCATTATATGTCAATAATGCCTAGGATACAAGACATGTAAACAACTGCATAAAAACCCGGGCATTACAGCAGGCGTTATATCCATAATGCCTCCTATAATGCCCCGGATTATAAATTAAATTACCTGCTCATTTACTTATGTATTTATTCAGCTTAGCGATATAACATATAATTGAAACATAAAAAAAACCTGATCTCCAGTCAAAAATTTCGACTTCTTTGGGCGGTATCCTTTAGATCTTTGTTTTAAAAATTAAAATAAACGCTTGTATTTACAAATGTCAGTATTTTCATTTATGTCCAAAGTCGCTTTTAAAATCGAATACTTAGTCCATAAAGAATTAGCAGCATACTTTTCCGACTAAAATAAATATAAAGATAATTATTAATAGAGTAGCACATATAAATAAGGTAAAATTATAACTCTACATACCAGTTCCTGGAAGTAAGCCAACATGACCACCTCGTTTAGACCAGTCACAGAATTTTCTGCTTTCCAGTTAACAAATATTTTATACTCTTTGTCATATACCGCTCTTGATTTCACCGACAACAGTTGTTTTGTTGCTCTTTCGGCTTTTTTAACAATATTTTGTGAGATAAGTTCCATCTTCCAAAAGTACAAACGACGTGACGTTTAAATAATGACAAGTACATAACAAACAGCTTCCTTAGCAACGTAAATGTTACTAGATATCCTAGAATCCCTACCTATTCAATAATTATGTAAAAAATCATTGCATTTAGTTTTATTTTCGCCATGTAATTGAAAAATAAAGTCTTGTATGCACCACTGGCGTTACTTGATGATAATGCCCATCGGTCGATATCCTTCCCTCGGGCAAAAGGCCCTCGGGCTGGATCACATCGACCTCCGGGCATTATCATCTAAGTAACACCCTTGGTACATAAATAACTATTAGACTGACTGACTTGTCCATATTAAGAACGAATATTCGATGTTACTATATTTTCATTTTGATTCTGGATTTTGATGCTGTAAATAGCAGCGACCATTTAAGAATACTGGGTTAAGTATATAAACCGCCAACGATAGTCATAGAATCAGTGTTATATTGTATTTGACAGTTATGAATAAAAAATAAGAAAAAGTTCTGTTGTGTAATTTTCAGTGTTCAGGAGAAACATGTAACAGTGTTTTATAAACTTTTTTAATCTTCTTAAGATTTGTGTTTTCGAGGTTATTGATTATGTAATCGAGACATTTAAGATAAAGCTACGTATTTGTTAAGTTAAATTTACAATAATTTCTATAATGAAATATTTAGGTAATTAGGGAATGTTTACGTACACACATAACTGTTATTAATATAATATAACAATATTTTCCAAAAACCATTATTTATTTCATACATCTTTAAAACTTATGCATTTCTCTTAACCGAATACTTTGTTTAATTATTGTAGCATTATTAATAACTTATGTTTAAGTGATCATTCTGTAGGAAGGATTATCTAATGGATGAACCCTAACTAATGAAAAATTCGATATTCCTCAGAGACTTTCCATCTCAAGTTTTCGTTAATTTCCAACATCCTCATATATAATTTTATGAAATGTTCCCTTATTTATACACACTGAATATTTCAATAGTCTTTTAACTCTCAGTCTACGCTGAGAAAATCAGTTACTTTATATTCAAAGGCTATCGAAGTTTTTAAGTACTTTTTTAACTTTCTCAACTGACTATTATTCAGGACATAATTACAATCATATATTATAACTTTAGACTGCACAAACTACTAGAGAGTTTTTATGGGCATATTATTTAAATAAAGAACAATCATTTATAAATGGAATATTATTATTAATATTAATGAAAGTCTACCGTTTACGTTGTATATCTGGGCAATTAGTATTCTTTTATTTCTATCTATGAATAAGTACGAAAATTAAATGCGTACCAGGTTTTTAATTATAGAATCTAAAATATCATACTATTTTTTAAAATATCATAGCTATACAGAAAGCAGTTTTAAATAAAATATGCACAAGCACCAGTGCTAACAAAGAAAAGCCAATATTTTTATTGTATTATTAATTCTATTTTGTTTTTACTTTCTTGTCACTTGTAAAGTCTTCTGGTCTTAGCAACGAGAACGTACTACAACCAAAATCAAATTAGATCATTCAACGGTTCGGAATGATGTGATGTAAATTTAAGAATCGCTCTATATTCAATCAGAAAGGTCTGATAAAATGTCATCCTCGATTCAGAGAACCTGCTAAAGAACTGGATAACATATAATGTCATCCTATTCCTCCCCCTTGTTTTTTTAAGTATGTAAATGCAATTGACCCTTTTTGGTAGCGCATGTTCCAAGTAACTTTCAATTGAGATTTATATATGATAGTAGTATTATATAAATCTCTGGTGTAAACAATGTTAGGGTTTCCAATTTCGTGTGAGCGAGGGGCAAGCCTTATATATCGATTTATGCATTGTCTATAACAATAAAATACCAATAGCAAATAGTTAGGAGAGTATAATTTTTCTCTAGCAGTAATACAGCTGTAATAAATATGTTTCTTTATGGAAATCGTCTAGCTGAAACTTCAAAAGTGATTGTTGCAAGTCTATTAGAAAGTTCATATAGAGTTAGGTTGTAGAAATTCCCACAAATCCTTTAAAAACTATATTACTACACTACTCAAAAAAATTAAGGGAACAAGTAAATCCTAAGAAATTTCAGTGATTTTTGAAAGGCTGTAACTTTATTGAAATTCACAATTTTTTTTCGATTTTCTTTTTCTTTAATCGATTTCCACTTTGGCACTTACGTCAATGTGTTTTCTGCTGCTCCTTCGGTTTCACTATTTGCTGCACTTTTAAGCCCGCTGTTTGTAGCTCTCTCGATGTAGCGTCTGGCACTTGCTATAATTTTACGAATTAAAATTAAATTCAAATTAATTTTATGCATTTTCTTAGCGAAATTCTAAGCAAAGTAAAGAATTTTTTACCTATCATGATATTTCAATGCAATAATCTTGTTCCTTTAATTGTTTTCAAAACTTATCATTCGGGGAAAAAAACGGTCCGATGAGTCAATTTGAAAATTTACAGAGCTATTGGGAGTATAATAAGCTAAGAGAACATGGCAATAGTTTCTTTTTGTTAATATTAGCGAAGTGGCGATAGATTTTTTAAAAGTCATAAAAACAATTTTTTGTACATTTTTTAAATTAATAGCGAGGGTAAAAAAGTGTTTGTGAACGTCAAAAGTAATGTTTGTCGTCAAAAACAACATTTGTCAATTATAGACGTTTTATTCAAGTTTTCAAAACCATCCTTCCATTCTCGATGATCAAAGACAAGAGCGTAATTTTTCATTCAGCCACCTGTATCTCAGCAAGAAATGGTCGTACAAAGTCCGTTAAAATTTTAATTAAACCTGAATAACCAGGCTAACCAGCCTCTGATTGATTTAGGCTGAAAAAATCTTCCTGAGCCCGGGGACATTCGTAAAAAACATTTGGAAAATTTTTGTCTCGTGATATTTCTTTAGATTGCACAATAATAGTAACTCAGAAATTTTATTTGTCAAAAGATTTCAAAATTAGAAACTTCAAGAAAGTTTTTTTTCATCTCGATAAGACCATTTTTCATAAATTTACAGCCTTTCAAAAATCACTGAAAAGTTTTCGGAATTTTTTGTTCCCTTAATTTTTTGAACAGTGTATATTTGATTTCATATATTGAGGAATCAACATTTTAATCTAATAAAAACAGTCTGTTTTTTAAATTTATATCTAATTAAAATTTATTTTAAAAAATACCTACGCATTCGCCACAAATGCAAAAATCCCTTTACCATAATACGTTGTATATATAAATGATTACAAATCTTTATTGAATGATGGTACATTCAGTTCTAAATGATTTATAAAAATCCATTGTTGCTATATTTGATTTTAGTAGCAATCAGCATTTTAATCTATTAATAAAAACAGAATCTATCCAGCTTGCTGGGTAGATTTTGCCGGTAGGAACAAAATTACAATGTTTTTCATAGGGCAAAATCAGTTAAAATATCTCCACATCCTTCCAACATATCCACAGTACCGAAAACGTAGAATGTAAATTGATGTACGCTCTACTTCAATGTCATTAATAAATTTTTAATTTTTTTCTCCTAGATAGTGTAGTAACTTATTTTAGAAATATTACATCATTATTGATATAAAGGAGTTTTACTTAAATATAAAGAAAATTGAACCTCAGCTTTTGGAACTTTTAAATAAAACCACAATCAACGTTCGATATATTTACTCTGAAAGTAATTAGTGCCATTTTTCATTTACCTTAGAGCTTAAATGCGGAGGTGCAATACGCTTAGTCTACCACCCATATCGATAT
The DNA here is from genome assembly GCA_037954035.1 of Rosalia funebris. Lineage (NCBI taxonomy): Eukaryota > Metazoa > Arthropoda > Insecta > Coleoptera > Cerambycidae > Rosalia > Rosalia funebris. Next base: position 16,218,746 of record JAZFAV010000002.1, read on the forward strand.
AAGACTTAATAAGGTTATTAAGCTGCCTGTTCCAATATGATAGCACAAAAAAACAATTTAAAGCTTAACTGAAATTAATATGGTTATTCATTATTCTTTAGACAGAAAAAGTGGACAATGTATATTTTTCTCCGCTACCGAATATAAACATAGACGTACCTCTTATTCATGAAAGTTTCGTCTGATGGAATTATGCATGTATAATTCCATATTCTTTAATAATTAAAACTTAAATTTCTTAAATTATCTGTAAATTGATAATATACTTTCCTACAGTAAAATCTGTAATAAATCTGCTAATACTAGCCTAACTGGCCCTGGAAGTTTATCAACAATAGTCAAAGTACCTCTTTAATTCCCGAGTCGATTAGTTATGCTATCAGCTCTATGAGTGACCCTCTATGAGTTATTCTTCCTATAAAGCCTTAGGATACGAAGGGGAAAGTTACACATTAAGATAAGGATAAAAAAATCTATGTTCAGAGAGAGGTGCAACTTCCCCATTAGGATTAGAACCCAACAATGCGATAATATCTCCAATACTGGATAAGTTCGTCTTTCCAGATCACAATACGAATAATATGTTGCAGACATTTTTATAGGAGAACATGACCCATTCAAGCTATAGACGCAGAGGCATACCCTTGACTTGTACTAACTCTATGATGGACACTGAGCTAAACTCCAGCCATATAATTTAATGTCTTGATGCATTAAAAATATATTTTACATATTCACATTATGTTTTTCCTTTCCTTGGCGCCGTTAGTAATGCACAGAGGCATATTTCCAGAGGCTTGTTATACATTAAAGAGTACTTTTTCTAACATACCTGTCCCATGTCCTACTTAAAACAAAATAAATTAAACTCTATAATTTTAATCACCAAATCCTATAATTTTCTGATAATGTGATACAGCATTGATAAAAGAATAAAAAATGCTATCGAATCGTAGACAAATTCAATATAGCGTCCATATAGAAAACGAACGTTAATGTCATTTTGCCATAAGAATATCATAAAGGCAAATTTTCTTTGTTAATACAGCTAAAAGCTGCTTAAAGAGTATCTTAAGGGTGTAGTTGAAATAAAAAGATTTTGAATATGCATTATCCTATTTTTTTAATTATTTAAAAAAAATTAAAATAGCTAAGTAAAATTTGATAATGCAGTGAAAAGACAAATAAAATTCTTCAAAACTTTTACTTCTACTTAACTGCTTCTCTATCTCTGGTAATATCCGAGATAGCAATGTATGCACCAAAGTGGGTTACTACATTTAAAGGGACCTAGAATTAATAGAAAAATAGCCGTAATTTTTCGGCTATAGTAAGTATAAATAAATTCTAAAATTTTCTTACACAAGAAAGCTAAATTAAATTATATTAATATTACGATGTAGTAATTAATATATTTTATTTCTATTTCTTCAATAATTATAATCTTTATTATAATCAGAATATATAAAAAGTGAGGTGTTCTACAGACATTATAGACATTATATGACATTAAACAGTAAATTCGTATGTATAACATAAAAATGTCTAAAATGGCGCTGTGCCTATTGTTGATATTACTTCAAAGGACATATCTGAGATTAATTTACGCACCCAGTTTCCTCTTCAAACTGATAAATCAATGCGCTTGTTGTCTTAACAATACTAGTAGCACATTATATGACATATCATATCAAATTATCGTATCAATTTCCCAACTCTACATCAGATTCGAATTCAAATAATGCCAATAATGAATACGTCACCGATAGTACCATCTCTCTCGAATGTCACCCGTAACTGATTATACAACGTTAACTGAAATCCTAGTGCAGACTAATTGTACATATACTAGCCGATGTGATATAATGGTGTTGCATACAATACTGCATTAACTTTTTTAACATTGCAAAATATCATGTCATCTCCGTGATTCTATTAGAACTTATTAGGTATACAAAATTACCAACTATTTCCAATATACATACATATAACCCTCTAGAGAGGTTTTAACATTCATTTTAACTACCACATGAATTACATATATGAAAAATAAGACCGTAAAATTCACAAGGTCATTAATTTTATGTTATTTAATTATGTTGTTTAATTAAAAGAATAGCATATTTATAATAATGTGAAATGTTTATTACATAAAAAGTTATTTTGATAGTTATTTTACTGAAACACAGTATTCAGTTTTTATAGAAATTCAAAAAATAATGAACAGTAAAGATGAGTACCTTTATCCACAATGGGTTGCTTCTACTTTTCCTATAATTCCTACTTGAATAACCTATGTGATAATTAAAGATTTTTTATTTACGACGAGATGTTTCTGTTGCTCAAAATCCAGTATTCATAGGTAAATAATTTCTGAATATAACTAAAAACAATATATTTGTCGCAATTAAGATTAGATAATGTAGTGCTTTATTAGTCATAAATTTGCTTTAGGTTAGTTGATGTATGTATTATATTTACAAGTCATTTGAAAAAGATTTCAAATGCTGCCTGTTATCATGTAAATAGGATTTAAAAATTAATACAAATTAAAATCAATTTACATAATTACAATATTGATATAAAAAATACAAATATTGATCCTAGGAAAGCTCCAGGGTTTGGTGTAATAACTGAAGAAGTGCTAGAATAACTTCCGAAGAAAGCAATAATCAAACTGTCACATCTTATTATTGCCGCATTCAGACTAAGGCATATTTTTGAGATATGGAAAATTGCAGAAGTCATCATGATTCACAAACCAGGCAAAGTCCCCAATGATGTTTCGTCGTATGGGCCAATTTCCCTACTGCCTATTTTATCGAGACTGTTTGAAAAAATACTTCTGAAATATTAAAACCCATCATTGAAGAAAGAAACTTAATTCCAAATCATCAGTTTGGTTTCAAAGAAGACCACTCAACCATAAAATAGGTTCATAGAATTACTGGCATCATAAAAAAATCGCTAGAAAATAAAAGAAGTCTGCTCAGCCATCTTCGTAGATGTTACGCAGGCTTTTGATAAAGTATGGCATGACGGCTTAAAATATGAACTGAATATGCTACTCCCACATAAATACTTAGAACCACTGGAATCATACATCTCTGAAAGATTCTTCAGTCAAAGAAGATGAAGCATACTCCGCATTGAAAGAAATCAAAGCAGGAGTTCCACAGGGAAGCGTCCTAGGATTCACCTTGTATTTGATTTACATAAGTGATATATTACAGAAACAAGATACCATAGCTACTTTTGCAGGTGGTACTGCTATTCTAGTGATAGGTAAAAACCATGAAGAAGTTGAAAATAAACTACAAACATCAGTTAACCAAATCAATAACTGGACTAAAAGATGGCGTATTAAACTGAACGAAATCAAATCCACATAAACTTCACAAACAAAAGTGAGCAACAAATTCCAATCAGCATAAATAATGCCCAAATCCTTTATGCCAAATCCTTATGCGATGTACGATTTAAGAAAATGTATTGGTTACTTAATAGACACTCTAGCCTATCAACATACAACAAAATACTTCTGTACAAACAAGTCCTCAAACCAATATGGGCTTATAGAATACAACTATGGGGTTCTGCCAGCAAGAGTAACATTTTAATAATCCAGAGGTTCCAGAGCAAAGTGCTAAGGAACATCGTCAATGCACCTTGGTATGTCAAAAACAGTAATATCCATCGTGACCTTCAGATGGACATTGTGGACCAAACAACTGCCAAATTTGCAAGGAATCATGAACAGCGGCCCCACCAACACGGAAACATTGAAGCTATCCAGCTCCTCGATAAGCCCAATATCACAAGAAAACTCAAGAGAGTAAAGCCTTTTAAGTTGTCCAAGTGATTAGTTAGTGAAAAGAAGATCATTGTGATACACGTTAATATGAGTGTAGTTAACTTACTAGACAGTAATTAATACTAGTGAATATGTCATTAGATCTAAGTTTACAAAGTACCAATTTAAGTTAGAACCGCATTACTCATTTATCTATTTAAAGATCAGATTGCTTGATGTTCAGATATTTAATTTTTGAAATATAATTAAATTTACTAATCTAATTTCACTGAAGTTATACAAATAACAATAAATTACTATTTTCCCTATATTTCAATCTGAGTGACAACTCAATAATGATATTTACGAAATAATAAATTAATAGTGTATAAAGCTTATACCTGTACCGTAAATAAACAAACTGTAAAATACTGATAATAGACAGATTGTATTGTTTAATTATACTATCTGTCTATTATTGTATTATATGCATATTATATGTATAAATTTTGTTACATACGTCTATTTTAATATATTAATATTCAAAATTATATATTTCAACAAACATTTTAATTATTTCCTCTTTTAATTATAAGCGCTCACAATCATTGTCAAAAACATATCCATATTGGTTGGTAAAGAAATAATGAGAAACCAATATTTGCTTTAATTTTCATTTAATATTAATATCACAGATATTTCAGCCGATCACAATACCTTGTGGTTTTATACAAATCGAACATAGCTGAGTACCCCCGATTACACATCACTCGATTTCATCTTATGGGAGTATCTAAAAACAGAAGTTTATAAACAAATATCTAATCATATTAACAATTTACTAACGAATGTACCAGGTACGAATTATTGCTGTAAGCTAATATTTTTCTAAAATATCCCTTAAAATTTACGAGGAAAACCTATAATTTGCTTTCTGAAATTTTCAAATCTATTGATAAATAACAAAGTTGGAAGGCGATGAATTGATTGTGGATCAACCTGTACAAAATATGTTTCATTCTCTGAACAGAAACGTTTTTACAAACTAACAAGTAACTGGACTATAAGAATATTTTCGATAATAGTGATTGCAAACAGCAAGAAAATGTAGAGTCAAAATATATAGTGAACTTATCACATGAACGAACAGAAAACTATAATAATTTTCAAGATTGCGTTGAGTTAATCTTTTAAATATGACATAAATTTCTTCCTTAAAGAAATTATTCCTGTTAAAGTTTCCATTCTATATATGTATAGTAGTATTTCGAAATACTACACAAAGCACATGCTAAAAGGTATAATAGAAACATACTGACATAGGATGATATAGTTCTGTATAATGCGTGACGATAAGAGATATACAAACTGGCTTTGGTGCATGAAAAAGGCACTTATTAATGGTAAAGTTAGTGTGCAAGGTTTAGTGAATTTATTAAGATTGACAAATTCTAAGATTAGAAGATTCGCGATAGATATGATATAGTAGAGAAATATAATAAAACAAACTGGTATTTGAAAGAGAATACGATGTGCACTCAAATTAGTTGTCCGACACGGAGCTATGAAAGTGCTACGCGATGCTCCGCGGCGATTAAATGAGTGGGTGACCTATGGTATTCTCCGATAGAGGCGACTTCTACAAGGTCATTCGCATTGTGATCCAGGGCGGCGGACTGGGTTTAATATTGTCTAGGATCTCATTATATGACGGGGTACCCAAAAGAAACCGAACTTACGTCATGGTGGGAGGAATTTTTGTAGTACCGCGTTCTGCGGCTAGGAGGGTATAGACCCCGAATTCCCGAATCAGTAAGCCAAGTGTCTTCGCTGAATAAGGTTCCATTCGACTTGTTTAAATTTTTCAGTGAGAGTTATTTTGTGCCCGTGATATTTAAATTTTCGTGAACAGCACGTGGCCAAAATGTTTTGCTTCTTGCTCAAAAAAACTTGCACATAAACTCTTAAAATATTAAAAACGGCCTACAAGGATGATACTACTGAGAAAACTCAAGTGTTTGAGTGGTTTTCCCGTTTCAAAAGAAGTTAAATGTCAATTGATGACAAACCTCGGCTCTGGTCGTCCTTCTACAGCCCGAGCCGATAAAAATGTTTTGAAAAATTCACGAAATCATCCTGGAAAATCGACAACGGACCATTGACGACATTGTGGAAAATCTTAGTCAGAAATTGACGCACAGAAAAGGCTGTATGAGGAGGGGCATTATCGTGGTGGAAAAACCAATCGCCCAAATGCCACATATCAGGTTCACAGTATAACTCTGTGGAAAAATCTCTCAATGAATAGCTCCTCTCACATGGAAAAAACAAAAAAACTCGCTCACACAAAATAACTCTTACTAAGAAATTCACACGAGGCGATCGGAACCTTCTTAGGGACGACGCTTGGCTTACTGACTCGGGAATTGTAGCTCATGCGCTCTTGGCAGCAGAACGCGGTACTACAAAGACTCCGCCCACTACAACATCAGTCTAGTTTCTTTTGGGTACCCCCTCGTAAGCTTGAGTTCGAGTTCCAATGGGGGAATTTTAATACCTCTCCCTGAGTATGGGCATATTTGTCCTTGTCTTTATGTGTAACCCTCCCTCCGCAGCCTTGAGTTTTAGGGGAAGGAAGTCATATCTGTGTGTCCAAACTTTAAAAATTAAAAGTAATTGTACTACGGCTTAATCAGAATGGGCATATTATATTTATATTACATCAAATACACGTTTAATTTTTTTCCATATTTGCGTATTTACTAATGTTTTAGGCAACAGACAAGTTAGGCAAAGCACAACTGAATTATAACAACTATATATTAGTTTATGAAGAATCTTAGTTCAATCAATCGTATTCTCACAGGAAAAAAACTTCGATACTGTTAAACGACTTCCTAAACTTAAATTCGCGAGTATACTCTTGAGGCGTAACAAAAACATTAACTGGTAGAAAATCAATACCTCGCCTTAACTTGAAAACAATTTTCGTGCATACGTTTTCATAATACTCTCTTATGCTGCATATAAAACCGTGGCTCCAATGTCACAAAAACATACAATCTGCATATGAAGATCGTTAACTAGGTATTATGTAGACGGTACACATCTGAGAAGGTTCAAAGCTTAATACAACATTTCCGTCAGCGGTTTGTACTCTAAGAGAAACACTCTCAGTTTATAGGCGTAGCTGAAAGTATTTTGCTTTGGACTTGGCAAAGCTTTGACGATTATTTAACAGTGTTTAGCTTAAGTATTTCAGAACGTAACTTTTAACTTGGGTTACGTTATGAAATAACGTAACTCAAGTAGGTAAGTTTAAAAATTTTATATCCCACAAAAGAAATATCAAACAAAATATATATCTAATGCAAATGGTAGAAAGGTAGTTTGAATTACTAACAGATATGTTCGTTTAAAGATATATCTTTGAGGGTTAGCCATATATCCTATACGAGGAACAAAATCGTTCATAGATGCTTTGTGAATTCTTATAGATGCATTTTTCAAATGACCCCAGAAATATAAGTCAACTAGTTTGATGGGGGAATAAGGTGGCCAATCTAGAGATGCGGTTCATCTAGCGCTATCTAATGTACTCACAAAATAGTAGTTTAAATTCTACTCGTCTCCAAACAGCGGAAATATTCTTCATGATTGACGTTGTTTCGCAAAAGCAAGTTCCTTGTAGTAACCCAATATCGCTGTTGTAACAATTCTTTTCGGATAGAAGGGTATATAAAAAACGACCGATGATTTTCTGCTTCCTTGGATACTGTCATGTTGAAAGTGCGCCCCATCAGAGAAGATAATTTTGTGGGAATCGATTTGTTATAACAGTGAAGCTGCATCTTTTCAACATGGCGTTATCGGATAGAGGTTGGTAGACCATGATCTTATATGGATATTGATCATAACTGTAATGTACAATACATCTTGTGTGTTCTCTAGCTAGGTGTAGCTGCAGATAGGCATGCCAAGACACTAGGTTTGGCCTTGAAAAACTTTTAGACCAACTGAATATTTTCATTAGTAGTACTATCCTCAAATGAAGCGATAGCCTCAATTTTTGAATCAAACAAGAGAGAAAAATGGGAAAAAATTTTAACGTATGCTTTCCTTACCCTAAATGAATGTGGAATTTCGTTAAAGTTTGCGAGTTGAAGAAGCTAGTATTCTAGCATTTATAATTAGTTTCTTATCGACCTTTACATAAACAAAAAACAAATAAGGTCATAATACCATAGTACCATTGCTTTTATATTATTTGTAACAGATACTATAAGGTTATTTAATCTTGTCATGAACTTATAACTTTTTGAAGAAGTACATATTAGCTGTAGATGAGCGTGAAATGCATCGTGTTACACAAGGTGCCCTGAAATGTTTTCCAAATTTGTTTGTTGAACATCTAGGAAAGTGGTAATGGTAAATATGCGTTTCATGTATTTGTTATAAACTGGACTATATGAGTCTATAGCCAATAATTCAAATTTATCAATGGAAGCCGTTAAAGCTATGTCCTAGAAAAGTGATCTTTAAGCAGGGGGTATTAAGAGGGTTTAGGAAGGAAGTTATAACACAAGTGTAAATAACAAGGATAATGTCTCAAGATAAACCTAGAACGTGTTTTTAGGGTTAATACAATTAATTTCAGAATAGCAGTCACTAACAATATGCAATAACTTTATGTGTAGAATACAAACATTTTATATGATTAAATAGAAGAGATCCATGACAATAAAATTTTTCTTTAAGAGTATTATTAGATAGGATTCTAATATTATTGGTCAATTGTTTCGTTTACAATAATATATCCCTATCATATATCCCTCGCTGAAAGGTTTTCTGTATGTAACCACAATTTAGTAGTTTCTACTACCTCCCTCTTGATGACAGCAAAATATCTTGTTATAATTTTCTAATCCATTGACAAGTATGTGTGGAAATTAACCTACATTCTTGAGTAATCCTGTTTTCAGCTTTCGATATTAATGGACTGTGTAATATATACCATAGATTTTAAGTAGCTTTTTAACAATATATTTAGAGGCGTTAGATCTGGTGACCGAACAGGCACTCTATTTTACACCGGTGGCCAATTCACCTATTAGGATACTGTTCGTTGATATTACGCCATAATAGTTTGGACACCAACTATTGTTGTGCCGTAATAGTGTAGTAGAGTATTGCTCATTCTATTGAAAAGTTATGTCCAGATCTCAAAATTTATCAATATTCTTTCCTAGAGAATCTCTAAAATTAGCAGCAGCTCAATGGCAATCTACATTCCCAAATACACCTCTCCGATAAAATTTCGATTTAAGAGCACAGGTACAACAGTGTAATTATTCAATATTGTTGTCCAGGCGTTACTTAATCTGTAAATTTTGTATCACTCCAGTGCCTTATATTCCATGTATTCGTATTATCATTTATCAAATATCTGGATTCACCGATGAAACAAATTATTTTTGAATATCTAGGTTCACGAGACATTTTTTCGGATATCATTTCACAATACTGAGATCTTTTTCCGCTGAAATTTTTGTTTGTTTAAAATATTTTACGCAGCTTTTACAGATATTCCACAAATAGCTGCAGTTTAGCGACAATATTTAGTTTTTGGTATCCGCAATGCCTGGACGTTCACTTAACTTTTCATCCTGAATATTACCTATTCTCTAAAACTTCTGCAGTATTTATCGTAAGTATGATCTAATGACAAAGCAATCGATGCATTTCTCATTGAAAATATCTTCAGCTGCATGTAGATTTCTTCTAATCTCGCCAATAATTATGATCGCCTTATATTTTTTCTTCTAAAGTAAGCGCCATGTTATTAGAATTAATCAAAAGTACGCTGAAGCAAATTTCTAGATGTGAAACAAAATAAAATTCAGATATATGAAAACGTCTATGTGAAATTTGATATGCACATATTGCCTAGAAAATTTTATGGCATGGCAATACTGGTTTTAATCGATTTTTGCAGAAGTCAAAAGACGTATATCAAAATAAGAACAACGGTTGAATAGATATGTGATTTCCTTCCTAATTGTAACATATTTAGTATCTGAACACTGGAATTTACTAAATATATTTATTAAGTGAATAAAAATAAAATACATAGCTTATATCCATAAGAGGGATAGCCATTTAAATGCCTAAGAGTTTATAAAGATACATATAATGTTCCAAGGAAATTATAAAAATGTAACATATTTTATATTCACTTAAAAACGATGCAATTTAGCCATTGTATATATAGAATACTACAGCAGGTATTCAAGTACCATCTTATTGAAGCCCATCAATGTAAAACATTCCATATATCTAAATAATGACCGACATTATTTACGATCGTCATTATTGTCATTTCCGAAATGGCTGCTTCCCCATTTGTATTTGATACATCAATATACTGGTATAGTAATAACAGCGCTATAAAATATTACGATGTTGTTTACTGTTCTTTATTTATATTACATAAGATTACTAATTTTGTGGACACAATAACGAACATAAAAAGTTAATGTATGAATATATAAAACTGCATTATTTTGATCATGCTCAGTATCGTATAGTTTATGAATAGTTATTACTCGTAATTTTATGAGTATGAGAAAAATTATATGCTACAGTATAAGTGATATATATTATATCACTTTCTGAAATCCATTAACCACAAATGATGGAATAGGAATCTGACGTTTCTGAAAAATTCCCTCATTAAAAGCCTCAACCAAATAACAATACTGATGATAAATGTTCCATAAATTTTGTACCTTCAAAGTTTAAAAATTTTCTCAATAATCTAAGTTTTAAATAGTAGCTAAGGTTTTTCGTAAATTAAATACGATGGCAAAATCACTGTCACATACTGGTTAGTATTTCTGACTAGGCCACCGATGCACACAATTAATTATATGATGGAGCAAACATCGCATTCTCTACTTTTCTAAATTGATCTGACTTGATTTTACTTTAATTGCAATGCCATTAGATACAATTACAATATGTAGAATCGCGAAATATGGAAAGGTCGATGTAACGAAGTAACTTCGTCGCGTTATAATAAATAAATAAATAATATTCCCACCCAAAACAGCTCCAATGACAAAAGGGTTATAACAATAGTGACACAAATGTAAACGGTAAGGTTAGACAAACACAATGATACGAAATTCGGGTATCTATCAATCACAATATTTTTAAGATAAATAATAACAGATTGTATGAGATTTTATTTTATTTGTTTTGTTATTGCTATTAGATTGTCGTTTTATATTGGAAAGCCCTAACGTACTGAAAACTTTAATGCGATGTGACGTCGTGGTGAAAACTTTCAGTCGTGAAGACGCGTTTAAGAAAATGGCATATTTTAGTTTTTCTTAAAACATCAATGATTTTTTTCTAATAAAAGACACTGGTCTAATACTGTGGCTTAGTCTTTGAAATAATTAAATAAAAAAATAATGCCAATGATCCATTATATTTTTCTCGTTATTTTTTATTTTCCTCGGAAATAGAAAAATAATACGGCATCTTTTATTAATCTTTGTCGATATGTTATTATTAATAATAATTATAACTGTAGCTCACAGGATATAAATCTTACAGCAAGAATGTAAATATATACGTATAGATATTATAGCAAGTTGCTTATTAATATACGTATCCAGTCTGCTGTATATAATAAAAAGGAGAAGAAAAAATAGAAATATTGAGAGATATCGAACAACAACAATAATAAATATGCTATTAGGATATAAATACACCCATTTTTAAAGCAATATTGGCAGAAATAATTATAGAAATAAATGGTGTATAATATAATTAATATAAGAAAAAGAAAAGAGTTATTCATTCATTAAAAAATTCGCAAGCTTAACAATGTTCATGATATGTTTGCTGAGCTATGTGTGATGTTATAATATTTTCACCCGATACATTTCCTACAGAATCGATGATGGAAAACTTTCCAGGAAAACTATACGTGGCCTTACGACAGAAACCAGGGTATAGCCAAAAAATAAAAAAATATGTTTTGTACTTCGAATATGTTGTACAAACCAAAACTGTCTATTAAATTCACTTTGTAATAACATCTTTTTAATATAATTCGCGTTACATAGACGTAGATATCCATTATGTTATATTCATTTTGTTTTTTTTTAAATAGAGTTAAGAATCTATAGTTAAATAGTAACTCAGTGGAAACAGAGAATATCTAGAATTTTAAAAATAATCTATGTTATTGTTGTAACATAGTTGCTGATATTCATTAAGAAGTACCATCTTATTTATTTTCAGTACATGCTTAGTACATTGTTCAAATACATTTACAAAATCAATGCCAGTGAAACCTTATTTAACCTGCAGAACCCACTTATATTTTTTGTCAGTACAATTATATCGTTTCATATTTCCCACCGTATTCCATAATAATATGTAATGAGTTATTACAGAGATGGTCTATATTGCCAAGCATTATAATTAAAATAACAGTATCTCATGATTTTATCAAAACATTGGCTTTACTGCCTACATCAATATTACAAATGTGATAAACTATTTTTGTATCCGCCTCTTCGTGATACATACAGGATAAATAGTCATTAATTATCGAGATAACGGAGTAATTTTCAACTATATAATTATGACAATATTTTTAATTTAAATTTGTCACAATATTTCCAATGAATGGTACCATTTCATCGGTACTCCAATTATTTATTAAAAATTCAACAAAAACTTCTATAAAATTCATATTTCGTAATTATTTTATAAGATCTACTGGTCTTACTTGCTCTGGACCAGTAATATTATAATTTGTACATCTTTCCTCGTGTCTTTGAGAACGTTTATTGTCTTTAATTGATGGAGTGAAATATTGGTCAAAGATGATGACATGACATGACAGAAGATGACACCTTTGTATCTGTTAGTATTGCTATAATTTTTTTACATATTTGTCCAAGTGTTTTGGAGTTTGATTTAACCCAAACATTTCTCCAAATGTTTGAATATTTTGCATCATGTGAAGTAAAGAAAAAACATCAACGTCGCACTTCCGTCCAACCAACTGAGCACTTTATACTTGCCTGGCGGGCACTTTCAACTACCAGAGCCATCTGGCTTTGTACATATTTTTCTAAAATAGTTTAAGGAATATCTCCAATAAATTTTAACTTTGTAAAAGTATCTTATCAAACGCCCTATGCGCAGCAACCTCATGGTCACCAATGCATATATTTGCAATGGCAGGCATTTGCAATCAATAAAATCGTCTGACAATTCTTTTTACATTTAAAAATGTGTCAAATTGAACATATTAAAATTACAAGTTTGTATAAGCACCTTAATTACATATTTCTTACACTTTCAAAAATACAAGGGTTAATGACGTAACCCAGATATGACTTCCAAGTTGTTCATCTCTTATTCAGTGAGTATTAAATCATTGATCTATAAATTTTTAAATTTATGCATACACCTTAGTCGGATTGATCGCTAGCTCTTGGAGCATAACGCCTATCTTCTACTAGCCTTTCCGCCTCAAGTTGTAAGGTAATGCAATGTGGCACTAAAGTCCATGCTGTCAATTTAACACGTGGCTATTTCTCGTCGACCACGCACTGTGACGAATATGAATATCCCACATTCAGTGGTATTCAGAGCAGGCATATTCAAGTTTTGTTCCGACTAATATAGGCCTCTATATGGACCCTGGAACGTAAACTAGTTAAACTGAATTTGCCGGGAGTTTTTGGAACAAGGATTACTAATCCATTAGGATCACATCTGGGAAATATAATTAATGCATATTTATACATCGCACTAGGAGTTAGTTCGTTGTTAAAATGTATCTTGCTCAAGTAATTATTTTATTAGCTATTAAAGGTTAAAAGTATACATACATACATGTGTTCTACATAAGATCAATTTAGTAATTTCCAACAGACTGTTATGGGTTCAAGTTAATTTGAGATGGTTACGTAAAAATAGTGAATTTAAGTAATTTAAGTTGAACCTAGTATAATACAGCGTGGAAGCCCTAACTGGAATGAACTATATAACTAAGATATAGATGATTTTACAATTTTTGAATTTTGTCAATTTTATTGCTCTCACTTAGGAGATATACTTTTGTTATACTTTCCGTGGGAGACGTAACCACCCCCAAATTTTCTTTCACATGTAAGGGTGTATTTAGGGTGTGATGATTTATTTGAAAGGTAGTATCGATAGGAATACAATAACGTTCACCGCTTTCTCATTTCCTCACACAAAGGGTTATATGGGTTTTTAAATTTCAAAAAATTGATTTTTTAAATTTTGTATCTAACACCACAACATGTCAGGAATATACTACCAAAATTTTAAGTGACTCGTAGTAAACCTCTAGGAGAGACAAACTTCTCCCATTCGGCTCAACCGGCCAGGAGCATCGTAGGTATATAGAGGCAGTCTTAGGTATTATTTCTCTTTCTTTCTCTAATCCCTGGGGGACGCCTTTTGTAAACATCTTTGGAAAGAGGTTAAGGTAAGTAAAAAAAATGAAGGTAAGTTAAAAAATTTCTCTATTTTATTCCTACTTAGAACTTTATTTTTGAATTTTTTTTCGCTTTTTTCTCAAAACCATATTTTTGCAGCCGGTAGACATGTTTCTCTAAAACTAATTGTTAAAAGTTTGCACGCCTCTCCTAGATAAAATTGACTGGTAATTGAATGGATTGAAAGGATTTTTTTTCATCACAACTTATTTTATAAAGCAATATATGGTCTAGATTCTACCGAAAATCGTTCTGTTTTACATAGAATTCTACCAAAAATTCAAGTATCAATTTTGTTCATCAAGTATCAATTTTTCGTTCAATTACAAGGTATACTCACTTACTAACAGATAATATTTGGGTTTTTCATTTCAGATAAGGCTATCATGAGTTATCCTGACCACCGCGAGGATACTTTTTTCTTAGGGGTCCCTCAACGGATGAATTTTCAAAATTTTATTAAAATATTGTCCAAATCTTACTGTTTTACATTCTCAAAGTTAATTTTTATATCTTGTCTTAGTTGTTTTGTTTTTATGGGCTGGTAAACTACATATTAAGTACATCACATATAATTTAAAAGCTTTAAGTAAATGTAATCTTAAATCGCATTTTATCTTTGTAATCGTGTTACTTTTGACGTATCATTTATGATTTTACAAATATCTTTATCTAACGGAGGCTTTTCGTATTTAAATTTTAATCATGATTTGGGTAAATATAAACCCAGACCGCATTTTATCAATTATTTAGAGACCAACATCCAATTCTACCATCCATTAATGTGCCCAGTAATATAACCAGTAAAATTAAGAGGCAATTGATTATTGATGATGAAACCAATTTAAATGTGTTATTAGTTATTCTACAGAAAATCCAACTCACCAACTGGCTGTGGGTTTTAATGTTACATATCACAATTCTGAAATTACTGAAAGAAGTGCAAATGTGCCCTTACAAAACATAAATGATATTAAGGAAATTATAAAAAATAACCCATATCGTAGTTGAACTTTATGACCTATAAATGGAGTACATATCCATAATCAGATTTTTAGAATGGGAATTTTTTTGAAATTATTAAAAGACACTTACTCTAAAGGGTGAAGTTCCTCGACAAAATTATTGTTACTAGGTTGACAGAAGCGTTCATTGGCTGCAGAAAAGTTATAACATCCAAAAAAAAATAAATATGTCGGCTGGAATAAGAAGTGACAGTTCTTAGATCGTTATGTGTACTAACTTATTTTATTTACTTATGCACCTTTATTTTTACGGGACTGACATTTAGCTTAGTACTATTCTTCCACATAATGCACAGAATAACACAGAACAACATACAAACACACCCAGTTGACTGATATTGGAATCGAACCTACGCCCGGATTTCCCACAACCGTTAATCTGGGCCAGCTCCAAGTGATTTATATACCGAATCAATTCAGGGAACTTGGAGGCCGTCTGCTAGATAATTATGGAATAATTCACCTTCAGAAGATCTGGCCATATCTATAGACATCTCCATGTCGATTCGAAATTGAATGTTCAGTTGTCATATGAAAATAGAAACCGGGCAATGCTTGGTGCTACTGGGCATTAAACTCGAGACGCGGGCTTGAAATGCCGGAGCGCTGTCCCCTGCACCACGTGACAGACAAATAATTTTGATCGTATAATATACTGCTCATCAGTAATAGGAAAAAGTGTGAGATTCTCTAGATATCCATAGAAGAAAGAGTGAGACAGCATTCAGAGAGAAAAGGATGCACTGTTGATGAGCTGTATGTAAATTGCCTTTAAGAAGATTTGGTTAACATAGTTGTCCACTTTCTTTCCAAATTAATTAAAATCAAATATACCTAATCTACTTATGATGTCTACAATATCAAGACCGACCCCATTATGGTAGCTTTAATCCACAATCCCCAAATAGGATTTAATGACGCAGAGGCTAATTGAGTGTCTTCTAAGATCTCCGAAACTTGCCCCACTTGATTTAGTCTTGTAAAAAAATGTAAGATGAGTTTTATTATGCAATAGTCCTTTGTCAAGAAATAAAATGGTATTTATTTTGAACGTATTTTACAATGAAATGATCACTAATATAAATAGAGAGTTTTAAGACCTTAAGACGGACTTTTACGCACGTAGAACATCTCTATCTCGAACTTGAGAAGCCGAGAAAAAATAAACCAACACATAAATGCAGAATATGTGTTTTATGCGACAGTTTTACTTTTTTCATTGGCGACTGCTTCAGTCCCATATCAATACGTTTGTGATAGAACGAAATTATTTTTTTTCTCATTCATTCGTATATGATACAGGCCGAATATATGTTTTTTTCTTTCAATGTGAAATTAACAACACGTTAAATGTTTGTGTTTAAAATCTCAGAATGAACATAAACATTTACATCGTGCTTTCTCATGATCCCTGGACAGGGTGGGGTGTGTCCTATCCACCTCAAAATCAATAGATGTCTGGTGGACGTCTCTAATCAGAATCAGTAGAAACACGATCGATCCCACACGATTTAATTGAGTGATCGTACTAACAAAAATAAATTCTCAAATAGTCCACCATTTTGCTTCATCATGACCCATGAACATGGTAGAGTGTGTTCCATCCACCTCAAAATCAATAGGTGTCGTCTGGAAGACGTCCCCGATCAGAATCTGTAAAAACCCGATCGATCCGATACTATTTAGTTGAGTTATCGTGTAACAAGGAATTTTAATGCCAATGACAACGACACAGACACACAAACACAAATTTTGTAAAAACCACTTTTTTTTTGTTTTTAGGCCGAAAAACGAAAAATAAACGCTAGAATTTTTTTTCCATTTTTCTTTACACGATTACATTATTTTCCCGCTCTGGTATAGTTGAGTGCGGGAAAGTAAAAATAAGTTTTTAATATTTCTACAGGTAACAATTTGCAAATTTTTGAAGTATGAGTTATAGTCCTCTTATCGGATCAAATGATGTCACTCGAAATACCCTTATACTTGAAAAATATCAGTTGAGGATGATTACGCCCCCTAATAGGGCGAAGATAATTAAAGGTTATTACCGCCTAATTTTGAGCAACCAAAATAAAAATATATAATTAATAACCAAAATGAAAACATCGATTTTTTCCTGCTTCAGGGATTATTATTGAAGTTCTAAGAATTCGTGTTAGATAGTTTATTCCGGTTAAAGTTTTCCCTCCACATGATTTGTTGATAATATAAAAACTCAATATTGTATATAAAATACCTTCTATAGTATTATGAAGTATGAACCACACATATTATATTCAATGTTGGATAAAAGTTGGCAAGGCACTTTTTTCAGTTTTTAATCAGCTAATTCCGGGCTATTCATTACTGCATGTTCCTAAACATCTTTACATACCCGGCAATCATGATCGACCGTGTAAATTAAAATATTGTTATCGTTATCCCTATGGCCAGGAGAACGCTATCAAATGCATGCACAGTATTAAAATGAGAGGCAAAAAGTAATTTTTTATGTTTGACTGTATGAGCACTTGAAACTGCAATTAAAATTAATGAGATTTACGTACTAAATATGTATCCAATGCAGTTTTAAAATTGTTCATCTGTAAAAAATTCTATCTGTCCGTATTTGCCCTAATCAACAAATTTCACCAAATTAATAACAAAGTTGAGTGGGGCTTAATTAATGTTTTAATGCTAGAGTGACGCGGAATTGACAAAACAGAAGGGGAATGCAAATGCACTTTTAATGAAAAAATAGTTTGTAGTTTGAATTGGTATTTTACGAGAAACAATGCAGAAAGTTATTTATCGTCTGACTGTATAGTATTTGGTGAATAAATAACTTTTTAGGAACAATAAAAATATAAACAACTCTTATATTGATAATTTTCAACATGAATTTAATATTGAAATGATTGAAGGGATTCTGGCCGTATAGAACAAACGTAGTTATAATCCTTGTATAATTTGTGCAATTTATTACACTGGGGAACAAAAAAAAATGTTATGTTACCACAAATTTAAGATCAGTTTCTGAGTACTTGAATACCTCCTCAGTAGTACTTTGGTACCTAGTTTCACATTATTTCTTCATTTTATCTAAATTGACTACGCCTGTTAGAATAATGGTGACTCCTGAAAGTTACCAGACGATTATAGTAGATGATATATTTAGAATTTTCTTCATGTAATGTCCACATTAGGAAACATGGCTATAACATGATTTTTCCTGATAAAAGTGATAAATACTAACATGTTTCTAACATTAATGATATTTTCTATGTTTTAAACAAAAAATTTGAATTAAATACATTCCTCAGGAAAAGAATCGTCCAAATCATTTTAATATTCATTTTGCAAATTGTTTGAATAATTTCTTATGTCGTTGGCATTCATAATCTTAAGTTTATTTAAAAACCCAAACGCTATTCTATTTCTACGTAAGCCATCAATCGTTTCTTTAATTCTTGATCAAGTCTATCAATAATACCAAGAAAAGCATTAATTCTCATGTCACTTTTGCCGTCGAAGTTGGTTTCATTTTCATGAGTTCCGTCAAATTGAAGCTTTCTCTTGTGTATCCTTTTTTATCTTTATTATATTCCATAATTTTGAATAGTTATTTGTCCCTTTTTTTCATGTTTATGAGACTCGTCTCGGTCTCGTAATAATTTATTCAATCAGTATTTCAAAAATTGCAATCATTGTTGATAAATCAATATCGACAGTTCTTAAAGTTTTACTGGCGTTATTATATTTTTCTAAAACATGTGACCAAAACGATGTTAAAATTTCCGTCTCTAACAAATTAAATTTACCTAACTCCATAGCTTCTGCTTTTATGAAAGGTTTTTCATTTTTTCTATGAGCTATTTCTTCTACTATTTTCAGAAATGTGTTATATGAGACAGATAAAGCTTTACAAGTATCACCAAGAGCCGAACAGTATGTAGTAGACAAAGATTTAGGTATTAACTGATTTAAAATTATGATTTTACCCTGTGTTACTGCCACATCTTCTAGTTTTTCACTAGTTTTCCAAATATTCCATCTGTTGGTAGAGGCATAAAAAAATTGAATATTTGTTGGACGAACATAAAATATTCAGTTGGCATGTAGCAGGACTCTGGTGCTGCAGCTCCAACTAAATTTAAGGAGTATACAGCACTGGCAACAAATAATGTAACATCGCTGTTTTTTATGCTATCCTGACGTCTACTATATAAATCTGCCATATTAGAAACGTTGTCGTACGACTTATCTCTTCAATTTTTAATATCTACTTCATATTCACTAAGCATGTCGAGTAGGTACACATTTTTCCATATCAGCACTTTTATGCCCGAAATTACTAATAAATTTTACAAATAGTTCGTTTAGAATACCGTTTTCATTAGCAGAACGGATAATAAATGTTATTTTTTGTTAATAATTTTCAAGTATGAAAAAGCTTTGTTTTTTTTTGTTCATCGCCGGAGCCCTCAAGCCGTCGGTGTCCATAGGCAGCTACCTATATTGCCTTATGGATAATCGGGGAATGATGGTATCTGACAAAATATTTCTTTATCAAGAGAAACGAATTTAAAATCATAGAATTATTCTAAATTTCATTCAATTATATCTAACACTCTGCAGAATCAACCTTGAATTATAAGTAGTTAATACAGCATGCCTCCACCTCTGGAAGATTCCCTAGAATGCGATTATTTAAATTCCTTCCTAATAACTGAAATATAATATGACCCAAAACCTTCCATGACAAGGGACGAACAGAATTCATCGTGCAATAAATTTTATTATTTACTGCTTAGTCCCAAGGCGTCTGGGTCAGCCCTGATTAAGGAGAGATATGTCACCGAGAAATTAAAGGCCTCGTCACGCGCCGACGTCTATGGTCGACATTTTTGGTATCAGGACGACCTCTTGGCCCGGTTCTTTTATCTGGCCAGATAATTAATTGCAAAACGTCCCCTAGACTGATTAAATTTAGCAAACGTACTGAGTGATCTATGGATACAAACATCGGGGACTGGTTGTGACAGTCCATCTATGCAGGAACAGAATTAATAATGGATTACATAACGGGTGGTTAATAACACTGGCATGCCAATATAAGCCGTTCCACCCCACGCAGTCATGGTCTTGCTGAATTTGCATTATTAATTTGACAGAGTAAATTCTGCTGGTGTTGAAGGGAACATATTCTGTTTCATGTGTTTAGCTACATAAGTGCCATACGGGCATGCACTGACCTCGATTATGAATCGGGGGTAAATGGACACTGAATGAAATAGCTATAGGATAAACTGATTGACGAAACTTAAGTTTAATGAAATGTTCTTATACACCATACTAGACAATATATACCCTAAACAATAACCTTTAACTCGTCACGTTAATACATTTTAGTTTATCCGACACTATCGGTATCACATACCGCTATGGCGTTTGTATCACTAAAGTGCAAGGATAGGTGTATTTTTTTATTAGATTTATGAAAAACAGATGAAAATACTCACAAACAACTAAATATATATAATAAGTATGTAAAAGGAAACAAATAAATGTCCTTAAGGGTCATCTGCGTTCAATATACAGTTTTTATATACTTTACTTGTATGCTCAAGGCAAATCGGTTTTTCGCATTTGTAACATTTAATAAATGTTTCTCTCTTAAGTTGGAATGGGCACAAAAATATGTCTTTTTCTTATCGGATCGTTCGTCCTTTGATGTTGATGGTTGGATGGATGGCTGGTCCTTTGTTTCATCGTCTTCAAGAACGATTCCAATAAGGTTTTGAAGCTCTCTATTCAACTTTACATTTTTTAATGTTTTGCACGTGGGCATCTTACAAGATTTAATGCTATTTCTTCAATAAACAGACGTCTGGGTTTGGGCGTTATATCTTTGTAATGCAAAAACAAGACATATGCATTGTTGGTCGATATATCAACAATTCTGCCAATGACGAGTACGTCGACCAGAAGAGTAATTGGCACATTTACAGTAAAACAGATATACTATGCATTTTATCGCTATTTGCCAGATAAAAAAACTCTCTTATCTTACCGGATAACGAAATTGTATACACCAACTATGTTTACAACAGTTGTTCAAATTGATCATCACTTTGAACTTGACAATAACCTATTCGATCCTGTATATTTACAAAAAAAATAACTATCATATGGAATTTCACGAAAAGCCACCCTTATTTGTATCCTATAAATGAAAATTTATAGAGGTTATATCGTGAGATCGTTGAGAACAGACTATGGACTGCTTCAACATTATTTGAAAATATTCTGTTTAAAAATGTTCAACTAAATCTGTTAAAGGTGATTGTTTTATTAGCGCAAAAAGAGACGAGAAATAAAAGGAAACTAATTTCATTATCGAGAAATATGCAGTGCCCTTGAATATTATGGCATAATTTTGATGAAGTTGTTACGGACATTCCAATTCTTTGGATATTCTAAATGTGTTTTCAAGATACAATCAATCAACCGTTGTTATGATAGTAGTATCATCTACGTAGTAGTATTTTCTAAGATGTATGGTGTATTCATGGATCTCCCCGTATAAGAACCAAATCCGTGCGACCATGGAAACAGATTCCTCCCCAGAATATTATTGATCCACCAAAAAAATGGGATCCTCTGATATATATGGCAGGCAGCAAGCCTCTCTCTTGGCCTCTACTAGATTCGTTTATGCCCATCATATGAATTACCTACATGAAGACCTACTCTTATTTCGTCTGCAAATAGCTCGCCTTGTACTGTCTAATCTTCCTTCCAGTAAACCTTCTCCTGACCGTTTGTCCATAAATTGCTACATTTCGAACTGTTACTATGACTCTGGTGTAGACTTATTACGACCTTATTCTGGGCTTCTACAATGACTTTCTAGTTCATTGAGATGTTTATCTGTTCGACTAATTGCTGATTGTCTAACTTCTAGCCACATATCGCTGGCTACGTCCCTCGTTAACCAGCGTTACCTCTTTGACTGCTTCATCTTCTCTTAAGTTACGTAGATGATTCAATTCTTCTACTCTAAGTGTACTGGACAAAGTACTTCATTTATTTTATGGCATTAAATTAAAAGAAGATTACTAGCCTAACTGGATTTTTTGCACTTTGCAAATCACTTTAAATAGCGTTAACTGTATGACTAACAAACAATTGCAACATATTACTTTACATATGTCAAATAATTGTAATTGTTTATCAATAGTGACAGAGGATATCCTAGGCAACCTACATAAATTTTTTAAGGATTGAGAACCTCGAAAAATTATAAGAGATAATGAAATATTGTCGAAAGAAGTGTAGAAACAATATCTTTTCAATTGTATGCAGTAACATTTTGTGTGACCTAAAACAAAACTGATAACTCTACCCTTTCCCCCAACTTCATTTTCCTTTTTTTTTAATTTCTCTGAATTAAGTTCTGGCATGTGCCAAAACGTAAGCCAATATTTTTTTCTTGAGATTAAGTCAGCAATTCTGTATCTTTGGTCACATATCCTCTCATATTTTCTCAGATATTCCTTATTTTAGAGTAATTCTTGATACACTCATATTGAACAACGTGTAAGTGTAGGAATACTTGGTAGATAAATTAAGAATTGTAATATTATGTTCAAAACGTATTGTCCAAGCATCATGATAATCTCTTTTATAAACAGGTCCAGATGTTCCATATTTATAACTTTGTCAATATGCATCGTCAAATCTAATTTATTCGTTTATGCTTCGTATATTTTTAACTATTATTTCACATAGTACTTTACTTGTTTTCATTTGCAAAATATGTTTCAAACATAAGTGCCTACAATAACAATGGGTATGTGAGGTGAAATAGGAAGAATTGGTACGTAAATCATATCACAGTGCTTTACGATGTAGTGAGTGCTGTAATTTAGAACTAGCTAGGTAAACAAAGTGCCTACGTGATATTTTTATTCATGAAACGTACTCTGCATAGTTTCACTATTTACCCGTTGTCAGAAATATTTGTCGAAACCTAAATAATAATATATGAAGCCTTCAAGCACAAAATAATGGAATACTTCTCATACAAAGGTTTGCTACAGAGTTGTACGTTTTATAGACTTATGGAATAAATTATTATTGGCTTAATTTACGGACCCATGAAAAATTTTTGGATAGGTTGATATAATGGAGACGAATTATTACACAAGCCTACAAATTTGGACATTTTCAAAGTTGATTTGAGTTTGATAAGTGAATTATTTACGCTGATTTCATATCTATCTTTCGCTATTGCCCCTCACGTAAGGTTTTTGATCAACTGAATAATCAGAATAAATTAAAAACTAAGGGAAAAATTATAGTTTAATAAATATTACATTTAATAAACGTTAAAAACATAGTAAAAGGCTACAACACAAATAGTTTTGAGTGTCTAATTTCTCTTTTTCTTTTAAAATCTCTCCCCTTTTAACAAAAAACTTCGTTTTGTAGTTTTTCTTTTGCATCTCACCATTTCTAATATAAAACTTTGATGTAAACCTTCTAATATAAGAAAAACTTCTGATATAAGAACTTTGGCAAGCCTTCTAGTATAGACCGCACTGGAAGTCAACTCCACACGCTCTTGATAGTTTCGAATATTCCCGGCGTTCGGGATCGCTCGAGGCGTTCGTGACAGTATACAGAAGGTAGAGCACTGGGCCTAGAACACTGCCTATTGAGACTTTCTTGTGGGATTTTCTTATTTGACTATAATTTTATCTTGTCATTTTGTGCATATAGGGTATTTATATTACACTGGGTATATGCCTGGACCAGAGCTTTGTCCACTATACCACTTCACCGACAGTCTTTCAGGGTTCGCGAAAAACTGGTCTCCTGATTTTTTTTATGCATCGAAGGTTTCAGCTCCCTTCCAGGCTATAACTAAATCGTTATCAATGATCAAACAAAGAAACATAATTACATTGATAAAATAGATCGATTTATCAGTTTGTAACTGCACACAAATCCCAAACAACTAACCCAAATGGTAATTGTTGGACAGAATATTAAACATACACTGGTTCAGTTCTTACAATTACGGTAATTAATTTACATACAAAAATGCTGCTACATAGGACATAATAAAAAAATTATTCATATTAGGAATTACCGCTAATCTTCAAACCCCTTACCAAAGTAGAGATCGTCAGTCACCTCTACGCTGCATAAGCGTTTAAGAGTATAGAACACACTGAGATAGAATAGATTCAACTATCCTCTTCGAATAGAGTACAACAAATTGGTTAACTATGAGTATATAGATTTTAGAAAAGTATTTTTAAGTACTGTTTATCAAAAATAGGAACAAGTATCAAAACTGATATATCGGACCGCCTATGAAGTACGCAGGAAATAGCCTGGTCTTTATTCAGTTTAATTTAGAACTCTGTAGAGTGAATATCGATTAATATATATATATATATATATATATATATATATATATATATATATATATATATATATATATATATATATATATATATATTGAACATGAATGTACATGAATTAAAATATGTTGTGTGCTTCTTGAGATTAATTTGAAATCAATTTTTGAAGATTTTTCACTTGTAAAAGGTAAAAGGATGCACTTTACGAATGGCCAATTTCAAACTTTGTGTACATTCATGTTCAATATATATATATATATATATATATATATATATATATATATATATATATATATATATATATATATATATATATATATATATATACATTGAACAAAGTTCGAAATTGGCCATTCGTAAAGTGCATCCTTTTACCTTCAAATGCTGCCTCACTCTTTCTTCTATGCATAACTAGAGAATCTCACACTTTTCCTATTCTTGATGAGTAGTACTAGATAAGAAAGTATATTCTTTGATTATTATAATTTTTGTTCCATGTTAATATCCTATATCGTTCCTGAGATATCCATTTTTGATGGGTGGCTTTGGAGACCCTCCTCCCCCTTAAACCGTTTATAGGTAGCTACAAACAAATACGTGTTTATTATTTTTCGATGCTCTACTTGTATACAAAATTTTATCAAAATCGGAGACAACAGTTCCGTAACTTTGCTTGGTGGTAAGGAATCCTGTGATAAATTGAACTGTAGAAATTGCTTGATAATTTTACCCGTAAATATTCAAAACAGTGCCCTTCAGTATTATTATTTAACACTGTATATTAATATTTGTATTAATATATGTAGAAATTTTAGTTTTCAGCATCCACATTAGACCGATTAGACCACTCAAATTGGCAGCAACATTATAAAGTTCTTGGTATATTTAATGTTATTTATAACCTTAGTTATCCAGTCATAGAATTCCTGTCAATAGTTCATGTTCTCTTATATAATTTTCTATTACCTCCATGTTAAAATTAGAAGATAATAATGTATGCAACGGGGTCACAATCTAGTGTGCAATCTACTCGACCTAGTTTATTAAGAAATTATGCACTCTCCATGTTACTATAGAACTAGGTTAAGCCTTATAGAGTAATCTTTAAATTAGATTACTTGCACATAATTCGGAATAATTTTTTTATTTTTACCTGTTTACACGTGCGCGGATTTATTTACGTAACCTGGGCCCTCGTGGAAGTCTTGTCATGATTTTCCGATTCTCCCCATAAATAGATTCAATGTTCGGCGGCTCCTTCTGAATGTCGATAGGTTCACAGAGGTGCCTTTCGTGGTGTTCGTCCCTATCAAGGAAGCTCGTTAATATTTAAGAGCATTAGTGATATTTATCTCGACGAAACGCTGCGGCATATTAATAAAGGACTGCATTTTCGCCAATTATTAGTAGTTATGTAAAATGTATTTATAATTAAAAATAATGAATTTCACATTTGAAATTCAATGTGAAAAATCTTCAAAAATAGATTTCAAATTAATCTCAAGAAACACACAACATATTTTAAATTCCTTGAGCTCTGATGATAATTGTATTAGTGAGAATAAACCATTTTTTCTGTTGTTACTTTTACACAATACTTCCGTGTACATTTTATGAAATTCTTGCGGAATAATTTTTTTCTAACACGAGATATGATTGTCAGAAAAAAAATCATGAAATTGCATAGAACTCTTTCAGAGGATTATAAAAAAATATTGTTTCCATATCGAAATACTAATACATTTTAGGAATAACTTAAAACTAGAAACACAATGCAAAATAAGGCCTCCATCTTAATTATAATTTATTATTTAGTTGTTTGTATCAGAAATATCATACAAATTAGGACTGGTTTTACAATATTTTAAGCATATCTATTTATATTAACATAGAAATACTTAGAATTTAAGTTGAATAAAATTGCTATTGTTTTCTGAATGTGAAAAACTATAGATACATAAGGATGACCCATGCTTTTATTTAATGCAAATTCTTTCTGTTTTATAATAATAGCATTCTGCCCTTAATAGTGTCTCAGTCGTTTGTTCTTAATATAATAGATTAATTTGCCCTTCTTAATGTTTGCTATTCTCTAAGACTAAAATATCATCATGAGGTCATCAGTTCTAAGACTAGTTGGACGCGAACCCCCAGCTTCTCCTATCTTGTGCAAACCTACGCATTTCGCTAATTGTGCTACAACCTACAACCCTTACTATTTGTGAGCAGTAGTCTAATCTAGGCCTACTTGTGCCTTTCTTCACTCCTATTTCTGCGTCCAAAATATCGCGGACTATTCCCCCATGTCTTAGCAAGTGGCCTACCATTCTATCTCTTCTCTTCTTTATGTTTTTCCACATACTTCTTTTCTCGCCGACTTTCTCTAATACTTTTTCGTTTCTAACCCTATCAGTCCACGGTATTTTCATCATTCTTCGGTAACACCACATCTCAAAAGCTTCTAATTTCTTCCTACTTGCTTTCCCTACCATCCAGGTTCCGCAACCGTATAGCACCGTGCTCCATACATACGTTTTCAAAAATCTCTTCCTTGTTTCTAAGTTTATTACCCCCGAGCATAAAAGTGTTTTTTTTTTTTTTGTTAAAAGCTACTCGACCCTGCGCTATTCTTTGTTTTATATCTTTATCGCCTCTTCCATCCAATACTTTCGTTTTTGCTCTGCTCTCGCGCCCTCTGCATACTAACACTGTAGTTTTGTTTTTATTCACCCTGATTTGCATTCCGTCATTTAACAACTGGTACTTTAGAAATTAATCCTTTTCTCAGAAAAACTCTGTCTTATGCAATTAAGTTCCACTTACAGTAGTATAACTTTAATAATTTTGAAATAAAACATAGCTTAACAACGCTGATTCTAATTCCTCTTAACTAGATGCTAATACTGCTATATACCATCTCATCATATAATATCATCCACGAATCTCAGCATTTTTAGTTTCTGTCCCTGTACTTTAATCCCGAAATCCACTCTATCTTTTACCACATTAATCGCCTCTTCGATGTACAGATTAAAAGTTAGTGGTGATAGCGTACATCCTCGTCTTACTCCTTTCCTGATACCTACTTCCCTTCTTTTCCTTTTTTCTACTTCTATAACAGCAGTTTGCTCTTTATATAGATTGTGTACTACTCTCCTATCTCTATACTTCATTCCCGCGCTCTTTAGTATCTCGAACATTTTTTCCCATCTTACATTATCAAAAGCTTTTTCTAAATCTACAAATCCTATATAAGCGTTCTTTCCTTTTTCTATTGTTTTCTCTAACATTACTCTTAGCACCAGAATAGCTTCGCGTGTTCCCCTATTTCGCCTAAATCCGAATTGGTCTTCTCCTAGTATTTCCTCCGCTCTATTTTCCATCTTCTTCTGCACTATTCTGGTTAAGGTTTTTGACGCATAGGAAGTTAGGCTAATCGTTCTAAAGTTCTCGCATTTGTCGGCTCCTCTCTGTTTCGGTATAGTAACGATAATGTTCCTCTTATAATCCTCCGGCATCTCGCCCGTTTCGTATATGTATTTTACCAGTTCAAACATCCCATTTACTACTTTCTGTCCCGCACATTTCAAAATTTCCGCCTGTATTTTAAAGACTAAAATAAGTTATTATATATTTATTGTAATAATAAATGACGAATAACAACATATAATAAACAGCAATTGTATAATGACAGCAATGTCTCAAACACCAGTAATTTCTCATACAGAGACTACAGAATATAGTATTTTGTTTGACATAACCTAGTTTTGACCTGTTTAGTTTCATAGGAAAGTAATTACTAATTCTATGTATAACTAAGATATTTTAAATCTACGCAGCAGGTGGACATCCTATAAATATAATAGCAGGATATCATTATTATTTAAATAATATTCAATTTATCTGGTAATTTCTATCATACTTATAAATAAAATTATAACTTTAATTTTAATAGCCACTTATATCTAAATATCTATGTTCATGGTATAAAAAAATAAAAATTACTCTAAAATAATTCAATAAAAAAATAACCCTCACGGGGATGTAAAAGTTTAGATTTTGCTTCTAGAACTTTACACCTTTTACTAGACACAACTTTTACTAGAATCGTACCTGTGGCGGGTTTTATTTTGAAACTTATCTGATCGTGCAAAAACACGAGAAAGAGGTCGAGGATCGCTTTTAGGTATTATTCAATGCCTGGCGGGGCTTTATCCCGAGGAGTAGCTGTTTCCTATAACGATTATGTTTTCTTGCTATTCGGGAACTACTTTGATAACCGCTTGGCAGTTTGGTAGTTCCTTTCTCGATTTCCGACTTATGTGTTACGGGTCTAGAACTTTAAAAAATATATATTTTTTGCATTCCGTCATTTAACAACTGGTACTTTAGAAATTAATCCTTTTCTCAGAAAAACTCTGTCTTATGCAATTAAGTTCCACTTACAGTAGTATAACTTTAATAATTTTGAAATAAAACATAGCCTAAGGAAATTAACAAATGTAAAGCAATCCACAGACATCATTACATCGTGGCAGTTCATCATCTATAACCCTCATTATATGGCAATATATTCTACAGTAGATAGACAATATTCTACATTCTTTTCGATAGACGACTGAAGCAACAAACGTAGAAAACGATCTTACAGTGATTCTTCTTTATATGCCATATCAGAGTTATCTGACGTTGGCGCTCATCATAGCAAAGGCTTCTCGATCTTCTGCCATGTGGAAAAGTTGACCTGCATTTCGTATGTCTGTCCAGGCTCGGATGTTTCTCAGCCAAGACATCTGTTTTCGGCCTACACCCCGTCGACCTTCTATTTTTCCCTTGAGGATGAGTTGTAAAATACCATATCGATCACCTCTCAATATATGACCCAAATAAGTAATTTTTCTACGTTTGATAGTCCCGAATAGTTCCCTGTCTTTGTTGACTTTCCTCAGCACTTCCTCGTTTGTAATATGTGCTATCCACGGTATTTTTAACATTCGCCTATGTATCCACATTTCCAGCGCCTCTGTGCGATTAGTTGTTGATATTTTAAGCGTCCACGCCTCCACTCGATACAACAGTACAGGCCAAACATAGCACTTGACCATCCTTTGTTTAATTTCTAAATTTAGATGGTGGTTGCAAAGAAATGATTTCATCTTTAGAAAGGTTGTTTTGGCCATTGCAATTCTGCGTTTTATTTCTTTGTCTGGATCTAGTTGGTATGTTATGATAGTTCCTAAGTATGTAAATTTGTGGACCCTTTCAACCTCAGCTCCATTTAATTCTAGTTTCGTATCTGGGTGAGGGTTACGACTACAGACTAAAAACTTGGTTTTATTTTCATTTATTTTGATGCCCATTCCTTCCCCTGCTTCGTGCATTCGATTCAGCAATATTTGGAGACCTTCGATGTTGTCCGCCAAGATTACTGTGTCATCCGCATATCTAATTACATTAAGTAATTCACCATTTATTTTTATTCCATGTGGTTGATCCTCAACTGCTGTCTTAAATAAAAGATCAGGATTTAAATTGAATAGAGTTGGGGATAAAATACAACCTTGTCTAACTCCTCCTTGTATGGATATTTCGTTAGTAAGACTATTTCCAATCTTAACATTAGCGGTTTATTTCCAGTACAAATTCTTAATGATACGAATATCTCTATCATCTTACAGTGATAATAATAATAATAATAATTAATTTTTTTGCTCTTTCTGTGCTGTTATTATTTTGTTACAGTATAACATACATATGTTGTTACAAAATATGCATATATATTATACATAGTTACCTTGGAGTTACGTTAGCCATTCATATAATAGATCTGAGGCAAAACGAAAAGATAACAACTGTTTGGATTTTTTTCTTTTACTTTTATTAACTTTACTAAGCTATTTTTCATTTTAAATTTATAAAAATTATTGCATTATAAAGTAGAAACTTTACAATGGAACATCACAAAAATTAAACAGCTTTTTTTTCGATTTATGTATTAGTTTTAAAGGTATCGATTGACAGATACTTCAATGTAATGAAAACTTAACTCTTTTTTTTGGTTCTGAAGCGAAATATTGGCACTCGAGGTTTTAAGTAGCCATAAAGATCAATGTTTTTTTTTTATTTTATATAATTAGAGTAGTTATTTAGAGTAACGGCTACAACCATGGCAATAATATTTATGTTAAAATAATTGCTTTATTTTTAATAATCATTCAGTATAAATATCTCAAAAATGTTTAATAGGGTGGAGTTTTGTTTGGTTTAAATTCTACAATGTTTGGTGGAGTTTATAAAGACATTTTTGAGTAAAAACTATCAAATAAAACCAAGTACAGTTTACATATCAAGTAAGTACTTCATTATGTAGCTTTTATGTAGTACTATGTATAGTTTATTTCATCGCTATTTGTCAAATAAGAAATCTCAAAACATACCCTGGCTTGTTTTAATAGCTAGGTTTAGGTAGACTGTTCCATTTATCGGCTAGATAAGAGAGTTTTTTATTTACCAAATAGCGATGAAATGAATAGTAGTTGCTAAATTGCTTTTATATATTCCTAATGATATTCTCTACGGCTGTTAACGACAAGTTATAGCTATATTTATTGTATTGTTTTCTTTCGTTTATCGTATTTACATATGATATTTAGTTCTTATTCATAAGAGGAATTATAATTGAATCCAACAATATTACAAAATTTATAATACACTAATTTATAAAGAAATACGAAATATGTTTGGCGTTCTATTGTGTGTTTGAAAATAAAATATACAACAAATTTCACACAGTCTTCTACCAAGATTCAAATTACTTTGTTATATTTATAACTTCATTCTCGTTAACAAAAAAATATATTTTATAAAAAAATATGAACATTTTGTTCTACATTTTCCGAAAGAAATATGTAAAATGTATGTCATAATAGCCATTAAAGTGAAATTAATTATATTTGTCATTATTATTATTATTATATTATATAGGTTTGGGCCTCATCAGCCACTGATCGCATGGGTAGCCCCTTGGCGATAACCTCTTATCCGGGTCATTATCCAAAAATGCTATCCCATAAGAGGAGCAATTTAGGCACGTCCCCCGCCTTAAGCCTCGCCTCCTCTAGGATAACAGGGGTCCCTAAGATATGATACCTCTTCTCCTCCAGTGCGGGGCAGGTGTAAAGAAGATGAATCGAGGTTTCCTCGTCTTGTTTACAGTATCTGCAGGCCGGGCTATCAGTCAGCCTCAGCTTGTGCTTATATGCATTCAGGCTACTATGGTGGCCCGTTATGATTCCCAGCAGGGTTCTGGCTTTGTGTCTGTTCAATTTAATGAATTCTTGGGCCCATCTCTTAATCTCTGAGTATTCGATGAAGAGTTATTCGACAACCTGTTACTCCTCTCCATCTTTTATTGTGCTGGTCTCTTGCCCAGCCATTGATGCGATCTCTGATCAGATTCCGACTTATTCCCACTGCAGGTTCTGGTCCATAGAGGTTTTCCCTGGTCCCTAGTCTGTCAAGGTCATCTGCAATTAGATTTCCCTTAATGCCATTATGCCCAGGTAGTTCATAAGAGTTCCACCGGTCCATTC
This sequence comes from Rosalia funebris, assembly GCA_037954035.1. Taxonomy (NCBI): domain Eukaryota; kingdom Metazoa; phylum Arthropoda; class Insecta; order Coleoptera; family Cerambycidae; genus Rosalia; species Rosalia funebris. The sequence continues at coordinate 16,251,134 of JAZFAV010000002.1, forward strand.
CCTGCCAAGTGGTTCAATGCTTCATAGCAATTATAGACCAGCTTCGACTTTGTCGTTGCTGAATTTAGGGCTGCCAACGCCGCCCTGCTATCCGAACAGATACATACCTTCTCCTGCATCCGATTATGGTCAGCCCCCAGAACACCATATGTAATTCCAACTAGCTCGGCCTGGAGTGCGGTAGTGTATTTGCCCAAGGGGAAGATTTTACCTATCCCGTCGCGTCGCCTATACACCCCCGCACCCGCTCTGTTCCCACTCTTGGATCCATCCGTGTACCAGATGTCTCCATTGAGCGGCAATCCAGCTCGACCCTCCATCCAGTCGGTTTTACTGGTGAGGGTGATCTTATATTTCTTGTTAAACAGGAAGTGGACACCCGTACTGTCAGAGGGCATCCATAGGAGTCCCTCCTCAGCTAGCTCTCTTGAGAGTCTATTCAGGTCCCTTACCTTCCTATTCATGTTTCCCATCCTGTGCATTGCCTTTGCGGCTTCCGCTTTCAGGACTTGTCATTAAAAATTGCCAAGAATTTTTATTACTATTGAAGAATTATTGATTAACCCTCTCCAATAAATATAAAAGTAATATATCCACAAACAGCAGATTTAAAGAAATAAATTGTTAGAGATTTATAATACGAAGTCACCTGCTTACTCCTGGCCTATCACAGACTATCATCTACAGTGTAGACTTGTGGCTTATAAATGCAAAATAAAGGGTGCTCTTTTATACTTACATTGCTTTCCGTTGCATGTTGCAATTTCACCGGCAGGATACTGATTAAAATCATGAACGACATACAGGCAGTAGGTTAGTTTCCTTAAATTTATTGAGGTTTCTTGGTTTCGGTTTCCCCGATTTCGTAAATAACGTTAATTGGTGGTAATTAAGGTTAGCTAGTAGAAACAAATAGGGGAACAATGATGACTATCAGGTAAAATAGTACATCAGAGAAACGTAATAGTTCGTCTCCAAAAAATAATTTTAATTATTTTCGTATATATCATTTGGATACATTAGTAGCCAACATTACTTTAACCAGTTTTATTGAATATGAGGTGGGTATAACTTCATTTTTCAACAGTAACAGTAAAGCGATGGCAGTGAATAAAACGGTAATATTATTCTCAAATCATTAAACTTATAAGTTAAAAATGTTAAAAATACATATATTAAAATGTATATTAAACTACATGTCAAGAAATAACATTTAAGTGTAGTAATCAGAAGAGATGCTGCATAAGAGAAACTATTAACAAGTACATTATATTTGGTGTCAGAAATAGTTAAAGGGGAGATGATACAACAAAATGAAGACCAGAGGTCATATTAAGATAAAAGAAAAAGGTGAAGTTGAATTCTAATACAGAAAAGGAATTGACTAATATGAAGAACATCTTCGTCCAATCATCAAAGGAATAAGGAAAAGCAATCGATAATCAAGCATATCAAATTATAATACGCGTACAGAATCTTCGAAATTACGAGTGTGTAAATAAGGGAAGAATCCCAAGTGGAAAAGGAGAACCAGAAAATTAGAACTATAGAAAAAGGATGATACAGTAATTGTAATAACAATCTGAGAAAGAATTTGAGAAGGCATTGTGAAAATCACAGTTACTACGAAGTTAATTTAAAACCTGAATATAGACAGTAAACATAAACTGGTTGTGTAAGCGTACAATGAACAGTAAGAACAGTAATCTTTAGACTTTAGCCCGAGTAGTAGTTGTTTCCTAGAGCGATTATGTAATAGCTTTGCTATTCGGGAACTACTTTAATAACCGCTTCCCAGTTTGGTGGTTCCTTTCTCGATTTCCGACTTATATGTTACTGACAGAGATCGTATCGATAAATATGTATACGCCATAAAGTTCATTCGGCATTTGTCCTGAATCGGCGTACCGTGTACGGCACTGATGAAAACTATTAAGTTCGAAACAGCTGTATGTCGTTCGGTTCCGATCCGGGACAAATGTCGAATCCTACCTGTGGCGGGTTTTATTTTTTGAAATCTTATGTGTCTATATGCTGTACATATAAAGCATGCAGCTGTATATGTACAGCATATACATATAATCCTGTTTAAAGTATTCGAAAAACTCTTTCAGGAAATAGTGAAATCTCTACTAAATGTGAAATATCTCAAACCCAGTCATCGATTTGGATCAGACAAGAACATGTTACAACAGAACAATTGAATAGAATCACCTCTGTACTCAGACAAGCAGTAGAGGATAAAAATTATTGCTTCGCAGCATTTCTCGATATTGAACAAGCTTTTGATAAGGTTAGGCATCCTAACTTATTGCATTAGATCAATAGAACACTTCCGGGCACTATGCTTGCAGTTTTAAAATCATACTTGGAAAACGTAGATTTCACAGTAACAGTCCAAGATAATCAAACAGAACTCCTACTCACCACATCTGATGTTCCCCAGGGAAGTGTATTGAGACCATTATTGTATCCCTTTCTGAGAATGAAAGTAATGTGCACTGATTTAGTATCATTTGTTTTCATGCGCCACTTTTTTAGATGTGTAGATATGATACAAATTGTATCATATCTACACAGCTAACTTGTCCACTAATGTTAACATCACCACTGATACATCTGCTGATGATATAGCAATAATGGCAGTACACAAACACCAGTAGTAATATATAGGATGTTACAAGACAACATAAACAAAATACAAATTTGGCTAAAAAAGTAGCGCATGAAAACAAATGATACTATCAGTGCACATTACTTTCATTCTCAGAAAGGAAAACTACCCTCCTATTTACCACAACAGTCACCAATTAACACACGTACAAGATGTAAAATACCTAGAAATCCATCTAGATCGTAGACTAACCTGGCGCCCATACAAATTCACGAGTGAAAACAACTGAGGATAAAGCTTAGTAACCTCTACTGGTTGGTAGAAAGATAATCATAATTGTCTTAAAACAATAAACTGCTAATCTACAAAGCTATGCTAAAACCAATACGGACCTATGGAATTCAGCTCTGGGGGGACTGCCTTCAACTGCCACATTGACATACTGGAATGCTTCCAATCTTAAATTCTACGATTATTCACTCCGTGGTTCCTGCCTAATGAAACCTTACATCGCGGTCTCAGTGTTGTGTGTGTGAGAGATAATTTCAACAACTACAGCATGAACTACTTCCAAAGGTGAAGTGCTGATTCTAATAGTTTAGCGACTGTTCTTCACAGAAAAACACTTATAACTCTAAAGACTATAAGACTAAAACGTTATGAATCCTACTTACCTACTGGATTTTAAATTTGCTTTAATAAAATTAGAATAAGTAAAAATTAAACCAAGTAGTCAAATGTTCATCACTGCAATTATATAAATAAAAGGGGTTAACTATTGGGCAATCTCCTACATGTCCGTAATCCATCTGTCAAATCAATTACTGAATATCCTTAAGGACAAATTGTTTTATTCTGAGATTTAAAAAGAAATCCTGTAAAACCGAAAGTGGTGTCAAATATCTCCACTCAACATTGACTAGTTTATATGAGAATATGAAAGTTTCCCTCTAAAAAAATCGTCAGGTATATAGTTGCTTATATGCCTGGCTACGACTTATAAGCCATTCAAGCGGGCAGCTCTAGTTATAATTCTTTGATATCTTGAAGAAGTTGACTAAATAATTAACAACACGTTGAAGACATTTGATAACCATGGCAGAATTTGAAAGTTTGTACATAAGTTGTTAACCATTTAGTTTTACTTTTTAAACCAATTATGTATGAGTTGAAAATTAATCTTATTTTTCTTCACGTGTTCAGCGAAATATGAGCATAATGCTTAGATAAATAAGCTACATTTTACTACTGCAGCTCGTAACGCCACAAACGGCCATAACAGGATTTAGTAGGTATGTAATAACCTTGGTACTTACTAGAATTATGTGCATGTTAAACAAAATAAACATTTCGAAAGCTCTAAAAGTCTTTCCCTTTGATGTGATACCATAATGGAAATAATGTCCCATACATTATTCTATGGAGGCTTTCGTTAATACTAGGCAACGGCCAACATGTATGAAATTTGTTGTCATACGCCAAGAGTCGTGCTGTGTTATCGAATTTGTCATATTTGTATTCAAACGCGGTTATATTACCGGAGTTTCATATTATACTGCCGTGTCATATTTTACATAATAGATGCACATAATTCGCGTTTGATGTTGGCTCCATCTGATCTCTATAATTGCATTCTGTAGAATTATTGGTCAAAATATTAGTGTAATAAAATTATCAGTTACTCGCTTCTGTTGTCATTACAATTATTTCAGGATACAATATGTGTTCATACGATAACTCAACATGAATATTTAGTTTAATATTGAGAGGCTTACATAATGAAAAGTAAAAATTGTAACTAAATAAAGAGACTTAATGTATGCGATGTATTTCATAAAAATAATTTTTTAACAAAAATGTTAATTTATCATGTTAATAATATTTAAACTTAATTCATTAGGATCCTTAAAAGCTGGAAAAATTAAATATTAGTTTAATCGCATAATGAGATGAAATCGAATTGATTAAAAACTTTTCGAATTTAAAAATAATTTAAGAAACTAGATAACCTTCCGCCGGGCGCAGTATGAATCCAAACACATTCGGGCGCAATATATCTGAGAGATCAAATCTCAACACAATCTAGATTTTAATGAGGTGGAGACTTAATTAAACGCTTATTTGAATTAATGCTATACAATAATAAATATTTCACACTAGTTTTTAATCACAATAATTAAATCTACGTAGAGGAATTCATTTAATATTGTAAAATAATACATTTGGAATACTTTTACAGGACAACTAGCTATTAATACATTTTTTCTATTTTAAGGACAAAACACAAACATAAATCAGTATTGGATAATATTTTGAATATAGAAAGCAAACTACCTATTGTTTCGTGTACAAGTCATATAAAAAAGTATTGTACGTAAATTGCAAAAAAAAGTTATAAGTAACTGTCTATTTTAAGTGTAAGAAATTATAAATCTTATTCGCTATTTTAGCATGTTCCAAACAAAAATGAACATCACATTTTTGGCAATGATATTTAGTATGAACCGATAATTTAACACCAAAATGTGTTAATTTTGAATACTAATACAATAAAAAGCCAGAATATGTAAGTGTAGAGATCCCGAAAAATATTATTAAATTAAATAATACAAGAAATATAACAAAATATAAAAGTGAAAATAATGACATAATAAGGGACTATGCATCTAAAAGATCGGAGCGGCCAATACAAGGCCAAAGAATGCACTAAAAAAAAATCGACACCATATCGAGAAAAGTGGTGGGGAGCTAGGAAGCTATGAGGGAGTTCGAGTTAATATACGTAATACACACGAAAGGGCAAAGAAAAAAGTGACTGAGCGATCTCACAGATCGGTTGCGCCCGACGGAGGGTTAAATGTACAATTCAACAAAAATATATATCACAATTAACTAATATAAAAAGTTTCATTAATTTGTGTAATCTTCATTTTACGTCGATTTGTAAAACTATTTCTATTAATTTTAACTATTATATATTAATTCTGGAATTTTTCCACAATGTTTGAAAATTTCTTCTGTAATGCCAGTGTTTAAAAAAAGCGATATAAATAATGCCGAAAATTATAGACCAATATCAGTTCTAAGTCTTACCTCTAAAATCAGAGATAATACAGAGAAACATTCAAAATTTAAGTATTTCGTTTTTTCTAACAAAATATTCATTACATTTTCTGTGATGTTATCGTAGTTTGTATTGGTGTGCAAAGCTTTGAGGTATTTCAAAGTTTTTTCGTGTTATTCTTTCAACTTGTGTGGTACAATTTCAGAATATCCTGCATTCCAAGCTTTCTTAAAATCATAATCGTCACGTTCTTGCATCACATCTTACAGAAAATGCTAGATTTTATGGAAAAATTGAGAATTATTGAGTAACATAAGTTTTCATTATTTACTATACAAAAAAAAAACAACATGCCATAGCAACTTAACCTAAAAACTATTTCACGTCATACTTAAACAATTAAAATAGTTTCAAAGAACGTGAATGTTGATATTTTTGGTTATTAAGTTTTAATTAATTTAAGAAAAACTATATATTTTGTACATAAATAATATTGATATCTGAGGGTAAAGAAAAATTATATTATTAGGGTAGAAGTCCTTTGCTACTCTACGTAGTATACTACTCCCATTTATTATGCTACATTGTATTAAATATAAGTTCATACGAAATCCTAATTTTCTCTAATAATAAATAGTTTTGAGTTTACTTGTTCCTGTTAGTAACTTAAGTCTATTCTGTTTTGTAATTGTAATAATATCTGTTTCTATTTAATTATAAACAAGCTAAATTAAATGCAAATTAATAACTGTGTATTAATGCGAATCACTTAACATTACCTTCATGATGATGATGGTGTTATGTGAGGCATAATTTTCATCATTGTGTTAAATACTTCCTTATAATTGACATTTACGTCAGTGGTTTGATTATTATTAATATTACTAATTACAAGTCATACAAAATCTTCAGCCTATCAAATAGATACTTCAAAAACAATGTGTTGGAATATACTCATGTATTCAAACTATCACAAAGTAACGGCCTATTGAAAAGTAAATCTTTTAATCTATTTCTTTTTGTTGCTCTGTGTTTCATTCCAGGCCGAGCTAGTTGGAATTACATACGGTGTTCTGGGGGCCGACCAAAATATAGATAGCAGAGCGGTTCAGCAACAACAAAGTTGAAGCTGGTCTATAATTGCTATGAAGCATTGAACCACTTGGCAGGGAAGGGACCGGTGGGACTCTTATGGATACCTGGGCATAATGGCATTAAGGGAAATTTAATTGCAGATGACCTTGTCAGACTAGGGACCAGAGAAAACCTCTGTGGACCAGAACCTGCAGTGGGAATAAATCGGAATCTGATCAGAGACCGAATCAATGGCTGGGCAAGAGACCAGCACAATAAAATATGGAGAGAAGTAACGGGTTGTCGAATAACCAAACTCTGCATCCAGTACTCAGAGATTGAGAAATGGGCCCAAGAATTCATTAAATTGAACAGGCACAAAGCCAGAACCCTGGTGGGAATCATAACGGGCCACCATAGTAGTCTGAATGCATATAAGCACAAGCTGAGGCTGACTGATAGCCCGGCCTGCAGATACTGTAAACAAGACGAGGAAACCTCGATTCATCTTCTTTACACCTGCCCCGCACTGGAGGAGAAGAGGTATCTTATATTAGGGACCCCTGTTATTCAAGAGGAGGCGAGGCTTAAGGCGGGGGACGTGCCTAAATTGCTGCTTTTATGGGATAGCATTTTTGGATAATGACCCGGATAAGAGGGGATCGCCAAGATACTACCCATGCGATCAGTGGCTGATGAGGCCCAAACCTATATAATATAATAATAATAATAATAATTTCATTCTAGCTTCAAATATAATAAACCAAATATCTGCTCTAATGAGTAAACTGTTATGTCAATGTACCCTAATAATACTTACAATGCGACTACTTACAAATATTTTTGAACTATTGTTGAAAATACCGACAAGGAAATAAGAATTGACATTATAACTGTTTGAGACACGATATAGTAATAATTAAATAGCTATTGCTATTAATATGTTTTCATAAACTTACCATAAATAATTCGAAGTCTAAGAAATGAAAAACCTGCAAAAGACAATGAAATGGTATGAGTGAAGGAATATAATTTAGTCTAAATAAGAACGTTTATAAAATATCAAAAACTGTAGGTATTCTTTAAGATAAAAAAATATCTGTAGTTGTATGGGATTCATTAGAATTATATTATAACATAGGCTTACAACAATAAAATTACAACCGTATGCAGATAACCATATACAGAGGACAGAAAAATAACTTCTTGTTAACATACCCATTATAGGTGACTATGGGCTATACTCGTATATAATTGTTACTTATATCAACTACCTTCAAGTAATCAATCGCAGGTGTCTTTTATATGCAATTATATTTCTAAAACAAGATGGAGACAAATGGTGGTTAACAAATGTCATTTTTGTATTCACTTCCTTCCAGGCCTCCTGTCATAATTTTACTCAGTTTAATGAACGAAATGATAATGTCGATAAAATGGATTATATGATGATGGAAATGGTAAAATTGATAAAAATATGATAATGATTTGTGTTTTGATATACAAACAATGAAATCTCGACGATATTTACCCCATTTGTTTTCTACAGAATCTACAGAAGTTTTAACATGACACTTCATTTTGTTTTGTTAGTTTTACTTTTAGGTTCACTTTTGTTTTAGGGATTGATTTGTATGTCTCTTATAAACAATTCTGAGAGAAATATAATGACTAAGAAACAGTCAAAATTAATAATATGTATGCAAAGTTTCTACTGTACATCTGTGAAAGATATTAAACAATGTGTAATGATTTTCAGTTGAAAATATCGTATTAGTTTCAGTATATTACAAATAATGAAGAATTATAAATTTGTATTTGACATTTTGTAACGTAAAAATTCAATTTGGGACATTGTGAGTATGTGTTTTGGTGTATTGTATCTTTTTTAATAATTACAATTTAACTACACGTCTTATATATAATTAAAATAAGAACTGCGCTTTAAAATATACTCGTAGTAATGAAATAAGCCACCAAAGAAAATACCAATTAAATTAAAATCTCGAGTCAAAAGCTACCGGAGAGAAACACATAATTTTAAAACTGGAATAATGTCATACTTAATATGAAAAGTTGTATTCGGGACGGAAAGCCCAGCTTTTTTATTAACCTTGACATTATTCAAATCAGTGTAAAAGCAAAATTTTTTCTGTTCAAGTCGTCTTCGAGAACTTTCTATGAAAGTACGAGTCGCAATAACATACAAAATATAATATTAATGTATTTTACAGAGTTTCTCTTAGGAATATTTCAGTAATACCTTTAAATGAAAAATAGGCATGTGAACATAAAGGTACAGCTTGTCGAGAATAGGAAAAAGTATGAGATTCTCTATTTGTGTATACAAGAAAGAGTGAGGTAGAATTCGGAGAGAAAAGGATGCACTTTACGCGCGGCCACAACAAACTCTGTGTACATTCACATTCAATATATATTCATCGATATTCACTCTGAAAAAGACTCAATCCGACTGAGTAAAGACAAGGCTACTTAGTTCACGCCTCGTGGGCGGTCCGATATCCCAGTTTTGAGACTTTTTCCTATTCTTGACCAGCTCTAATGATTATGAATATTGTATGTTGTTCATGAAGTTCTCTGTATTTTTCTGAAATTCATGAAACTTTGCACTTATGTTTTGGAAAATTTAGAAGTACAATTGTAAAAAAAAAACATCCTAAATTTTACTCATATTCCATTTGCTTATTTTAAAATTAATTTATTTTCAACACAGATGCGAGAAATTCTTAAAGAATGCAAATTGTACGGATAATTAGTGTTATCTACAAATATGTGAATATATAATTATTTATAACGTGTCCTATAAATGCTCAGTAAAGGTTCGGAATTGTTAATTAAATATGCAATTAAGTATGCAAAGCTGCCTGAGCATTAATGCAACGCACTGCTTGTTTGCCGATTTGCACTATTCATTAACCACGGATTTGTAGAGTCAGCATCGGTTATGGCCGTTGTTGTCGATTGTTATTATAATTAAATATTTTCAATTACCGCATTTTACTAAATGCAGTAAAGTTCCAAGCAAACACCGAAATAGTGTAATCCTTAGTCTGCATATTGTCCGTACTTAAACTTTACAAGAGAAGTATGGAACACGTGACAAATCTCGCAAAATATTTTTACTTTTCCGCACTCGACTATACGCGGAAAAGTAATGTAATCGTGTAAACAAAAAATTCTAGCGTTTATTTTTCGTTTTTTTTGGCCTAAAACCCAAAAAAAAATGGTTTTTAAATAATTTTGTGTGTGTCGTCATCATTGTCGTTATCGTCGGCATTAATAAAATTTCCTGTTAGCACGATAGCTCAACTAAATCGTGTTGGATCGATCGTGTTTTGACTGATTCTGATCGGGGACGTCTCCCAGACGATACCTATTGATTTGGAGGTGGATAGAACACACTCTACCATGCTCATGGGTCATGAGAAAGCACAATGGTGGACTATTTCAGATTTTTTTTTGTTAGCACGATCACTCAATTAAATCGTGTCGGACCGATAGGGTTTCGACTGATTCTGATTAGGGACGTCTATCAGGCGACATCTATTGATTTTGAGGCGTATAGGACACACCACACCCTGTCCATGGATCATAAAAAAGCGCGATGGTGGACTATTTTAAAAAAGTAAAACTGTCGCTTAAAACACATACTCTGCATTTATGTGTTGTCTATTTTTTCTCGGCCACTCAATTTTGAGATAGAGATGTTTTACGCACGAAAAAGTCCGTTTTAAGGTTTTAAAACTGTTTATTTTTTTTTGCACAAACGCTCGAAGGGGTCAAAACGACTTCAAAAAGCTCGAAGAGGTCTTTTGAAATACTTTAGTTCTATGTACAGCGGCGTACGTTTTCTGGGTCAAAGGGAGTACATTATTTTAATAGCAACCTCTACTTTTTGTTCAATATAGTGAAAGAGCACATTATCGTGAGTGCTGTTCAAAAGTCAAAAAACGTTGGTAACAATGTCTCCTTCAGAAAATGATCATATTGAAATTCTTATGATATATGATTATGGAGAGAAGGACTACAGTGGAAATATGTGCTCTCTTTAATGAGCATCCCCGGGCTCAGTATATTTTTCTTGGACTAAATCAATACAAAGACATGTTTGTCTATTTATTCAGCTTTAATTTGTTTTTTTAATCCTGCGTTAGGCGAGTGGGTAACAAGGGTCAACCACGCCTACATTTATGGTCTTCAAAACTGATTGGTAGAGTTGTGAGATACCTCCCTCTATATATCTTCCTACAATTGTCTAATGAATGTACACATGTACACACGTCGGAAGACACACGTGTGTCTTGTCACGTGTTATTTGTATTAAATTAATTGTGAGGTTGCTGTTATAGCAGCGCAAACGTCTCTGGTTGACAGTTGTTACCCGCGCCTAATCACATTATAATTTATAGCCAAAGCAAATACCCAAGTTTCTTTATGTTTGAGTTCTATTACATCATAATTTAACATTTTCACTGAAGGTAATTTTAGTTGATAAAATATCGCAACAGAAAAAAAGGAAAATTGAATATAGCAGCGATCCCAACAAATGGCTGGAATGGTTTGCCGAACTTAGCGACAATAACGATGATGAATTGGCAGATTAGCAGAAAGCGATCACGACGAGGAAGATCATGAAAAAACAAAAAAGAAATACCTGTTGAACTTCTACCAAACAAACAAAGAAAACCAAATACATCAATATTTGGTTATCACAATGATTGTACAATAGTGTCCTACTGTACTAAGTCATGAGCAGTAGTATTGGTGTTTTCTAGTATGCATTTAGATGATACTATAGACATTTCTACCGGTGAAAAGCAAAAGCCGGAAATAATAACTTAACTTATTAACGGCTCGTAATACTACGAGATGGCCTGAGGTAATTTTTATAATATACTGAATATAGCCACCATCAATTATCTGTGTGTATATATATATATATATATATATATATATATATATATATATATATATATATATATATATATATATATATATATAGGTATCATTCCGACGCATTAGGTAAAATGATAAGAAAACTGAGCTGGGGATTTTTAAAACCTCAAATTGCTCGCCGTTTGACAATTAAAGCACTTCCACGAGAAATTAGCAGTGTGCAGGGCTACTTATATACGCTCCAGAACCGGTCCTCCAGGAGCAACCCAAGGCATCATTACACGGAAAATGTTACGAATGTGGACGAGCTCGTGATCGTAGAACACGACGATGGTGTACAAAGTGCTATTAGCGGGCATGTACTAACCATTTAAATGATATTTGCAATCAGTCTTTAGCAAATTGAATATATTACTTACATGTTAATCGGCCTCCATTTTAAACAAAAATCTACCGTCAAATATTAAGGAAAAAACTAATGTTGCCAGGTTTGTTTAGCCTATTACTCCAATAGCCCTGTAAATTTTCAAATTGATCCATCGAACCGTTTTTTTCCCCAAGTGATCAAAGTTTTGAAACGAATTAAAGGAACAGTATTATTGCTTTGAAACATCATTAAGTGATTAGCAGGGTGAAAAAAAATTATTCTTTACTTTTCTTAGGATTTCGCTTTCAATACTCATTAAATTAAAACAAACAAAAATTTAAAAAAATTTTGTTCACATTTTAAATTAATCAGTTTCAACTTCAAAAGTTATATCGATGTAGGGTCTGATGCTCCCTCGATGTAGCGTCTGGCACTTGCCATAATTTTTCGAATTAAAATTAGATCCAAAATAACTTGGTGAGTATTGTAAGCGAAATTCTAAGCAAATTAAAGAAACACATTTTTTCCCATTTTGCTAATCATTAAATTATGTTTCAAAGCAATAATTTTGTTCCTCTAATTATTTTCATAACAATGATCATTTGGAAAAAAACGGCTCGATGGATTGCCTTGAAAGTTAACAAGGCTATTTAGAGTATAATATGCTAAAATAAAGCCTAGCACCTAGATTTGTCTTATCCGCAATATTTGCAAAATATCGGTAGATTATTTATAAAGTTAGAAAACTGAATTTTTCTGACTTGTACTTTTTTCAACCTAACAGCCAGGGTAAAAAACAAATGCTGTACTCGAAAATGATACTCATTATTTACAGAGGCTTTATTGAAATTTTAAAAACCATCCTTCGATTCCATGTACGATCATTAGTTCCTGAAATATCGCTGATCAAAGACAAAAACATAATTTTGTATTCAACCACCGACATATAATTAATAAATGGTACTACAGAGTCCGTTGAAAACGAAAATTAAAGTTAAATAAACGGACTAACCGGCATTTGTATTGATTTAGGGCAAAACAGTTTTTTTGAACCCAGGGAGGCTCGTAAAACAAAAATTGGAAAATTTATGTCTCCCGGTATTTCTTTAGATAGCGCTGTAACCGTAGATCAGAAAATTTTTTGCCAGAAGACCTCAAAACTAAAAACTTAAAGCTTCAAAATGACATTTTTATCTCGATACGACCATTTTTTATAAAGTTACATCTTTTCAAACATTACTGAAAATTTTTCAGAATATTTTTGTTACCTTCATTTTTTTAAGTAGTGTATATTATATTAAGTATTCTGTCTTAGTATTACCTGAGCTACTTATAAATTACTATTCACTATTTCTCTTCAAGTTAACCATTATATTGCCTAACAGAAAACATCTGATAACCCAATTAATTCTCAGACCCTCTCTAAGCTATTCAAGCCCCCTTCAGACAAATGAACACAAAAGAAGAAGGCTAATAATTAGGAAAATACTACGCCCAAGGCAGTTTATATAATGCTTGTGGTGAATTCTCATAGCATCGATGAAATTATGCTGCCTGTGCTTATGCAGCTAGATGTGTTTTGGTATTATGACCATGTGTCACGAATTGGTTACGATCTCCTGACAACTGCAATGGCGCTGCGATGGGACACATGCTTGTTCCCATGACCATGAATATGATGCAGACTGCTCACCGTTATTGGAAAAGGGAACATCAAATAATGCAATAATATTAAACCCTTGGGTGTCTTCCACTTTCCAGTTCAATTTTCTTGATAAGATAAAAAAATATATTAGTAGTTCAATTATTAATTGGAATGTATATAACTTATTAATTGAAAAGGACGCGGCCCAATATATACAGAGGTTCCCATTTAAGAGCGAGGCACCCATTCAAAAATTTTATTTGTTGGTCGATTTAAATGACTCGTTTTCTAAATTTTGCCAGCTTCAATTACTCCACTGTTGACAAATTTTAGAATGAAATTACCAATGTGAAGACTTATATTGATTTCGTTCAAAATTAAAATCCAAAAAACATGTTTCTTTAGGATTCAATGTTTTGTACGTTCGATTTGCTTACGCCACTAGATTTAGGATACTTTTAAATGGGTGTGGCCAAAATTTTACAAAACAAATATATTAGTTTCTAACAAGAATACAACATACGAGTAATTAAACTTTATATTACGTTATCAAAATATTTTGTCATGTTTCATGTCATCTAGGACTTTACTCACTGGGTATTTTTTCTATTAACCTAGTTACAATAATATTAATGTGCACACAAACACTATCCTCTGTTTTTCCACTAACACAAATTATACTAGCTCGAAGGGTTTGATCGCCCTGAGTTTTGTGATATGATTTGTATTGTCGAAAGGCTGGATGGTTTCCACATTGACATAATGAAGAAGTCACTGTTCATGACTCTTAGCGAATTTGCTAATGGCCTAGTTAACGATGTCCATTTTGATATCGCTAGAGATGTCGCTATTTCTTTAATACCAGGGGATATTGACAATGCTCCTTAATACTCTGTTTTTGAATCACTGTATTATTTCTAAATTGTTCTTACTTGCACGACCTCACAGCTGAATATCACTGGTGTAGTAAAATTGGTGTATACTGGCCCTGATACACCACCTTGTGGTATTTCGGCTTTATTTTTTTAAGTTCACAAGAAGTGTCTTCCTGCTTAATTCTAAAAGCTAGATCTGAAATATGAGACGTCAATAATTGTACGAAATGGTTAGACAAGGGCTTGTTTAATATATAGTGAAGTTCCTCGAGTCCCACTTTACTAAAAGTTCTACATCAAGGAAGACGGTGGAACAAATTTTTCTTTCCTCCAATGGCTTTTCGATTATATCTGTGATCCTATAGTCCTGATTTATAGCTGAGTGGCTTTCTCTAAAGCTAAACTGATGGCCTAGGATTATATTTTTGTGTTCAATAACTGGTTTCTATCTTTTAAGAAGTATTTTTTCGAACTGTTTTGATATCACAGGAGCAAGGAATATGATTGACCTGTAAAAGAAGAGTTCATGTGGTGGTATTTCCTCATGTAAATCACAATCTTGTAAATAATATTTTTTTACGATACTCGTTGAGATCATTTTTAGTTTATTCTTATTTTATGTTTCCTTTAAACATACTTTAATTAGATACTTTTAATTTAAAGCTCCATATTATGGAACATTTTTTTATTATCAAGTTTTGCAACTATTTTTATTTTCAAAGCTACCGTTGGTTTAGTAAATAAAATGATAAATCAGTAACTAAAATGGATTTATACCACAATTATGAGTTATACAGTACCATAAATGGTAAATTATTTTATGGATAATCCAAGAATCGATTAAGAATTACAAATATTGATTTAAATTTACCCCATGAAATAATAATAATATATTTTAAGAAGTTTAATAATTATGAAAATTTTTAAAGCAAAATTTTTCTAAGAAGAAAAACATTAAATCTTAGAAAAAAAGGCAATAATGAGAAGATAATAATAAATTGGTATTTAATTAATAAGTTACATACCCTCTATTTAATAACAAATTAATACTGTGTATTAATTTCTGTAATGTGTTGTATTAATTGTAATGTATTAATGTAGTAAAATTTATCAATTTTACATAACATTAAAAATTATTACTTTTGTAATAAAGTAACATAAGAAGACATAGACAAAATAAAATAATATAATGCACTCACTTTAAATTTTAGATAATTTTAGACAATACTTCTACTGTTTTACTATGAGATTAAAACAGTTTAACGAAGTCAAAAATACCAGCTCTTAACCAATTTTAAATATGCCAGCAATTTAAATCTGATAGTATCGAATGCTTTAAAATGTAAAAGGGAGTGCTTTTTTTCTCAAAAAACAGCTGAAGCTACGAAAATAACTGAAGTATGTACTTGGTCTTAATTTGGCCGCCTAACTGGCCAAGTACTATCAAAATAAGATACGATCTTAAAGTTTCACTTTCAACATACCAAACAAATCTGTCGCGATTAATGAAAGAGGTTAGTGTAAAGCAATAGTCTACAGGATTCAGAATATTAACGTTAACCTCGCTCGTTGTCTTGGATCTGAACTTAACAATTTACACGACTCAGTTGCCTTACGATTTAAGTTTTAGATCTCTGGTGATGAGGTAACTATTCTGCTAAAGCTATGCCAGAAAATTATCCTGAAACCCTGTATAATATGAATGGGTTTTATTTAAATTTCTTCCTTCTGTTTAAATTCGTTTTAATCTTAGTTCATTTATCGACTCATTTCTAAATATAAAAGAATCAATGAGGAAATGAGCATTACCAGTACCAAGTACAGAAAGTCTAAAAAATATTATAGGATTGTTGTATACTCATTCGGCAACAGTCTTATTCGCATTGTAATATTGTAATACATTTTTTAATTTTAACTTTGTTATAATAAGTAATTAAAAAAATAATAAGTAAATCATATTTTGTGTACTAATTCCGTACTGGCATTACCAGAAATATATACCTACGCGCAGAACTAGAAAGGAAATATTAATATTCGAAAACGTCTCTCCGGTCGACACAGGACATTTTAAAAGATTATCCTCCATCCGGCGAGAGCTCCTTTAGAGATATGATGCCATAAGGCACTCTCGGATACCTAAAATATGAAACGTGCCTTAATAATCCAACTATGCGTTAAGAATTTGATTATCGAAAATGCAAAGCCAGTCTCTTTCATCTGTAAATAATTTAATAGGCCCTATTAGAAAATATACAGGAACGGCATTAGGTTGATTTTATAGTAACTCTCATTAACGAGAAACATTTACAGCTACTTGAAATGTGTCAGTAACAGCACTATTACAGTATGGAGTCATATTCTGTAGTTATTATTCTACAGCTATCATATATATAAATTTAGGCAACGATGCATAATAGAGTCTAGTAGTTCATATACTGAATATAAGTAATATATGTATTATATATTATAATATATATATATATATATATATATATATATATATTGATTGTATAATAAGTTCATAGCATTTTTTTAAGAGTAAATTCAATGAAGACATCAGATTCTTGTCTTTTTACCACCACCTGTTGCTATCTTTCCGGCAATTTTTTGATTCCGTCCTCCCCTAACTTCACAGGTCTTTGATCGATGAATTCCCGTATGTGGATTTTGAAATTCTTAAATGAATTAAAATATATTCCACTAAAGGAGTTTTTCAGAGCCTGGTATAAGTAAAAATCTGATGGAGTAAGGTCTGCGACACGGTGGGTGGACGAGGACATCCCAGTGAAGCTCCAAAAAATTCTGCAATCCTTAAACAAATTAAAATTTCTTCCATTAAAGGAGTTTTTCAGGGCCTGGTATAAGTAAAAATCTGATGGAGTAAGGTCAGGCGACACGGTGGGTGGATGAGTACATCCCAGTGAAGCTCCAAAAAATTTTCGAGTGACTACAAAGAACATGGGTGCGCACATTATATTGAGTAAAGATAATATCCTTGTGATTAGCTAATGCTGGTTGCTTTTAGTCAATCGCTGCCGTTAATTGGTCTAATTGCATGTATATATGTATAACTTCTAGAGTCACTGTTCTGGTTGAGCGAGATAATTTTATAGTAAAGTACCCTTTTCTAGTCCCACCAGATGCACAGCATAACCTGCTTAGGATGCAGTCCGGTTTTTGTAGTTGTTAATGGTGAGTTTTCCCCCAAAATATTCTCCTCACAACATTATTGTAAAGGATCCACTTTTCATCCCCAGTTACTAATAAGATCAAAGTTAAAAATGGGTCATTCACATTACATTTCAAGAGGGAATTGCAGATGGGGATGTGATCCAATCAATATTATTCCGTCAATCTGTGAGGAACCCCATATATCGCGCCGAGAAACATTCAACTGCTTCCAAATACTTTGAGATGCTTATATGAGATATTTCAAGTGCACCTGCGATGTCTTGTGTTGTTGAGCGGGAAGTATTTGTGACCAAAGTTTCAATTTGGTCATCATCAATGGTTGAAGGATGACCACAGCGCATGGGGTTATCCAAACCAAATTTCCACTTCTAAATCGAGAAAACCACTTACAGGCGGTGTTTTCTCCTAAAGCGTCAATATCGTAAACACTACAATTTTTTTTAATAGTGCTGCAGTTTTTACTTCTAGGTAATAAAAAAAGCGTTTTGCATTTTTCCCCTTCATTTTGAGTAAGCAAAACACATCTTAAAGCAACGAGAACCAAGTTAACGCATAATAACACCTTAACTAATCTCTTTTGAGAGCATGTGAACGTTATTGACTAAATAACCATTGCTTAAAAATAGAAGAGGGATACAATCTAATTATTGAAACACGCTCTGGGCTTATTTTACAACCCTGATTCATTGTGTTGTATTTTACAACACAATAGACCTGTTTTACTTATATTGTTTATATTAATACTTTCTCATCGCTTACAATTGTTCCAAGATACAATTGTATCTTCGGTACAACGCCAAAAAACAACAACAGACCCATATTATTCCACAAAACGCTGTACAATTATATATCACTTAAGGTACATTTCGTAAATTAAGCTGACATCATCTGAAGTGATTAATATATTTACAAGTATTTTATACATTTTATTCACTAATGTTAACTTGTTATGTGTAGTTGGATTTTAAAAAACAAAATCTGAGTCCAGCGATGCAAAAAATATACATATCATTCCATATGAAAAGTTGATTGTCGGTTGATTATTCTGGTGATTGTTCAATTTGAGCAATAGTATAGTTATTTTTAGTTCTTTTAAGATTTGATAAACGTAGGTGGAGTTACAACTTGCGGAATTTATTATGACAGCCTTTATAATATATGCCATAAATATGATTACTATATACGTTGAATGTGTTAACACTATATGAATACATAGGCATTAAATGCCTCACCAAATAAATAAACATGCAAAAAGCCTTCAATATTTTACTCTAATAAACTATTCTTGAGCAACTGATTACAATCTTTCTATCAAGTAGACTGATTAAAAAACTAATACTGCAGTAAACATGAATAAGTGGAATCCTTTCCATCGCTTAAAATTAAAATTTCATGACTAAGTATGCAAAGAATGCAGCATACCGCATAGTTACTACTGCATACAATCTTCTAAAGTGATTCATTTTGAGGACAATATCCGATATGAATTAATTATAATAATTGGACAGTTTTCCATTATGCATTTTCATATGGAATTTCTGATGGTGATTATGAAAGTATGATTAAGGCATGCGAGTGTTGAATGTGTTGGATCCTCCCATAATATTAAAATAACAGAAATAGTAGAAAACATTTCATTTTATGTAAATAAGTGAAATTACAGTCATGATTTATGTTATATACAACAACGTTCTTAAGGCAATCGTGTTAATAAAGTAATACAAATCACATAAGCTATATAAAGTTACTTCCTTTTATATACTTCAACTGCTACCTTTCTGAGATAAAAATAAAGATAGTTAACATACACAATCAGAGATTTGGAACGCACTACAAGTGTAATAAAAAGAACACCGACTTTAAACCACCGTGGTTTAAAAAACTGTACAACGAAATTTACTATTTGAATTCTTCTTCTTCTTGAAGTGCTTTGACCGTTATCGATCGTTAGCGATCATAGACTGGATCATGTTAGCTATCATAACTTTACTAACTGCTGAGCGGAAAAGTTGTGCAGTTGTTTTGTTAAACCATTGCCTTAAGTTCTTTAACCAAGATGTTCTCGTACTACGGGGCCTCGTTCCAATGATTTGGACTGTTACTACCTGAATAGTATACAACATAGTCTTCTACTGTTTGTTTTTCTGAATTTTTCTGAACGAAGGCTTTCCAACATTGATAGCAGCTAACCGGGAGATCCTTAGCACCTCTGCCCCATTTAAGGGGCGCCCGTACTCGGGGCTGTTGTATTCATCAGCCATTATCGGTTATTTTCCTGGAGAAGTTAATAAGGTGGTTTTTCGTTGCCTTTCCTGTCGCAGTCTTACAGCCGGTACAATATTAAGTGATTGCCGCCTGTAAGTGTCTGACGTCAAGTCTTACAGAAGTCATTCTACGTCCGCCTTGACTCAGTAACGGCATAGCTGCTGTCATATTCCATGTCCTCAGTTGATCCGCAGGTGTTCATTATCATGGCTTATTCACATCTGTCCTGTATATCTACAGGACGTTCCCTATCAGCCATTGGGACGCGTCGTGTCAGGGTTGAGGACTTCCCCATCCAGATCTGTCTTTCACAGAGTACTAGGAAACCCCTACTTAATTCAGAATTCCTCCCCTATGAAACCTGAGATTCGGTACGGCACTATCTGAATTACCAGATAGTGCCGCGAAGTAGCATCAGTTTGCAGCCTTATTATGATACTCCTAGATAGAACAGTATTCCAAGCCATTTAATAGCTTTCACTACGTATTTTTCTCTTATTTTATAATTCCGCCTTTTTCTCTTATTGTCAAAAACTTCTATTTTTGAATATCTTATTTTGAAGGAAAGCTCTCCTATGAAAGCGAAATTTAAAGCAACATCGTTAAAACTAAGACAGTATAGTTCTCTTCTATATCTCTAACATATAAAATTCAATGAAAAGAATACACTTGAGTAAAAATTTTAATTATAAATTTATATATAACAATTTGTTATTTTAATGATAAATTTCTCTAAAAATTAACCCCCTTACATGATTACGTGTTAGTGCACACATACAGAAGATACATATAAGGCAGTTACATGGATTAATTAATAATAAAGTATAAAATCAAAAAATATGTAATAGGAACGTTATGTATGGTTAATATATATATATATGAAAAAATATATGAATATTATTTTATTATGGGGCCATCAAATAACCAAACATCAAATGTCTTAAACACCAATCTCTCGATTCCGGTAGGGAAGAAAAGTACAACAGGATGGTAAGTACATCCACAGCAAAATAGTTCAATTATCCTGTGCTGCCGGAAATTGACGGTGCATGAAATATTCTGGCATTCTGATATCAGAGAGTGATGAAAATACGGGAAAATAAAAGAAAAAACGAAAAAATGCCTTGAAAGTGAAGAATGGTTTAAGGGAAATCTAGGTGTTGAATTTTTCAAACAATCATATGTAATATAATTTTCTAACAAACTCGACACGGGTCGTGAATAAATTTAATACAAATCAACAAAAATAGAAACATCCGCGTAAGATTTCATCTACTATCATATATGCAAGTTCTTTTCATTCCCAGGCAGCTAGTCAAAAGATAAAATATCACATAGAAAAAATGAAAGAATATTACGAATACTATTAGAATATTATGAAGAATAAAATAATATTCAAAAATGGAAAGTTAAAATAAATGAAGAAGAAACTAAGGAGGCAATACATATACGAAAAGTTACAAACAATAAAATAATAAGTAAAGTAAAAGTAAACGGGAAGGGGGTACAGGAAGAAAGAAAAATTAATTATCTCCGAGTCAAGATCGATAGAGCTTAAATCTAAAGCCCATATCTCGAATTGTCTAAGAAAATTATATATCGCACTGAATAAACTATATCCGCAGAAATAACAGGATGAGCACAAGAAATAAACTATTGCTATACAAACCGATATTTAGATCCATGCTGATATATGCCTGTCCACTCTGTCCAGTATGACACGAAATATCCAACACGCAATACAAAAGATTACAAACGACACAAAATAAATTACTAAAATTATTAATAACTTCAAATAGATACATAAATATACAGACTTACATAATACAATAGGTATAACATACATGAGATAATATATAAAAGAAATAAGACGAAAGTTCTATAATACACAAATACATACAGCATCATTGACAAAAAATATTAAACATACAAAATTAATACGATGTACCATACGATTGGTATATACTGGTTCCATGTAATACTTTAATAACATGAAACGATAAAAATGAACACAACGTACAACCATATTAAATAGGAAAATAAATCGACATAGATTCTAGTTTACTCAGGAAAGCGTAAAACATATCAAAAGAAATTATTTGGAATAGGATTTTATAAATTTTTCCTATAAAAAATAAACGAAATGAAATAAAAACAAATATACTACAAACTTAAAAATTATGAACAACATAAAAAAGCATAAGTATTAAAATAAATAAAGATTACATAAATAAATACAGTTCTAGATTAAATGTAACTAGACTTAGAAACTAATAGATAAAATCAAATACACAAGAGGTTTGACAATCGGCCGGGTGCCACATATCTATGTAAGTGCAAATTAAGTGACACCTGTCAAACAAATATTGCAAAATATGAACTTGAAATTATTTCTGTATTCAATATTATAAAATACCTGTATTAAGATTAGAAATGTAAAAATATGTAAAAGAGTAAATAAAAGATTTTAAAGGAGTTAGATTTTATCGGCGAATTTAATTCGTCTCTAAGACGAATACCCTTTACTAACACTTAAGGAACAAACATTCACAGGTGTTAACTTCCTCCAGATAACAGCTTTAACGATAATTACTAAAATGGACTAGTATCCGTCCAGAACCCTTCCAGCATGTCACAAAAGAAAGAAGTTTGGATTAATCATCTAATAAATACAGTTTGAGAAGAGAAAGGTAGAACGAAATATATCTTAATGAATATTACTGAGTAACAAAAGAAATTAGCTACATAGACCCATAATATTTATAAAGATCTTAAGAAAATAGGACCATGATGTCTGTCAAGGTTACTTTAAAATCATAAAATTTACAAATTTATACGCAAATTAAATGGCGCGATTGTAATTATTTTAAATGTTGCCAATGTGCTCATCAAGAATAGGAAAAACTGTGAGGTCCTCTAGGTATGCATAGAAGAAAGAGTAAGGCAACATTCAGTGGAAAAGGATGTACTTTACGCGCAGCCAGATCGAACTATGTGTACATATATATTCATCGATATTCCGTCTGCGAAGGTCTCAATGCGATTGGATAAAGACCAGGTTATTTATTACTATAAATTCTGAATAAAGACCAGATGATTACTGTGCACCTCGTGGGCGGTTCGATATCGTAGTTTTGTTCCTATTCTTGCTAAGCTGTAGTAAACATTGTCTATAAATTTTACTAATTCGAAGTTATTATACAAGTATTATAAATAAATTCTAATAAATAAATTATAAAGAAATTCAGAATGGTATTCCGAAAAAATAGAGGACCTTGTTAAAAAGAAAAAGAAAGCTTATAACACCTGGCTAAATACTGGTAGAGGAGAAGGTAGAAGAGCGTACGCTTGCTGGAATAGAAAAGTTAAAAAATAGGTAACAAAGAGTAAGAATGAAATGTGGGAACAACAATGTGAGGAAGTAGACAGATATATGGGGGAAACAAAAGTGGCTGAAGCATGGAAAACTATAGCAAGCTTGAGAAAAGAAGGAAAACACAACAGCAAGTTAAACCTGATAGGTTTGAGAGAATGGGTTGACCACTATAAAACACTGCTTACGGAAAACAGAAAAGAATTTGAAATAATAAACATAAAAATTGAAACAAACAGAAATCCTTATTTCTTCCACGAGAACCGTGGAAGAAATAAGGAAAGCCTTGGAAAAATCCAAAAACGGAAAGGCTGCAGGTCCTGGAAACATCCCCATTGAGTTAACTAGGTATGGACCAGATATACTATTTGAAAATCTGGCAAACTTATTTAATAAATGCTTACTAAACGGAGATAAAATCCCGGAAGACTGGAATATAGCATACATAAATTCCATTTACAAAAAGAGCGATAAAAGGGTATGCCAAAATTATAGGGGCATAAGTGTGACCAGTGCAATGGGGAGGTTGTACGGCAGAACACTGAAGCAAAGAATAGAAATGGTTATAAAAGAACAGTCGGGTTTCCGTGCAGGGCGATCATGTATTTATAATATATTTGTATTACAGCAAATATTAGAAAAACGAACGTCTCGTAATCTGTCTACCCACCTAGTATTTGTCGATCTAGAAAAGGCCTATGACACAGTACATTTAAAGATACTTTTGAAACTCTGACGAGGTTTGGCCTGAGTAAAAACTTATGTCAACGCTATATGGAATATACATAAGGAACCAAACAGTTTGGTGAAAGTGGGAAATGCCCTGTCAGAAAGTTTTCCTACCACAAAGGGGCTTAAACAAGGGTGTAGTTTGTCACCTACCCTGTTCAAAATGTATATTCAAGAAGCCATAAGTAATTGTAGGAGGAAAACTTCAGAAATGGGAATACAGGTAAACGAACAATGCTTGGCAATTATTTTATTCGCTGACGACCAGTTAATTATAACAAGTGAAGAGGACGATGCAGACTACATGTTTAGAAAGTTGGAAGAAGAATATGAGAAATGGGGACTGAAGATAAACATCGATAAAACTGAATATCTGAAAATAGAAGACACGCATGTAGAAGACCCAGATCTACAACTGCATAAATTAAAAAATGCAGCCAGTTTAAATACTTGGGAAGCATTGTTTCGGATGATGGAACAACAAAAAAAGAAATCAAAAATAGGGCACGTCAAGGGAAGAAGGCTGTTTGTTTACTGAACTCATTACTCTGGTTAAACAAGATGAAACTACAAACCAAAATGACAATTTACACAACTATTGTGAAGCGTACTTTAACTTATGGCTGTGAATGGTGGCAATTGTCGGAGAAACAGAAAAGGATGATATAAACGATAGAAATGGACTTCTTAAGAAGATCATGTAATATTTCCAGAATTCAATGTAGTACGAACGAAGAAGTAAGAAGGAAAACGGGACGTGTACTTACAACAACAGAAAGAGTAAAATCTAGACAGCTACTATGGTACGGTCATGTAAAGGGGATGGAGGAGACACGATGGCCAAAGAGAGCTTTGAAGTTTATACTATACAATAGGAGAAGAAGAGGAAGACCGACAACACAATGGATAGAAGCAATTAGAAAAGATATGAGAGATCGAGCAATTGGAGATGATGACTGGAGGGATAGAAGGAAATGGCGATCGAAATGCGGGATGCGGCACAGGCTGTAGGACCCCCACTAAAAAAAAAAAAAAATTATAAATAAAATCTGAACAGTTAAAATGGATGATTATTCGACAAAGACTATTTTTCCATGTTATATTACTATTTGCTATGTATTTATAAATATTTTCAATTCAATGAGTCTAGGAGTTTCCCCCACTATTGGATACTTGTGTGTTAATTCTCCCGTATGGTACGATACATATTTCAGATATCATTATTAACGTGCTGTGTACGCCACTAATATGAACACATTTTTATTTTGTGTCAACAATTGTAACAATTTCGAATTGTCAACATTCATACTGAATAATGTGTGTATTACTTTTAGTTTTATACTTTCTGCTGTGGTAATTAACCATAAATTAATCTCGTAAAATTGCGACTGTGTACCTGTACAAAAAGGTCTTACAAACAAAATGGGCACCCTATAAATTCTCTATTGTATTCGCCGATTATATCCTGCAGAGCACGTGTCAAATCTAAGCAAGCTGACTGAGCAAGCGACTAGGTAGGCCACCCTATTCATATCCCAGCCTGTAATCTACCTATTAGGATAATTTTTTAATAATTTATTTCCAGATTTCGAAATTCGTCCAGAACCTCCAAAATTAACAAACCTCTGGTATTCTGCATATCCAAATATACCTCTTATTAAATTTCGATTTAAAAACACAGATCCAACTATGTGATTACTCAAGTTCCCTTCGCATACGTTGACTTTTTCCGGAAATTTTGAATGACTGTCACGAAAGATATGAGGATTCGTATCACTTCAGTACCTTACATTCTGAGTATTCGCATGTTCGGGAAAAAATGTGGATTCATCGACAAACAAATTGTTTCTTAATATCCCGCTCCAAGGGCTATTCTTTCTTATATAATTTTACAAATTTGAAATCTGCGATCAGGATCATCTTTTGTGATCTTGTGCGCCATTTGCAATTTATAGGGATAAAATTTTTTGTTTATTTAAAACCCTTTTCACATTTCTTACAGATACTCCACAAACACCTATAGTATAAGATGTAGATTATATGGATTCGCGACTGTTTCAACGACAATATACATTTGTTGGTTTTACATGAATGCAACGCCATCTTTCTTTTAAATTCCAAAGTTGAACTAGGGAGAAGGGACTCTAGACACGCACTATATAAATTGTGAACATACCCATTATAGTTTGAAAATTATATTTCTTCGATAGATGTGAAATACTTGTTCACCGCATTTTCCAAATTATATTTAATTGACAGAGAACGAATTTCTTGTTTCCTTAATATGGTAATTAAAACGGTGCAATGTGGATTTAAAGTCAATTATTATTTTAAATGAGTTTCTTAAATCATATTTTCGGTTCTTTTAACTTGCTCATTTTTTTGTGATCATACGCCAACATCGCAAAAGTAAGATATGAAATGAATATTTTTTGCCTGCTATATTCTACGTTCTTAACACAATTGTTCTTTTTGACGATATCTGGCGCTATCATCGCGTTCAATTTTGTTTTTATGGAACTGACACTTTATATATTTCATCAATTATATTGACTTTCAATTTCAACTTTATTCAATTTCAATTAAATTTTATATTAATCCTGATATTTATGTCTATCAATATATTACATTTTAAAAAGTATTATTGAATATTTTAATTAAAATTCCGTGAAATCTAATATTTATTTTTATTTTCAATTAACGTCTATAGTTAATTGAGTGGCTTATGTTTATATAGTTAATTTTTTTTTATATTCTATAAAATATGAACTTATTGACAGCCTAATAGGTGTGAACCTATTTATTTATCAAAATGATTGAGACATTAATATAAATAAATGATTAAATTTAACTATAGAATCGAGTAAAATATAATAATACAACTGTAGTGATAATTATTATTAATATAATCAAAAATGACAATTTAACTACCCATATAAATAAAATAAAAAGCCATTCCATTACTCAAGTTACCAAAGTATAACCTGGAATACCTTGAACATTTTAAATGGCACCCTGTATTTTGTAAATACATCCTTTTAAATATCTTAAACGTTCTGACTCAATTCCGTTTAGAAATCTGACGTCGATGGATCTGTTCTCATAATAAATGGAAAAATACAATAATTAAAAGGAAAGAAAATAAATTAATGAAATATTTTAATGACTGTGTTTATGAGTTAAATGAAAGTAGGAGGCACTGGTTTTGTAGATTTGCTGTCGCAGACTCAACAAGGATAAGTTTTATGTTTATTTTAATTTTTTTACACATCACTTTTCCTTTGCTTATATTCAAAGTAAGATTAAGAGAGTGTTAATTTTAAATTGTCGTTCATTTCCATTTTAGCACACAATTTCTTCCGGTATATAATTAGAATTAAGTTTTGGATTTGTCGGGCATATTAGTGAGTTTAAACTGTTTCACAATGTGATGTTACATGCAGTGATAGTGGTAGGACTCATGGTGGTGTCTACTTTACAAGAAATAATTGAAATTAATAATTTAATGAAAGGCATCATGTCAAAATGTAGGACACCAATATGTGCTTGAGCTTGTTATAATTTTTTAAGATAGTGGGTAAGCGTGTAATAAAATAAATAAACAGCCGAAAGATCTTACTGAAGCTAGACAGATTGGGATTTTAGACTATTTCGCCATTGATCCTACCATTTCGATTCCAAAAGTTACTCAGTTAGCAAATGTATCGGTTGGTTCAGTTTCCCCAGAAAATCAACAACTGAGCTGGAATTCTATAAAATGTAATAATAGGACTTATTCCCACTGTAGAAAATTTAATTTCCAAATTATACTTAAATTTATTGGAATATAAAATCAACACTCATAATCTCATAACACCTTAGTCCTTGGAAAACGAAGCCGATAAATAAAAAACCCACTGTTGCATGAACAATTTACAGCTTCAACAAGATGACGCACCATCATACCACGTATTACATATTTGACAGCGGCTGGATTAAATGTTTAAAAAGACAAATGAATTGGCAGAAGAGGCATTTTGTATTGACCAGAGAGATTTGCAGATAAACTCCACTCAGTGTCTTCCTCTGAGGTTATTTGAAGGTAATTATCTTCAAATAACCTCAACAACTTCTCTTTCGATATCTAAATTTTGTTTTTTCTTGTCTTTTTTGATTGAAAGAAATGATATGATTCGATAGTACTGAAATAAACGAGCGTATAATAAATTACATTACTTACTATGTTGCATTTCATTAATTTTTTTTATAAATGACAGATTATCTTTCGTTTACATTTAGTTTTGAGTTTCTAGTTGGACACATATTTCACTATGATTGAACAAGAATAATATACAACGTAGTGACAAAGTTTGGTGATAATGCTATTAAATATTTTTTTGAGAATTAGATTCCAATTGAGGTCAAGATTTTCTGAAATACGTCAACCTAGTTTTTTAAAACGACTGACAAAATTGGGTTTCTTGTTATCAAACTTTTTTTAAATTTAAACCCATTAATTTTCAACAAAAATTAGACTTACTTTTTCAGAGACAATAGTACACCGGTATTAATTATTATCTGAATAATGACGACGACATCTAGTTGTCGTCGTCTTACCTATCTACCAGGAAGTGTATCCAGTGTATGACCGGTAAACACCAAAAAAGGGGCAATTCTGTCTTGTTGCAATTAAATTCTTTCATTAATCCTTCTCATTGTTTAGATAGAAATCCAGATAAATCTGGAATTCTATCAAAAAATAAAACCATTTATTTTTTATTATTTATAAATGGTTTTATTTTTTGAAACCTTATCTGATCGTGCAGAAACACGAGAAAGGGGTCGAGGATCGCTTCTGGGTATAATTCAATGCCTGCCGGGGCTTTAGCCCGAGGAGTAGTTGTTTCCTAGAGCGATTATGTAATAGCTTTGTTATTCGGGAACTACTTTGATAACCGCATGGCGGCTTGGTGGTTCCTTTCTCGATTTCCGACTTATAAGTTACTGACAGAGATCGTATCGATAAAGATGTATACGCCATAAAGTTCATTCGGCATTTGTCCTGAATCGGCGTACCGTGTGCGGCACTGATGAGAACTAACAAGTTCGAAACAGCTGTATGTCGTTCGGTTCCGATCCGGGACAAATGTCGAATCCTACCTGTGGCGGGTTTTATTTTTTGAAGTATTATATGCAGTTTCAGGATTTTCGGAAATTAAAATATGGATTCTCGTTCACCAGAAAAGGGAATACATTATGGGTGAACCGCGTCCGCTGAATAAAAATAAATTATTCAACATCTATAATTATTTTTATAGCTTTCCTTAAGACCAAATATACAACCCATATTACTGCAGTTTCTAACCACTTCATGCAGCCTGCGGGACTTAAAATTCATATTAAATCTCACCGCTTTCGGGGTGCGTTGATTTACGGCCACCACAACGTTTCTCGGAATTCTCTGTTGTCTTTAACGTAATTCACCTAATGTCTGGCGTTCATTTCGCGTAGCTAATATAAATTTAAAATAATGGTTCGCCCATAAATTGCAGTTTGAATCTCTCAACGCTAGTCGATACCGAACAGGAAATGATATTACCGGCAAGATGGTCGGAAGGCGATAGCAGTTTCGGAGTCGGAAGAATATTCTAATGATTAACTGTGACACAGATAACGGTGGCTTATAGGAAGATATCTAATTATCCCTTAATTTATTAACGATGACTCATTCGCTCCCATGACTTGCTGAATCTGTCATGGATAATAATGTTAACTCCACGGAGTATATTTGTTCCTAGTTCCCTACCTACATTAGTAGTCACAGATCAGGTTGAAATTTTTTGGATTTTTTAACTTTTGTATTGCGACTAATTAAATAAAGTAAAAGTTACTCTATAGATATGGAAATTTCCTTTCTAAGATTTTAAATAGTTAAATTAGGAGAATGGCAAGTGAGAGGCATACATGAATAACGAACATTCCTGAGACCTGGCCAACTACCTTAATTTGGGTTAAGATCCAGATGCGTTTTTATTTAGGTTCCGCACATAGATCACCTCTATCTCGAAATTCAGTGGATGAAAAAAAACAAACCAACACATACATACAGAATTATGTGTTTTATGCGATAGCTTTACTTTTTTCAAATAGTCCACCATCGCGCTTTCTCATGACCCATGGACAGGGTGGAGTGCGTCCTATCCACCTAAAAATCAATAGACGTCATCTGGTAGACGTCCCTAATCAGAGTCAGTCGAAATGCGATCGATCCGACACGATTTAATTGAGTGATCGTGCTAACAAAAATAATTCTCAAATAGTCCACCATTGTGCTTTCTCATGACCCATGAACATGGCAGAGTGTGTTCTATCCACTTCAATATCAATAGCTGTCGTCTGAGAGACGTCCCCGATTAGAATGAGTCAAAACCCGATCGAACCGATGTGATTTAGTTGAGTTATCGTGCTAATAAGAATCCACCCATGGACAGGGTGGAGTGCATCCTATCCACCTAAAAATCAATAGACGTCATCTGGTAGACGTCCCTAATCAGAGTCAGTCGAAATGCGATCGATCCGACACGATTTAATTGAGTGATCGTGCTAACAAAAATAATTCTCAAATAGTCCACCATTGTGCTTTCTCATGACCCATGAACATGGCAGAGTGTGTTCTATCCACTTCAATATCAATAGCTGTCGTCTGAGAGACGTCCCCGATTAGAATAAGTCAAAACCCGATCGATCCGATGTGATTTAGTTGAGTTATCGTGCTAATAAGAAATTTTATTAATGCCGACGACAACGACGACAACGTTGACAACGACGACAACGACGACAACGTTGACAATGACGACAATTACGACGACGACGACAACGATGACGACAACGACACACATACACACAAAATGGTTTAAAAACCATTTTTTTGTTTTTAGGCCGAAAGACGAAAAATAAACACCAGAAAAAAATATTTTTTACACGATTATATTACTGTTCCGCTTATAGTGGAGTGCGGAAAAGTAAAAATTACTAACAAACGTCTATTAAGTAAGGCTAACGTAGATCTAAACTCAAATTTTTAAAGCGATTCGTTGATGAATAAGAATGAGTGTTTTTTTTTAGTAATAAACTATTGATCTGATAGCAAATGACTTGAGTAGATTGATTCCATTGAATCGATCAACATAATAAATTATATTACAATTTTATGGCTAGATCAGTAGCTAACTAAATTAAACTAAAGTTTGGTTCGGACTATGTTAGTAATTTAGTCGAGTGGCGAGTAATTTAGTAACTAAACGTCTACAAACTAACCAAAGAGCGTTCGCACTACTGTAGTGTACAGTACATTAGTGAGTAGCGTATTTTAAGATTAATAGGCAACGCAACAAAGTAAATAAGCTAACAAAGCTTATTGCAATGACTATTTTAGAAAAAGTGGAAGAAGAAATTAGTGCGATAAAAAACTATGGATACGATAATGGATTCAGAGAAGAAATGGACTGAGAGCCACTAATTCAGTTCTCTCCATAATAGGAGACCACTTATTACAGTAAAAGAGCAAGTGATTAAAAATAATATGCACAACAAATTTGAGAAACTATAAAATGAAATCGATTAGGGGCGTCTGGTAGACGCCCCTAATCAGAATCAGTTGAAACCCGATCGATCCGATACTATTTAATTTAGTGATCGTGCTGACAAAAAAAATTCTCAAATAGTCCACCATTGTGCTTTCTCATGACCCATGAACACGGTAGAGTGTGTTATTCTACCTCAAAATCAATAGGTGTCGTCTGGGAGACATCTCCGATCAGAATCAATCAAAACACGATCGATCCAACATGAGTTAGTTGAGTTATCGTGCTAACAAAAAAAAATTCTCAAATATACCCAAGGGAGGGGGTGGTGTGTGCTATCCACCTCAAAGTCAATAGGTGCCATCTGAGAGACGTCCCCGATCAGTATCAGTCAAAACCCGATCGATCCGACACGGTTTAGTTGAGTTATCGTGCTAACAAGAAATTTTAATGCCGACGACAACGACGACACACACACAGCAAAAATTTTTTAATAACCTTTTTTTTGGTTTTTAGGTTGAAAAACGAAAAATAAACCCAAAAAAAAATTGTTTTTTTTTCTTTTTGTTTACACGATTACTTTACTTCTTCCGCTAGTATAGTGGGGTGCGGAAAAGTAACAAAATGAGGCATCAACGTCTGTCTATATTTAAACAGTGTGCACTATTTACGTAATGGACAGTTCATTGTACGGTCTCGGAGGGTATGTGTTTCGTGCTTGTAATTTGTTAAATTTCATTGTAAAATATACATTTATTTACATATCACATTTTAAAATTTAGTGATTAAATAATAGTTAGAAGTATTAAGTTAGTGATTTGAGTAAATTATTAATGGGAAATAATTGTCAAAGGAATGTAAATTTAAACTGTCGGTTTGTCAATATAGTGTAGATGGAAAGTCCCACCTAAGAGAGATACCTAACCTAACCTAACCATGAACAATAAAATAATATTCTAAATGCAAAATGAATGTTCCAATTATTTGTATATTACATGTTTTTGGACAACAAAGTAAATATTTCAAATCTTATAAATGCAAGTTGTAATACCAAGAACCACAATTATACCGTGAAGATTTCGCATAACGAAATGTTTTGTTCAGTAAGTAGTGATGTCTCTTTTTTAGTGTGCATAGACCTTCGTTATGCTTTAATAAACCTAAGTAGTATCTTCTAAGTGGGATAAAAGTTAATGGGCCTGCTCTGGAACAATGCCAACTATGTCTACACAACTACACATCGTGAAATCACCATAATATATTCAGATTTAAATAGTAATCAATCGTGAGTAGCAGAACAATACAAGAAAGCATGTATTAACGTAATGCACTAATACATATTACTAGATAAGCAGGAGATGATATTAATCCTATGCCAATTGATTTAACAACGTGGATTTCGGTAAAGCTCTAACGCAATTGCAGCTGCAGACAATTTCGGAGGTTGGATGCAAGGGAAGCCCTAAATTATATCCAGCGA
Organism: Rosalia funebris; assembly: GCA_037954035.1. Lineage (NCBI taxonomy): Eukaryota > Metazoa > Arthropoda > Insecta > Coleoptera > Cerambycidae > Rosalia > Rosalia funebris. The sequence goes on from JAZFAV010000002.1 coordinate 16,284,291, forward strand.
AATGTCGTCAAGGTGGAAATGGAAAATCAAGTTGAATGCTGTTCTGCGTTTATAAACAAGTACTGCAGTCATCCTTTCTTGAATTCGTCACCTCGCAGTTACTGCATTACCATATTGTGTGGTGTGCATCTGTGAAAACATAAACTGAGATGTCTTGTGCGTTTTGTATTATTTGGGTAATTCGGCTTTATGTCTGTGAAATTATATTAGCACTAGTACGGTTTTAACCGGCATTGTGACTCCTACTAACTACTAACTGAATACGAGGATAGTTGTATTGAGTTCAGAACAATTAGCTGACTTAAAATTATCTTGGAGAGGTGCAACTATAGGGTGCAAGAAATTTTTAGAGTTGAGTGATATCTCTTTGATATAACTTTAATACTTTATATAGACAACTAAATGCCATAAATTCATAAAATTAGGTCATTTGAATTTTAATTCATATGTTAAAAAGATATTTTTTATTTAAAAAACAATTGATAATGGAAAATCATGCTTATTGATCCAATTATATTTTTTTAACTATTAACTATTTAGGAACACATAAATCAACTTAATTCCCCTAAATCCTTAAGCTGAACCCTAAGAAGGGGAAGGTTACACATAAAGACCAGGCCAAACACACCCATACTTAAGGTGAGGTGCAAAAGGAAGGTCACAGAAACATGCTCTTGTGATTTACTGAGTTATGCAGTACTAACAGTGGACAGTGGATACTGGCAAGTATGTAGTATATCTGTTACTTCATCTAGCTAAACATTTTTATTACTTTTAGTGTTTAAGTATTTAGTTAAAAAATTTAATTCTTTAAAGTTTCGTAATATAATATTCAATTGAATAAATCATTTGTATTGACGTCGCCACGTCTAAGATACACAATATAAGAGAAAGAGTTCCGCAAGGTTCTGTACTGGGTTCATAACTATTTCTTTTGTTCATAAGCTGTCTTCCTATCCTAGCTGTAATACTATTAGGTTACAATATTAAAACAGTGACTATATTGACAAGGAATCTTAAAGAACTAACTGGTACAAAAGTATTCTTTCTAAAATTAGTTTTTGTCAACGTGGCGATAGATTAATGCCTAACATAAGTAAACAGTAACGACTTGATGTATTCAATTTTGTATTATGAGAGGAATTTCGGATATCGCTATACTAGACGGTATGCAGACTCTGAAACAATAATGTTTCACAGTAGTTTCAATTAGGTATATTAGGTACATATTTTAACAAAAGACTTACATGGGATATTCACATTGATAAAGTCTGTAAAAAAATATTAAGTCACATTACGCTATACTGCAAATGAAATATGCATTGAAAGCAACAGAACTTCTAAACATGTGCTACTCTTTCGTGTATTTAAATTTGTCTCTAAATATTTTCATCTGCTTCTACTAAAATAGAAGCAAATACATGTCTGTATTACACAAATCCTCGTTGCATAAAGAAAAGAACTAGATAAATATGTTATACATAGTAGAAATAAGTGTAATAAATGTAAATTTATTACAAGATGCCTTCTCCACTGACGAGGCCCAGGATAAGGTCGAAACCGGTTTGCAGTTAACGATATCCTGAGATAGGTGACACTTTGCATCTTTCTTGTGGTTTTGAAACAATCTAAATCACCATATTTTAGTGCTAACTATGTTAGACAAAATACGACAAATTTTGTCATGTAATTCAGCGCTCGGTATTTGGCATATAGCCAGGAGAATAGCTGTTTTGACCTAAGTTGTTTAGTCCTTATTATATAAAGCGTTTGCAGATCTCGTTATTTCTGTAGTTTGGATTTAATTGTTGATAATTTCCTTGGGATCGAATAAAATAATTCAACTGTTTTTTTATTCAGAAAAAATCATTAATTTAGTGCCTTTAACATTGCTATATACACTAATATTTATAAAGTCCTAAACATTTTCCAGGACTTAATGTAACCCCAGGAAATAATAAGTAATGCAAATAATCTTCATGAAACCTACAATTTAAAGCGTTTTTAACTTAGCGGGTTTAGCCCATATATAGTTTTCAATTTTTGTAATGTTATAACTATTCGAATTGAAACACGCCGTATATGAAGTATATAAGCCAAGATCACATCAGATCCTATGAATTCTCTTTTACGTCAGGAGACATTAATTATGGCATTCGACACTACATATTACTTCCGATATTTTCATGTATTACTACCTAGGGATTCAATTTATCACAGCCAAGTATCCCGCCCGTGTTGCAAATCGTATAGATTAGTAGCAGTACTCCCTAACGTGGAACATTGATCTGGATTTAATAAAGATAAATTCGGTGATACTTCCGAGTAGGTGCTGGCGCACTAGCCATCTCGATAGAAAATCCAATTTCTCATATTTAAACATAAGGGTTGGGTAAGGGGGCATAACATCGTGTCATCGAATACCTCTCAACGGTCAAATTGTCTGAGATGAATACTAATAGTGTTGACCTGCCAACATCCACTTCGCAGATAATTAATTTAAATGCAACCTCAGGATGGCACACACAAAAACAGCGAATCATTTGAATAGCATTTTTTCGGGTTAATAAAGAGTAATGGCGCGGGCTATGAATATGGGCCAAGGGAGCCACAGTATTGTACTCATTCCGATCTAGCTCGTGCTCACAAATGATAATTAATCAATGATCAAGACATTTCCTTTTCGCCTAACGAAACACTGAATTCTTGATTTCCATGTTATGTTTTAATATCTCGAACAATAAGCATCTAGCTAACTATCTAATATATTGGCTTTCTCAGACGCCGATTATGAGTACATCGACTAAACTTAAAGCTATATACAAGGTGAATCTTTGAGTTGTACATATATATTTTACCAGCAGTATATCTTGCCTTATAGAACACTACTATGGAATTTTTTTTCTTTAAAAAATAAAATTTTGGTTTAAAATATTGTCACATATTGGTTACCGCTGATCAAGCGAATTCAAGTTAGACACAAAATATCAAGCCAGATTTGTTTTTAAAATACCAAAAATACATTTTCTTAATTTTTCTTTGACGTGATATTCTTGTAAAATATTGTGTAAAATATTGAAATTATAGGTATATTCCGCGTTTGTAGTCCACTGTCGCTTGAATATAAATGATATGGAACTGAATTTAATAGTATTTCAACGCCATCTGCAGATTTATGTTGAAAACAATCTAATTTCTAGATTTGTTGGATACCAAGATGGCGTACAACATATAAATGTGCCTTATTTTAATTTTATTTTGTGTAAAAAATTAAAATATTGTGTAAAAAAATTGTTATTGTGTTGTGTAAGGTTTATAGACTTTAAATATTGTAGCACTTCTATAGAAAATGTAAATATAAGGACATTTACTAGCAAACAGATATGTTATTTCTAAGTTACGGTGGGCTATAAAATGTAAAAAAATGATTTTGAATTGCAGCCATACAAATGAATTGTCGTACATTTTATGGGAGAAAGACCAAGCAGAAATATATTACAAAGATACACTTACCAGAAGAATAAAAAATATTGATTATTTTGAATATTCGGCTTTAAGTGATACTAATGAAGATGAGGGGAAGTTATTAGCAAATATGCGTAATGAGATAGCAACAATACAGAGTTACTGAAGTTAGATATTCAAAGCAGCACAGATGAAGAACATTCAGAAGTTGAAACAAATGTGCTTGTATCAGAAAAAAACAAAGAGAATTAACCTCAGAACAGTGAGACTCTTTGGAACCCAGAGGACAACACCCCTCTAGCAGAATTTATCGATGGCAATATTAATAAAACAATAATTCACAGAAATATAATGAACCCATCAGCGAAAAAGAAAGGAAAACTTGACTTAAATTGGAAGACTAGTACTCGGCTGATAAAACCAGTTTTTGCTTGTAAAAGTAGCTTGCCAGAAACCAGATAGCCCTCTAATTTACTTTGAAAAGTTAGTAGATAGAACTGTACTAGAAAAAATTGCAGACCAAGGTACTCTATGCTCTTCAGTGCGATGTGAATAAACCTCTTTCCGTAATAATCGAGGAATTACAAGAATTTATAGGTATTACTATTATTATGTCTATTTATGGTTTACCACGAAGTCGAATATTTTGGCAAAGGGAAACCCTGGTATCAAACGTTTTGGAAACTATGAACAGAAATCGTTGGGAAGAAATAAAGGTTAAACCAAATTTCAACGATAATAGCGATACAAAATTTCATACTGAATAAAATACTGAGAATCTTTGATGTCCAATGTTACTTGAAAATACACATACCTCCCCAAAAAATTTATGGGGTAAATTACTAGTAATTTCTATGAAAAATATTACTTTCAAACATTTTATATGCAAAATCGAAAAAAAAAATATTAAACATTTTTTTTAATTCGGGCCATACAGGGTTAAATTAGAAAAAACAATTCCGTGTAAAAATGAATGCCAAATAACCTGTTACTGATATTTTTCTTTATATTAAAAAATCACCAAGTATAGCAGATAGTATAGCAAAACCAGTCTCAGACCACCCTCGGATTTGTCCGCGGACATTTGATGCGGATGGCATGTGATCATTGTTGATCTGAAGAACTCTTGGCGAAGGTATGAAACAGGTCTGTACAGGTATAAAACAGGTGTGTATCGGTTTAAAACAGGTATGGTGGTATTAGGAAAAAAACATGACGTCATTAGACAGGTTACCATACCTGTTTTAAACCGATACACACCTGTTTTATACCTGTACAGACCTGTTTTGTACCTGCGCCAAGAGTTCTTCAGATCAACAATGACCACATGCCATCCGCATCAAATGTCCGCGGACAAATCCGAGGGTGATCTGAGACTGGTTTTGCTATACTACTCACCCCGTATATTCATTCCACATTTAGTATTAAGTAATTTCACATAAACTTGATTTTATACTAGAGTGAGTAGGAACCTTTGGTGTGAAGATAACAAAGGAGTAACTAAGGAGTTTTCCACAAAACAAAATTCACTATACCCTACACTCAACGCACGTTTCTCCAACAAAGTGGGCATCATCTGGAGATGATTAAAACTCAATTTGTAGTTTTTTTTGTAGTGCTGTATCTCAGTTTTAATCATCTTCATATTATGCCAACCTTGTTGGCGAAACGCACGTCTAGTTTAGTGTATAGTGTTTTGGTCTTTTATGGAAAACTACGTCAGTGTTGATATAGTTAGTAGCCCAATAGAAAATAAATGTTTAATTCACAAAGTTCTTTAAGAAATGTTTAATTATTAACACATTAATCTGACCCTTGTCCATAATTTGATTTCTCTATTTACTGTTTTCAAATAAAAACAGACTAATACTTTTACGAATATTTTCTTTTAAGTAGTCATTAAAACTTTTAAAGTATCTAACGACATAAATTACCCTTGATAACTTCTGCCATACTATTTCATAAAACGAGCGCTCCTTCAAAACCGGGCATTAAAATTTCGTTAAAATCTTTTAATTAACGTAATGCCATTAAAATATCAGAAATGAAGTTTCATGGCTCGCATTACGTATCTTATTACGCCTCAACCCAGTCTGATAATCTCGTTTATTAAAATATACGAAATTTATTGCTGTACATAAACCCCAGTGGAGTCGTTCTATATAGGATGAATACCTAGCAATAAAATTGGTTGACGTAAAAAATAGAACTCTTACATTTCAGAGGGGGAGAAAGCTACAAGGAATAACTTAATTTGGGACATTCACTTCATGCTTTGCTGTCTCCTGGTGGCAGAGAAATTTGCAATTTCAGTCTACGGTGTATACAAACACAACAGAATAATTGCACTGTCAACCCTTAAAGTTTAGGGATCAGGCATATACGGAAACGAAAAAGCGAAACCCAACGAAATTATTAATTAAAGTAATTACGAAAAGGCTTATATTTTAGGAATACATTATACATGAGAAATGAATTTTTATACGTGTTTTATTTTTTATTATTTCTAAAGAAAAACGTTGTAAAAGGTAAATGCAATATTTATATATTTATTTATTTGTACAATATCTAACGGAATTAGAAATCCCAGCTACAAGACAAGAGAAAACAAAGATATAAGATATATATATATATATATATATATATATATATATATATATATATATATATATATATATATATATATATATATATATAAAGTAAAATAAATAATAATTAATGAGTAATAAAACATTTTTGTTAGAACATGTAGCACTACAAAGAAACACCAAAAATAATAAGTTTCTGTAAACAACTAAAATTGATAAATGAAATCATTCAAGTATTTATTGGATCAAGAAAAATACGAATCAAGTCGGTGTTCATACATTTGATAATTTTGCATCATTCCGTATATAGGCGACAATGTAAGTAGATTTGTGCAAGTTGTTGGCATATTTAAGGTAGAATTAAATCTAGCATTAAATCTTGAAACACAGTAAGTTATTTCAGATGTAATGGTTGGTAAATTCATGGCATTGTTAATTATTTTATAAATATGTATAATTTAAATCATATGCTGACAGCTTATATTAAATATGTTATTTGTGTAAAACTCAATCACTAAAATGTTAGTTTTAAATTCTATTACTGCTACTACCTCTATCTGAACAATCTGATCGTTCAATCCATTGCCAATGAGGAACGGGATCTGCTCTCACATCTGCTATACACAACGTCTCTTTACGCGATCTTTTCATCTGATTGCAGTATGAAGGTGATCAAGCTGAGTCAGGTAGACATCGCTATTTATGTTGAATTGCCGTTTATCGTTCTTGTCCGGAATCTACCCCTATTGGCGCTCCTGATTTTCATTTCACCAATGACAAATGCCATTTGAAATGATCTCCCAATGGATGACTCCACTTCTGTCCTACCATACACACCACATTGCATTTTTACAGTGGATATATTTTGGTATTCCTATTGGTGTTTCATTTGGCGAAATGCAAATTTTCTTTTTTTCTTGCCGTTTTTGAAGAGTAGCCATGATTCGTCTCCAGTGACGAGATTTTTAAGAACTGCATTTGCTCGTTTCGCTGCAGCAATTCGGTAAAAATTCGAACACGATTGGCCTTGTTGATGCCGGAGAGTTCGTGAGGGGTCCAACTGATTTCCCCAACTGATTTCCATACGTTCCCGAGCTTTTTGAGGCGACAGAAGATGCTGAATTGGCGACATTGAAGTTTTCGGTCAACTTTCGATTTGTCATACTTTCGTCCTGTTCCATGGCTGCCAGAAGTGCCTGATTGTCGAAATCCGATTATCAACCTCTTCCTGGCTTATCTTCCAAGCTGGTGTCACCTTATTTGAAGCGGCCAAGCTATTCCCATCATCCACTTTCACTAATTATTCCTTCGCCAGACAGTTTGTTGAGATTGCGAAATGGCTGTGCTGCCTTTCATCCTTTCTTGGAGTGGTAAAGCGTAATATAACGAATATGAGTATAGTTTTCTATACGTATTTTTATCAACTATATAGAGAAGAATATTTTTATGGAAAAAAAAACGAAATGGGGAATTCTCACAAAGAAAAAATGTGACAAAATAAACGCTTGATAATTATGACTCAACCTATTAGTACCGTCTTTATGACGATGTGTGTATTAACGTCTATGAATCTATTCATTCGGTAATTCTATCAATTTATTCATTCCGATTTCATCAAACTCGCGAATAATATGTTGGGGCGCCATAATATTGAAACCATATAGAGTCATTATCTATAGTAGGTGCCCAAAATTGAGTATGTGCCTCTATTTTGTAGTATAGATTTTCCAGTATACAATATAGATAACTTTTCTTGTTTTTGGTAGCACATAAGTTACTACCAGGATAATTACTGAAGACGACTTGACTAAAGAAATGTGAACTGTTATCCATCATGTTGTTCTATAATGACTTTATCAAATATTAATCTGCGATAAAAATCATCCTCGTTAAGTTTTTGAACTTTACTTTATAGAGATGTAATTTATTCTTCTCCAAATACATAAAAAACAAACTGCTGACTGTAATTTAGTTTGCGAGATTTTTTCCTACTAGCAATGGAACATCCAAATGATTATTTTCTAGAGCTAGGCAGATCTTCTTCCTGATTTTTACAACAATTGGTTGGATCATTAATAATTCACAAACTCTAGTCTGTATTACTTTAAAAATTACATTTTGTACCTAGATCTACGTTTCTAAGGAAAATGAAAAAAAAAACAAAATTAATACAAGCTCGTACTATTGATGTTTAATGCCTCGTGTTTAACGACATCCTGTAAAAATTTCATCGAATCTCAATTCTTAGCTGCTCACTGTATAATAGTGAGCAGCCATATAATATGAATAGCCTACTAATATTAATATAATAATATACGTCGATTACATGAAAATGTGCTTCCATTATTATTATTCACCAAATTAGGATTTTCCTAACATCAGCAAAGGGAAACAGGCTGGGATAGATTTTGCAGGCAGGTATAAAGGTTATCCAATTTTGTTTAATGTAAGTTATAACAAGACGTCTTTGAATCTGTGTCTGCTACAAGGGTTCTCCGCTTATCCGTTGAAGCGCCCTGGGCATAATAGTCACTTAACCAGATTTTGTTATTTTATGAATATTACGAAGAAGGTGATTTCATTTGAGAAGTTGCGTTTATTTATATTTCTTCATACAATAGGGTAAACAGAGTACTCTAAAAAAATAATTTGAATTTTTTTATAGTTATCGAATAGAATACCAGTTAGTTCTTGCAAACATTACATTAAGTCGCCCCTTAATTATATACACAATGTACAAATAGGCAAGTGTTCTCTAATTGATTTGAATCTGCTGTATCTAATCTATTAATGGCAATTAGTTATGTGATTGTAAATATTATTCCCTTAAATTTTTCACTTGTTTTGAAAAATTAGATATTTTATTTATTTTTAATAAATTTGCCTCATTTGTCATTATTGAGTCAAGTAATAATACTTCAAATTAAGTTTTACTCACACAAAAATTAAAAAATTATATACATCCATATATATTATTGATATATACAAGAGGCTTTCAAATATATATTCTATATTTTTCGACAATAATATAGGGGTCTCAGTTGTAAGTATGCGATTTAAATTGCGCGCCATTCGTGTTCTGTCAAAGATCAATATTTAACGACTGACTTCAACATGCCGCTATTAACAGGTCAACAACGAATAGTTCGTGTACAACTGTTTTATGAATGTGTGCGATCACTTACAGTCGCATTAAGAAGAATTCGCACTTTAGGAGAAAATAAAGCACCCACAAAGGCAACACCAATACTTTCTCGTCGCGGTCGGTCAGATGAAAATATTGCTACAATGAGATAGTATACGGGAGTATCCATCCAAACATATCAATTCGATGCCGTGCATAACAATCGAATCTGTCAAGAGCCACCTCGTCGGATTTTAAAGAAAGATCTGCATCTATCAGCATAGAAAATTCAGTTGATACAACAATTAAAAGTTACATACCATTTACAATGTCGTACAGCTGTTAATTGAGTGGTATAAAAGACAGAAGGTGATGTTGATTTCTGCAACAAAATTTTAATCACCGATGCTGAACATAATTTCGAAGCACATTTTCTTCTTGATGAATACGTTAGAAATAATAATTGTCGAATTTGAGGTTCTAACAATCTGCATGTTGTTCACGAAAAAGAAATGTATTAATGTACAGTTTAGTGCGGATTTTGGAGTAGTGGAGTAATTGGACCATACTTCTTCGAAAATGAAGCTGGTAGTGCTATCACAGTAAAGAGACACCCAAGTATGTTCACGTCGTATGGTTTGTAGATGCTGGTTATTAAATATTGACGCCCTATCTTTGGCAGAACACAAATGGCGCGCAACTGAAGTCCTATTCCAGATATGACACCCTGTATGTAAGAAAGTAACCATGTACTGTCATGTTCGGATATATTTCCGCTGTCGGAGAAATGGAAGAGTCTAAAGTCCTCGTTGAACCGTGTCTGTAATTGCTATCACTTCGGTAATTCGGCTCCCACTTTGGAGCCATTTTCAAGAAATAAATAATTAAGAATTGAAAGGGTATTAGGAAGCATATTAGTTCTTATCGAGGCCTCAATCTGCCTAAACCTCGGGTCAAATTTTAGGAAGAAATTAAATTATGTCTAGAAATGGTACGTAACATGCCACCGGATTCAACTTGTCAGGTTGAAACCCCGGAATATTACTTATATTTTAGATATTTTGAAGGGTCTGTCCATTTTTTTGGCCGAAGCAAGACTTTATGTAGAACGAGACTCGATCTCATTATACAGTTTCTTGGACTAATAGACAGCTATCTTAATGAGCACGTAATAGCACTAGATTACTATAAGTTTGTCCCTAAGAGCTACCTTATTCCCCTGGCCTTAACCCGGTCAACTCGGTCTCTCTCTTTATCTCTGAATCTGTAGTTATAACTAAATTTTGTAAATTGAAACAAGACACCGCACCACAGCGGTATCTTGATAACTCTCTCAAATGCTCATTTTGAACACAGATGCATATAGACCGATATACTTACACAAATAAGTAACAAAACAGTGGAACACGTGATGCTTAATCTAGTAGGGGTTAGACGAAATCTAGCCGAAGCCCCACTTAGAATGGAACCATCCCTTCTGCCAAGAACAACGTATGGTGATACTACGGGACCGGATATGATGGAATTATTTTTCACTTTGGATGAAGTCTTCAGATAAACGGTTTTGAGAATTAACAAAGAAAGCAACAAGTTCTAATATGATGAATTTTGTTAAAATTACTTTTTTCATGATATTAATATAAAAAAATGGTATGCGTATTTGGTATATACCATAGATTATTGAAACTTCTATTGAAATAGCAAGATTTTTGCAATGTACCAAATGTAGATAGCGACAGTTCATTTTGAAGATTTCTTTGACAGTAATAATAAGACTAAGAATATCCGAAATTCCGATTACAGACTGTGTCTCGTTGGACACAGACTGTAAGTCTGTAACGGTTCCGTACATTTTTTAACCGTTCGTCAATAAACTCACGGTATAATACTCCCCATTATTATATTGATGATAGGTGGATATAATGCTTCATATTTTTGACCAGATTACGAAATACCATGATGAAAAACATTCAACGACTATTTCCTTAAAAATATAATTATTCGGGAGGTAATTAAGCGAATCTTAAAGCATTATAAGGACAGAATATAATTCTATTATCTTTGTAATTGTTGTAATCCCAAAAGAGAATAACAGAATCTCATCAATCATCAATTTATCAGTGATTTTCCTTAAATGATGCGAGGTATTATTTTAGGCGGAGGCGGAAGGTCTTGCAATCAATCAATTTAATATTTTCTATTTTCTTGTCCCCCTTCGCAATACATAACGCAAATTATCCTACCTAAGAGGAATTTATTATGAATCGGATAATTAATGTTCTCAATTTCATTCGTACATTTCAAACTTATATTAAGAAACGAACGCATAATAATCTTATTTTTAATGTTATTGTTTCTTGCTTATACATATTTAACCAAAGATGATTTGAAATATTGAAGTCATATACAATTAGAGGGAGTTATTAAATGCGTAAACAAATTGTGCAATACTTAATGGAACATGGAAGACCCCTTTTGACTTGAGTATAATTGATTTTGTCTTCAATACCCAACGTGAACGTCGATGAAAATTAAGCCAAGGTGGGATGCTCGTGAATAATACTACCCTTAAATCTCTGTTCCAGTTCTACCTCTCCATAAAAGCTTTAAGATAAATTCGTGACTCGTAATATTTACTGCTATTGATGTATAAATTATTATCAACGAGAGATACATTCCAATTTAGAAATACACACAAATACAAATATATCATTAGTGAGTTCTTAAGTGCTCATATAAACATATATCAAATGAGTTCGATATATAATTTGTTTTATTGTACGAAGATTATTGCTGGCAAAACTCAGGGCCATAACTTTTTCGAAACTAAAGTTTGGTGTAAATAATATGGGATATTTTAATTACTTTAATATATATTTTAAGGAAACAATTGTTCATGACAGATAACTGTTTCTTATTTTAGTTTAAATTACAAGAAAGACATTGTTCCAAGAATATTTACATTTTTAGAGGAGTAAATCATTAATTCTAAATTAATTAAACACATTAATAAGACCATAAGCATAATCATACACGATCGCATTTCGGGAGTTCTATAACAAATTATTTGTCAGCAACAAGGTGGTTACAGACCTCACCAATCATGTGTGGATCACATAAACAAACACCCTAAGAATTATAGTAAAACAGTCAGTAGAATTCAACACAGGATTGTACTTACTATTCGTCGATTTCGAACAAACATTTGATACGCTGGATCGGGAGATGATGTGGTAGATCTTATCAAGCTACGGTATACCAGGGAAATTCTGAATATTATTTCAAGACTCTACAGTAACGCACGATGTCGTATTCTACATTGTGGAAAACTAGGACAAGCTTTCATCGTAGGCTCTGGTGTTAAACTGAGTTGTATCTTGTCCCCATTCCTATTCCTCCTAGTCCTAGACTAGGTAATGCGAAAGGTGAATGCTGGAAACAAAGGTATTCAATGGATGCTTACCGAATGTCTAGAAGATGTTGACTTTGCTGATGATCTTGCGCTTATGGCTCAAAAAGCTAGACATGGTTGAATCGTTATGACGACTTGTTAAGTATTCCACCCAAGTCGGATTGAAAATAAATGTTAAGACAAAACTTCGAGTTGACACAACTACTCCATGTACACTGGTGATCGAAGGCAAAATTATTGAGGAGGTGGACAGTTTCTGTTATCTGGGAAACCACCTTACGAATAATAGATTTGTTGATGCGGATGTATAAACAGAATTCAAAAGGCACGACCAGAATTTGTATGTATTGACCAGTATTTATATGTATATGATTTATAGTGTATTGACCTCAACACAGCTATCAAGAAATCTGAAAATAGGCTTCTTCAAAACCAATTGTGTTTCAGTACTGATGTACGGATGCGAGACTTGGAAGTCACCTTCGTTCATCGAAAATAAAATACAAGTATTTATAAACAACTGCCTGAGACGAATAGGTACTGAAAATCAGATATCCAGAAGCAACAAGTCATTACTTATTGCTTCATCGATCGACCCCTCTTTCCTTTTCCGTGGGCTATGTGTGTACCAGTTATTCTTCACAGCTCTTAATGAAGATCTGTGGAGAATAACTGGTTGTGATCAAATAAGAACCCAAATCAAACGTCTAAAATGCAAATGGATTGGCAATATTCTGAGAAACTGAAATGGAGACATAGCTCACACAGAAAAGGAAAGAGGGGTCGGCCAAAAAATACGTGGCGCAGAACGGTTGTCGATGAAGCTCGAGTAGCTCGAGAGGTAAAGAGTTGAGAGGTATAGAATGGAAAGAAACGAAAGCTCTTGCCTAAAATAGAATTCGATGGAAGCATTTCTTGAATGCACTATGTTTCCTCGTGAAACAAAGTTTCAGATGATGATGAAATCATTAACTGAATACTTAAAATTATTTTATACGTTAAATATTTTGCAAAAGGATCGTTAACCTATGGAAAATAAAAACAATATTTTAAATATCAGATATATTTACTTATTAAAAGACGATACGTTATACAAACATTAATCCATAGTCAGTGTTTTCGCTAAATATGCTGAATGATTTCTTGATAAATATATGCTCTGGGAAGCTGCATCATGTCTTCACTCAATTATTTATTAGCCCACACAGAAGTCAGTATCTTCCTCCTTGTTATATAATCTATAAATTATATCTTACCGTAATAGATCAGTTTCATATAGGTGCTTCTTCTACAGAATATATACTGCAGTGATCCATTAATAGTCCAGTCATAATCGCAGAAGTTCATTTGTTAATCATGTTTCATATACCCTCATCTATCATTTCACTATGTCTGTGTCCCATCATTTGTGTCTAATTTCTTTGGGGTACAGTTGTTATTTAATCAGATATGGATTTCTAGGCAGAAGCCTTTCTAATAGCAGTAGCCAAAAGGTCATTTCTCTTTCATTACCGACTATCTCCCCGAATATTAACAACCAGATTAAATTTACTTTGTTGGCGTCAGCTTCTTTTATAAAGTTTGGTTGGCATTTCCATAGCATCATTTATCGAACTGGACATGAGGAAATCTAAGTATGAGAAGGTATTTTAGGCCTCTCTGGCTATTTATCTATCCCAGTATTATATATAATTCTATTATAATTATATTGATCACTGTCAGTAACTGAATTTTTAAATTTTTGACATGTAATAGTCTACCATTACACCAACATGATTGACAACCCATACATCGAACAATGTACAATTTTTCGGTGCTTGTGGAAAATTGCTATTTGAAATTATTATAATCTCATGTTTATTTTTTAATTTACTCTACTAAAATAATATATTTTCAATTGAAAATTTATTTTATTTTGTAAACTAGTATTTGCTTTATATTCGTCAATCAAGAAAATACATAATTCAAAGGGTTAAAATAAAAATATAATAGATATTGATTATTGTAGTTGCCATAAGACATACATCTAAAAAGTCTAACAGTTTGTAAGAGATTATAATTTTGAAATAAATATTGAATGCAACTTGTATAGTGAATAACGCTGCCCACTTCCATGCCTCATCAGTGACTGCGTTATATTAGCATTTATTAGCATCTACGCATTAAAAAAAATTAAGTTATGATTTCTTTAATACGTATTCCTACATTTATATCAGATGTAGATAGTGAAACACGACATGAAAGCTAAACTCAATTGAATTATTTGTACCTAGACCCATTCAATTAGCTCACATCTACACGATGTAATATCGGCTACCCGTATGTTACACCACTGATGTGGTACTCACTGTGGGCAGTTTTAATAACGAAAAGGATGACTCAATACCCCACTGTTTGAGCAACCAATGGCGTACCACAATCTTCGCAAAAAGACAGATAAATCATAAAAAGAGGCATATGAACATTTATCTTCTAATGTAGATTTACTAGAACATCTATAAAGTGATGAATGTCCATACCACATCTATATACCCATTCACGAACATAAGATATTCTGTCCACATTTTTATATCCTTGAAATTTATAGTTTATTTCATCGCTATTTGCCAAATGAAAAATTTCAAAGCATACCGTGGCTCAGGTAGACAGTTTCGTTTATCGGCAAGACGAGAGAGTTTTATTTGGAAAATAGGGATGAAATGAATTAATAGTACTTGTACCCTCATAATTTTCAGTGGAGATTTTTCAAGTCGATTACTTTCGACTCGAAATTACTTTTGAAATAAATAATAATTTTTACTTGTAATACGGGGAAGTCAACAGTTTTAAATAATGTGGGCTAAAAATAAATTAGAAATTCCCTTTATTATATCTCGTTTGAACGTTAATTATTTTATTTCAATGTAATTAAAAGTATGTAATTATTTTAACAAAAGTGAGCGCAAATAAGCACAACCTTAACAACGGTGTAAATGTTACTGACTGACTGGCATGGGACCGTGGACTGAACTACCCGCCTTAGTAGGAGAGACGATGTACCAGAGCAGAGACAACATAGGTATTGCTTGCGTCACTATTCATACTCTTCACTTTCAATTTCCACCTCACTCGTGGTGGATCTGTATATAAAAAAAGAGAATGAAGCTTTACCACGAATATCTTATTGACGTTTACAGAATCATTTTAATATTCTATATCATGAGGAAATGAATAAAACATTAAACACCATATTTGTAACAGTTATGGTTTAGATTAGAAAAATTTGTTTAAATTTGTCGTTTTTATTCTAAATACATACAGGGTTTCCTTAGTTCAGCAGCCAACATGTTTAATTGTAATAGAAGTTAATTAATTCTGAGAAATTTATGATCTGTACTCTTTCCCATAAATGAATTTTAACAACGACAGATCAAATTCATTTATTATAAATATTAAAATTAGAAAATTTATATAAATAAGCACTTATATCTTAAACTAAAGATGTGTTACTTAAATTGAAGATATCTTACTTTCTTTAAACAATTTTCTTACAAATGTTAGTCGTAATTTATCCAACGGCCACAGATAACATTTTTTTTTCTCTCGTTTCCCTTTTGTATACCAAAGTAACGTGAAGGTGGAAGAGATATCCCAAGATATATCTCGTTACACGCTGTAAATTATAACTTTTCCTTGCGTGCTACAAAATTTATATATGTTCGTGTAAAATCTGTATGCCTATATATTACCCTAGTGCTATTTGTCCTTTCGAAGGAATCCAAGGGTCAAATAGGTACAAGGGAACTGGCAGTCTCAAGAGACTATAAAATTATTTATTGTTCTCTTGTTGATCTTTACCAATTTCCGGAGTGAAATATTGCGCCGGAGTAATTGTGAAAAGTAAGTTTCAGCGGACGGAAGGTGTGTAGGTATTCATGAAATACGTTTTTTCTCCGGGCCGGTTTCAAACTCCGGCGATAAACCTTTAAATGGGCAGTTAAGGTTCCGAAGTTCTTGCACTAGTTAGAACTAGAGTTTTTAAATTCAAATTAGGAGTTTTGAAGCCAATATACTTTATCGCAGAAAGTAAGTCATCTGAGGTAACAAATTGCAAAGACTATGTAAATGTAAAATGTCCGGAAAGCTAGAAAATTGATATAGGAAATTTGATAGTTGTTCTACAACAGTTTTCATCGTGCATAGTTGATTCTGTTTTTCAAACGCTAAACTGTTTGGAATAACTAAGTTAAATGGAATAACTAAGATGAATTTATATTATATAGATTATTTTGAAAATATCTGAGGGCGGCTTTAATGGTATATGAAAAGATATCGATTGGCTTCAAGTCTGAGAATGTCAGGAGCTACTAAATCATGGGCCTATCTCTTCCTATGGAATTATTTCTAAAATATTCGTTTACTATTTTCTTATCAAAATAGCGTTATGAATAGGATTATCATCTAACTGAGATTCTGTAATAGCAAATAAATCATCTAATGCGTTTCAAAACTCATTCATAAGAAAATATAAACCAATACGCACTCAAATTATCCACATGAAGAAAAAAACGGGACTAATTATTTTGTCATGTAGTATTCGCCACTAAACGTATTTTCTTTTTTTGCAAATAATTTGTGTTTGCATTCATGACGAGTTCTAGATTCTCAGCTAACTAGTGACGGCAATTTTGACTTGAAACCACTCGACTTGTAGTAAATATAGCTTCATCGTCAAATAATTCATTAAAAAATAAGAATTATTTCGATGTCCCTCCTCTAGCCAATATGAAAACTCTAGTCACTGGAGCTGTATAATCGATGCCGCATGCATGTGACTTGCGTATGGGAAGGTATAGCGGGGGCCTCAAGCACGTGACGCAAAGCTCAATTCACGCTGTAAACAAACTAGGTATCACAAAACACTCGATTTGTGCTAGGCATTCAGTTGCTGTTTAACATTGAGACCGTGTGCGTCTGCTTCGAGAGAGAACTAAATCACTTTGCGATCGTAATTACATACATACTTTGTACAGCGGGAGTGCGTTGTAAAGGAATATCCACAATGCAAAAGGCGACAAAACGGCCGCTTGCCGATAATGCGAATAAGTTTATTCGGAACTTTCCAGATTTAATGTGTGATGGGGCGAGAATAGTGTGTAATTTTTTTTAAAAAGATTTATTGTGTTGGGACAAGAGAGACTGCAAAAGACTTATAAATAGTACGGAACATATTAATATAAAAAAGGGCCTGCCACGGAAAACAGAGTTCATTTTTGATCTACTTCTCATATTAATTATCTGTCATTAGCACTTACATTACTTGACACAGCAGCATTTAAGGACTTCTGGAAGAAATACAATCCTAAGTACCCATTACCGACTAGAGCCACAGTACGCGGCTATGTACCATCTGCACGTGAAAAGGTGGAAAGTCAGATTAAATCAGCGTGAATTGAACTCCCCATCGCGTGCTCGAGCCCCCACTACACCCTCCCATACGCAAGTCACATATACGCGGCACCGATTATACAGATCTACTAATCGCCAGATCGACCCATTTAATGTAAAACTTTTTACCTAAAATCCTTTATTTAATTTTTTTCAGACCTGTTCTAATACTTTTTTTGGGAACATTAAGGTTTAGATTAGCCATTCTAATACTAGTTTGGGGGTTGTTACTTTACTATAAAATTTGATTACCAATCGAGTAGCATGCACACATCTATTTTTAAATATCGCTGATTTGAGTTCTTAAAATTTTACTAAAACCTGATATGTAGGCTTGGGTTTTGGCAAAATGTGGCGCTATCTTCTGAAAAAAATACAAATTATTAAACTTTATAATGTAAAAATAAACCCCGTTAAATTCGTACAACAAATAACTCGAGAACAAATGGGTTGCATTGTAAATACTACATAAAAATACACATAGTTGAATTTTAATAACGAGTAGATATATGTCGAAACGAAATTGATAACATGTTTTGTTCTCTTTATCCGCCTTTAGGAAATGCATACAATACACGCCGGAATTAATTTTCTCCCTTTTCTCCGTTGCTTTCACTTTCATTCAGTCTGCTCCTCGTTTCCATGTCAAAATCAAAATAACAGAAGGCCCCTTAATTATCCCTTATTCTTATTAGATGTTACAAATAATGCGCTCCCCGACTGCCCATTCCTATTCCCGTGGTATTACACTCGATAAAACAACAAACCCAAGTCCATCTCTTAAATGGAGTTGCCCTACGCCGAACATAAATTAACTCCCATCTCTGGCCCCCTCGCTCTGCTCTAAGCCCAGTCTTGTTGTTCGGTCCCAACCGCTTAATCTGTATATCTTTCTTTGCCACGGTACCTACTTTACAGCTAATTTAGTTAATCTTCTTTAGTTACTGGTTGTGTTGTCGAATAAACATTTTACAGGCCGTATGTGGTGGCTAATTTAACTTTATGTAAAGTTTTAAATGGACATACGGAATTTTCACCAAAATACTCTAAACAACGAACAAACAATGTGATATTTGTCGAGAGAACTCACTCGTTTGTAACTGGATGTAAACATACGACGGCATCGTTCGTGGGAAATTGTACTTCATATCTATAGGGTGTCTCATTTGGAACTAAAGGATATGATTTGTGAGTAAAACAAATAATATTTGACAAACTGATGTTTTTTACTCTTCGACATAAAATGAGACGATATGGCTACAAATGGAAAAGAATATAGTTTATATGGACGCCTCGATTCATCTAGCACGATGTCATTCGTTTATCAAATTTGTCAATAACACTAGATCTATTTTTCGAATAATACTTTAAATATTTTCTTTGACGTCATTGATTGTTACTAGCTGGGTGGCGTACACTTTTCCCCTGACATAACCTCAAATAATAAAGTCTAGTAGTGTTAAATCACATGATTTTGCAAGCCAACATTCCGCGAGATCACCTGATCAGGAAATTTGCTACGCAACAGAGTTATGGTTGCACGTGCTGTATGACACTTTGTTTTGTTGAAAGCACATGTTATTCAAATCCAAATCATCAATTCGGTGGAAAGGGAATGTGATTAGCATGTCACGATAACGTTCCCCAGTTACTGTTATCAGCTTCGTTCTTAAAGAAGTATGGTCCTAGTACTCTACCACTAGGTAGTAAAATACGAACCAAACTTGGTCTGTGGATACGTTTATTTTTCATGAACAGCATGTGAATTTCTTCTTCTTCTTCCTTCTTCTAAGTAGGTCTAGGATCTGTTCCTCTTCGATGAATACCATCGGTACTATGAGCTGTTTATCTGTTTTTACAGAGGGTAGGCAGCTAACCTGGCAATCTAACCCTTCTTTTTCTTCCGGGCTTGGGACCGGCAACAGTAATACTGGGCTACTCAATCCACCCCGCAGCACTGCAGGCTGAGAACGGCAACGGCACGCGGTGCTTTCAAGCGGTAACCCATCCAAGTATTAACTTCGCCTGAGGTTGCTTGACATCGGTGATCGGGCCAGGATCGATGTTTAACATGGTATGACCGTTGCCCCATTTGTGAATTGAATGCGAATCTCAGCATTCCAAATTTAACAAACTCGTTTGCTCACATATCTGTGAAGATTAAATTGTATTTCATCGCTGAACAAAATTTTGTTACAAAAATCAGCATCACGTTCTTTCTTTTCTAACACCCAATTACCAAATACACGACGTTGTAAATGACCTGTAACTTTTAATTGTTAGGTCAACTGAATTTTGTATGCTAATATATGGTGGCTCTTGACAGATTGAGTTGTTACGTACGACGTCGAATTGATGTGTTTGGATCCACCCGTACACTTTCTCTCACTGCAGCAATATTTTCATCTAACCGACCACGACGAGGACGTATTGGTGTTGCGTTATCAATAACATCACCCGTCTCTTTAAATTTTTTGATTATCTTACGGACTGTTAACACTGTAGGCACTCCATTTTGTCCTAATATTGTTTTGTTCCCGATTTTTCTTAATATAACTGAGAATGATTGCTTACTTTCATAAAACAAAAGTTGTATAAAAGTATTCGTTTTTAAACTGCTGATTGCGGAATGTTAATGTCCTATGCGTCGTATGGTTGCAGATGACAGTTATTAAATATTGACCTATCTTTGACAACCCAAATGGCGCGCAATTCAAATCCTATAGTTCCAACCAAGGAGATTAGAGAGAAGGAGAGTAAGCTCCTGCTTTCAGCTGAGATGAAATACGGCGGTAAACCATGCGGCGCTGCGGGCGTACTCGAACGTGTGCGGAAACTCAATCGAGGTGTTCTGCGCATGAAGTGGATTAAAACGGTGGAAGTGAGAGAATTTGAAATTCTAACCACACGCTCACGATATGCGCAGAATAGCCGAAACGGTATTCCGCGCACGTTCCAGCACAGTCGCAGCGCCACCTGGTATACGGCCGTATTTCCTATCAAGCGAACAATGGTACATGCATGGAAGTGTATGTATATTCTCCTTCTCTTTAATCTCCTGGGTTCCAACTAGGGCATTATATGCAGGGTTTCTCACGGTAGCCGTTCGTTAGAAGTTTTCGTGGTTAGAAAAAACTTAGAACTCTAAAGATTCGGACTCCAGGATTATTCAAGATTCTCTTTCATTTTGAAATATTTTCAAAGTCATACCATTTCCGGTTATCCCGGAAGTCGTCAGTAACTTCCTTATTTTAAATGTAACATCCAGTATATTATTTCATTTTTGGATACCTGAGAAAATTTCATGATGAGTTATATTAGGTTTCCCTATACCTATTTTCAACTGTTTCTTAGATATCTTGATTCCTTTGAAAATTTTTAAAGACGTAGCCTTATTTTCACCACTGTGATTTTTATTATGTTTCGCGAGGAGTATATGACAGTTATCCAGTGTTTCAACCAAAATGAGGGTCATATAGAACAATTATTGTAATTTTACATTCATTTATTATTTCATGTTATGTTCCAATTTTTTTAATTTTTCATTTGTTATTGCGTTCTATTCTAAAAATCACATTAAAATAGAAAATATGGATTAACAAGAAAAAAATTGGAAATAGGTATAGGGAAAGTTATAGCGAGTTGATGCAGAATCAAAATCTGCATCCGATCATTCAATAATATACAGGGTGTCATATTTGAAATAACGAACTTTTTCAACTTTGAAAATGATGTAATTGGTGACAAAATTTTGGACACCCTGTTTGCGATAAATTAATTGTCAATATGGATTTCGAAAGTACCATTTTTGCAATTCCGCCTATCCTAGAAGCGCTTAGCATCAGTTGAAAATGGGTAAAGGGCACAATGTTGAATATAAGGCTACGTCTTTCAATATTTTCAAAATAATCAAGATATCTAAGAAACACTTGAAAATAGGTATAGGGAAACCTGATGGAACTCATCATGAAATTTTATCAGAAATCCAAAAATGAAATAATATACCGGGTATTCTATTTAAAATAAGGAAGTTACTGGCGACTTCCGGGATAACCGGAAGCGGTATGACCTTGAAAATATTTCAGAATGAAAGAGAATCCTGAATAACCCTGGGCTCCAGAAATTCGGAATTCTAAGTTTTTTCTAACCACGAAAAGTTCTAACGAACGGCTACCGTGAGGAACCCTGTATACCTTAGTAACCAATTAAATAATAATTGTAATGTTTGTCATAGAGCAGATATTTTTAAGATTGTCGTGAACTTCGAACTTAGTCATTATACATATAGTGCACACATGTTACTGCAATTAGCACACAATAAAGCATATATGGGTCGAATTGCGGCATCTATGGGTTTTTTACTTATAGAATAAGGCCAGTATTGTTAATAATTCTTGGAATAGCGAAGTTCTAAGTGAATTACTCTCATATGGAAGTCTATTGATTACATTTAGCTAATAGATAATAAGACCATGAATAGTGTGATTCTGAAACTTCGTGCAAATTACAAATTAAATCCAGTTCGTGGATTATCGCCGTCAATTTCTAACCATTCAATAGGGGCTGGATTAAGATTTTTCTCCGTCAAATTACTTATTTATGGCCGGTCTTCCGGCTACTGGTTTATATACTTCAACCAAGTACCTGTAGCACGCCGATTCATTATTTATTTCACACATCCGACCACGCCAAATTTATTGCGGGGGAAACCATAATAAAATATAACGAAAGTTTGTTTTATGCTTTTATACATCATAAATTTATGAGCAGTATTGTGGCATTTCTATCATGACTAATAAAAGACGAGAGGACTTCCTTTAGGAAGTCGAATGTGGAAATGCATCTTGAAAATATTTTATTTGTCCTGATGCTTTATATAATACGTTGGAAGTATAGAGTAATTTCAATGGAACGCCTAGGAAGCACATTCGTTCAATTGGGAATTGACGTTTTATAAAGTAGAGGAAAATGTCTTAACAAGGTAAAGAATATTGTCAGCTAGTGAAACTCGATAAACTTTCTGAGCTGAAGAGTTTAAATAATAGCTTCGGAAGAAAATGTCAAGTTGAAGTACAGTAAGTTGAAGGTCTGTATCGAGTCAGTTAATGATAACTAAAACTGCCCACCGTCAATGTTGTATCAGTTGTGTTGTTACACTCACAGTCAGGTAACTCTCAATCAGAGATTTTAGGTATTTAAGTTGACAGGTATATGAAACATCTCAAAAAATATGTTTGTTTCGTTTATAGTCGGAGCTCCTTGGCCTTTAAAAAATCTCATTTAAACAATGAACCACATAAAACATAACCAAAAAATTTATACCGAATTAATTTTCATATTTGGATAATTAAATAAATTAAAAAGAAATACACTTTTGTAATATGCCATTATTAACACTGATTAAAGACACCAGCAAAGAACCATTTCATCACCACATAAACCATACATAAATGTAGTTAGCCATGATGGAGACCACAGATTCTAAAAGACTTCCCACAGAAAGTCTTTTATAATCTGTGACCACAGCTGACATTATATTTAGTACGTACATTTGATCCGTTTCTACCGTCATGCGTCATCTGCATATTTACTAGCCAGCATACTATTAAGAAAATATACTAGCAAAGTAATTCGGCATCTTATATTAACTATATTAAAACAAAATTCAACTTTCAATACATCAAGTGTTACTATCATATTTCGTCGTAATGGCTTCACAGTTATGCTTTCTACAGACTTTTCTTTCAAAAATATTAAATTACTATATATATTACTAATACTGCCCATTGTAAGTGCTACATAAGTGGTGTTTCGCTCGGGTGACTATGCTGCAGCCGAGATACCGTCATGTAGACCTAAGATTGTAACAAAAATTTGAATCGACTTAGGTGTAAGCAATTCAGCTTAGTTTTTTCATCTTGCTCGAGTACTTGTTTTGCTTGGCGTAACAGTACATATTGTATAACTTGCCACTGTCACTGATATTATCTAGTTTTCATCTAATCTATCTCTTATTCATCATAGAAAACATATCAACTTATCTACTAAAAATACAAATATATATCATAAAAACATTGATCTTCTCTGTAAATCTAGAATTATCGCAGAATAGCGATATGATTGCGTCAACGTTTATAACTGAAAATTAATTTATATATTATTTGTAGTAGTTTAATCAAGGTTTACTTGTCCTGGTATATAATTATTTTATACCAAAATGAGCTATGTAATAAGTTTGTTAAGCCACTAACTGTGTAATAAAGTTCACAAGTACTTCTGAATTATATCTCTAGCAGCCTTTTCTACTTTGGTGCACTTTGAATTAGTACTAGTATTATGTATTAAATAGTTTTCATGCACTCTATTGCAATGTTTATTTGTGCCAATATTGAGCACAATATATCATATGATATCAAATAACTATTATATCATTTTTAGTTTCATAAAGTTTTACTTCTCCTTGATATGTAATTTTTTAAATGTAATGTGCAATAGTGTATTACACGAATTCATCATATGCATTCATTACACCACTAGTTGTAAAGAAAGTACATTACATAATAATATAATCATGAATAAAGCTGCCCACCTGCTGCTGATAGTGGTGTTGCACCCAGGTAATGCCGCGATAACTAAGATGCAATGGCGTAGACTTAACATATTTGAATCAATGTAGGTACAGGTAATTGAGTGCAATTCAATGGTATTAGCTTTACCATTGTATTTGACTACTTGGCTATTATATAAATGTAGTCATACATGTTATAGAAATCCATCTCAGTGAGTAGCTTAACTTATCAATGAGTGCTAACAAGTATTCGTCAATAAAATCGTAAATAAAATTATTTTATAAGTATACTGCAATAATCAGGTGCTAAATTATTAAGATAAACTTTATAGTTATATAAAAACGGTTAATTATTTATCTTTACATAGTAAAGCGTGTTTTCTATATCATCTACAAATATTTCTTTAATATGTCATTTTTTAAAATGATGTACATTTTACATTATTGTCTATTTTTGTTTAATAGCCGTGGTTTGCATTTCGCCTACAACTAGCTTTTAAATTTGTCTCTTTTAGCATGATATACGTTTTACGCTATTATCTATTTCGAACTGGTTTTCCACTACACCACAAACTACTCAGGGGACTATGAAAAATTTATCGTTTCGATATTTGTAATGTACTTTTGGCTGCGCTAATTAAATAAAGTTTCTGCGATGTTTTATCTGGTAAGGCACTTAAGTGGAACTACAGCATAAACTTTTTTAATACAAAAGTTTCTAGTATTTTTTACTCCCGGGAATATTAACAAACAATACAGTACGATACTAAAATCCTCTCATGTACATAATGAACTTCAGTTGAAGTATATTGTCGTTCCTTAACTTCAGGTCAGTTTGAGTCTATATAAACAATAGTTGATAGTCTATATCACAGTTGTTAGTTTAATTTCATAAATATTTTAATCTACGTTAAAATATTAGAGACAATACCACAATTGTGTGTCATCTGCGTATCATATACACTATTACATATATATTATTTGATAATCAAATAATTGGATCGAATCATATTTTGGTCAAAAATCGAGTAACAATCAAAATTATGTGTAAACATATTAATTATAATAACAATTAAAATCAAATTATAACTTGTTAATCTGTATTGTATAATTTCTGTTGCAAATTATTTATTATATATTCAACAATATACCAAGTATATTATTGCACATACAATAAAATAATATCGGTAATAGAGTTAAATGATCTACTGTACTAATTGTGAGATATACAGAGTGCCTCCTAACAGTAGCAAATTAAATTATGACCTAAATTGTATATTGTTGTTCAGTTAAATGATTAGAGATAAATGAATTAAATGTTGTACTGTATAGTTTATTTCATCGCTATTTGCCAAATAAAAAATCTCAAAATATACCGTGGCTTATTTTTATGGCTAGGCTCAGGTAGACTGTTTCGTTTATCGGCAAAATAAGAGAGTTTTTTATTTGGCAAATAGCGATGGAATGAATAGTACTGAGATGTACACAGAGTGTCTTCTAACACTAGCATATTATTACATAAATTTGTATATTGTTCTTCAATTTTGCTAACCATATGGAATTCGTGAAGTTATATTCTACCCCCTATCATCAACAGTATGGTAATTACCCTGAAGAAGGTCTCCAAGTTTCCTGGCTTGATCCAGGGTAACGACACCAACCGTTTAGAACTAGCCCAGGTCATCTGCTTGAAATAATCCGGGTATGAGTTTGATTTCCATATCAGTCAGCTAGGTGTGTCTGTGTAAATTTTTGCGGGTTAGGTAGCAAATATTACTAAATTAAACCGCGTCTCTGTATAAATAAAGGTGCAAAGAATAGATAATCATAGATCAATTTTCACCATTGTAACTGTCACTAGCATTAGCACATAATTTTCAACATATTGGACATATTACTACTGTTTTTATGGTTTTTTCCGTGGTTTGAATTATCAATTTAATGATTCCTTGTGTGTGTTTTTTAATATTCATTAAAATGAATATCGCAGGTATTTAAAAAAATCAAAATTTATAAATATTAATATAATTAAAAGAAATATCAATAATAGCATGATAGATATAAACCGTCATGATCAGTTATGTTAATTTCGCGAAAATACATCAGCCAGAAAATAGCTTTCCACTTAAAGTACAAAATTTTTTGTTATGTCATAACAGCATAAATTAGTCTCAAAAGAATCCTCATTGGATTCAATAGTGAAGTTATTTAGAATTTCAGCTAGATATTTAGAATTTTAGCTTTAGCAGTTCTTTATTAAAAAAATAGGAATGATAATTTTCATAATGAAATAATATAGTTATAACAATACATTTTGAACAACTTTCGTCAAAAATATACTCGTATTTGCTTTATTTGTGTTTTTCTCAAAACAAATCCTCTTGTAAACGATAAATAGGAAAGTCTTAATATGGGTACCATTGTATTATTTAAGGAAAGCTTTAAGGAAACTATTTAACTATTTCTGTTAAAACAATTTGCTGTTGCAATTTAAGATAAACCATGATAATGTCACAGCGCAATACAAGATTTGCAAAATTTTCCCGTCTGAAATAACCCAAACGTCTTTAAAATTTAAGAATCCAAAAAAACACTTGAAAGTTTTTTTTGTATATTCGTATGGAAATTGTGAATATTGTTCAAATGTCCACGCTCTATGTAGAACTGACAAATTGAAGAAACACATTTAACGTAACCGTAATGAACTGTTGCTTGAAAATTACATCTAGCTTAGTCTGCCTAAGCCTCCATAAATATTATATGATACAGCTACCTGTACAGCAGCATGGCAGATGAGTAATTAGCGCATTCTTTATTTACAAGCACAATGGATTACGGAAATGCCAAAAGGTATAGTGAATTATCAGCAATTCGGTCTCTGTAAAGTGGAAAGTAAATTAACTGAAATCTAACAAACAACCCTCATGAATAGTATATTATTGTTGAGAATTATTCAGCATTAAAGTGTTCTAATTAAAAATTCGCTACTGTTACAAAATTGTGCGCCAGGAATTTCTTATAGAAGAATGCATAATATTATGGGTATTTCAATTTTATGATTATTATGTTTTAAAGAATAATATTTTGTTTTTGCATTTATTAGTATGATTCAATAAATTAGAAAGATTAACAAAATCAGGAGCATCTGAAGAGGTAGAAACAAAGAGTTATCAGGAACAGTAATATTACCATGGAATTAGGGTGTAAAGATTGACAAGAGGATGATAGTTAAATGGGGTCGGAAAAATGGCGATAATAAGAAAAGCTTCCAGGTATCAAAAGAGTGAAGCAAACAAGAAGTATTATAAAAATACCGAATTATCTGAAGTATTAGAAGCATCGAAGTATCAGAAGAATATGAAATATTTAGGTTATAGATTAGAGATTAAAGAAATATATAGGACCAGAAATATGAAGATGAAAATTAAAGAAATATATATTACCACAAAAATTATATCACCGGGAGGATATAAAATATTGGACATAGCAAAAAATTAGATAGATAGAAATAATCTGCAGGGCTATTGATGATTTGAAATGGAAGAGAATAGTGTAATTGAATTGAAATTTGTTCGGAATTTGAGGTAGCTTTAAACAAATGAGGAATAATAAAACTTGGCATTCAAAGTAGCAAGGCTAATGGGATACAAATTAAAACAATTGAAAGAATTAGAAAGAAATGGAAGAAGTTCCAGACTTCAGCACTCAGTGAATTCCAAACATCGTGAGAATCTAAAGAATTGAGTGAATCTTCAAGAATGTGAGGAAACGAGGAATTGAAGAATCCTCGAAGAAGGGGTATCAGGATTGCGATGATTATAAGAATTTTTATTTTTAAGAATATATAGGGGTTGCTAAGGTTGTAATGTTTTAAGAAAATATAAGGATTGTAAGAACTTATTGTAAGAAGTATTATAAAGTAATAGCAAAGATTGTAAAGCTTACAAGAAATATGTAATTATATAGTTTATGAGGAACTTAAAAAATTGGGTAAAGTGTTTGAACTCAAATAATAAAAAGGAAGATTTGTGAAGATTCTGTAGAAATTCGACTATTAATTCGTGGATAGATTTGAAGAATGGTTGAAATTGAATAACTCTAGAATTAGAAATTGGAAACGTTACCAAAAACTAAAATAGAATAATATTTAACTTTACAACTAAGACATTTTACATAATTAACTTAAATTTAAGTTAATCAGATTATATGATAAAAAAATTAAAATTAAAGTATGAAAACAAGCTTCGACTCCATCTAAGGGTGATTTTCGTGTTGTATACCCTATGCTGCATCACCTACCTTATAACTTTTGATATTTTTTTGTGCCCTTAGGAATACTTCGTTTATTTATTAGTACACTTTTTATATTAATAGCTTTAAATGTGGAATATTTTCCTTTAAAGAAACTCTAAGGCTACCTCACTTTTACTCAACACGGACGGCTGACTCGCGATCCGCCTTTAAGAAAGTCTTTGCTTGTTTGTGGACAAGTAGTTTGCACTTACATACAGGGTGTCCCAGATTTAAACGGATATACTCTAATGGAAGGCAGATCACACTCAGTTGAGTTCAAAACACTTCTATACTTACCGTTGAATGTGAACTGTTTTTGAGATACGAGGTGTTTTATGGTTTTTGACCAGAACTTTAGTCCGCCATATTATGGAAATGACTACACATATTTAGATAAAATATAATACACATATTATACTCTTTTAGGTTAATAAATAGCTTACGTGATTTTGGAAAAATTCAAGGATCGACCTCAATTTTTTAATATGGCTCTTTGAGTCGCTAACATCACACTGTATATTATTTTGTGGTAAATGTTAGTAAATTTTTAAAAAGTCTATGGACCATTTTATGAAATAATGTCATAATATTTGATGGCACGTTTATGGTTACTCTTCAATAAATTTTCAAAAGTATTGAAAGACCAAATTTGACATTCTACAAGATCACAATCCAGTTGCTAACATCATTATTTTATTTATTTCACGAATAAAAGATAAGTAATAAAACAATGCGATTAACACATGACATTATTGCATTAAAAATCACAAGTAGGCACATGTCAAATGTGTAATTTTACAAATAAGAATTGGTGTTCCCTCTTAATAATTGTTAGAATAAGTGATAAAAAACCAGTTATAAAACTATAAATTTTAAGATGCCGTTTTAATTTAATAATGAAGAATATGCGGATATTATTTTTGTGTATGGCTTCTGCGACGGAAATGGGAGAACTGCAAAAAGAGAGTATCAAAGGCGTTTTCCAAATCGCCGTGTACCAGATCATAAAACGTTTTCAGAGGTATACCAATTTAGCAAGGAACATGGACAATTTCCGTCAATGACAAAGCATGATCATGTTCCCAGAGCTTTTCCACAAGAGCAAATATAACAGGTTGTGGGAAATAATCCATCCATAAGTGTTAGAAAATTAAGTAATGAGTTAACAACACCTAAGACAAGAGTATGGCGAACATTAAAGAAGGAAAATTTGTATCCATTTCATGTTAAAACAGTTCAATGTATATAAGACGTCGATGGCGTTCCCCGCTTAACGTTTTGTATGTGAACATTTTCTCACAGAAGAACAGTATCGAGAGTTTTATTCACGGATGAAGCCCAATTCACACGTGACGGAATTAATAACTGTAGAAATCAGCATGTTTGGGCAACCGAAAATCCACAAGTGATTCAGAAATATTCCCAATACAGATTTAACATTAATGTGTGGTATGGTATTTACAATAATCATCTATATTGTATAGGGCCCCACATTTTTGAAGGAAGGCTAACTAGTGAGGTTTATTTAAACTTTCTTAGAGATATCTTGCCAAATTTATCAGAAGGCATAGATACTAAGGGTTTGTGGTTTCAGCACGATGGTGCTGAACCCCATTACTCTGCACTGGTCCGGGATCATCTGAACCAGCATTACACCAACAGATGGGATTGGTCGCGGAGGTCCGGTAAACTGGCCAGCTAGGTCTCCTGATCCTACACCTCTAGATTACTTTTCATGGGGTCATCTCAAGTCAGAGGTGTACAATGAAGAGTTCAATACAAGAGAACAGCTTTTAGAAAAAATTATTTCTATATGTGATAACATTAGAAATAACCCGGAAGTGATTGATAGGTCATTGAAAAACACATTAAAACGTTCTCGAAAATGTATTAACGCTGAAGGCATTGATTTTGGAAACCTGTTATAGTTTTAATTATTTGAACCGTTTTTATTTTTTTTTCAGTTATTTAAAGTTCTAAGTAAATTTATGAAATAAATGGAATGTGTAATATTTTGGATGAAATTAAAACAAAAAAAAAGCTTAAAAACACTGAATGTCAAAACAAAAACCTCTTCTGCGGGATATTTAGCTAAAATTAATAAAATAATGATGTTAGCAACTGGATTGGATTATTTGTAGAATGTCAAATTTTCTCTTTCAATACTTTTGAAAATTTATTGAAGAATAACCATAAACGTGCCATAAAATATTATGACATTATTTCATAAACTGGTCCATAGGCTTTTTAAAAGTTTACTAACATTTACCACGAAATAATATACAGTGTGATGTTAACGACCCAAAGAGCCATATTAAAAGAAATTGAGGTCGATCCTTGAATTATTTCGAAATAACTTAAGCTATTTATTAACCTAAAAGAGTTGTGTACCAAATTTTATCTAAATATGTGCAGTCATTTCAAAAATATGACGGACTAAAGTTCTGGTCAAAAACCATAAAACACCCCGTATCTCAAAAACAGTTCACATTCAACTGTAAGCATAGGGGTGTTTTGAACTCAGCTGAGTGTGCTCTACCTTCCACTAGAGTATATCCGTTTAAATCTGGGACACCCTGTATATATAGATAGTATGGAGTTGCATACGCAGGTTATTATTTGCATATTTAGAATGGCATATAAACGCATTTTCTTTGACAACAAAAAATATCCTAGCTATGAAGTTCTGGTTATTGTAATGCTGTTGGTTTTGGAAATCTTGGTTGCAATATGAGTGTCAAGCTCTATTTCTTATATAGTCACTTCGATCAATTTCCAGAAAACCTTGGCCCTGTAAGTGATGCACAGGGTGAGCGTTTCCATCAAGACCTCTTGACTATGAAAGAATACTACCAAGGTCGTTGAGACAAACATATGATGGTAGACTACTGCTGGAGCATTAAATTCGATTGACCTGAGAATATCTACAGGCGCAAGACCTACAAGTGTAATCTTTTGTCCGAATAAGGGTATTAAAACTTTCATCCATATAAGTTGTTACGAATCATCAACTATCTCTCGCATTTATGTTGAAATGTTAAAATATGTATTTGTTAATTTAAAGTAAAAATCATTTATACCTACCCATATTTGAATACATGTATTTTATTTCGCGCAACCGATCTTTTGTCATCATGTCATTATACGAATCGTGAAATTTTGCGAAAATTAAAATGTTGGATTGCGAAAAAATTGATAGTTTGTAGAGTAGAACTATAAATTTGAACTCATATTAGGTAAAAACCTAATTAGGTAAATAAACCTAGGTGCCTTCAAATTAGGTAAAAACAAATGCTGTAAGAAATGCAACAAAATGTTTGTTCCTCAGTGTTACTACTACTATTTGTATTATTTGTATAATTAACTGATTGATCAGTGTTATTGGTATTTCTAATTTATTACAATTGTAATTATTAACTCTAAAAATGTTCTCTAAAATGATACAATTCTAATATTTTCATGACTTTTACACAAATCGAGTAGTAGACTTATTGTTTCACTAAACATATTTATATATCTACTTTACATATTTCTATTACATTGTGTCTCTATTTACTTAAACTATGACACATATAAACCACCAAAATAATATCAAACTGTGTTGTTAAGCGGTATACAGTTCAGTGATATAAATGGCATTGGAAGCTCAGCAATCCATGAAATCTGCGAAATTTAACCACCCCCGTACAATACAATACCCTTATCTGAGGGAAATCACGAGCAGTCTAGCAACGAAACTGTCCTGGAGATGTCACGTTGTCACGTGTAACAGTTCAACGTCAACTACTCGTTAATTTTACCTGAATCTGATCTATTATTCCACTTTTAGATAAAAGAATATCGTTCGTACCTTAATACACGATAGAGGGATATTCGCTGACATCTATTTTATATACAGTAGGTTTCTTTAGCTTGATGAGGAAAGTTGCATTTTTTATTAATGACAAGATTTATAATTTATACTTATATTTATAATTTCATATAACGGTTGGAAATTGATAACATTATTCATTTCTCATTCTGATATATTATCTGCAGTTCCTAATCGAACAGGCAAGAGCGCAGGATTTTTTTGACTTCACTTCATTAACTTGCTGACTTTATTTCGACATTCTCGGCTCCTGTAAATATTGTTCTTACGAGAGTTGTCCATATGTCCATAATGAAATTATAAAAATGGTCAAAAGCATCAATGGAAGACCTGCCTTGCATTGCCACCTTCTTTTCCCCGCATATTAACGTCAGTGTCCTTTACTTCATTTTTATTAAATGCTGCGTTACAGCTTGAAGGAGTATCAGTATCACCTCACGAATCTTTTCTGTACGTTGCCAAGGTTTTAATTAGCTTTTTCCTTCAGGCTTCAGTTTCCTTTTCCTCGGTAAACATTCTCCTCATTAATGTTTCTGGACTAAAATAATTACTTGCCTTATTGCTACCTTTAATTAACCAATGGCTGTTCGTCTTTTCTAGTTGAGGTTCTTTAGTATTTATACAGGTTTCTGTTATAAGCTGATGTCTTGAAATAATTTCCATCCAGTCAGTTGTCAATTCTGGAGTATTATTCTGATCCGAGTTGTAGTCTATTAAATATGTTGGTATACTTGGTTCCGAATATCTTCGTTATGTCGGGTTGGATTAATATGTTGTCGGAAAGGTAACATGCTTTTAAAGTTTTTGACCGTAATGATGGTTTCTAGCTTGGGCCAACCTTTCCTGTAACCGATTTAGGGTCAGGTGTGATCTTTGGAAATAGACTGTCTTGTCTTGGTTTCCCTTTGAGAGCTTCATGGTGCTTCCGATGATACTTTTATGAGCGGCTAGTGGTCACGCTTACTGTCCTGAATGTCTCCTGGGGTTGTGAAACCAAAGGTGTGGCTTCGAGTTGTTGCACGGAAGATACGGCTATGCGTTTTTGAATCAAAGGTATGACTCCGGGTTGTAGAACTAAATGTAAAACTCCGGTTTGTAGAACCAAGGATTCTACAGGGTTCCGGGGGTTCCGAGTTGTAGAACCAAATATTTCAGGTGGTGAGTGAAGTGCTTCTGGATTCGTCGAAGGTATGACTAGTTTCTGAAATGTGTTCCAAAATTTCCAGAAATCCTTACGACTGCGTCAGTTAATTTATTTTTAAGCGGGTTTTATTTTTAAAATCCGATTTTGTTTTACTAAACTTTAATGCAGATTCAAAGTTCGGAAAATATCAACTTAGTGGGAGCTACAAATATTTTTGTATTTGACCATAAACT
Source organism: Rosalia funebris (assembly GCA_037954035.1). Lineage (NCBI taxonomy): Eukaryota > Metazoa > Arthropoda > Insecta > Coleoptera > Cerambycidae > Rosalia > Rosalia funebris. The sequence continues at coordinate 16,318,416 of JAZFAV010000002.1, forward strand.
CTAAGCCTCTATTGGTAAAAGTGACTTTTGCATTGATGAGATCCAAACAAAAAATTATTCGGCCTTTCTCTAGCTACACAAACTTGTTGATGAACATAACATCGTAAGTCCATCAAAATGATGCCTATCACATAAAAACTTTTAAAGTGGAATTTTTTTGCCACTTTCCTGGATTCAATGTGACCGAATCTGATGTTATCCGAAGAGTTATCAGAAATCCGTTCAACGTTACAGCTAGGACCCTACCTGGCGATAGGAAGGAAGAGGTCATCGAATTGTATATAATATAATGATGGCAGTTACAGAGATACCTTCAGTTCAGGTATAAGCCTCGAGGAGTTTTGCTGCAAGAAAGCTCTTTCTTATCCGAAGATGCATGAAAGTGCTTTAAGATATCTGGTGATGTTTCTCACAACTTATCTTTATGAACAAAAATACTCAACATTACATTTAACAAGAAATATAAACAGAAACTAGTTGGACGCAGGCGGCAATATGCGGGTAGTATTGAAGCAAATTCAGGTTCAGAAATCTCATTAAGAACGTTTTTAGGGCCTAATAGTAGCCTTAAAAGGTGTTATAATAAGAGCTCAAGTTGTAAATTTTAAATAAAACATAATTCTTTGTATGAAGGTATTGAAATGATTTATAATTTAGATATTTGAGAATTATGTATGGATAAACATATCCGGTAAATGGCAGCCACGGATTTTGTGACATTGGCGTATATTTTTCTGTCGAAATCTTCAATAACGGTTTTGCATAAATGTAAGGTATATTGTTGATACAGCGTTCAATTTCGGCCTTCAATTTCGACCTTCAATGCTTGAGACTTCAGAAAACCCCACAGAAAAAGCACATAGGTATTAAATCGCAATATCTTGGTCACCGAAACGGAAAATAACACGACCAGGAAAAGACTCGTGTAAGACCGTCAATGTTTCACGGATAGTATGATGAAGGGTGACTTTCGGAAGGTGCCATTTATCATACTACCCGCTTAGCAGGACACGTTCTGCTAAAACCACATCTGTTCCATAGCATGTTGCAATTCAGGCACAGAACACGATAATGTTCGCCAGTTACCGTTAATGTATTATATATCTCGTTTTCAAAGAAAGATGGTCCAATGATTACTTCAGACCACAATGCATTCCAAACAGTGATACGTTAGGGATTCGTTTGCAGTTTTGCCTATTAACGAAGCCATCAAAGTGAAAATGGGCCTCGATGCTGAAGACCTCTTCTTGTTGAACGTTCCAATTGGTGAACTCTTTTCGCTGCACATGGTCTGTTGGCAGTTGTTGAGTCAGTTGGACTTTTTAAATATGGAGATGCAAGTCTTTACTGAGAATACGGTGAAGAGTGTCCGATTCCTATGCATGATGACGAATCGAGGTCCCTGGACTGCCGGCCACACTCTCGTGAACTGCTGTAATATTTTGTTCTGAACGGCCACCATGAGCCTATGTCGTGTGTTTTACTTCAATAACTGAACCAGTAATTTCGAATTTTTTTATTACTCTTTCCAGAGTTAATAAATTTGGAACATTGTTTCTACCGAAAATATACATCGTAGCAACCAAACTTTCACCATTTTGATTGAGTAATATTTAACAATAAGGACGCGTTGTTGTATCGTGTAGCTCTCCATGGTTACTAACTCCTATATGTGTCCTATCGACCTTCACACAAAACAATTATTGATGCTACAATTATTGACCCATTCAATCATTACAGCCAAAATGGCGCGCATTTCAAAACATACGCTCTTATTGTAACACTCTTTAGTGATATTCTAATGAATGTTATATTGTATCTTGTTGACTGTTATATTTGTGACTTGTTTTACAGTAAAAGTTTTATATGAAACGCAAAGACTCGTTCCATATATTATTTGTGAAAATGTAACTGGTGAGTGTAAGGCAACATTAGAAAAGTAAATATTTTGTAAATAAAATTTGCAAATAGTCTAATCAGATCTTATAATTGTCAAACTCTTAACACCATGCCTTTCCTTTCCGTTGCCATTAATTATTTTATAAAATTATATTTTATAAAAATAAAATATTCATCTCTACATTCACGCACAATTAGATACAATTTACTGTATTTAATAATCTCTGTATGTAATCTAAATTTCTGTCGCCAGAAGGCGTTTATATTATATTCCACTTATTTCTCGTTACAAATTTGCCTCGGGAAATAAATGAATTAATATATTCATCATCGATTTCACAGAAATCGATATTTGCGAGTTCTCTTTCACGAAGATGACAAATTGTTCCTTAAATATTCAAAGCAAATGGACATATTATGATCGGAAACGTTTATTCGATTCACAGTCATTAATCTACAAAGAGCCGTACGAAATATCTTACAATATTATGTTCCAATACAAATACATCCTAATTCTTTCCAAGTACAATAACATGAAAGTAATTTAATTGAATCGCGCCAAAGTTTTGCAATTGCCTACTTAAATCACAAGTAGCGATTTACACTACTTTCTGAAAGAAAACTTTAGAGTAAAATAGGCCGAAATCAATTTTAGAGTTGACAAGTTAGATTGATCACCTCATTTAAATATTTAAGGAAACTGATAAAGTTCCATTTGCTCATAAAATGAGGTAAAGATACTAAAATCAATAACGGAAAATGGCATTCATTTGACGTCACCTTCTATCTTTGGATAAATAAAGGTATCGCAGGGCAAATTCTAATTTGCCCAAGTCGAATTAAAATTTTAGTAACAACGCAAACTTTAATATTTTACAGGGTGTATGAAGAAAAATTTCAGTTGCATTTAATGAACTCTGAGAATCACTTCTATAATATACACATATATACCAATTATTTACAGAACTTAGACATATTATATACCTATTCCAACGAAGTTCTAGTAGCTGGTAATAATTAAAGCCAGTCGAACTGAGGTCATTTATTATTTTTCTATAATAATTTATTAAACATCAATCAGAACTTACAATTCTATGAACTATTTTGTTAACTAAGAGACTTCGAATATAATCTCATACATCTCCTGATGAGGTTTCTCCAGCGAGAAATCCTCCTACGCCTCATTTAAGTCCATTGGCCACTGTCTCTTAAATCTTCTGTCATTATTTTCTTGGAGAGGTGGTATTAAACAGCTGTTTCTGTGAATTTACAATCATTGGTGATGTTTCTGGCTTCTGTTTTTGATTATTTTTTGGACTGTTGTGATTCGGAGGTCATGACGTAACGTCTGATTGGTGACATACCACGGGGCGTCTAAAATCGCTCGAAATATCTTCGATTGTACTCGCTGTATGATAGTTATGTTGGACTTACAACCTCACAATTTAATGTCGTAAATCAAGATGGGAATGATGACAGTTTTGTAAATTAAAGTTTCATTTTCTAGACATATTTGTGATCTTCTTCCAAGTAGTCAGTTTAGCTCCCTCATTCTCATGTCTATCTGTTAGCGTCTTTTTGAGATACGTTCTTCCAATTGAGTTTGGAATCAAGATGGAAGCCTAAGTATTTTGTCTTTGATGTTCGCTGCATAATTGTCTCATTTATAAATACTAGTGGACATTGGGCTTTTCTAAACATGATAGTCGCATGTTGCGATTTAGTTTCATTGATTCTATATTTTGGTTTCCCTCTTTTTCTTCCATCTTTTGAGTCAATCTTCTATGTGGAAGAGTTAATTTTGGAGATTTGCGGATGCTATTACTTGGTCTTCATAGATCGCCAGAATGACAGTGTCATCTGCAAATATACCAGTTACAGTGTAGTCTAAGGTTGGGAGGTCTGCAGTATAACTTAGGTATAAGATAGGTCCTAAAAAGCTGCCCTATGGGACTCCATAATTGATGAGTTGAAATAGAGAAGTTTTGTCATTTACACTTGTCCTAAAATATATATTGTTAGATATGACTTAATTAGTAGATCATTATTATTACACAACGATAGTTCACAGAATTATATCATAATACAATAATGAATATTAATGAATACAGGACTAAACATGTTCACACAAAAGCAGAAGATAGAATTTAAATCTTTAAAACTTCTGAGAAATCTATCAATTATTATTATAACCAAATTTTCATAAATTAATTAGATATTAATTAGATAAATTTATGATAATAGTTACTGGCAGACCAAAATGATAATGTTATTTTACAACCTATAACACCAATTTATTGATTTATTGAAAAATTATTACATACCTGGTGAAACTTATGCATTCTACATCCAAAAGAAAATCCATACCCAATATTATGTAAAACTGTACAAGAAATCTTTAAAAACTCAGTCTGTAATTTAATTAAATGTACTACGATTTTAACGGATATATTGTCCACCAAAGAACGAAAGAAACTACTTAAATATTTTCACGAAATAGCAATAATACATACATCATGGTACAAATGAATTAAACCAAAACCAAAATTATAATTAATACCTACACCTGAAAGCCATTTGAAATCGTCCACGTAGACCCAATGATAATCGACAAAAAGTTTCTCATTTAAATGACACATTTTGGAAATCCTTTCAAAAAATAAAACCCGCCACAGCTAGGATTCGACATCTGTCTCGGAGCGGAACGGAACGACAACAGCTGTTTCGAACTTATTAGTTCTCATCAGTGCCGTACACGGTACGCCGATGCAGGACAAATGCCGAATGAGCTCTATGGGATATACATCTTTATCGATACGATCTCTGTCAGTAACATATAAGTCGGAAATCGAGAAAGGAACCACCAAACCGCCAAGCGGTTATCAAAGTAGTTCCCGAATAGCAAAGCTATTACATAATCGCTCTAGGAAGCAACTACTCCTCGGGCTAAAGCCCCGCCAGGCATTGAATTATACCTAAAAGCGATCCTCGACCCCTTTCTCGTGTTTCTGCATGATCAGATAAGGTTTCAAAAAAACCTTAAAGGTTAAAGGTTAAAAGTTTTCTTAAACCTTATCTGATCGTGCAGAAACACGAGAAAGAGGTCGAGGATCGCTTCTAGGTATAATTCAATGCCTGGCAGGGCTTTAGCCCAAGGAGTAGTTGTTTCCTAGAGTGATTATGTAATAGCTTTGATATTCGAGAACTACTTTGATAACCGCTTGGCGGTTTGGTGGTTCCTTTCTCGATTTCCGACTTATATGTTACTGACATTTTGGAAATCTTCACAAGCATATCACCTAAGTAGTACACGCACAATTTATATTGTTCAAAATTTAGAAACATATATGGGTTATCACGGTTTACCAAAATGAATTGTCTCAGATAATGAGACTGGGTTTAAAAATGAAATCATATTAAATCTCATTGATTTACATAACATAAAAATTCATTACATTACACCCCTATATCCAAAGAGTAATGGTATAGTTGAATAGTTTAACTTGGCACTACTTGAACATTTGAGAACAATAAAACATAAAAAATAAATAAATTGCCTCTTTGCGACAACACTCCTTACGCAATTTTGGACTACAATAATACTATCCATTCGGTAATTCAAATAAAGCCATTTCAAATAATAACAGGACATTTAGAGGAAAACGACCCTTTTAATTTAAAATTAAATAAAGCTTTTATGATTAACTGTGTAGTATAGCACAGAGAAAAAAAAACATTATTTACAACCTAATTCACGACAAAATATAATCAGACAAACAAACAATAATTGAAAAACATAATATGGCTAAAAAATTAACCACCTGACATTGACCCTACGAATCCTGTTTAACTTAGAAAACCTCAAAGTAGTAAAACAGTTTCTCGTTATAAAAAGAAATTCTGCTCTTTGAAATTAAAAATAAAATATTCTAAATCCAAACTTCTACAGGTTCTACCCCAGGGCAACGTTAACAGTAACAGCCTCCCTACTAATATCAACCATGAGCTATTTTATACTCAGGACTCAACTCTTGACTCACTAGACACAAACCCAGCACTATTGCTTATAAGTTTAGGACATGCAAAAATCAAATAATCAACGCACGAATTTATTCATTATATTGATGTGTAATCTACATATAAATTATCAAATAAATATACTAACTGATGACTATCATAAGATAGAGAAAACAAGTAATACTGTAGAATACGAGGAACTATCATTTTCATATATTCGGTGATTTTGCTTTTCCGCACTCCACTATACGCAGAAAAGTAATGTAATCGTGTAAATTTTTTTCTAGGGTTTATTTTTTGTTTTTCGGCCTAAAAATAAAAAATGCTTTTTAAACCATTTTCTGTGTGTGTGTGCGTCGTTGTCGTCAGCATTTATTCTTATTAGCACGATAACTCAACTAAATCGTATCGGATCGATCGGGTTTTGACTGGTTCTGATCGTGGACGTCTCCCAGACGACATCTATTAATTTTGAGGTGAATAGGACACACTCCACCCTGTCCAATGGGTCATGAGAAAGCACGATGGTGAACTATTTGAGAGAAATTGAAAAAAGTAAAACTGTCGCATAATACACACATTCTGCATTTATGTGTTGGTTTATTTTTCTCGGCGACTTAATTTCGAGATAAAGATGTTCTACGTGCCGAAAAGTCCGTTTTAAGGTTTTAAGACTGTTTATTATTAATAAATTATCTCAAATAACCACGGTATTGTAGGGTACAGAAAATAGCCAGGCATAAATTCCGATATCTCCACACTTTGGTTGTTAGTTCTGTTGAATTCAATGAAGGCTATCATCATATGTATGTACTCTGTTGAAGACACTTTATTACTGTTTTATCCTTCTCGTTCCTAATCATTTATTAATCGCTTTAAGTGGCATCATTTTTCTATGAAGAGACATGAACTACCAGTCTGTTGATGTTCAGAAGATTTATAATACTTAACATCAACTATAGTTGAAACGTGGTAAATTAATACACCTTCGTAATCGCTTTAAGGTTACTTGCTACTTAATGCAAACATAATAAATACGATAAGACCCTCTTAGGACCGTAGGCAGTACGTGGATGTTATAATAATTAAAATATTTTTAAGAATAATCTCATTCTTATCATATTTTATGCATAATCTCATAATTTTGCAAAAGTTTTTTTTATTCAGAAAATATATTCAGAAGGAATTCATAAAATCAAGAGTATGCTACTAAATTACTAATGAAGGTTATTAAACAATAGAGTTATTTTTACACCAAGTGAAATATATTACGGGGTTGTAGAATACATGACCATCAACAAACTGGATTAATAGTAGTTGTACTCATACACAGAGGGATTACGGAGTCTTATTTATGAAGCAAACACATAGGGACAATTTTATTGAAAATTCCTATCGCGAGTCAGAATTGCCCTCCTCCCCTTTTTAATAAACTTTTGGATAGAAGAACATAAAAAATACGATATACATGTTTCTTTACATTCTGATATTTGACTTAAGGGTGAAAACGGTATCCGCAAATCCCCTGAAATGTTACTTGTTTACTGAAATGCGAGACCTGCAAGTTCTTCTTATAAAGCATTATTATAGTACAATTATTGCCTACTTATTATTGTTTTCACCGACTTGTCATTAAAATTATTATTTGGAATAAGAAGTTTATCTAAAACCTGCGTTTTACGTAAGTTATATTTTATAGTGTATCAGAAAAGTCTGATGAAATGCAACATCGTTAACATTGTTAAGCAATATTCTCTTATACATTGATTTTATTTTATTTCTTGTGATTATTTTGACGCATAACTAATATAGATTCCGGAAAATTAGATAAATTGCGGATATAACGCTTTCGAATATTTCTTTTAAATGGCAACAATGTATTTTTCCTATAGAGACTTGTAGACGAGATCTTTCTACTTACGGTAATATAGCGTCCTTTACTAAGGACGCTACTATAATACTAAGTTTCATACCACTATATTTACACAAAAATCGTGACTGCAGTTTCAACACTTTATGTCATTTTCAAAACGATGATTTTACTAAGAATAAGATACAAAAATTCGGTTCTTATAATATATACTATCCAAATACAGAGACTAGGTGTTATGACAATAAACAGGTAGTTAAGGTTTACAAGAAAACGTGTTTCATAAATGGTGCAATTCCGACCATCAAATTGTGGGAATTTCCATGAATATTATTAAGAAATATTATACAGGGGGTTAATTAATTTGGGTAACAGTAAAAAGAGGAGAATATAGTATATCTACTTGATCATTTAACAAGCTAAAATTATCACTATGGTTGTAGTTGTAGATCTCCATTGTTTCTAACCAACTAAGTTTTAAACCTTTGTTGGCACAGTGTAAGATATTCATATTATTAATATCCGGGGAATTATGTCCACCTTCTAAGATATGATTTGCAAAAGTAGAATCTGTTTTCTGTAATCTGAAGGATCTATTATGATCAAGGTATCTAGTTATAAATTTACGTCCTGTTTGTCCTATATATGTGCTATTGCACTCCGAGCAATTTAACCTATAAACTCCAGATTTTTCATATTTATTATTTTCATTTTTGGCATTAATAACTAAATTTGAAAACTTTTGTTGAGGTTTAAATGCTACTTTGATATTATGTTCTTTGAGAACATTTGATATTTTTATTGACAATGTATCATAATATATGATGGTGGCATAAGGTATTTTTTAGATAGTGGCATAGGTATTAACAAATATACGGCGCCCCAAGGTCCTATCTTAAGACCAATACTATTTATTACTTATCTCAATAATATATTTAAAGTAAATATCTAAAATACCATTGTAAGTTCCTCAGGCAATACAGCCATATTATATTAAAGCGAAAACTGGGCGAGAAAGTATAAAATGATTTTAGAAACGTAAAAAAATTGATCGATCATGAATTACTGTCCATAAATTTCCAGAAACCTGTATTTGTACCTTTTATCTAAAACAGTTCACATCTGTTACCATATAAATTATAAAAAATAACAGTTGACGTTGATGGAACCACAAATTAGATATGGAATTATCGGGTGGGAAGAGGTGTTGAATATTAACTTAAAAAAGTTAACAGATAAGGGAACTCTAATATATAGTAAAGAAGTTACCCATCCTTTTTACTTATTATATAAAGAAGTTTCACTCACAGATGCACGATAATAATGTTTATTAAATTTGACGATTATGCAACATTCTAAAGTAATTATTTTTGTAAAATATAATTACACTACTCGATATAGGGAAACTATGTTATTTATATGTTATGAATAACTCGGGGATGCTTTTACTTGAATAACTAAAAAATGTTGCAAATAAAAATGCATTCAAAGAATTAGTTAAAAGTTTATAATGGAAATTCCCAGGATGGAAGTACTTACATAAAATAATAGCCTTAAGAAATGACGGCTAGAGAAACTAAATGTATAATGTATGTAAAAATATACTTACTTGAAAATGTAGTATACGTACTATTTTTATTTTCATTAATATATATTATACACTCGTATGTGTATTATTTATATGTACAGAAATAAGGAGTTTATACTCCAATCCATCTGCAAATGCCTTACATAATAAAGACTAAACAAATTAGGTCAAAACAGCTATTCTCCTGGCTATATGCCAAACGCCGAGCGCTGAATTACATGACCAAATTTGTCGTATTTTTGTCTTCTGTCAACAGAGTTAGCACTAAAAATACAGTGATTGTTCCAAAACCACCAAGAAAGATGCAAAGTGTCACCCATCTCAGGATATCGTTAACTACAGACCGGTTTCGACCTTTCTATCTTGGGTCTCGTCAGTGCAGTGTAAACGAGTATACCTTCGACAGATAAAGCTCGCATCCATTAGACGTTGCTACGTTTCACCGCAGTAGAACGTACCAAACGCCATCTCTTGGTAGTTTCGAACAATCTAAATCGAAGTAAAAACTTGAGATCATCAATATAATGCAAAGTTTTACTACCAGAGGGTAACATTCAAACTACAGAAATAAGGAAATTATACTCCAACCCATCTGCAAATGGCTTATATAATAAGGACTAAACAAATTAGGTCAAAACATATATGCCATATTAGGCTATATGCCAAACGCCTTGGCATATAGCCAGGAGAATAGCTGTTTTGGCCTAATTTGTTTAGTCCTTATTATATAAGGCATTTGCAGGCATGGGTTGGAGTTTTGTTTTAGGCGTTAAATTTATATATAATAATTTATGTTTTAGTTTTAAAGATTGATAAACATATAAACATTTTTTACATTATTATACACAATAGTTTCTATTAATGCATTTTTAATAAACATGTTTATTTGTAAATATTTACAGGTACAATAAACATTTTTCCATTTGCATTATTTTATTTATTAACATTACTCATGTTTTATAAATAAAATAAAATAGCAAAATTTTAGAATTCTGTATTTAGATACAACCAACACCTAGTTAAATCATATATGATCTACCGTTTCTGATTTAATTTTCATAATAATTAGTAGGCCCATCATTATATTCCTTTGTTAAATCTAAAAAAATTTGGAACTTGCTTTTCGTTTGCCATTCTATTTGTACAAATACACAAACACATTGGAGAGGATTCAGAGGCGACTCTTAAAGTTCTTTTATATTCAGAATGTCTTATATCGCTAGGGTTGGCCCCTCCAATGAGAATTTCCAAGTAGAATTTCAAAGTATACACCTGAATGTAGTAGGATTATATCACAAAGAGTTTTTCTGATTAAAGTTGAAAGGATTACGTCGAAAATAAATCCTTATGATTCTATCTGGCTATTTAGACGAAACGAAAATCTCTGAAGCGATATAAAAAACGCGGTTAACAAAAACTGTTTGGAAATAAATTAAATATAAGTATTAACTAAAGATGTTTTAATAGATTTTCAGAAGATGGCATACAATAACAAAGAATAATGCCGGGCCCAAGTAGTAAATTCTATTGCAACCATCGTATATCTCCTCCAAGTATATTTTTTGCATTCATAAATTTTGCGGGTGTCGTAAAGCGTTGTTCGTAAGACGCATTATGAGCGAGTCTTTATGAGTGTCGCTAAAAATTTCAATGTTTTGATGTCTTTCTTACTGTTATTGTTATCTTCAATCTGGTTTAAGATCGCAATCGTGCTTGTACTTTATGGCCCCGCTTTTTATCCCTGGATATACGGCCTATCTGATTTGTATGGGTGTATAGGACAAACCTCTTATGGTTACATGTATATTGCTTAATTGGTATATAGGGCAATTTTGTCTGTTCATTCACAACGCATCTATCCACAACAGACTACGAAATTTACCAATAAAACTATTTCCTCGTAAAATAAAGCTATAAATTATAACTACTCTAGTCTAACAAACAGATGCGGAAGTAATAGGTTTACTTTGCGAAATAAACTATAAAAATGTACGTATAATATTGTGATGGTTATAACTGTTTGATATGTGGTTTTATTTGGAGCAAAACTTAAATCATTCGTCAGTAAAAGTGACAGATGTAGATATAAAATTCGTAAACTATAAATAAATTATTTTTGTATTGGATACTATAAAGTAGTAGACATATTCTATGAAACAATATTTATACATTTTCTAGACAGCTTATTGTAAATAGAAAAGATATAGGGGTACCCAATAAAGACGAGAAAAATGTATAGACAAGTGGGTTAGCAGTGCTGCCCTCTCTCGCTAGGTTATTTACTGCCGAAAAAAGAGTCCCATTACAATGTATTAAAAGAAACTAATGAGAAATTTGGTTTATATCACGATTCTGAACAGCATATTCTCCAGTATATTCTATCCCAGAATGTGAAGACCTACTGATGTACACCTGCATAGCTTGGATTGGGATTTCAAGAGAAGCGATATGACCTCCGACGACCGAATGCTGTCCAAATTAGAGGAAATATTAAAAAAAATTGACCTGCGCCTGGTCAAATAAGAAGGGGAAAAGTATAAAGCAGTGTCGATTAAAGATGTCTGAAATGTCTTCCTCCAAGCTTTCGAACCATTACTGTTGTGTTCCTCAATGCCATACCTGGGCCAAAAGGGACCTTGAAAAGAAAATGAGTTTTCATCTTTTTCCTAAAGAAAATTCAGGTAAAGTCAATTTTTAAATCAGAATGGGAAAAGAGTGAGTGAATCAAAGAAAAGCCTGGACAATTAGACTACGCATTGGCAAGCCTGTGACCAAATTTATGAAAGTTTGCTATCTACACTTCAAGGCAGAAGATTATTTTAACAAAGGTAGAACTTCTAATCTATGATTTCAAACATTGAAAATATATTTTTTATTTTTGTAAGGACAAAAATCGGAAAGTAGGTGTCGTGAATTAAAGAAAACAGCGGTTCCTTCTCAAAACCTTCCGACACCTACAATAGTGTCCTCTACCTCGAAGGCACAATCTTCACACTCGTATCGGGGTGAAAGATACCGGAACAGACAATTGATGGAAGCTCATCCAGTTGGTCCATGTGGTAAATCTGAGGTTGTCGAAAATAACACTCAGCCTGAGATTCAAGTTGCCCAGGGTTTGATTAATTTGCTTCACACTAAACAATATGTTACGGAGATAGAAATAAATAGTGCTACTAATAGTTTAGTGGAGGTACGTAATGCTGAAGTACAAGTAAACATACAAAAACCATTGATTTTATTTTAGCCGACCCATTTAAAATAATAAATTCTCCACTAATTTGATGGGGTTTGGACTGCAGAGAACTAGTCTGCAGACAAATGGCAACCAACTTAATGTGAGAAGAGCTACAATCTGTTCTGCCATGTAAAATAATGTGACCAGCATTTAAAAACTCTTCTCCTTCAACCAGACATGTTGTATTTATATTTTCACCAACATAGTTAATGTACTCTACTAAACTTAAAGTTATTTGGGCCATGTTCATTCTAAAATAACAATATTTTACATTAAAAATATTTTCTAATCAAAAATGATAATAACTGAGATATACAAAAATGATAATACCTAAGACAGAGACTCCTAATAAGTAGGTTCTTACCAGACGTAACCGACAGAACAATCCAATTTCTCAGTCACAAAAACTATAACAGGGTAAAAGGATAATAAATGTAACAACAACTAACGATAACAACAATAACAATAATTTTAAAATACAGGAAAATAGCCAAAAATGCTGGAAAATATCGAAAATAACACGACCAAAAAGTGAGGTTGGGAAACCATGTACTAGAGATTAATTTGCGTATAATCCGTCATGGCGGTGCGATCTTAATTTGAATTCCTAATAGAATGTTGATTAAAGGATTTGTCGTAGCAATTTGTTGTTAAAATCAAGGACACTCTGATTCTGATTGGCTCCTCAACGCGGAAATGTTTGGACTAAGGTATCCTTGGCAAGACTTCTTCTAATTGGGCATTTTCATACTGGCCAACATGACACCGGCACGACAACGACAGCGATGCTGGTGGACGCGTATTCTCATGTAAATCAATGAGAAGCTTTCTCACTCGTCGATATGTCGGTATGATGTTGTTACAGGCTACGACATGTCGACAAGCAGCGTTCACTCCACTGGTGTCGTCGACGATTTGTATTCGATTTTTGGGCGAATATTTTTCGAGTCGAATACTTTTATTCGATTTTTGGGTGTGGTGTGGGATTTTTTGGTTGAAAATAACAAAAGTGGCCGGTTTCGAATACGATATAGTAACATTAACTGAACTAGTGGAATCTAAGCCCTGTACTTTGGATAATTATGATTTCTCAAGAAGAGTATAAGTACCCTCTAAGTATCTCACTTTTAGAATTGGATGTACCCATAACTGCCTTTGATTTCGTCTTCTACGCTTCAAGTATAACAAATAAAGTAAATATAATTTGTTAACTCCCGCCATGATGCTTCTTGGACGGCAACTGCATGAGCCGTGTTGGCATAATATTTTACAGTCCTACAGAACAAAATACGGAACAGTCCTTCTCAGTGTATATGGTTGTCTGATTCATTCATGGTGGATTTGAACTTATCTCCCAAATGTATAGCACCCGAGTTCTATTAAACTATACCTGAGATATAGAATAAAGTTAAAAGTATCACAGTATCTCTTACATAATACAACCAAAAGTTATGCATTTAAATTACAGTAATTTCAACACTCTTAGGAGCTCATATCAGGCACTCAAGCTATAAATAATATTGAAATGCTTTTTTGTCCCGTCTGCTAGATGTAGTAAATCGTTTACGTCGCGTAATATCCAAGCAGTGAGCTACTCACTCTTACATATAACGAAAAAATTGATTTACCACCTCGCATATTCATTCATATGTTTTTATACAACACCGAGTTTTACCTCTGCGTATGTCACGCATATAAATTACACCGTATTTTATTTTAAACCAAGGCATTCAAATGGCAAACATAATTTTTACGCTTTCTTATTTTGTGTAACCGTTTACGTAGTATATTACCCAAGCCTTAATCGACCCCTTCTAAAATATACAAACGAAAAATTATTCAGTTTGATACAGTATCAATTTGCAGTATTATATACCTATTAATTGTTGTTTGCACAATGTTTGCACAATGTTACACACATTTTTTTTATATATGGAAAACCTTCTTCAATAATTCGTTAACATAAACCTCTTTCACTTTCCATAATATTCTGAATTATGCTGGTTTCTTGTATTTAAAAATTAACATTTTCAAGTTTATTATTGCTGATTTTTTTTTACATCCGGCGTAGAAGAAAATGACCCTAGACTATTTTTTATTTTATGTACAACGGCCTCCGCAGTGCCACTTGGGTGGGCAACCCACCAGCTCACATATATCTTCTAATAGCTTGTACGTCAATAATCTTGCAGCATCTTGACATACCAACCCTCAGATAGAATGTAAAGGAATAATGTCTAATAAATTAAGTTTTGTCAATATTTAAGTTTTCAATAAACAACATTATGCCCGTGACTCTAAATCAAAAAGATATATTTTTTACAAAACTGAAACAATATAGGGGTGCATACGTAAACTTTTTCTGTGAGCTTTTTTATAAATGCCATAAGAAATATTCAATAAACAAATTCAAATTAGTATGGGTAACATTTTTATAATATGTACTTACAGCTTGTCAATAACAGGAAAAAGTGTGAGATTCTCTATGTTTGCATTGAAGAAAGAGTGAGGCAGTATTCGGAGGAAAAAGGATGCACTTTATGCTCGGCCAGATCGAACTCTGTGTACATACACATTGCACATACATCACTCAGCAAACGTCTCGACTGAGTAAAAACCAGGCTATTTACTGCGCACCTCGTGGGCGACCCGATAGCGCAGTTTTGAGACTTGTTCCTATTATTGACAAGCTGTGCCAATCTATGTAGAGCTGGTGATTGATTTTTGTAAACATCTCTGAATTCGAGTTTGATGACCTTCAACAATTTGTCCTCTCGGGTGACTAGGTCTACCTGTGGACTTTTCTATGCAAATACAATGTTTGTTTTCAAAGCCATGGATAAAAAATTGTTAATGTAAATGCAAAGTTATTTCTACATGTGAAAATATTTCAGAACGTTGCTTCTTACTTCACGGTAAACGGCATATTTGCTATGCTAAGTCATATGTTATATTATCAAAGTTTCATATTTACGTAATTAAAACTTACCCTAAACAATTTGAAAATGCGCCACTAACCAGAGTTATAAAAGTAACTGTTCTTAAAATGTAGAACTTACTAATCAACCAAGTTAACCAAAATCAACTGAGAGAATAAGTATGTAAATTTAACACAAACACACCCACGAATGTTAGTGGCTAATAAAACTTAAAAAAATGCATTGTTTTATAGCTGCCAATACTGCCAATAACCAGAATAAAATTCACTATGTTGTTGGTCATATGGTGGTATATCATTTTCGATGGTATTGAGTAAATATGTATATTTAATAGACTGTTACAAGTAACAGTAAGCCACTAACTTAATTACACAAACCTGTACGACAAAATATCAACAATTTCATAAATATTAACGTAGGATGTATTAAATAGCGAATCAAGAAATAGAATGACTGTATAAATTCAAAAACATTCTGTTGAATATATAAAATTTAAAAAGAGTAATTTTACATGTGCGTCACTTATACGTACATGAACGAGAATCCTTTAATGCGGTTTCAGTTAGTTTTGTGGTTTCCCTAATTTTCCTGTTAAGTAATAGTACAGCAAAAGGTATTAACCCTGCCTTAGGTCATTTACACGTTTAGGCCTTTCGTACATCCTAGTTAATACGCGTCGGTTCCCATAATACTTATAAGCCACTGTAATGTCGTCCAGATTTGTCTGTTTGCGTAACAGATTATTGTCATATTCGTGATATTATAAGTAAGTGTTATTAACACGCAAGTTGAAAATTGTTAAAAGGAGTCGTAAGCGATTTGACAATACATCGAAAGTCAAAAAAATTATTTTCGTGAATTATATATAATGTTTTTTTTCGACAAAAACTTACTATCTACTATTCATTTCATCGCTATTTGCCAAATAAAAAACTCTCTTATCTTACCGATAAAAGGAAGAGTCTACCTGAGCTTAGCCATAAAAACAAGCCAAGGTTATGTTTTGAGATTTTTTATTTGGCAAATAGCGGTGAAATAAACTGTACACAAAAACATAATTGACTACTAATATAAAATATATTGCAGAAAATTGGAAAGACCCATCTCCCTGCTAAACAATAAAGTGTCACCTACGAGAAGCTATACTGCTTCTTCATTTTTGACACAGATTACTCCATCTAGCGCAGGCTTTCACCTACAGCACGTGAGGGGATAACATTTTAAGGAACTATTGCCATCTCATTGGTTCTCAATTGAGAACACCAGGCCGTCCCAAAACTGCATATGGCGATTTCATCATTATTAGGAATCATCAGGGCAATTATAGTAGACTCTGCCTAGCGCTCTGGGACTATTAGATGGGCTTTTATATCAAGCTCGCATAAGCATACATGTAGAAAATTGACAAACGCCATCTATCTACTGAACGACAAAGGTCACACGGTCAACGGTCACAAAGCTATTATGCTTGTCATTTCTGACGCAGATTACTTCGTCATTTTCTACATGTATGCTTATATATAAATTTAATTTTAATGTTTTGTTATATATTATCTGTATATTATCCGCCACTTAATATATATTTTTTTATAAATTAGTATTACAGTACCCAGTTGAATGACTTAAATAAATTTTAGAAATTAATAATACAATTTATGATCGAAACCAATATAGTTCAATCAATGAAAGAAGTACCCAATTCAAGACATTTAGGCACTCTGTACGTACTGTCCAAAGGGTGATGTACCTTCAAAGACTGCTTGTTGAAGAAATGTTTGAAGAAAACTATGAATTCTTGAAGACTATGAACTTTTTCAGTTCATTTATGACAATTTGATAATTTACAGATATTTGTTAATTAATATTATTAAAACTAAGTTGAATTAACATAATCTGTCGAATTTCATAAAAGAATATGCCCATTCTTATGACATATTCCTTACTCCCTAATTTATAAAAATCATATTTGAATTATATATTCGACTATAAATAAGAATATTATTCAAACATTATCTAAATAATATAAAATATAAAATTACTGTTAGAATATAAGTTTATATTTCGAATAAACCTTAAAACTTAAAACGTTTTATGAATAATTCTATTCAATATATATAAATTATTAGATTATGACTCTCAATCTCCACTTGTGATAAATCTAAATACGACAACAATAGGACTTATTTAGACGTAAAACCGCCTGAATGAGATTTATCAGAACCCTCAGATTGATCGCGGTAGATTGGTAATTTCGTTTGCAGCCACGGAAATCCCATCTGACACTAGACATTTATCTGGAAGAATTTGTAAATTAAGGAGAATAAAATAAAACTTATTCCTCGATAATTTAGAACTCAATCATTTTTCTGGAGGACCAAATAGATACAACAACATGATACCTACTATTATTAACTTGTATTATAGTAATAATATACCACTGATACGATAATATGATAATGATACTGAAATATTAATATTATTTTTTGCACGACCAAGTAATTTAATATGTTTAGTGAATTAACATAATATCAAAAAGTTATGTTTACAAGTCATTGATGGATAAAAGATTTACTTACTGAACAGTTAATAGGTAAAAAATTTAAATAAATGTGTCACATTTATAGCTTCTTAAATATTCCTTTTTATTAAAAACAATACTGAACTTATATTATTTGCAACGATAGAATTAGTCACAACAAAATAATACAATGTTCTTTCCAGTACTATTATTTCCAGTATCTCTCATTATACCTACAAAACCGATAGTTTAAGCCAATTTGACGATGATTATGAACTATTTAAGGGCAAACAAGTATTATATCTCCAAACGGTAGTCAACATTTCTAGATTTGGTTTGAAGCAGCATCAATTTGAATATAACCGTTCAATTCACTGGATAAATCATTGAATAACATTTTAGATGTTACTACAGATCCAAAGCAATTTATAAAATAACCTCTTAAGTAGTTAAATACTGTTACAAAATAATAAACCAAAAAGAGCCTTAGGCATCGAAGATTATCGAACCCAAGCCCATCATTAACCATCAATGCAACATCTGTGGTATACTGTAATAATCTAATAAAGTGCAGTAGAGTATGTATGATTTGAACACAATGAAATTGTTTCAGTTAAAAGAAATTCAATTAAGAGAGAGCCGAGGGATACAGCCTTTTTTATTTTCATTGGCCACGTGAATAATACAAACAAATGAAGATTAAATGATGATGAAGTTTTGTAACATGATTATGGAAACTGGGGCAGTTAATTTGAAAGTAAGGTGAGCTTTTATGTTTGGATAATCGTCGAGAGCACTTCCTAGACTTCGCAGTAATACCAAATGAAGTATCTTAAATAGTATTTGTATGTCTTAGTAGGTTAGTAGTTAGTGGTATGTGTGTATATATGAGTCATAAAATAAATGGTGATATGCCAATCTGGTCCATTAGTACCTTTAACAACTTTAAACAACTTCTATTAGATGGTAGAAATTGTTAAAACTTTGATGCGTCTTTCTCAAGAATTTTATAGTAATAGCAACGTTTGTAAAGGGAAATCTAAGCACGAATCGATATAAGATACTCATTACATCTCATATAAATCAAAACTTTTGCAGAGATTACCTACTCATAGGTCTTGCGTACTCTCAGTGGTTTGTTAATAGTTTTATGAATGACGATCTACTGAACTTGCCATTATTTCCTAGCGAAGGGTGGTTTCATCTTTCCTGGTATGCCGAATCTCAAAATATATGAATGTGGCATACTGATAATTTTCATATTTTTATTGGTTAATTACATTCTAGCAAAATTAGTGTTTGAACGGCAGTTTCTTGGAGAAAAAAAGTTGGGCCAGTTATAATACACAGTAATAGACAGTGAATACCTATAATTATATGTTGAGTTGGTCAAGTGGTGTAATACTACCCCCCTTTTAAGTTTCAGGCAAAAAGAGAAATCTGTATAATTTATTATGTTTTTGTATATATATACATTCACATATAAATACCCTATACCTAGAAATATCAAGTCAATAGGAAACATAAGATTTTAAATATGAAATGCCATTTCATATTGACGTTACGGGTTTAACTTCGAGGGGCAGCAATAATTTGTCGAGTTTTCTTCAGGTGACCACGTGACTTTCTGGTTGTATTGTGTGGGTTGTATTCCCACATAAGTCAGCTGGGTATGTCCAAATGAATGTTTCAGGTTATGTGGAGGAATAACACTGGCTTAATCTTGCTCCCGTAAAAACAAAGGTGCAAGAAATACTCTAAAACATTTTTCATTTCACGGTCAATTTTTATCAAGATATTTCTTGATATATTTGTACATTATGATTCAAAATTCATGTGTCGTTTAGTAATTCCAACCATACGTAATTAGAACTAGAAAATAAAGTTTGGGCCTATAATTTAAAATCATTAAACAAGAAATAAGGAGATACCAATTGAAGCGTATATTTTCAAAAAAGGTTATATCCAACAATTGAAATTTTGCAGGATAAACATAAAGCCAATTAAAATATAGGCTGAAGTTTTCAATACCCACGTTAAATTGCAAGCATTAAATTCAAAAAATAATAAGCTCATAAGTATAGCACTTATTAGCTTATTATTTTTTGAATTTTGAATCTACCCCACCTATTGAATCACAAAACCATAAAAATCAAGTTGGACACGTAATGCTTTCAAACTAAATGGAAGTTAAATAACAGTTAGGGCAATAATTTACAATAACCTTTGCCATAAAATACCATTTTTATCACATAGTTGTTATGTTATTATTATTGTCTCATTAAATAAAAATGTTAGCTGAGTGAAAATATTGTTTTCATTACATCAGTCGCCTAGATGCGAAACCCAACAAGTTATCCTTTCCTCAAAAATGATATTATTATGGCAGTACATTAAAAATTTAAATGGCGACATACTCCAAAGGAATTTTTACAACAAATACCGACAGGACAAAAGTAATTTGAGTTTAAAATTTCATCTCAGATGCAAAACCCGACGTATCCAGACAAGTATTTCATTACGTGATGCAGTTTAATTTGTAGATTTTGTCACTTGAATAACATGCGTGTGATGGATGTGGGGCACAAAACAAAAATTCTACTATCATTGGTATGTTGAATTATTGGTTAAAATCTCGAGCTCCTCCACATGTAGAGAAAATAGAGTTGCTCTTTCCGGTTGCTAAACATCCTTATATTACCCCGATCGCGTTTTGGTCAAATTGAAAAAATCTATAAGAAGAAAATGGAAGTTATTCATCCAAAAGGGTACACCAATATGATCAAGAAGTTTGCTACTGTTCATGAAATTGAAGAAGACTTTGTAATCCGGGATTAGAGACGTGAAACTCAAAATGTTTTAAAACAACCAGGATATTGACACTTTAAATTTCAACCTTCAAAAAGAATAATCATTGGAAAAAAGAAGATGCCTTAATTATTTTCTTCGAGAAACTTTCCAAAATGTTTCAGATGGAGGACAAGCAGTCGAAGTCGAAGTAAAGGGTAACTGCGAAGAATAATCAATTAATTTTGGTATTTGAAAATGTATCTTGTGTTATTCGATAATAATGAAAAATACAATTTATTTTCAAAAATTACACACATTTCTTTGGAACATTTTAGAACAGAATTAGGTGCAAGAATCGACATGTCCATTTTATTTCCCAATTTTGAGGGTCATATGGATGTTTCAGATTTTTCTAAACTATGATTTGTTATCATTTAAAGACAATGATAACCTCTTTTACGAAATTTAGTCACTGCATTCAACTGAATAAAAATGTTACAAGTGTTTATTAATTATCTCATATTATGCTTGTCTGGACTTGTTGGGTTTTACATCTAATTACGTGTTATCTAACTGAATTAAATCTTATAAGTCGTCTGCTTCACTCGTTCTCATCTTCCATGACAAAATCTTCTCATAAAATACAAAGAATTCATCGAGAATATGCATTACAACTTTCCTCATGTCAGCAATCTCTCATTCATCGGTGGTGTTCGAATTAATGGGTTAGTTAGGGAATCTTATGATGGTTTTAGAATTTTTTAAAAATTTAAAAGTATTCATAGTGAGGCCATCGACAAAATTGTGTGTTCTGACGAAATCGTCTTTGTATTCGAATATGTAGGACGAGAATATCGCGACAGTTTTACTTTTCCGCACTCCACTATACGCAAAAAAGTAATGTAATCGTCTAAAGAAAAAAGTGAAAAAAAAATTTTTGGGCTTATTTCTCCTTTTTCGCCCTAAAAACAAAAAAAATGGTTTTACTTTTCCGCACTCCACTATAAGCGGAAAAGTAATGTAATCGTGTAAAGAAAAAGCGAAAAAACATTTTTTTGTGTTTACTTTTCATTTTTCAATCTAAAAACAAAAAAAATGTTTTTTAAAAGTTTTTTGCTGTGTGTTTGTGTCATCGTTGTCATCGGCATTTATTCTTGTTAACACGATTACTCAACTAAATCGTGTCGGATAGATCGGGTGTTTAGTGATTCTGATCGGGGACGTCTCCCAGATGACACTTATTCATTTTGAGGTGGATAGCACACACCACCCCCTCCCTTGGGTCTACTTGAGAAATTTTTTTTTGTTACCACGATAACTTAAATAAATCATGTCTGATCGATCGGGTTTTGACTAATTCTGATCGGGGACGTCTCCCAGACGACACTTATTGATTTTGAGGCGAATAGGACACACCTCGCTCTGTCCATGGGTCATGAGAAAGTACGATGAAGGACTATTTGAAAAAAGTAAGACTGTCGCATAAACCACATATTCTGCATTTATGTGTTGGTTGATTTTTTCTTGGCCACTCAATTATAAGATAGAGTTATTCTACGTGCGGAAGAGTCCGTTTTAAGGTTTTAAAACTGTTTATTTAAAAAATGTTTGCTGTGTGTGTGTGTCGTTGTGGTCGATATTTATTCTTGTTAGCACGATAACTCAACTAAATCGTGTCGGATCGATCGGGCTTTGACTGATTCTGATCGGGGACGTCTCCCAGACAACACCTATTGAATCTGAGGTGGATAGAACACACTTTCCCATGTACATGGGTCATGAGAAAGTACAATGGTGGACAACTTGACAATTTTTTTTGTTAGCACGAGCATTCAATTAAATCGTGTCGAATCGATCGGGTTTCGACTGACTTTGATTAGGGACGTCTACCAGACGACATCTATTGATTTTGAGGTGGACAGAACACACCTAACCCTATCCATGGGTCATGAGAAAACACGATGGTGAACTATTTGAGAAAAGTAGAATTGTCGCATAAAACACACATTCTGCATTTATGTGTTGGTTTATTTTTTCTCGACAACTCAAGTTCGAGATAGATATGTTCTACTTACGGAAAGGTCCATTTTAAGAGGTTTAAACTGTTTATTTTTGTGTGTTTTGGTATCTTTATATCTTTTTCCCATGGATTTTCGTGATAAAACTAGCTACTAGAAATAGTCCCGCTAGTCTTGGAACATGTTAAATTTTGAATATGAACGGAATTTGATTTATTTTCTACAGCCGTCTATATTTATGATATAGCAAAGTTTACAGAATCTGTAAACTTTGGATATAGCCACTACGTTTCACATATTGACGTGAGAAGGACCAATTTACAACATCCCACTTAAATAGGGATTTCTAAAAAACAAATTGGACATGTCACCTCTTGAAAATAAACGATTTGATTATTATGGCACTATACACAAACTTTTAGTATACTTTATTTCATGTAGGATATACTTCTTCAGAAAGCGTGCGCATGTTTCCTCCATTAGAAATTATTTCGGTTTCAATTTAATTCTGTTGGTTTATATTCATGTCTAATATGTGAAACAATAATCTAATTAAACCCCACAACACTCACTCTCAGTAGGTATGGTAATCTCTAACCCTTTTAAATATACCGTAGGGTTTCGTTAATACGGTTCCGTAATAATTAACGAAAGCTTGCAAGTCACAGGGTACACGTCTGACATATAATGTAATAAGCGAATTTATAATTTTGAATTAATAATCGTGTCATGCACTACATCAGCTTCAGTGTCACAGTAATTTTGGGATTCATTCGCGAAGTTATAAAGAGCGCCTACAAGTTAGGTCTAAATGTATTCCCCCGTTTCGTTATATTAACTTTTGTCACAATATCCCCTATTTACATCAAAACGAGGCGCAATATGAAAATTGGCCTTAATTACATTTTGTTGCACGTTATCATTATTTTAATAATATAGATATTGTAGATGCGGATAAATATGATGAAAATTAAACAGACGTTTTCTCATATTTGAATAAATTAAAAATTGATTAAGGATTAACACACAGTATTTTGCTTGTTTTAATGAAAATTGGGTTAACGGTTTATGTCAATGTTCTAGAGATTTAAAAACTTTAATTGCGTATATCAGGCAGTTGCGATGTCTCTTACAAACCCACAACCTAATATTTAGAAATAACACAATTTATTAAGAAAAAATACACTCTGATAGTGACAAATACTAACAGTACTGAAAATCTGCCAGAGTGAAAAAAAATTTAGTTCAATTTCTAAAGAAGAATATTAAACTTAAAAACGTTCGTTTTCTTTAATAGCTTTAATCAATTAGTTGAGTTGAATATAATGGTAAATATTTTTATTCGATTCTGTAAGCTTGATGTCTGACAAATTTTCAATCTGCAGTTGCATAAGGCAATCTAGAGCGATACACTACTTATCATCATGCACAGAATGAAACGTATTAACAATCGTACAGTCTGAATAGAAAGTAATCTCGCTACTATACACAATGACTTGTAGCTGAAGTGTGTCCAGTTTGATATGCGCCACAGGAATTTCTATAACAACCGGGCTTGACGCGCTACGATTTTATTAATAGGTGCCAGAATTATCAATTTTTTGATATTAGTTACATATTAAGAAATTGGTTGAAGTGGAAGACAGTTCCTTGATTCAAATTTAGATGAATATGTGAAGAAAGCCACACGTTTGGTCTATATTATCTATTAACTCTGCAGCTACCAAAATTGAAAGGAATCTAACCAAAGCAGATATGATTTGCATAATCTCCCTGCTGAATATTGATATTGATACCCTGATTTTTCTCGAGTCCGTATTATTATTATTATTGTTCGGCTAGGCATATAAATACACTATTGAACATAATGTAATTGAACATAAGTGAGAGTTAAACATTCAAACGAATTTTTTATTAACAATTACAAAAAGAAAATATTTATTTATAAAATACAATCTACAATGATCACCTAAATGCCTTAGGCATTATATCTTCGCTATGAGGCTGATGAGTACAACTAAAGAAATATTTTTTATGTTTAAAAACATTTTTATTTTTTTATGTTACGTACCAATTTATCACTCCTTTTTACATAAAATATACTTCATTTATCTGCAGTCCGGTATTTTATAGCACTTGGCTATGTGGAGGGACAGACAACCCGTGTACACTTATAAGTTTCATTTTAAAATCGATGCACCTTTTAATTTTTTTTTTTATTATACCATAGCTTTAAACATTATAATTCCTAAATAAAAATCAATTCCTAGACAGAACCATTTATATTTGAGATACAACTTTTTACTTTTCCGCACTCCACTATACGCGGAAAAGTAATGTAATCGTGAAAAGAAAAAGTGGAAAAACAAAATTTTATTAGGTTTATCTTTCGATTTTTGGCCTAAAAACCGAAACAAAATGGTTTTTAAAAAATGTTTGCTGTGTGTGTTTTTGTCGTTACCGTTGTCATCGGCATTTATTCTTGTTAGCACGATAACTCAACTAAAACGTGTCGGATCAATCGGATTTTGACTGATTCTGATTGAGGACGTCGTCCAGACGACATCTATTGATTTTGAGGTGGATATAGCACACTATACCATGTACATGGGTCATGATAAAGTACAATGGTGGACTATTTGAGAAATTTTTTTTGTTAGCACGATCACTCAATCGTGTCGGATCGATCGGGTTTCGACTGATTCTGATTAGGGACGTCTACCAGACGGCATCTTTTGATTTTTAGGCAGATAGGACACACTCCACCCTGTTCATGAGTCATGAGCAAGCACGATGGTGGACTTATTTGAGAAAAATTGAAAAATGTAAAACGCATAAAACACATATTCTGTATTTATGTGTTGGTTTATTTTTTCTCGGCCACTCAATTTCGAGATAGAGATATTCTACTTGCGGAAAAGTCCGTTTTAAGATTTTAAAAGTGTTTATTTTCTTTATGAAATATTGAAGAAGTGTTTTATTGAAGAAGTTTGGGAATTTTTGGAAACAATACATTTATTGAATACTTGCAAGTTAGTTTTCAAATCTCGAATGAGATCTATCATAATGATAACTGTATTGTTTGCGCCTTGAAGCTTTACATTGAAGTCATTGAAATACTGGCACGTGTCAGTAAAAACATCAATTTTGCAATCCACGCAACATCCAGCAATTGTGAATATTTCTCTCTCATTGTTTAATAGTCTGATTTTTTCTAAACATTCAATCAATTTTTAGTTGTTTCGGGCTAATTATATCTCTCTCATATAATCCCTTGCATTTCTGTGTCACAAATACCCCGTTCAGAATAATCTATGTTACTATGAATATTTTACTTTATTTCGATTAAGTACCTTAATTCCTCAATTAATGCCGTTCCCCACAATTTCTTGTTGTGTGCCATCAATTCGCCATCCCTGTTCTAGTGAATAGCACTTCTTCCAGTAGAACCCCCAAGAACTCCACTCGAGTTACCTCTATCTCCCCTATTATATTAGGATAGGACATAAATAAAAGGCGAGTAATCATTTATGTATATACATGTAATCATTTTTTAGAGGTGCGACAAGAGGCCATTGTCAAGGTAGGGTGGAATTCAATTATATCGTTGCAATGCTGTATATTTTACTTTAAAATAAAACGTACGTCTATTACTACAATGTGAAATATAATGTTACTGTACTTTTCTATTAAAGCTAAAATTACTTCATAACATCCCACTATCTTTACACGCATAATTAAGCTTTCGTTAAGACGTAAAATATCGACTTTTGATTAACCATATCGAAGTTGTTAAATGGAAATGCAATTAGTGCTCGTTATATGTATAATTATTTACTCCGGTAAACGCTACATCCCTAACTAGAAATATGGATTATGTTTAGGTCTGACGCCTCCTGAAACGTCCTACAGGAGTTGTGCGAGCCGCAAATACGAGACACTTTCGAACGCTTGCTAAATTTGATACAAACCGCGAAGATTCAACAAGATACTCAGCTATCGGTAGCCATGCTCTTGAAATTTATGTGTGGAATAAGAGGAAATTGTAGCAAGAAGAACTGTAACGTTTTTGTGTTGGAAGAATAACATACTTGTTTGTACAGATTTAACAAAACTCTAGGATAATATAGGATATCATTACACTACAATCACCTCTAATATAAGATACCCTTATACTCGGAAAACTCATTTTTGTTAAACAAAGAGGAAGTTGCAGGTTAAGAAAATAAGATTGTGGCATCGCAGTTCAAGCAAAAAATTTGATCAAATAAAATTATAAGTCAATCAATTTCTGTTTACAAATAAAACTAGCGTGTTTCAGAGTTTTTTAAAAATTATTTAATAATACAATTTATTAATATTATGTGACACCTTACCACCATACTTTATACAGTACTTTCATTTCAAGACTACCCATTCCCACTCTTTATTTTAGCAAGGAGAATTCTAAACAAAAACCACTTATTAGCTCGGTCAAAATAGACATTCAAAGTTACAAAAATTCTCACAGAGCTGAAAATTGGTACGAATGTTTGGAAGGCCATTATCAATGAAATGTGAAAAGTCCCCATCGATCCCACATCTACCAAAAAATTATTCAAGGTCTAAGTTCACAAATATGGGTTTTTTGCATTTTTTAGCCAAACGGTAAATTTTATTATAAAAATAGATCAAACAAAAATTGTAGACCATATAATTATCTATAAAAATTGTTGTTACACTTTTTTTCTAAGAATCATCATTTCTGAGGTAAAGCGATTCAAAAAGTTAAAAAGTTGTGTTCTCCATAATATGCACGAGTACGCCGCCTTTATACATCACTGGGCCCGTAATACAAGTAAAAATATTAGTCTGTGTAACTTATACGTACAAATTTTACGATTCTGAAAATATATGAAGTTGTGGAACTTGGATATGGTGATCGAGCAGTCAATGATGAAATCTATGAAGACAGATGGAGGTATTGCTCGAGGGTGAAGTACGAAAGAGAGTGCCATAAGCAAATGGGTTTATAGTATGCATACAATGAATACTGTTTGTGAAGGATTGGAAGATCTTGCTAATGTTAGAATGGATACAACAGATCAGCATGCTGATGCAAGTGATTCACGAGTGAAAAAAATGCTAAAGACACACAAAAACTTTTCCTTTTCCGGAGGTTAACAAAATTGTATCTATTGCCAGTGGAGTCGTTGGTGATGATAAAATTAACTGTCATAAAGCTTGTGAAGTTGGTATTGCCTCCATGTCTAAAATTACAGGACAGATATTTAATAACATTAAGTTAAAACGCTCTGATAAAGTAATCCCTCTTTGAGCTATGAGTAGCACCATAAAAGTTCACGATGAGACAGTACCTGTTGACCCTGTATTATTATTTCAAAACATGAGTATCACTACGGCATTCGAAGATGAATTTGAAAAATATTTCGAATATGAGTTGGCTTCCTACCTGTTGTCACATGATATGCGAATGCGTAAGATAAAAAATCAGCCATTTACGATTGTTTTCAAACAGTAAACATTGATATTGACAACATAAATGCTACGTACATCATCGATGGAGGATATCTATTACACCGTATTGCATGGGATCGCGAGGAAACATTCAACATTATTTTAGATAAATACATTCAGTACGTACGTAGTCAGTTTGACCATAGAATGACTGTTGTATTTGATGGCTGTACAAATTGCAAGAAAAGTATCTAAGCCGCAGAACAACGTCATCGAATTACAATAACATCTTCATCTTTGGATGTCAATCTTGATCAATTTATGACAGTTCCGACAAGCCAACAAAAATTTCTTGCTAATACTCACAAGTCTCGGCTCATTTCAATGTTGAAAGAAAAATTTACCACTGAACATTTTTTTGTCAAACAAGCTGATAATGACGCTGATGGCCTGATAATTGAAACAGCAAAAGAACAATTCAACTCAACAAATATAACTATTGTTGTTGGTGAAGTTGTTGATTTATTGGTATTACTTGCTGCTAGAACTCCAACCGAAAAAAATATTTATTTCTTAAAACCTGGGAAGGCTCAACAGCAATCGAGAATGTAGTCATCCAAAAGTTTATCTGCTTTTTCAAAATGCCAATATCACATACTATTTTTACACGCAATAGCTGGTTGCGATACGACATCAGCAAATTTCAGGAGGGGTAAAACAACAGTTTTTAAATTGTTTGAAAAAATGATTTAGGTAATTATGCTAAAGCCTTTAAAGAGAGTAACTCTACTCCACAAGCTGTAATCACCAACGGAATTCACTTCCCTCTTTCTGTATATGGAGCTCCAAAAAAAATTACCTGCTTAGATAAGTTTCGATACTTATCTTTTGTAAAAAAAAACTCGTAACAATAAACGAGTGCAATGAGCTTGTCTTCCCCCAACCTCTGCATCTGCTCATCAACATCTACTTCTGATATATTATCAAGTTCAAGTGTGGCTTGGTAATCAATTGGACCCAGAAGACTGGGGTTGGAAGTTAATTGACAATACATTGGAACCAATCCAGACTTTACCCCCCACCTGCACAGGAAAAACTCCTCAATACAATTTTTTGCAATTACAGAAAGGGGTGTAGTGCTAAATGCGGCTGCAAAAAAGTTGGATTGTTTTGTTCATTAGCATGTACCAGTTGTCAAGGCCAGTCATGCTCCGATGTTAAGTCGACTTCAAAAGAGGATTCTTACGATATCAGCGAGGAGACATCTGATGCATCGCTGTTAGAACAATTTACTTATATCCAACAGGAGGAAGAAGAAGAAGAAGAAGCAATAGATGACGAAGAAGAAGAAAGCATTATACTTGAAGTTCCATTAGATAATTATCAATCAGACGAATAGTTTTCCCCAATTACTCATAATTCACACCGCGTCTATCATTTATTTAATGCAATATTATTTAATTAAACAGGACTACAATAGATCGTGGAATAAGCCTACCGGAGAAACCACGTCAAAAAAAGCGCGCCAAGTACACTACCTCACAGGTGGCGTGGAAACGTGTGCATATTATGGAGAATACAACTTTTTAACTTTTTGAATCGCTATATCTCAGAAATGGTGATCCTTAAAAAAAAAAGTACAAGAACAATTCTTATAGATAATTGCATGATCTATAATTTTTATTTGATCTATTTTTATGATGAAACTTACCATTTGGCTAAAAAATGCAAAAAACCAATATTTGCGAACGTTGACCTTGAATAAATTCTTTCGCAGATGTGGGATCGATGGGAACTTTTCACATTTCATTTATAATGGTGTTTTAAATATTCGTACCAATTTTCAGCTCTATGCAAATTTTAGTAAGCTTACTCCTATTTTTTGAGCTAAATTGACCGGGCTATATAGTTTTTAGTAAAGTTAGTAAATTTATATTTGTTGCAGTTTAGATTTCACCCCCAGCTACCCCCACTATTAAACATTACCCTCTCTATCTTATAAGACATCCTATTAAGAATCTTAAGAACTCCGATTCACCTCAATACTCGTATATTCTAAGGATGGTGTTATAAGAATTTTAATTTCTTCCTGGTTAGAGTAGAACTAAATTTTGTAAATATGTATTTGTCAGATAATGCCAGTTGCAATGACAATGATAGGATTCAAAATAGTGTATACCTGAACTAAAATTATTTTTATTTACGGTCCTGAATATGGGTGTGCTCATGCGGTAGCCTGGGATTTTATTGAAGGGTATTATGATAAAAATTTGGGACACCGGTATATGCCTTGGAAATTGTTCAATAGACTGAGTTTGAATACAAAAGTAAATGGACAGCTGAAAGATTTTACTGGAGTTGCATGGATTGAGATTTTAAGCCATTTCGCTAATGATTCTACCAATTCAATTAAAAACTTTGTTAAGTTAACAAATATTTCAGTTGATTCCATAGACTATAATTAAAGAAAATACACCATAGTTCTACAGATAAACAAATATTTCAGTGGAATCTATACTACATAAGGTTTCCAAATTAACAACTTTTTCCCTTGCAATTAGCATTCTTCAACAACTCAGCGAAAATGGCGAAATCTGAGTTTGATAAAGAATATCTGTTTCGGGATAAAGCTAATTTTTTTCTTAATGGCTTTATACATGACAATGAAAATCAACATGTGATGAGAGTATCATACCAAATTTTCTCAAAAAATTAAAGGCTGGGTTAGAATTGTACGAAATTATATAATGGGATTTATTTTTATTGAAGAAAGTTTAACTGATGAATTGTACTTAAATTTGTTGGAAAAGAAATAGGCCCTCTCATAACTCAATCCTTAAAAATTGAAGCCGATGAAGAAGAAGACAACTGTTGGATGAACAACATTTACACTTTTAATAGGATGGAGCATTACATGTTTAACAAAGACTGGATCAACGGTTTCGCTACAAATGATGGATTGGCAGACGAGGCGTTCTGAAATGGCCAGCGAGATTTCCAGATATTCTATATATCTTCCTCTGGGGTTATTTGAAGATTGTATATTAAATGAATTGTATATAAATCATCTCAGAACATTCAAGACCTAAAAAATCGAATTACGTACATACTCAGGCTAATTACGAAAATATAATTTGTAAAATTCTCTATAAAATATAACCAAACTCTAGATCAGTGAAGTATTTGCCAAACATTTATCTTATTTCTATGATACCTGACCACAATCTCAAGAATATAGACACTCTATGTGTTATGCTATTTTGAAATAAGT
Source organism: Rosalia funebris (assembly GCA_037954035.1). Taxonomy (NCBI): domain Eukaryota; kingdom Metazoa; phylum Arthropoda; class Insecta; order Coleoptera; family Cerambycidae; genus Rosalia; species Rosalia funebris. Next base: position 16,350,018 of record JAZFAV010000002.1, read on the forward strand.
AGAATTCACTAACCAATGCAGGATAATAAATCATCAATTGTAATAACTTTTAAATACATTCATAAATAATTGACAACCAGCATTTTCCTCATTCTATAGCTACACATAAACTAGAATAGCTGTGTAATATAACCTATAAAATTTTATGCCGATATTATAAATTTAATACGGAAATAAATCAGAATGGGTTTTGCATTTCCACTTCTCTGTTAATCTTTTCTGCGTTAAACTTTTATAGCGCCTGTAAAGTTATAAATTTATGGAGGAATAGAAAATGACTGACTTAATCGCGTAAGCTAACCGGAAATTATGGTGGCGTATACACAGATATGTTGATTGTTACAGTTTCATCTCTGCCGCTGGATGTCTCCAAGAAGTTATATGAGGCAGTTAAGCAAGGAAGTAAAATAGAAAATAATGACATCGAAGAAGCACACCAAGATAGTGGGAATTATTATTATACAATATAGGAACATCTCTTTTTATTCATCCGAATCAAGTACCACGCGCGCCATCATGAACTTTCAAATGAAACTCTCAAATCAATTGAAAATAATATATTAGTCTAGTTTACTTATGCTGAATTAGTTCATATTCGCATCTAATATTTGTTCAATCTAGTTTGGGCTCTAAGTTAGTATCCGAACTCAAACTGACAATAAGTTGGAAGCCAAAATTCAAACTCAAGCTATCGAACTCAAATAAATACTCTTACTTTTTTTCTATTATAACTGCTATAGTAAGTAATCTCTTCATATTGACAAAAGCCGTTTGTTTAACGTAGAACAATGACATGTATGTGCAGGACATTTCATGAAACACTTTGCAGTTTGTCATAACTTAAAGTCTTATGGTAGTAAGTATTTTGTTAAGACTATGATTTCATTAAATCTATGTACAAGGTCTGGGGATTTAAACACTTTGAGTCTGCGCAGTTTCTCATTGAACATAATTATTTATTTGGCTAGTTAGTATATTAGGGTGCACTGTAAGTGTCCAAAAGATTTGATATCCTCCCTGAGGGAAACTAGTGGGATACCATGTTAAATAACATTGTTAGGCATATATCATAGAGTATTCACAATTATTTGCAACACTTTACTTCTGTAATATGCCCAGTTACAGAAGTAAAGCATACTACAGACTGAAACGTTTGTATTATGCCCAGTTTACTGCTGATTCCCAGAGCTATATGCCATAAATCCAGATTATACCGAGTATGACTTTGTAGAGTAATACTGTGCTGTCTATAGAGAGTTGGAATTTTCGTTGAGAATTTTCAATTATCCAGTACTTCTGTTTGAGTTTTAGTTCGAGTTGTTTGCGTTTAGTAAATATATGTTTTTAATCTTACTAAGAATAAATAAAGACTTAGACTAAGTAATAGGGAGATTAAGATAACGGTTGGAGTACTATGAGCGTTTAAAAGCTTACAAAATAGCCTTAAGCGATTTTAAACGAAACCCTGACAATAATATAAATGATAATGCTGACAATAAATTTAAGCCTATTTAAATTTAGAACATCGTACGTAACACAAGTATAACCCCAATTATTAGCTTTTTCTATTACGGTATCTGATACAATCTTAAGGACTATAGATCTACACATATGAAATCACATATCATATGCTTAGAAAAATTGACGAAACCTTACGTATTACATATTCGTCATATGTTCGCTATTTGAGCAAACAAGAATTAAAATGCCTTGGTTATTATGGCTTGTATAGATATATGATCAAGGCATCACTTGAGTTCACACCATCACCATCGGGTTGTTACACCACTTCCCCTGCTCTTTAATCAGATGGTAGAGGAAGATTGTACATCCTCCTAACATAGACAACATGGTTTCTAGACATAATTGGGTTGGATAACTGTAAGATACGTATTGGATAATTTTCGATCATAGCTATTGAACTATAATTAAAAAAAATATGTGATATTCTATTAAAGAGTAAACCACTTCCTGATTTTGAAAATCAATCTATTGTACTCCCTTACAGTTTGGTTTTAGGGAAGATTTCTTCAGAATAGAAGTTCTTCTAACATTAATAAATAACACTGAAGCCAAGACATTTTATTGCGTCAGATTATATATTTTAACTTTAATAAAAAATTGTTACTATTTCATTAATTAATAGGCAACTACATATCAGTAATGATCGATTCGATCGATGTAAATATTTCTGGGTTCTTTTGACATTTTAGCATAATTCTTTTGATATTTTGAATAAATTATACCACGTCCTTACTTTGAATATATACAAAATTAAAAAAAATAAAAATACGTAACAAATTTGTTTTCTAGAACAAAGACAGCACGGAACATCACCTTTATTTGTAATAATATACATAAAAGTATTGTTTTAGATAACTGTACGTACTTAGAGAATAGGAAAATCTTAATTAAATAAGCTCCCTTAAAAAGTATAAAAGGGCCAGTTTTCTCTAATTTAAAAACACACTCAAGAACTACAGAATATATTACACTCTCATTTCACCTTGGCTAAAAATTCTGTATAGAAATTAAACATCTTCGTATATGATTTTTACTGTTAAAAGTTTTTACTTGGTACCTAATAATAGAAATAAATAACATAACGTTTTTATCATAGTAGTAACAAATATTAAAATGTCTTAAATAAATCATTAGGTATCAGTAATACAAAATGAATATGTATAATAATGATTAAAAATGTAATGTGTTAAAATGTGCCTGTTAAATAAAGTGTAACAGGATTGAAGTGTAAAATTCATATTTGAAGAGTTATTTTGAGAGCATTCACCATAATAAGCATATTTGGAAGATTATTAATGAATCATAGCCACAGGATACTTTTTATTAAACATTGAGAATAGATTATCCAACCTACTTGATTTCCGGGTATTTGACAACTAGATTATTTCTTCTGCAGACTTTAAAAAATGGAGTTTATAAATCTAACTCTTCAGAAATTTGGAAGAATTGCAATAGAGGGTGGAAAATATTATTGAATATGTTAAACAAAGTAATCTGTCTAACATATATATATATATATATATATATATATATATATATATATATATATATATATATATATATATATATATATATATATATATATACATAAGTATGTCTATTAACAGTTGCCTGAAAGCATTGGTTGATTATCGAGTTTCAATAATTGAAATAATACTTTCAAGAAAAACTTAAATAGGTATTTAGGGATAAAACTGTGTTGGCTCTTTGGAATGGCAGATGGCCACTAAAATTTAAATAGAATATTTCTTCTAATTCTGAAATAAAGTCCAGATTTCCATTTTGAAATTGAAAAGCTGATGATGAGTTTGGGAACTGCATTCACCAACATTGTATCTTCATAAATATAGAAAAACGAATGCAGCAGTGAATTGAATGTATAAGTTAAAAAGCAATTTTTAATGAAAATTATTGAAATTGAAAAACAAGGAAATTAGTAATTTTCCCTATTAGAAAATTTGGCTTTCATATGGTGTCACAGTTTAAAAAAGAATTGATAACGAATTTTATATCAGCGAGTATTTTTTTAAGTTGCCTCGTATTCGTAATTTTAAAAAATTTCAGCTATATTTCGAATATAACTATAAAGATGTAGGTATTTTAAAAAGTACTACAATATATATTAAAATAAACAATGTTTTCTTTCGACGGATTTACAAAAATGGCGAAGGAGTCAATGTTATCTATGAAAATAATGCAGGGAACCCGTTTTTTTTACAGTAACTTGGTTTTTGCAGTACTTCCTAATTCTATTCCCAATATTTAAGTTTCCATAAGGCTAATCGTTTGTACTTTTAATGAAAATAATAACAAAAAATTACAAACCACTAAAACTTTGAAAATCGCAATTTTAAAAAGCAATTTTTACTACTTTATTTGTTACAGGCGTATTGAAATGTAATTGAAAAACAAGGAAATAGTAATTTTCCCTATTACAGTTGACATCACAGTTAAAAAATAGATTGATAACGAATTTTATACCTACCAATTTTATACGAATACTTTGAAACAAAAATTTGCCTCATATTAGCAATTTATAAAAATCGCAGCTATATTTCGAATATAAATGTAATTAGTTTAAAAAATACTACAATACTATATTATTTAAAAGATATGTCGATTTTTGAAGGATTTCAAAAATGGTGAATGCACCAATGTCTTATGTGAAAATATGCAGACAATTTTTTTAAATTAACATAGTTCTTGCTGTACTTCCTAATCGTAATCGCCGAATTTAGGTTTTCAAAAGGCTAGTTGTTTGTACTTTCAATAAAAATAATAATTGAGAAAGTTACGACCCCTAAAACTTTGAAAATTGTAATTTTAAGAAGAAATTTTTATCGCTCTAGAAATTGTAGGCGTATTGAAATGAAATTGAAAGACAAGGAAATTAGTAATTTTTCCTATAACAGCCGACATTACAGTTGAAAAAAAATTGATAATGAATTTTATACCAGCAGAAGAATGTTTTGTTACCTATAAAAAGAAGTGTGCCTCAAGGATCGATTTTATATCCTATAGTCGTTCATATTCAATAACTTTACTAGTCTCAATTGAAACAAATCTTGTATGCATCTTGCTGATGATACGACCCCGTTATATTAAATAACTGCGGAGATAAGTAGATATAGTTTGTACCATTTATTAGCGAACGTTAATAATCATAAAATATTTAAGATAGTATCTACGTTTCGTTAATTGTTCCAAAATGTTGCCTACTTTGTTGAATATTAACTTCATATATGCATTTGATATTTTTCAAAATGAAATTAAATACATTCTAAATTAATTAAATAATTAAAATTAATCTGAAACATTTATTATGGCTTGAGTATAAATCACCTCATAATAGTACAACAGAATGCTACATAATTCTTTAAAAGTATCTACTGATTTAGAAAATAGATATTGTTGAACTGGCATGATTTCCATGCGTAGACTTAATTAACATGTCACATATTTACCATCTGTGAATTCTTTACTTAGTAAATTTCAAAGATATTGTATATTCAGTGACAATATAAGTAAATTGAAATTAAGACCTAGAGATATATTTATAATAACACTATAACATATTGTCATTACCCAGAAGAGGTAAAGAACATATAAAAATTGAAAGCTTCCCTAGCATAAGCAGTTCTCATAAATTGTTCAACTTTGATCTATTCTTATTTTAATATGAAGAACATTGTTAACAACTTTGTTCACAGTCTTACGTGGTTTTAAAAGCTTTCAGATGAGAATCCTAGACAGACTGAGTCAATTTTCTTCTGAGTATCACCGAATAAAAGTTTTACTGAGCCTAAATGAGATTGGTCAATCAATACAAAGATTTGTCTAAACATTTCGAAGATTTAAAATATGTTTAAAGTATACACATACACACTGAAAATGAATATATTAATAACTTATAGGCCTTATATTTGAAAAAAAAATCGGGGACGATTACATCCCTCAGTTGGAAAATAATTAAATATACTTATCCCCTAAGTGTAGGGATAAAAATAAAGAATCTACCTATGTCATGAATTTTTGTTAAAATATTCCATATTCAGGTTACATAATTTACTTCAGTTATCAAGGAATACAATAAGGAATACTCTAAGTAAGTCCCTTAAAGATAAATATTTTTTATAATACAATTTAACTAAGAATTTAAAGAATTCAAAGATATTTTAAAATATTTTGGTACTAGAAAGTTAGACCTTAAAATTTCTCTTCCTAAAATCTGATGTCTGAGTTTACCTTAGATACTGAAAAATCTAAGCTTTTCAGTATCTAAATGCATAGTGCACTGAAAGTTCCTTAAATCGTCTAGGGAAATTCGGGACTACCGATTTTGTATGTGTCAGCCCGTTTACACTACATTTTGTTATTTTATTGTTTGTTAATAGATAAATGTATACCAGACTGTATTTAGGTGGATCTGTATCTAAACATACCCACTATTTTGAAAATATATGTATCTGTTTATAAAAGAACCAAAAAAATGTTACAATATAAAGATGTATTTAGTTAATGATGCGGTAACAAAATGTAAAATACCCACTGCACTGGTATCTTTGTCTAACTAAATATAGTCTGGTATAGATTTATCCATTAACTAACAATAAAATAACAAAATGTAGTGTAAACGGGCTAAATCAGTTGTCCCGAATATCCCCAGACGATTTGAGGAACTTTCAATGCACTATGCATTTACGACAAAGCCGTTACATGGAATAAAAAGTCATTTGGGATACTCAGATTTACTGGAAACGTAGATTTCGTAACAGGCTAGCTTCCATTTCAATTTGCGAAAGTATCTCTTTGGGACAACACGAAACATGACTAACCAACTCTAATGACAAATTGGAAAACTGACGTAAAGATTTCCTGAAGCGGATTTCCAACAACTCGCGCATAATTCCTTGTGAATTTCTTTAAAACTACTCCTGAGTATTGCGTCGTAGCATGCACTACGTACGTAATATATGGATTTTTAAGGCTTATTATTTAAAGAAATTAATCGAGGAATCCGTTACTCTGTGGTAGTTCATAATTCACAACGGAAATGAGTAAAAACAGCTACTACGTTTTTATACCACTATATTTTCACAGAAACGTGACATTATCAACATTATGATACATTGTCAACAAGAATATCAAATATTCTCAAAAAACATAATATCAAAGTAGCATTGAAACCCCAACAAAGGTTATCGAATTTAGTTTATAACGCCAAAGATAAAACTAATAAATATGAAAGATCGGGAGTTTATAGGTTAAATTGCTCAGAGTGCAATAGCACATATATAGGACAAACAGGACGTAAATTTATAACTAGATACCTTGATCATAATAGATCCTTCAGATTACAGAAAACAGATTCTACTTTTGCTAATCATATCTTGGAAAGTGAACATAATTTCCCAGATATTAATAATATGAAAATCCTACATTATGCCAGCAAAGGTTTAAAACTTAATTGGTTAGAAGCAATAAAAATCTATAAATACAACCATAGTAATAATGTTAGCTTGTTAAATGATCAAGTAGATATACTATATTATCTCCTTTTTAGTGTCACCCAAATTAATAAACCCCCTGTATAATAGTTCTTAATAATATTCATGAAAATTCCTACAATGTGATGGTCGGGATTCTACCATTTGGAAAACATGTTTCATATAAATCTTAACTACCTGTTTATTGTCATAACTCAGTCCCTGTATTTGGATAGTATATATTATAGGAACAGAATGTTTGTATTTTATTCTTAGTTGAATCATCGTTTCAAAATTACATAATTGTCGAAACTGCAGTGACGTTTCTGTGAAAATATTGTGGTATAAAAACGTAGTAGTTGTTTTTATTCATTTCCGTTGTGGCTTATTATTTAAATTGAAGGTTAGGATTTCATTGATACAAACTTTAATAGAGAATCACTTATTTCCCCACATATACGAAATTACCATAAATTAATTAGAAAATTGGATCTTGTAATTTCATTATTACCATTTTTTTTTTGATTTCTCAACACATATAGAAAATGAAAAGTATACAATCTATGAGATAATGTAATGCTTTGTGCAATGCTTAATAGTACACGAAATTATGAAGTGACTTAGTGAAGTAAACACCCAACGATGGTACTTCAGTTTTATAGATCTACTTGCTGTTGTTTTGTCAGGCTTCTATCTCTCATAGATTGAAATAGTAGCTATGGCAATGGATATTCTAATTTTCAGGTTTTATATGGTGCCTAGTGTTGCGTTCGTGGATTACCTCATTAACGTATGGGATCTTAAAATCCGTGGGAATTGTATGATTTCGAATGTACCATGGTGAGTCCGCAATATCTTTAATTACTTTGGATTCAGCTGGTTGGATGATTGTTATATTTGATTTTCTGGAGTGACCCCAAAATTCAACACCATAAGCCCATATGTCAGTTTGATTACAGTTTTGTATATTAAGAATGTATTTTCCATTAATCACTTATTAGCTAGCTTGAAAGTAGTTTTCATTGTATTTCTCCAATTCGTGATGTATTATACCTATTGCTTCTTATAATTATTGACTGAATATAATGAAAGGTGTTACTATTCATCGATGAGTTAATTTTCAAGTGATATTTAATTAAAGTCTAAATACGTTAGAAACATAGTTTTAGAAATAGGAAATAATATTGAAATTTACGTGAAAATAGTGAATAAAACTTGAATGTAACATAAAAATATAGTAGTTCATGCAAAAGGAAGTTGATTACAAACTGTAGCACAACCGGAAATATTATATGTGGAGATATTCTCATTAGATCCACTGACATGTTTACCTAGACGCCACTACCGCGATTTTGTCTGATTCATATTTTCAAACTTCGTATATGGAACAAGTGAGGTCAAATTAATTACGCCAAATCAATAAGTTGCATAGCCGAAATTATCTTAAGTTCATAAAGGTCAAGATAAAGCGTTCAGTTAACTTTCATATTGCTATGCAAATCAGGTATACGTATTAGATAGAATGCATGTTTTAACAGTACATGTGAATTAAAAAAAAGAAAAAGACTAGATGGTATAAGCCCTAGATTTATATTGCAATAATATAAGTTTATCTCATAAACTTCTGATATATCACGCCATGATCTGTTCAACGTGTGAGATCGATTATATTCAGCATAAAAAAAAACGCATTCAACTCGGCAGCCTGGGAAAGCTTCAGGGACGGATTAGTGGACAAGAGGGTGACCCCATACATCACAAACATGGTAGGCAGCTACATGGAGGGTAGATATATGGTAATGAGAGATATGAATAGGAGGGAGAACAGGAGAATGATGATATGTGCTGTTCCTCAGGGCTCGGTCCTTGGACCAGTCTTGTAGAACTTGAGGGTCCCGCTAGGTGTCTCAGTCATCGGATATGCGGATGACCTCGCTGTGCTAGTGGTAGCCAGGAGCGGGGTGGATTTGAGAGAGAATGGCAACCTGGCCGTAGAGAGGATTAGGAGATGGGTGGGAAAGAAACACCTGGAACTGGCAGGGGAGAAAACCGAGGCCATTCTCCTGACCAGAAAGAGGAAGCCGCCCGAGGTGGAGTTTCGGGTTGGAGACATTAGCGTCAAGCCAGGGAGGGTATTAAAGTACCTGGGTGTATGGTTGGACCCAGGACTACAATGTAGGGAGCACATTGTTAGGACGTAGAAAGAGGCTGGTAAGACGGTGGCGGCTCTGGGACACTTGATGCCGAACTTGAGGGGCCCCAGAGTGGGTAAGAGTATTTCATAAACTTCTGATATATCACGCCATAGTCTGTTCAACGTGTGGGATCGATTATATTCCTCATAAAGAAGTCTACAATAATCGTAAACATATTAAAGCGAATAAACAATTCCATACCAAATAAATCAGATAAGCTTTTTGTAATCTTACTAATGCAATGGACTGGTGCTTATCACCTCTTAATCAATTAACACTGATCAATCGTTAGCCAATTTTTCCTTGCTTTTAATTCAGAGGAACCAAAATAAGTAAAAAATATAAAATTATTCTGATATGAGTCGGCTTTGTATGTGACAAAAACAAATAAATACAATATTAATTATGATTTTAGTTATGCTTATGGATTTTAAGTCTAAACATCTTTTAAAGGGGCAGTAAAATCAAACTGTAATGTTTCAAATAATATTTTACGAAATTAAGAACAGGGAAGTTTTCGTGAAAATATAATGAACTATAACTTCGAAAGAACCTACTGCACCTCACACGAGGGGTAGTCATTGAGAGTAAGGAGGCAGAAGTCCAAGCTGTCTCAGGACTGGTTGTATTTTATAAAAAAAATACATCACAAACTTAAAAGATAAACAATTAATGTATTCAAAGTTTAGAAATTCTTATGTGAATTTATTTAATACTCTGGTGTTTATTAACAGAGGGAAGGACAACCATATAATAGGGAACGCTATCGTGGCATGTTAAACAATTTTTCAACCAAATTGATTATTTGGATTTGAACATGTGGTTTCAGCAAGATAGTACAACGTATCATCCAGCACGTGCAACCATAATTCTGTTGCATACCAAATCTCTAATAATGTTGTCTCATGAAATGCTGAGATTAATTTGTCTTCAAAAATCATGTAATTTAACATCACTGGACTTTGTTTTTTAAGGTTATGTCAAGGAAAAAGTGCACACCACCCAGTTAGCAATAATCAATGACCTCATAGTAAACACTCAATTGTTCATTCGGGAAATAGAGCCAGTCTTATGTGCCCTTGTTAAGGATAATGTTGTTAAATGAATGGCATCATGCCAGATGAGTTAAGGCAGCCATATGAATGATAATGTTTTCCATTTGTAGCCGCATCATCTCCATTTTATGTTGAAGAATAAAAGCCTCCGTTTGTCAAATATTATTAGTTTTATTCACAAATCATATCCTATAGTTTCAGATGAGACACCCTATACAATATCTACAGTAAAAAGTGTAAAATTTAAATACATTATATACCTAAAGGTGGTGAATATAATACCAGACGTCGCGTTATGTTAATTTTACTCCCTTACTTGTACACAAATTTACCCTAGCGAATGATACAATTCTGCCATGGCGTTATGATATTTATTTCATACAAACCTGGTATATATCTACATTACCCCTTTTAGTATGACATTGGTGTTAAATTTTACATCACATATCAGACAGGATGAGATATACAAAAGACAAAAGATATACAAAATACACAGGTAATATATAAAGATAATAATAAACATTATATGTTTATTATTATCTTTATACTTATGGAATTTTAAGTTCACCCTTTTAGTACTTTTTCATACAGTTGAATCCAAAAAGAATATATCTAGAATCATCCACAGGAAACATTTTGTATACTATTTGACAAAAATGAACAAATGTTACTTTGGCACGGATGATGACAAGGGCGATTTGAGGACCTAGTTTTATAGAGTTAGAGAGATATTTACAAATATATGGCGTTTGGCGAAAGAAAAAAAATATAGGGTCACGAATAGCAATAGAATTTCAATTTTTATCAGATAGTCTACCATCTTGCTTTCTCATAACCCATGGACAGGGTGGGGTTTATCCTATCCATCTCAAAATCAATAGGTGTCGTCTGGTAAACGTTCCTAATCAGAATCAGTCGAATCTCGATCGATCCGACACAATTTAATTGAGTGATCGTGCTAATAAAAACCATTTTTCAAATAGTCCACCATTGTACTTTCTCATGACCCATGAACATGGCAGAGTGTATTCTATCCACCTTAAAATCAGTGAGTATCATCTGATAGACGTCCTCAATTAGAATCAGTCAAAATCCGATCGATCCGACACGATTTAGTTGAGTTATCGTGTTAACAAAAAAAATTTCTCAAATAGTCCACCATCGTGCCTTCTCATGGCCCATGAACAGGGTGGCGTGTCTTATCCACCTTAATATCAATATGGGAAACGTCTCCGAATAGAGTTCAGAGAGATCCGATCGATCCGACACGATTTAGTTGAGTTATCGTGTTAATACAAAAAAATTCTCAAATAGCCCACCATTGTGCTTTCTCATGACCCATGGACAGAGTGGGATGTGTCCTATCCATCTCAAAATCAATAGGCGTCGTGTGGGAGACGCCTCCGATCAGATTCAGTCAAAACTCGATCGATAGGACACGATTTAGTTGTGTTATCGTGTTAACAAGAATAAATGCCGACGACAACGGTACACACACACACAAAATGGTTTAAAAACCATTTTTTTTGTTTTAGGCCAAAAAGTGAAAAATAAACCCTAGAAAAAAATTTTTTACACGATTACATTACTTTTCCGCGTGTCAATAGATGCAGAAAAGTAAAAAATATAGACACTATAAAAAGTCAATGTAACGTCGAATAATTTATTATCATTTGTTACTGAAATTATCATTTGATTTGGATGCATAGGAATTATATTTTCAAAATGTATATATCAATTTAATTAATAAGAGTGCATCTCATTCCTTACTAAATCGAAAAATAAGGTAACCGAAATTATCTTAAATTTGAAAAGGTCAACACTATTCGTTCACTGAACTTTGATAGTGCTGTGCAAATCATATATACTTATTAGATAAAATGAAAATTTTAATAGTATACGAGATTTCATGATAGTGTTTAAGTTATAAATATAAAATAACGTTATCAGAAATTACAGTAAAGTAGTCTAGACAATAAAAAGTCCTAGATATAGTAATAATACATATTTATTCTACAGACTGTTTATTGCTCACGCCATAGTAAGTTCACAACGGTGGATTAGTTATATTATTTATTCAGATATGTACAGTAATCGTAAACGTCCTAGGGCGAATAAAAAAGGTAGCGCGTAAGTGTGTAATAGAAATTATTTATGTATTTAATCAATAAGTCTAATATATCGTTAGGTATAGACATTTCACTTATCTTCCTTTTCCAAGAGTTTCTATCCCATGCCAATCATCTGGTCTCACTCCATTGAATCCCCTGTTTTTCCTTGTTGCACTTGGTCCTCCCATCTCAGTTGGGGATGTTCTATCATATTATTTGCCTGTGCTCTGGATTTGAAGATGTTTCTTGTTATTCTCTCTTCCTTTATCCTATGTATGTAGCATATCCAGCGCAATTGTCTTTCTTCAATCACTGATTCTATCTAGTCTTATATTTAATTCTGCTATTATTGTCTCGTTTCTTATTCTGCTTCTCCTAGTAATCCCTTATATTTTCTTTACAATTTTCATGTCAGTAGCTACGATTTTGCTATTATTATTTTTCACTAGTCTTACCATATTTTTATATATAGATAGTCTTACAACTTTCTAGCATATTTTTATTTTTATTTCCTTTGGGATCTCTTTCTTTAGCACGAACGTGGTTATTGAGGAATTATACAGCATTCGAGCTTTTCCAGTTTTTTGGTTTATTTCCTTGTCAATTTTCCCGTTTCTTCTATGATTATCAATAAATAATTGTAGTTTGTAACCTATTCCTGTACTTTTATAACATTGATTACATTGACTTGTATACATTGGTCCTTGTATAAAAATTCTATGTTGTTCTTGTATAATGTTCGAATGGCTCGAATCATATTTCTGTCTCAATTCCTCTTTGTATCATACAGTTCCATATATAATTTCCTCTGATTCTGGCAAGAACTTTTTTAAGTCTATAAAACAAAAATAAATTTCTTTTCCTTTTCTTAGTAGCATTTCTCCTGTTTGTCTTAGAATAAATATAAAGTCCTGGGCACTCCTTTCCTGAAACCGTTTTGAGATTCTTCCATAATTGTCTCTAATTTGTTCTTTACTCTTTTTTCTATTATTTTCGTAAAAAATTACTAGGTATACTCGTTATTATAGGGTGTCTCAGTTGAAACTATAAAATTTTAATTGTGCGCCATTTGTGTTGTTAAAAATAAAGCGTCAATACATAACGACTGTCATCTACAAACCGTACGACGTAAACATGCCGTGATTAACAGTTCAACAACGAATAGTTTGTGCGCAACCGTTTTATAAAAGTGAGCGATTGTTTAGTTGCGTTAAAAGAAATCACACAAAATTAAAACAAAATGAAACACCTACAGAGTTAACAGCTCGTAACTTAATCAAGAAATTTGAAGAAAGGGGTTCTGTTATTGATAAGGCAACACCAGTACGTCCTCGTCGTAGTCAATCAGATGAAAATATTCCTACAGTGAGAGAAAGTATACGGGGGTATTCAAACATATCAATTCGACGTCGTACACAACAACTGAATTTGTCCAGAGCCACCACGCATCGTATTTTAAAGGAAGATATACATTTGTTAATTGGGCGTCATAAAATAAAGAATCTGATGCTGATCTTTGCAAAAAATATTTTCGATTTTTCAACAATGAGGCACATTTTCATTTTGGTACATACACCAGCAAACAAAATTTTCGAATTTGGCGTTCTGAAAATCCACATGCTGTTCACGCGAAAAAGAAATGCAGCCACAGAGATGCACTATTTGGTGCGCATTTTGGAATGGTAGAATAATTGGACCCATACTTCTTTGAAAATGAAGCTGGTAATGTGGTGGCTGGCGTGTGGTTTGTAGAATACAGTCGTTAATTATCGATGCCCTATCTTAGACAGAACACAAATAACGCGCAATTCGAATCCTATAGGTTCAATTAGGACATCCTATATAATTCCTCTATAACTTGTACAAATATTTGTCTCCCATTTTTTAAACATTACCATAATTATATCTGTGTTCCCGTCTTTGGGTGCCTATTTATTTCCATTTTAATATGTCATTTAATTATTCTCAGACTTCTTTTTTGGCTATTTTGACCCATGTATTTTATTATTTCTGAAGTAATTTCATCTTGCCCAGATGATTCATGCAGTTTTAATTTATCTATGGGCTGCGTCATTTCTTCTATTGTTATTGGGTCTATATCGTTTCAATATTTCTTTTCCTGTAGTTAAAATATTTCCCTCCTTATCTTTCACATTTCTCCATCTAGGTAGTTTATTTTCCACGTTTCTGTAAGTAATGGGAATTAAGTACAAAATATCAAACAAGAAGATTTTGTTGATATTTCCAGTATAATGCAATGGCGTTTCCCATCTCACAATAAATTGTCACTTTAATTAACAACTAAGTTTTCGTTACTTTCTTAAATTCAAATAGACATAAGTCAGTCAAAATAGGTATATTAGTATTTAGACCATAGACAATATTATTATTTGGGTATTGTCTAGAGTATTATTTTTTTTAATTTGGCAAGTTATAACTAATTCTTCCTGTACATGATTAAACACCACACATTTACACACTCCTTTAGTCAGCAGGATATTGAATAAAGCAAATGAACAATAGTGTATGATATTATAATAATAAATAAAATTTTAAAATAAAATCTTTTTATTCTGAATTATTCTATTATATATTTTACAACAAATGATTTTACCCGCCAACCACCACCATCACTAATTGTGGTGTATGCGTTCATAGATTAATGCGAAAACTTGTAAACTTTTGACGCTTATTTGCAATTACATACATTGCAATAGTAAACATGTTTGACATTCATAACAGAAATTAAACTAAATTAACCGCAGCCTAACTAAAATTTAATACATGATATTTGTTTGCACAACAAACTTTGTTTACACAATAAATGTGCCCGCACTAGGGTCCAGAAAGTTTGGACAAAAGAGAGAACCATTTCATTAATAGCCCGAAACTGAGTAGGATTTATGTTACCTTTTTAAAGTAAGAAGTAGTTCCGAATATGATGATGGATGTTACACATGCAGTAACTTTTTTGATATCAGAGTAGACAATTTTTATTAACAAGACTCATAAAACTTTTTGTCTTTTTATTTGCATATAAACCTTTTGCACATCATGTACTACATTACTTCAGTTTTACACTATCTATCATCATATGTATTCACGCCATTTTTAATAAATAATTTATGTGTGTATGCAATTCACAATCTTTTGTCTATAAACCACCAATACTTTTCAAGGGCTAGTAAGGGTATATCATTAAATACCCATAGTTTACGGCGACTATAGGAGACTAAACAATGCATTTAAATAACCCTATCCACTAGAGATATTGCACCCCATTTACACGTTTAAGGAATAATATTTTTCCTGTCGAAGACTGAAAATGCCTCCGTTATTTATTAGTTTTAAAACCCGTACTCGATTTTCCAACCAATAATTGCTATCATTACATCGACTGCTACCATTAAAATCTAGTTAAAAACCAATAACCGAAACGATTCCACGTCTTTGTGTACGGCATCTAATTTGTGCGTAAAACGAACCATCTATATAGCATTTCGTGATGAAAACTGTTTAAAATTTTAATTGTAAATAGTACAATTACAAGTTCATGTCTGATAATATGACGATGCCGCAGCATGCCGCAGTTTGCGCAAATGAAAAATGAACCAATTTCAATCCACTTACTTTTTCTTTGTAATGTATCACTTTATTTTGTCACGGAATCTCGAACGATATAGGTCGGGTGTGCGGCAAAATAATGCACCTTTAATTTGATTCGGTGGCAAATACGCTTGGGAATAGAATACCGCCGTGCAACGTGATACTTATCAATCGATTAAATTCAAATGTAGGATAATGAAGCCAGGTGAAAAAGTTAAAGTATCGTTTTTTGTATGCCATTACTTCCAGATATATATTGCGCTTACGCCTAGAATAAGGATAAAATTCTTATGGAAGCGTAACGTGACTCGGAAAGGACAATTCGTTTATTACGAGGGTAGATCAAATATATAAACGGGATTTTTGTTCTTGAGCGTCTACGGGACCGGGCCCGAATTTCTAGTATGCTTGGGTGGGGTAATTACGAATGAGAAGAGTCGGCCATTACCCACTCTCAACCACTTTGCCAGAAGTGTTCACGATGTCGGAGCGAGAGGTGCACCTCGCTGTTACGCAACGCATTATTATAAAATTTCTAGTTCATGAATAAGTTCAAGTGGCGGAAATTTTCCATTGATTGACAGCACAGTTCAGGAACCTGACATTGTCAAGAACTCGTGTGTTTATCTGGCATAAGGAATTCAAAAACAAGTAGAAAATCATGAACATGATCACCGTCCTGGAACCAGCACTGCGGACGAACACATTAGCGCGGTTCGAGACATTTCTGAATAAGATCGTCTGGTGACTGTATCCAAAATTGCAGAAAAAGTAGGAATAAGTTATGAGAGCTGTAAATCGATGATCAAAGACGACCTGGAGTTCCGTAAAATATGTGCCAGGTGGCTCCCTTGCCTTTTGACCGCAGATCAGAATTTGAGGCGTTTGAAGGTCTGTCAAAAGCTTACAGTAAAGGTTGCGGAAGAAGGTGATACATTTTTGAGTTGTATTGTCATCTGCGACGAAACGTGGGTCTACCGCTACACGGTCGAATCCAATCAAGCCAGTGTTGAGTGGCGAAGGAAGGTTAAGACAGCCCCAGTATCGGGGCTGCCTCAGCTAAGACTCGACTGTCAGCTGGCAAGGTCTTTTCAACTGCTTTTGTCGACCGGCAAGGCATTTCTCTCACTGATTTTTTGCATGAGCGACACACAACCAATGCTGCTTACTACTAAGAGCTATTGAGCCAGGTGAGGGCTCCATATCGAGGCACGAAGCCAACCGATTCTAGAGGCAAACCTCCTTCATGACAACGCCAGGCCCCATACTGCAGCTCTAACGGTCGAAATACTGAAAGAAATGCATTGGACTCTACATGAGCATCCTCCCTACAGCCCGGACTTATCGCCCTGCCATTTTTATTTGTTTGGGCCGCTTAAAGACGCTCTACGAGAGACGATTTGAAGATGACCAGGGCGTAGAGAGAGGGATTCGTGCGCATTTTTTTAAATATAGTTTCGTTTATATTTGATCCGCCTTCGTATTAATGGATCACTTTTATGACAAATAATTGTGATTAAGATATAGCGGAACACATATAAGTTGCTAAGTTGCTCTTAAATAAGTAATTACTTCGAACAAACTGTGGTCAATTGACACATTGAGATTTAATTTGATATTGACATTTATTAGGTAAAAAACGCTTTTTTACATGAAATAGATGTTCATTTTAAAATAAGACTATTAGTTATACGAGTATATTTTTATCATTACCAAACTCCCAATGAACATAATGAAGTAGTTCCGGATTCGCTTGTCTATTATTTTGCTTTCAATGCCGCTGCTGCTATTGTGAAAGATACTCGTACTGGCTTGTAACGTGGATTTTCCTGCGTTTCGATGTTTATTCATTGTCTCTAAACGTACCTAATCCATAAACTTTAAACTACCTCGATAATTCACTCACGTTAAATGGTTCCAATAAAGAAGTAGTTAGTGAAAACATTGAGCTTACAAAGCTTCGCATGAAGCAGCGCTCTTAATTTAACGACTGTTTCTTTGAGTAGCATAACAATTAGTAACTCTTGTCACCGCCTTAATCTACCAAGCATTACTAGTAGAGAAGAAAGACAAATCTCATATTTTCTTAGAGCGTAGCTAAGTAATATGCATATTGTAATGAATTTCTATAAATAGTACTGCGAATTACATAATTTTAATATTAAACAAATTGTGTAGGCGTTAGTAGAAGAACTTAGTGTAGACTGAAAGGTAATTTGGATGTAAATTGACACAGTCTAATACGATTTATGTAATTCAACTCAAAGTTTAACTTTCAACTTACATACAACTTTCCAGCTTAAACATTTTATGAGAAAAGTCGTGAAAATGTATACTAGTCGCTCATAAATTAAACAAATTCTTTACATACTTCACAAGTGTGAAGTATATTATTATTTGGTAAAACTGAATGTATACTTGCACGATATTTGTCTTAATACATCCTGGGATCATCCATCTAAAAACTTATAACCGCTATAATTGCTTTTAACACATGTAACATTGTATCATCTTTAATTTATTTATTTATTTAATGTACAAGTGTCCAGACAGATTAAAATCAAATTAATAATCAGAGAAATATATAAGAACAATACAAACTAAATAAAAAAGTGAGAATACTAAAATAAGACAAAAAAATAAACAGTTTTAAAACCTTAAAACGGACTTTCCCGCCCGTAGAACATCTCTATCTCGAAATTGAGTGGCCGAGAAAAAATAAACCAACACATAAATGTAGAATATATGTCTTATGCGACAGTTTTACTTTTTTTAATTTTTCTCAAATAGTCCATCATCGTACTTTCTCATGACCCATGGACAGGGTGGCGTGTGTCCTATCCACCTCAACATCAATAAAAGTCGTCTGGTAGACGTCCCTAATCAAAATCAGTCGAAACCCGATCGATTCAACACGATTTAATTGAGTGATCGTGCTAACAAAAATAATTTCTCAAATAGTCCACCACTGTGCTCTCTTATGGCCCATTAACATGGTAGAATGTGTTCTATTCACCTCAAAATCAATGTGTGTCATCCGGCAGACGTCTCCGATCATAATCAGTCAAAATCCGATCGATCAAACACGATTTAGTTGAGTTATCGTGTTAAAAAAAAAATTCTTCAAATAGTCCACCATCGTGCTTTCCCATGACCCATGGACAGGGTAGGGTGTGACCTATCAACCTCAAAATCAATTGGTCTCATCTAGGAGACATCTCCGATCAGAATCAGTCAAACCCCGATCAATCTGATACATTTTAGTTGAGTTATCGTGCTAACAAAAAAAAATGTCTCAAATAGTTCACCATCGTGCTTTCTCATAACCCATGGACAGGGTGGCGTGTGTGTCCTATCAACCTCAAAATCAACAAGTCTCGTCTGGGAGACGTCTCCGATCAAAATCAGTCAAACTCGATCGATCCGACACGATTTAGTTGAGTTATCGTCCTAACAAGAATAAATGCCGTCGACAACGACACACACACACAAAATAGTTTAAAAACCGTTTTGTTTTGGTTTTTAGGCCGAAAAACGAAAAATAAACCCTAGAACAAATTTATTTTACACGATTACATTACTTTTCCGCATATGGAGTGCGGAAAAGTAAAAAAGTATTTATACAATATGAAAGAATTTTTCCAAACTTAATATATAGATTTTATAACTGGGTCTCCATAAAGCCGAAGCCTATTCAATTTTAGGTCTGACAGATACGGTAAGTAGTAAAAATAACTTGGATTACTAATAATACAATTTAAATTTTTATTAGCATTAGATAAAAAATAACTGTTATGAGGAACAAAAATAATATAGAATCAAAAATAACTCCCAAATTCTTAAATTTTTTATAACGAATAACTGTCTCACTACTTACCTATAATCGAAATTTATAGAATTAACTTTCTTTGTACAAGTATTATCGCATTACATATATTTGGACGTATTTATCGATAATTTATGTTCATATCACCTATAAATTTTTTAAAGATCTTATTGCAATTGAACACAATCATTTTCGGTAGTGATTAATGCAAATAACTTGACGTCACCTTCATACAGGAGAATATTAACTTGAATTTCATGACAAATGTCGGTTTTGGTTTGAGTTTTAATAATATTCCGATGATGAAAACTTGGTGGGCGAAGATCGCGTAGAGAAACGTAGAGTCTTTTGCTGTTCGTGGAAAATTCATCTCCTGTTTTTTTGCTACATAGAAAGTTCCAGTTCCTTTCAGATTTATTACATTTGATAATTGTGAAGTGGTAGTCAATTGAATTGAATGATTCTTATGTTATTTTGAGGTGCTGTTATGCAGTGCATACCATTAATAAATTCTGCTTTATTAAAAAATATGTTCAGTTCAAAAGAATGACAACAAAAAAATAACTTCTTAGTATTAATTTTCCAACGATGTGTGCTTTGTTTAAATTTAAATATAACAGCAAATTGGAACGGATTTAAAAATTCTGGAACCTTATCTCTTATGATCCTTTACTTTTATTAGTTTTTTTCACCGACTTTTCATTACATTCTGAGTATGCCGAATAATACTTCTTCAGTAGTAACTTCTGCAGTAACATGTTTCTTAAAGCAAAATTACAAAACTTTGTATATGGCTCCGCTAAAAAAAAGTTATTTCATTTTACTTTCACCTACCTATATCAATATTAATAATAAAATATCTTCAAAACATACCTCATCAAATATAAATTCTCGTCAAACTTTAATGATGAGGCGGTAAAAAAATTGTGGAAGTTACAATATAAATATAACTATAGTTATTTAAATATGGGTCACTATTTGCACTATTTATTTAATTTGCTCTTAGTTATTATCAACTACAATAAGACTGTCATAACAGAAATCATTTATTTTTCTTAGTGTCTCATAATTAGGTGAATAACTTTTTACATTACTCACCACAACTGAAGAATATAATTTTAGCGCTAATTCACTTCGAAACTTCAACTATTAAAAAAGTGACAAATATTATTGTAGACATATTATTTGTCATTAAGAAGGATATTGTATATTATTACGTCTGCCTTTGGAAATAGAGAAAATTAAGTAAAAAAATTATCATTTCTAAGAGTCCGTAAGTAATAAATTTCAAAAATAATTATCCTCATAATAAATTCAAATACATTAAAACAAAGTATTTAACAATATAATTCTTTAGCGATTGCAAAATTGTCGACTAATTGAAATTATTAGCTGCATTACACTATTTTATAATGGTAAAATATTACCAATCCCATACACTAGTCTTAGTGGAATAAAAGTGATGTAATATTTACTTAATAATGGTTTAACATGTAACCCCTATTCAGTGTGTAAAATTGTACACCATTAGCATTGTAAAATTTTGTGATGAGAGCAAATGAATTATTGGTAGTCCTATAAGATTGTATATTATATAGGCGAATTTTATTTAATAAAAAGTTAATGCGAGTCTAATTATTGGTGAGATTGGAAGAAATCTATGTACAGCTGAAAGAATTTTCCATGCGAGATATCCCGATTATCCTGTCGAACATACTTACGACTGATACTGTAGAAATTTCAGAGTTAAGTAGAAATCAGGATGAAAAAAATTAATTACCAGGTATTGCAGAAAGCCAAGAAATAAATATTGTCAGTAAAACATTTGGGAATCTCGTATAATCTACATCTCAACCTTCAGCTGTTTATGGAGTAAGATGTAGAAGGAAGAAAATGCGTCAAAATGTAAGATACTGGAGTGATACGAATAATACCATTCATGAGAGCCAGGACGGTCCTCCTCCACACTATATCGCTCAGTAAGAATTTATCTTAATAAACAATATCGCAGTAGGTGTATATAGTTACCTGCTTGGTCTCCGAATCTAATAGACTTAGCTTTATTTGTATGGGGCTATTTTAAATCTAAGGATATACTGCACAACTCGCAAACGTTGCAGTTGGGAAGCAGATTAGAAAGTTAGTAAATAATATAGGTTAGTTTCTGCAGAATCACCTGAATGGGTGAGAGAAGAGTTTTATAACAAGATACTGTACTGTAAGGGAGGTGCATAATTTCAATATCTATTAAATTCATAAGATATCTACTACTATTTTTTAGTAGAATTTAGAACGGTATGCATAATTAAAGTAAAACATATTTTAACATACTTTAATGTATTCTAACATACATACAACAATATATATTGGTACATAGAAACTAGTAAAATAGAAACATCAATAACGAGATTTAAAAAAAACGAAAAATATATATACGTAGTACAAAATACAAAAAATATATTCGACAAAATAGAAGTATCAATATCAAAACAGGATATGTACCATACGATAAGAAAGTAGTGAGACGCTTTCGATATAATTACTTGACATATGGGAAATACTAAATACATTTTTAAATTCATTATGCTTTTAACCAGATTAGAGGACGCGCTCATTTTGAGAATAACAACGTAATTGAACATTGATCTATTATTCTGTTTTTATACACATATACTTTATGTATGATTTTGGACTTTATTAGAATTTAATAGGTTGCAATACCAGGGAGAAACTGCCCCCTTATCCTCTCATTCAGGCGTTGCACTGGTGTTCCTTTATGATAAATTATATGAATATATCCACTGTTTAATATATTAATTTTATCAAAATCTAAGTTATGATTTCATTATTTAGAATGTATGACCAAAGTAGAATTATTTTCAAAAGTTAGTAGATATATACTTCTAAATCTGCAAGTGATTTTTGTAAAAATACTTTTATAAAAATACTATGTTTGTGATTAAATTACTCAAGAAAATTAGGGTTTCAACATTTTTCTTAAAATTCGTTCTAATTGGAATTATAATACGTGCTGTAATATCTACTCTTCCAACCGACTGATATTTAAAACCTTTTCAGTAGAGCGTTTACATTAATAATTTTCGAGAACATATTTCAGTATTATTTAAATAATCGAAAGTCAATAGAAATACGTATTACGTCATTTCACATATTATTATGTTAATATTAATAAGTTTTATAACCAAATTCATGCGAAAATGCTTACAATACAGCGAGTATTGGAGAAATTCAAACCTGTCTGGAATATTATATCGAAAGATTTCCCAATAGTCACATTTTAAATTTTCAAGCGTTCACGCACTGATATTTTTACACAAAGACAGTGAAGAAAAGATGCTGAAAACAAGTCATCACTAAGAAACTGCTACGTATAACGCATTTTTATTGACTATTGTTATTAATGGGGTCCCAAAAGAATTATTTTATGTTTTACTATTACTTAAAAAATTACTACATTTACGAAGAGGCCGGTAAGCAGTCATATAGCTTTTAAGTATGCTACTAAACTATTAAATTGAAATTTTTAATATCTAAAGAAAAATAAGAAGATATTTTTTAACCGATTTCAAAACAAAAAAAAAAATACGGAGGTTCTCAATTCGTCTGTATATGTATTTTTTATGTATGTTCGGGTATAATTTTTATGTTTATGAACAGATTTTAATTATTCTTTTTGCGTTGGGTTCAGCATAACTCCAAGGTAATCTCATCTTAATTTCATTGGTATTGAACTTTGGACTTCCAAAGCCATCTTTTCTCATTCGCAAAGGAACCTTAGTAGGACTACCCGTCACATAAAATTGTGAAATATTAAGTTTTAAAGAAAAAAAAACAACTCCAAAAAAGAAAAGTAACGTAACTAGAACGTAAGAAACAAATGTTTTCTATAACAATTTGATACTTATTTGTTGTTCCGTTTAATGTAATTAAGAAATTATTGTTTATTATGTAATTATTATTAATTCTTTGATATAATTTTGAAGTCGATACCATACAATATTAGTAATGCGAATGCCGGCCCTCGGCACTTTTAAATGTAATCTCGTTGTTATAGTAGCAAGGTATATATATTTTTATGTTTTACTTGGCACCGACTTCAAAATTATATAAAACAATTAATAATAATTACATACTAAACAATTATTTCTTAATTACATTAAACAGAACAACAAATAAGTATAAAATTGTTATACACAGAATTTATTTCTTGCTTTCTAGATAAGTTATTTTTTTAAGTCGGTTTTTTTGAACTTATTATAAATTCAGATATGATGTAAACCACTATAATATCAGATGTCAATTTTCTGTAACTTTTTATATATCTGGTAATGATTATATGTACCTAGTAAATATACAAAGACGTATGCTACTGTAAAAGTATATTTCTTATTGTTAAAGATTTTTTAATTTAGACAACGTAAAATATAATAATCATGTATAAATTTTGTTTAGTAATAATGACATTATATTCACAGTACATATTAAAAACACGAACCACTGTATTACATTAAAGAAGTATAGAATAGTCTAGTATAGAATTTACAGAGAATTATTTTATAAGACAGTTTCATTATTGTATTTGTTTTATATAATTATCATGATTTCCTGCTTTGCAAATATGTCTTACAATATCCCAAAATTTGTTTAAGTGTAATTTGTTTTGATCTATTTGTCTTTTAAAATAATGGATTTTAGCATTTTGTATGAGGTCATTTAATTTATTTATATACACTTTATAACCTTTTAATAGTACATTAATTTATTTGCAGTTTTTGTACATATTATTTTTCTTACTTACCGATTTGATTAGTTGTTAAATAATTCATTGTTGTTTTTAAACTTCATAGCTAATATAGAAAATCAATAAATAAATTGTTCATAACGTAAAAAATCAAAATGACAAATGTTATATTTTTAATTTTTAGTAAAATGGAATTTCGGGTATAGAGTTATTACTGATTCTTTGATTACTTAAATTTTGATAATGACCTGTGCCTATATCTATATATTAATAGGACAATTTCATTTAGTTGCATCTAAGGCATGTTTAGCATTAATGTTACTTGCTTTTTTATATTTGTGGAGCTTTGGTATATAATTTATATACTTATTAGGTTTACTTATTACTTTCACACTTGCCACTTATATATTCTTGATATAATTTTTTGTTTTCGATACTAACGTTACATAAAAAATCTATTTCATAATTTATTTCTATTAAAATTATAAATTTGAGATTATTACTATAGTTACTGAACAATACAATTAATCTCATTTGTCAATATATTGGATTCTATAAATACATATTTGTTATAAACACTCTAATTTTGCGTTATTAATTTTATAAAAAAAACACCTTCACTATCATTCCCAATTGATCAATTCATAAAAAATAAATAATGGAATCAAAACACTAAGCGGGACAAAAAAAATATAATAGAAATATTCGTGAAAGTTTTCAAATATACTTTTGCGTTATTTTGCTAATAGTATTATATTATTTACCACAGCGCCTTGTAACAGTTTTAAACTATATTTTTAAACAATCGCAAAATGTGAAGTAAATATGATATATTTTATGGTCTCCCATGTCTTTTTTTTTCCATAAAATTGCGTTTTCAAGTAAATGGATATTCTTTACTAATATTTCTCCATAAAACATATATCTCACATATTTCAATCATTTGCTTATTTTTTTATTTTTCTACAATTCTAACATGACAATTTGAAATCAACAGTATTAATTATTATTATAACGGAAACTTCTTAATATATTTGCAGTTTATTAGATAAAAACTATATATTTAATTTGTCCTTATGCATAATCTAGTAATAGTTATAGTCAGTTTGTTATAGAACTACGACTGACTCTTTAATGGAAAATTTTGGTAAAACTTGAAGTATATAATTAATAACTTTTCATTGTTATTTATCTTACAGGATAAAGTATTAGAGTTTCTTTATTACACAACTTCTTTTAATATATTAAGGAGGTTTAATCCCCTTTCTAATAAAAATATATTAATGAAAATTAATAAACTTTTGATTTTATACAAATTATTTCTGTCATCAAGTAAATGACATATATCGCATTCAGTTACAAAAATATACACACATCTCTCTGACTTCAAAACACCTTACCTTTCTTTATAAATATATCCCTGCCCCACAATTTATCTCTTCAAGGTTCACTTGTAATTAGGAATATGTTAATTACAATAACTGCTACACTCAATCACTGAAATTGTTTCCACATAAATATCTCAATATCTTTACAGTAGCTTACAACACTAACACTAATATTAATATACAACGACGAACTATTAAAATACTATACTATACTATACTATAAATCTGTAAATATATATATATATATATATATATATATATATATATATATATATATATTTTACCCGAACAAAATAAAGTTCATTCAACTAACAATTTTGGCA
This sequence comes from Rosalia funebris, assembly GCA_037954035.1. Lineage (NCBI taxonomy): Eukaryota > Metazoa > Arthropoda > Insecta > Coleoptera > Cerambycidae > Rosalia > Rosalia funebris. The sequence goes on from JAZFAV010000002.1 coordinate 16,376,294, forward strand.
ATCCCCTCGATCACTCCTGCATTAAATTATCCTTTTAAACGGACAAGCGAGCGCGCTGCAGGATAACACGGCACCGCAGGATTCGTAGCAGGAACAACGCGAAACGCCTGCGTCTAGTGACGTTGAGAAACTGGTTCTCCGTCATCACATGAGTTTTTATGTGGTTTTATTTTTCGCCGGTAGCTGGCGCGTCGCGCTCCCGTTAATTTAATTAATTTATTAATTGGCATCAGAACACCTGCTTGCGTATAATTTATTAATTCGTTTCTATAGGATGCGATTTTTAATTAACGTCTTGTCTCGGAGCGTTCGTCCTAACATAAGGGCAACAAGTTATTTGGATGACAAAGACATCTAATTGCGTTATATTTAATTAATGTGCCCTAATAACTAATGCAAATAAACTTCCAGCGTGTAGTGATATGTGAGAATGTATGAACAAGTTGTAGATGAATATACAGAAAATTAATATGAAAATATAAGGAAGTGCTATGATTTTATTTCTATTTTTATCCGCTCAAAACAATTCGTAGGAAATAGAGTAAATTTGGTATAAAAATTTAGAGCTCCTTTTTCATAAATATAAGAGTGGTATAAATCGCATCCTTGCACCACTCAGCATTTTCATACTACAAACCAATTCTCAATTTTTAATAAAATCCATATCATTTTCAATCTGATTTTACCCACTAGATATTATAATATGCTTTACTTACTCTATGAATGCTGTCTTAAGATACATTCGATGACAAAAGAAAATCCGTATAGTTTTTTCTACAAGAAGCAAATGCAAATGTAAACCAAAATTTCTGTAAACTACTTTTTTTGCTTTAGTTTTTAGGTGAGGAGGTTTAGGTTAGTGCTATTCTTCCACCACAGCCCCCAGATATTTACGGAGATATAACATATAGACTCAGCTTAATAATGTGGGATTCGAACCCACGCTCGAATTACACCGAGATGTCAATGTAGACCAGCTCCTAGCGATTGACATTATTCCTCCGGATCAATTCAAGGAACTTGGCTTTGGCGAGGTAATTATAGTTTGGATAGTTTGCTGTCAGTAAATCTGGCGATACCTGTAAAAATGTATATTTGTCAATGAATTTTTGCAGCATCAAAGAGCAAAATTTAAATAATTCAAAGGATCATAAAATAAAAGAGAGAAAGGCGTATTTTAACAAAATTATGTTAAAATAAGTGCCCATTTACATTATTATGGACTATTTTACTATTATTTTTGTCTGGAAATTTATTGTGAGGCTGAGAACAAATGATGCAGGCTAAGGTTGCCACAATTACATCACAAACATAAAAAAAATCAAGGGAAATATGTCAATTCAATTTATTAAAGCAATGCCAAAAAGAAACTTTCAAAGTTTTGTCCTGTTGTTCCCATTACATGGTATGCACATTCTCCATCGGTCTGGAAGCCCTTGAATATCCGAAGACAAACTTAATCGTGTGCACAGCTACTCATCACTTGAATTACTTCATCAATTACTATAAAATTTTTCACCATTTTATGACCATTTAAGTGAATCCAAAATGGTAATCGCTTCAGGCAAAGTTGGAGAATAAGTAGGATGATAGTGGACACTCAAAATTCAAATATTACATCGTTGCCTTCGTTGAACAAGCAATATATCACCAGGCATTGTTCTCTACAAGCATGAACACGATAAATGCTTTATAGAACTGGACGATATCAACATAATGTGACGGAAGCACATCTCATATTCAAAGCTTCAGTGACTTTATCAAGAAAATTCGCTTTACCAATACCTCAACTACTACATACAATCCAAGTGTTACAATTCGACTTGCTCCACCAGGTCGAGGAGAATCAGTTATCGAAACCTATTCGTATTCTTTCTGGGACGTAAGAAATTTAATAAAGGGCTTCATTCTACCCCATATATGACTAGGTCACTCTTTCTTTATTCATTTGTTCCTTAATGACATAATATATGCAATGCAGAATATATGCCTTTCTAGTGTAATACCCAGTAAAGTTCTTATCAGTAATGCTTCTATTTCTTAAAACGCAATGCTTTTTGTCAACTTTACTGCCCTATCTATTTCACTTCATAGAACACTGAATTTTTGTCAAAAATTAAATGAGTGAAACAGATTTTCAGATCATTTATGTTAACTACATTTATTATTCTATTACTATTTTATTAAAATTTGTAACAAAATATATTTTTTTAATTTCCAAGTAATTATAAAGCTTTGCGCCATTGATAATTCTTATTAGTAGAGTAAGGAGACAAATACTTTGGCACGCTGGGGTGCTACAGACTTTTTAGAACTGGAGCCAGCTATATCGACCCAGTGAAGTCATTCGAAATTCCATCATAAAATACTACACACTGTGCCACAGAGACAGATGAGTCAAAATTAGCAGTAGTAGACAAGCAAAGATACTTTTAAATTTTAAATAATTTCATGCAGTGGTATGACTCCTAAGCCATTTCATTACGTGAATATGCGTGAACACCCACCTCAATCCCTCGATTCACATCAGTGTTTGTCAACAGACAGGCAGCTATAATAGGGAAAGCACAATGGGCTCGATATGATAGCCTGAGTGCATGTGGACTCTGTCTACCCTCCCCATTATATAATCCAAATTTGGTGATTACGAGAGTTAAATTGTTATTTAATAGTTTTTGATTCAGTTCCGTGGAGAGTCAGTTCCATTATTCTGCGCTGAAGTAACATTTCTACTGGTAATATGGTAATATGGATGATCGTAATGAGAACATAAAACTAATTGAGAATTAAAATGCCAATTTAACACGCATTGTCGTAGTAAAAAATCCAATACAAACAACCAACGAGTTATTTTGTAAAGACCACTAAAAGTGATCGCTAATCGACTGAAAATTTTTAATCCTACTTGAAGGAAAATCAATTGTAGGTTGAATAGTTTGTTGAATTCAGACGCCAATATTTGTAACAATTATATAATTTCTTTCAAATTATTGATGTAGTTGAAAGTATCGTATAGTTTTGCTACAAAATAAATAAAATTGCCTATGCTCATCTTCTATAATATAATTGAAATCTACTACATCGTGACAAATTCGCGAAATTCTTTACATCCTGTTCTAGTTTACCTTTTTTAAATGACCGCCTACCCTTCTAATACCACAAAGCGCGTAAAACGTGCCCCTATTTAGGACAATACCAGCACATATAAATGCATAATTTAATACAAATCCCATAGGTGCCTGAGTTAACTAAAATAATTAATTATAATGAAACCACGAAAATGAAAGATCGCGAGAGAGTCGCATCGCATATTAAAATATATTTAGATTAAAAACTGAACAAAATATTTATGCTTTTAGAATATTCTTAAACTTGGAATGTACAGGATGTTTCCTTTAAAATTATAGATCCGCCTCCTTCTTCCCCCTATTGCGTGTAATTTGTATCGAATTAAGTTGGTCAAAAGGCTATATTATAAAGAATTTTTTCTACTTTTAAATATGCTATTATATTTTGTTCTAGTATAGTTTTTATACATAAAGGCGCAATATTAAATAAAACAAATACAAATCACAAATAAAATATGAAATACAAATACTTGTATAATATGAAGCACTAATGCATCGTAAAAATAATTACCGCATTTTTAAAATACACATACATACATATGTCTGTTAAATCACTTGTTTGGATTTAAACTTTTTAAAAACAATTTATTTTATTTAATATAAGACGAACAAGAATTTTGATTTGTGAGTATAATTGAAATACGTACTAAAACTATACTGCCCATGTAACGGATTTGCTGCGACTTTATAAGTTTTATTATGCTGATATTATTGAAAATAATATTAAATACAATTTTTAAAATATTAATTTAAAGAAAGTACATTATAAAGTTTCACAAATCATCATAAACGTGAGTTGGTTACAATGTAGTTATATGATAAGACACATAACTCAACTAAATCGTGTCGGATTGATCGGGTTTTGACTAATTCTGATCGGGGACGTCTCCCAGACGACACCTATTGATTTGGAGGTGGATAGAACACACTCTACCATGTGCATGGGTCACGAGAAAGCACAATAGTGGACTATTTGAGAATTTTGTTTGTTAGCACGATCGGGTTTCAACTGATTCTGATTAGAGACGTCTACCAGATTACATCTATTGATTTTGAGGTGGATAGAACCCCACCCTGTTCAGTGGTCATGAGGAAGCACGAGGGTGGACTATTTGAAGAAAGTAAAACTGTCGCATAAAACAGACATTCTGCATTTATGTGTTGGTTTATTGTTTCTCGGCCACTCAATTTCCAGATATAGATGTTCTACGTGCGGAAAAGTCTGTTTTAAGGTTTTAAAACTGTTCATTTTGAATAGTATCTACTGTCTTTGACTTTGTAACACTTGACTTTTTGATAATACTAAATAATTAAAAAATCTAAAGAATGGTATAATCGTACGAAGTTTTTTTACAAAAAGAACTTCGCACTTTAAATTTGAATCTATAAATACTCCAATATATATAATTTTATCAGATCTAACTATTTCAGAATTATCTGCTAACTGAAGGCTACTGAATATTGATAAGTATGACTTGTACGATGCAAACCATAAGAATCAGGTTTTTTGCATTCATCGTAAGTATTTACAATATTAATCTTCCATATTGATGATAGGTTCATAATCATTTCTTTAGTATACAGAAACATTATGGACTTTTTATTTAGATTATGCATGACTTCTCTTCATATAAGATGACCATAATCGCTCGCAAATGTAATTATATCTCCTGAAGTTTCTTTTATAAACAAGTTCTTTGTGCACATCATATATAACAAAGGCCCAAAAACTATACTCTGAAGTACTCCACATTAAGAAGTTTTTAGAAAAGTTTTTACATAATTTTGCTTTCTATTATATACATAACTTCTCAGTAATTATAGCTCCCTTCCGTTTGTATCAATTCATTCGAATATCTCAATTAATAAAAACAAATTCTATTGCAAAATCAAAGAACATAGCTAATGATGGTATGGATTTATCAATGTTATTACATATCTTATTTATTAAATAGGTAATAGCGTCCTGCGAAGATTTACTCTTTTGAAACCCATATTGATTAAATTATCATATTCATAGATCTGACATGGTGACAGTTATTGTTATGTTAAGTTCATAATAACAAAGAGCTACTAATATATTTATGTATATAAAAATTGGCAAGATAACCGGGGAGAACAGAGGTATTATTTTATAAGAAACATCCACGTGCATATATAATAATATTCATAGAATTTTCCATAACCAAATACATAAATATGGAAAATGTTGGAACATATCTATTAACTTTAACAATCATCGACGCACGTGTACTTTCCTGTTCCGATAATAGAGATTAAAAGAACGGGACTTGCCCTAATTTGCGCAGCTCAAATATTGGAAACGTGGACTATTAAGGGTAGTTTTTTATGCGCTGACCTTTTCCCTGCAAACCACACGTCTGTGTCAAAGCAGGTCAGTAACATTCAACATCGATCGCCGAGATTGGAAAGTAGTTAAGATCCTTTGCAATGTTCTATCCGACATAAAGTTTCCAAAACATGGTGCTTGAAATACCCATAAATAATAGTTAACTCTATTGCGGTTTAACGTTTTTGTTTGTGCTTATTTGAAAATGACCACAAATTTGAAAAGTCCTAAGTTGAACAAACTGTTCAGTTATATATAATAATTAAAGCTCTCGTAATATATACAACCTCGTAAATCTAAGTGTGCTTAATGTTATTTTACATTTGCGTGTACCTGCTAAAAGTATATTATTTAATAAATCATCCACGGCATGTTTTGTAACGTTTGTATGGCCCTGTGCTTTATAATTAATTTCACTTAAACCTACAATTAAAGAACCTGGACATTAAATACTGAAGTATTGAAGTCCGAAACTTTTGAAAATAAAAAAACATTGAAGGATCATTAAAAATATATCACAAAACATGAAACAGCCAACATGCAACTAGGAATTATACTACGTGTATTTTTAATTCATAATTCCTCCTTATTTACATTCTTTAATTAATTTTATTATATGAAAAGATTTCAACGAATTGATTTTCTTTCTTAAGTTAATGGAAATTTCTTTATACATATTGTCAATAGATTCTTATTAAATTATATGCTGGATTAGAAATGGCTTTAGATTTTCAGGTTTTTCCGCTGGGACACAGTTTTCGAGAAAATAAATTTTCAACTCTTCCGTATGACACCATTTTACTTCAAATAACTTTTTTACTTTAAATTACGTAGATACCTAATGTTAATATAAGTGGATGCTACAACACTTCCCTTATACATATCATGCATTAAAATCATCATAAAACTTGTTATTCATTACGATCGATTTTCTAATTTATTTGCAATGCTTAGAAATTTTCATGAAGCCGTCCAATTGCTATTATAGCCCCCTATAACCGAAACGCTTGCATAGCAAATGGACGGTTGTATGAAACATGAAAATTGTAAACATTTCAAGTAAATTAGAAACTATCGTAATGAGTAATAAGTTTTATGACGGTTTTAATGTATGGTACGTAAAGTGTTTTAGCATCTACCTACATTAATACTAGCTTTCCATGTAATGTGGGTAAAGTGAAAGTTATTTGTAAAAAGTAGTCACGTGCGGATATTTGAAAATTCATTTTCTGAAAGACTGTGTCCAAGCGGAAAAAACTGAAGCAAGATTCGTTTCCAGCACCCCCGAAAGTAAGAAGAATATTTGGTGAGGATTTGAGAGTTTTACTCTACAGTAAATAATAACCTATTTATTTGTCCACTCACTAACCTTCAATTTACAGCTATAATGTCATCATATTCCTTAAATGGATAATTGTATATTTATTTACTTTATTTAATAACGCTATGAATATTTATTAAAGTTTAAAAAATACAATAAAACTTAAGGCATACACCGTTTACAATTACAAAGATATAATAGACATGCAAACACAAATCATCATTATGAGGTCATCAGTCCTAAGACTGGTTGGACGCTAACCTCCAGTTTCTCCTACCTTGTGCTAACCTACGCATTTCGCTAATTGTGCTACAACCTACATCCCTTACTATTTGCGAGCAGTAGTCTAATCTAGGCCTACCTCTGCCTTTCTTTACTCCTATTTCTGCCTCCAAAATATCGCAGACTATTCCCCCATGTCTCAGCAAGTGGCCTACCATTCTATCTATTCTATTCTCTTCTTTATGTTTTTCCACATATTTCTTTTCTCGCCGACTTTCTCTAATATTTCTTCGTTTCTAACCCTATCAGTCCATGGTATTTTCATCATTCTTCGGTAACACCACATCTCAAAAGCTTCTAATTTCTTCCTACTTGCTTCTCCTACCGTCCAGGTTTCGCAACCGTATAGTGCCGTGCTCCATACATACGTTTTCAAACATCTCTTCCTTGTTTCTAAGTTTATTACCCCCGAGCATAAAAGTGTTTTCTTTTTGTTAAAAGCTACTCGACCCGGCGCTATTCTTTGTTTTATATCTTTATCGCTCCTTCCATCCCAATTTATTTTACTTCCTAAATAAGTGAAGTCTTTAACTTCCTCCAATCGTTCATTATTAATTTTTACTTTCGTTTTTGCTCTGCTCTCGTGCCCTCTGCACACTAACACTTTAGTTTTGTTTTTATTCACCCTCATTCCGTATTCCTCTGTCAACACTGCCTCCATTTCGTTCAATGCTGATTCTAGTTTCTCCTTACTAGATGCTAATACTGCTATATCATCCGCAAATCTCAGCATTTTTAGTTTCTGTCCAGTACTTTAATCCCGAAATCCACTCTATCTTTTACCACATTAATCGCCTCTTCGATGTACACATTAAAAATTAGTGATGATAGCGTACATCCTTGTCTTACTCCTTTCCTAATACCTACTTCCCTTCTTTCCCCTTCCACTTCTATAACAGCAGTTTGCTTTTTGTATAGATTATGTACTACTCTCCTATCTCTATACTTCATTCCCGCACTCTTTAGTATCTCGAATATGTTTTCCCATCTTACATTATCAAAAGCTTTTTCTAAATCTACAAATCCTATATAAGCGTTCTTTCCTTTTTCTATTGTTTTCTCTAGCATTGCTCTTAGCGCCAGAATAGCTTCGAGTTTCCCTATTTTGCCTAAACCTGAATTGCTCTTCTCCTAGTATTTCCTCCGCTCTATTTTCCATCCTCTTCTGCACTATTCTGGTTAAGATTTTTGACGCGTGGGAAGTTAGGCTAATCGTTCTTAAGTTCTCGCATTTTTCGGCTCCTCTCTTTGTCTGTATAGTAACGATAATGTTCCTCTTATAATCCTCCGGTATCTCACCCGTTTCGTATATGTATTTTACCAGTTCAAACATCCTATTTACTACTTTCTGTCCCGCACATTTCAAAATTTCCACCTGTATTTTATCTACACCCGGCGCTTTATTGTTCTTTAGCATCCTTAGTGCTATTTCAAGTTCCCCTCTCAATATAGATTTTCCTACATCTTCCCTATTGATGCTAGGTTCTTCCTCTAATATCTCTCCTAATTCCTGACCCTCTTATACATTTCCTAAGTACTGCTTCCATCTATCCGCTTTCTCCTCTCTTCCGATCAGTATGTCCCCCGATTGACTCCTAACGTTTCTACTCATTGGTCCTATATCCCTGAAGTTCCTCTTCATTATTTTGTAAGCCTCATCGGTCCTACCTACTTGAAGCTTATCTTCTACTTCTTTGCATTTATCCTCTACCCATTGTTCTTTCCCTCTTCTACACTGTCTAATGATTTCCCACTTTATTGACTTATAAGTTTCCAGTCCTTCCTCGTCTCGTCTGTTTTTGTAGCCTCGTCGTCTCTTTTGTATTAAGTTTAAGGTTTCATCCGTTATCCAGGCCTTCCTAGATTCCCTTCTCTCGTGTCCTAAAACATCCGTAGCCGCGGTATCTAGACTATTCTTGGTACCCTTCCACTCAGTTTCTGCGTTCTTGATTTCGTCATTACTCGCTTTATTTATTAATTGATCTTATTTCTCCTGGAGTTTATCAAGAACAAATATAAACTGTTCAAATTAGTTTAATAAACAATAATAATTTTATTTCATGATGAGTTTGTCTCTAATTAATAGATGTTCACTTGATAACCTGTCAATGTTCTTGTGGGTTATAAGGTAAATACTATTTTTATAATGTATTGCTATAGTTCTTGAAAATTTCTTTGCAGCTAGAGAAACATTCCGGTTAGTTTTTATCAGAGTTTAGACAGATATCTAGTATGCATATTCAAGAAATAACTGTGTAATGATGATAGTATGCCAATCATAATATGGCAATCTATCACACTACTAAATTAGAAATAAAACAAATACTTTGTTGTAGAATTGTAAATATTGTCAGTTTTGGAAACAGAGATCTCTGGAAAGTACAGGTAACGCAACAAGAAGGTTTCCAATCTAAAATGTAATTCCTTAATATATTTTAACGGTGATCCACTAATATTTTCACTAAAACTATTACATAATATGTATTGAATTTAAAGAAATATTACTTCTACCATGAAGCCTGTCAACGATCTAGATCCAGACACTGTTATCGTTGCCTTTAGCAACGGAGACACCCATTAGAACAGAGTTCATATTACGTCACTGCCAAAGGTTCGAGGTGAATATAACGTAACCCTACTTACTATAATACCTTTTCTCATAGGTGTCGCATAAGGGTATGTATTAATTGTCTCGTTTTATTCAGCCAGAGTCATTACCAAGTGGTGTTGTAGTAGTCAAGTCCACGAAAATTATGTAACATCGAATTTACATCAAATTTTAAAACAAAAAACATTTATCTTAATCGAAATTCATGTAAAATCTATTTGCAAAGATACAGTAAATAATAAAATTGGATGTGTATTTAGGCAATGGAAAAGATTTTATATTTTAACTAATAAAGATGTTTCTGAATTCCTCATGAAAAGTAACGATCCCTCAATCCTTTAACTTATTTATATGTTGAAAATTGTCGATGTAGGTGTAGGTGGTTAGGTGAATTTAATGAATTCCTAAGGTAGCTGCCCAAAAAATGAACAAATACAAAAATTTAAATTTTTCATATTGAAAAATGTTCAACACTTTCAGTCTTTAACGTTTTAGTTGTTTAAATTTAGTTAAGAATAGTTTTACATTATTAATATTAATTATTAATTGCTAATGTGTAATTAATTTCTAACTATAACCTTAGGATTCTTAATAAACACGAAATCGCGGTATACAATTTTCTTGTGTCTAATGTCCCCATTAGGAAAAAATAAAAGGAATAATTTTCTTGTAAAACAGAATTAATAAAACCTTTGCGATAAGAGTTACCACAATTACTTCTAAATATATATATATATATATATATATATATATATATATATATATATATATATATATATATATATATATATATATATATATATATATAATTTTTCAGTGTCATTTAGCTAAGGGTTTAATCGATTAGTTGTTGGAAAACTTTTCAGAAGAAGTAATAGAACATTAAAATATTACTATTTTAGTATATTGCCATTCCTCAATTTACTCGTACTTCTGATTACCTATCAGATTCAGTTTTCTGTCATTCGTTACCACATATATTTGTAAATAATGAAAAATTATTAGTCTTAGTATTGCAGCTTATATTGTTTCTATTAAAAAATATACATTTACACGAATTTTATAAAATAGTCTAGAAATAGATTATTTTATAAGAAATTGCAGATTATAATGCTTGATCCAAAGATATGTACTATATAAATCGTCTAGGATCATTATAAAAGAAATAACATTGATGAAATGATCATATTCATTATATTTTTGAACCTACTATTTTTCAATTTATGACACTACAGAAGTGATGCAAAATAGTGCTTAAAGAGATGTGATTTTGTTATTTTGGTGTAACATATTCTGGATATAAATAAGATGATTAGCAAACGTTTCTCGTAAATCCCCCATAGATATATTAATAAATTGAGAACAGTTCGTGAACTGCTACACGATTACAGATAAGAAGTAGAATATCCGAAAGTTCACTGTGATCAATAAGTTACCTTATTTCCTTATTACCTTATTATCAATTAATCCTTCAATAACTATGTTTTAGAGTAACCGTTTTATGTAATCATTTATTTCAGGATACTTTTCTTAAGTATTTTGAAAAGTTTTTCTGTAGAAGTCAAATAGACCCCTTGGCGTATTCCAGTTCTTAATTCTTCGAGATTATACAGTTTATGTAAAAATATTTTGAAATAATCACAAGAGAAATCTAGGCAGCTTAAATCTAATGATCTATCAGGCCACTCAAAAGTAAAATATTCATATATTTGAGATTAGTAACAATTAATTCTGAACGTGGAAGAAAAACCTTGTATCAAATACAGGCCTGTTCATATTTATCATTCCGTGGCCAATCAATATAAAACATAAGGGAAATTAACTCACTGAAGCGATGCAATATTAAAACTTGCCATTAAGGAAGTCGCCAGTATCAAAAGGAACAAAAGAAAGTGTGGTAAAAGGAGGTGTAGATGCTATTAATTTAATTTAAAATAAATCGAAGAGGAAATCGCGAGCAGTAAATTATTAAAGGCTATTAATGTCGGCGATGCAAAGGCATTAGGCAAGTTCCCGGAGCCAACCGTGATTTTAAATGCAATGTTTGCAAGGTTCACATTTATTCAAGCGGAAAAATCAACGTTTATGCAGCGGGCCGGCGGTTGGCTTGTATCAGCTAAAAATCCTAAATGAGATGAGAATTTAAAAACCAGAGTAAGCGGATTAAACGCAATAACTGATTAAACAGAAGGAAATATGAGAATTACAAAGCTGTTTAGCAAAAAAAATGCTCCCATCTCGTGCTCGTTCTCCGACTTTCTAGCTTGACAAATAAATGAAGATGAGAATTTATGATTTTCGACCAAAATCGTCATCGACTAGTTAATAATAATCACTATAATTTTATGTAATGGACGAAATATAAAAGTTCTGGTAGTGTAATTTATATTTTATTCGTCTTATATGTTCAGGGATTTTAAGGAAACCGATTAGATTATATTAGATTACATATAGCTTGGGTCGCTTAGGTTTCGTCAAGCTTCTTCGTACTGCGACCTAATTAGATCTACTGTGCTTACCCTGATAGGCTTCTATAGAAGCTTAGGATTCTTCTATGAACCACCGTTCTTACCTCTCTAGAAGAAATGTCTACCTGTTCTAGATAAAGTAGCCTTTTGCGGTAAAGGGCTCTGCAGGTACAGAGTATATGTTCCGCAGTTTCGGTTACGTTACAGAAGCGGCATAGGTCTGATTCAACTTTGCACATCTTCTTAAGGTGGTACCTTAGAGGGTAGTATCCTCTAAGGAGGCCTGTTATTTGCATTATCTCCCTATTTGTTAAGTTTCTGAAGTTCTTTGATCTTTTTAGGCGAATAGATTATAAACCTTTTCGCTTGTTCTTGTCCTGGAGCTAGACTCCAGTGGAAAAGTTTTTATTTCTCTACACTCCTTTGGAGTACCTCCCTTATGTGGCATTTGGCTATATCACAATACGGTTCTGGTCCAATAAATATAGAGGTTGCACATTCTTTTGCTAGACGATCGGCAATCTCATTTCCTTCAATTCCTTCATGTCTTGGAACCGATTTCAAGTTTACCCTGTTTTAGTTCCCAAGGTGTTTCAACAGTTGCAAACAGTCCCATACAAGTTTGTATTTGACGACGAAGCTGGCCAGGGCTTTCAGCGCCACCTGACTGTCTGTGTGGATATTATAACAAATTTACTAGAAAGTTCTTTATTACGGACACTTACTTACAACTCAACTATTTACGTCCAAATAACTAACTAACTTTCTAAACTAACTTTTGCACTGTATTACACAATATCACTTTCTTCGCACCATATCGCTCACTATAGCGGTTCAGATTTAACTAACACCTGGCTTGACGACACAGTTCTTATATAGTCAGTAGGACGTTTCTCCAGACGTTTCTAGATAAAGAACTTTGGTGAACCTTCTAGTATAGAACGCACTGGAAGTCAACTCCACAAGCTCTTGCTCGTCTCGAATATTCCCGGCGTTCGGAATCGCTCGAGGCGTTCGTGACAATATAGATTCTAGCTCCTCGTATATCTCTGTCAAACATTCTCGAGTGCATAATTCTATGGCATGTAATTCTGCCTCGAAAGTAGTAGGAGTCCAGCCTAAGGCTTTGATAACCTAAAACCTGGGCCATAAATGCCTGCTCCTGTTCCATTTTCTGTTTTCGACCCATCAGTATTTAAATATTGAATTATATTTATTATATAGTTGGAGTTTATTTTATATGTAGTGTATGTATTTTTACCTAGGACACTACCCAACTACTGAATCACAAGACAAACCGATGCGCAAACTAACCCTGCATGATTGTTAAAGTCTGAATCTATATAATATTAATATACTATAACACAGACTATTCATTAACAATTAATTTTTTTAAAGTACGTATGTAACAATAAAACTCGGTGTTGACGTTTAATTTTTGTTTAATTATAGGATACGAATTCATGTTTATGGTTTAATTTTCACAGACACTCGTTTCTCGAGTGTCTGTGAAAAGCATTTCGCCAACCAAGTTCACATCATTGGGAGATGATTTAGGGCAATTCTTCCTAACTCCACGACCTTTCGGGAAGATTCCAAAAATCGTAAAATGAACTATAATGATGATCGTTTCACATGAACTATAATTTATGATATGATTATGAGTGTTTCAAGATTTGAGGATGACATTAGTGCATTCTTCTAAAAATAAATTGAAACAACTTTTGGGAAATCCCAAAAATAGAATTGAAATGTCTGGAACTTATGAAATAAGTTGCCAAAATTATATTAAAAAGTATATTAGACAGACAAAAATAGCAATTGTAGCTAGATTTAAGGTGTACATGGCCCATTCAAAATATGGATTAGAAATATTTTCCGTGCCAAATGTGATAATAGTATGAACAAAAATATGGGCTGCATATCTAACAGTCCGATGTTTTGATTAATACGGTGAAAGACGACATTAATGTATCAGTGAACAGAATATTTACCTTACAGAATATTTACCTTACTGATATTTACTTTACAGTGAACAGAATTTGTTAGTGAACAGTACTTAGAGCGAGGAAATATATGTAACAGTTTACTGAACTTAAACAAAGTTTTGGTATAAATAGAAATTATAGGTAGTTGTAAATTAGTTGTAATCATCTCCCTTTACTCAAAAATTCTGTTGCAACAGTACTCATACTGTTGTACTCAACAACTTTTAAGAATTTTTTTTTGTTAAAAGTAAGGGATTAGTTAAAAATACTACTATGATGATGTAACCACTTAAACACATTCAAAAAAAATCATTTGTATGTCAGTCAATGTCATTTTACAAAGTAATGTCGATGTGTTTCAGAGTTTTTAAAATAATTAGAAACAAAACAACAGAATAGAAATATCGTAAATATTTTACGATTACTTTATTACTACTCTCTATACGACACTATTATTTATATTATTAATATGACACCATTTTTACCTAAAAATTGTTAAGCATACTAGTATTAGAGTATAAATATTACTGAATCTGTTTTTTTAATAATTTTATCGGTAATGATTATAAATTTTTTTATATCTTTTTGCTGAATCATCAACAGATATTACTATTCCATCGAGGTATTGACTTATATATTGTGTATTTTATTTTATTGGTTACATCACACTATAAAAAAACTTGAGATGGATACTACATAGAAATTAGTCTCCTGTTAGTGAAGTAATGACTTCAATTACTGTTTTTATAAATATATCGGAGTATGTGGAGAAACCTACTATGCTGAAATAGCGTTGCTATCCTTATATGTTATATAAGGATATATTCCTGGACCGTTATTTGAAATGTAGGAAAGCGAAATTCTCAGAAAATACTTCCATATATAACCGATTTTGGGGGACAGTGGTCTTATAATGAAGTGAATTCTTGTACGAATTACCATAACTCTGGTGTAATTAAAATAAATTATGAAATAGTCGCTCATGGAATTAAAATTACAGAGTATATAAAACTGCTTGTTGAACTGAAATTAATTTTAACTGCAGTTCAACAAACAGCTTTATATACAAATAGTAGACTATTATTAAAATATAGTGGTAATAGACTATTATTAAAATTTGGATGCTTTCTGTCCCTGTTAACTGAACCATTTTCACACCGAGAGCACTCAACAGTTATTGTTTTTTCTGATATGACTCATTTTACGTTGATAATTTGACGTTACCATGCAAAAGGGTCAAAAATTTTCAGAATTTTTCATGGTTTCTGAAATGCTAAATTTTCCAAAACTTTTGTAATGCAACTTCATACACATTTTACATATCCATACGCAAAAAAAAAGGCAACTCCAAAAAGAACAGAGAATAATGTGACGCCATTTAAAAAAAACAAAATTGGTTGCCATGGCAATGAAATTACTGGCTCCGAAACAAACTTAAAGGTTACTCAAAGTGGCAAGAAACAAACAAAACCTTCTTGTCTGAATAATTATTTCATACAGGGTGTTTTTAAAAAGTTATAAACCTGATTCTATACATACTGGGCACCCTGTATGTACCTTTTCTACTGTTTATTAGCTATTACAGTTCATCTCATATGAGCCAATATATTGTTTCGGGTGAAAACATTGGAATACCTGGAACTGTTTTTTTGTTAGATGTAGGTAATTGAAATTTTGTTATATTGCCGCAATTACTTTTGCGCACTCATTTATACGTAGAAAAGTAATGTAATCGTGTAAAAAAATTCTGTTCTAGCGTTTATTTTTCGTTTTTTGGCATAAAACCAGCAAAAATGGTTTTTAAGTGTGTGTCGTTCTCGTTGGCGTCGGCATTAATAAAATTTATTGTTAGCACGATAACTAAAGTGTGTCGGATCGATCGGGTTTTGACTGATTCTGATCGGGGACGTCTCCCAGATGACACCTATTGACTTTGAGGTGGATAGAATACACTCTACCATGTTCATGGATCATGAGAAAGCACAATGGTGGACTACTGTCTACTGAGAATTCTTTTTTTTTTTGTTAGCACGATCACTCAATTAAATCATGTCGGATCGATTGGGTTTTGACGTATTCTGATCGGGGACGTCTCCCAGACGACACCTTTTGATTTTGAAGTGGATAGGATATACCCCACCCTATCCATGGGTCATGAGAAAGTATGATGGTGGACTATTTGAAAAAAGTAAAACTGTCGCATAAAACACATATTCTATATTTATGTGTTGATTTATTTTTTCTTGGGCACTCAATTTTACGATAGAGATGGTCTACGTGCGGAAAGGTCCATTGCAAGGTTTTTAAATTGTTTATTTTAGTAGAAAATTTCGTAATTTTTCCTCAAACTCTAATAGTAGGTATAGTAAATATTTTAAGAGTCACATTAGCGATAACTTAATTTATAAAATACATGTCACAATTGCTACAAAAAATAGTATATTATTTCCATTGAGAAATATGGTACATCTCATTAATATTGCCTTTATATAAAATAAAATGTATTTCGTTGTATAACTTAAAAAGATTATTAACTGCCATTCGTTTATAATAATATGATGTTATAGGACTCGACGGGTTTCACAATGTCTGAATTGTAAAAAATAAATCTGAAGAAATCCGTGAGTCTCAAATATAAGCGGTAATTTACACATTTTCCGTAAAATCCAAACAACCGAACGGCTCCAATTCCCCGACGACTACAATTGAATTTTGTAAGGCTTTCCTTGTATTTCAGTTCCAGTATATGGCAACCAATCAGATTATCGAATCCTGAAATAATACTCTGTGCTTTTCTGAACGTGAACTTTTATTTTTGAAAGTCTATAATAACACCCACGTTAATAGTAATCAGAAACTCGAAGCGTTTAGTCGCCTCGTATCCACAAATTAATACGAACAAATTTTAAACATAAGAATTAACGAAAAACCTGAAGATTGTATACCGAGGTACCAAAAATGAAATTAGTCAAAAATGATTATGCATATAGACAGCATTCATCTTAACTTACATCATCATCCTAACTTACAAACCTTGTAGAGGGAGTTTTTTGAGCATGATAGAACCGATAGCGATGTATGTGAAATCAGCTGTCAATTTGTGCCCAGTTAGTGACATTTGTGTTAAGTATAGTGTGACAAATCATGAATAGACAAATGCTTGAACAACACTATCAAACTGTTCAAATGTACTTTGAAAATCAGTCGTCGATTCTGGAAACGTATAGACGACTTCGTGAATTTTGCGGCGCACATAATCGTCCATCTAAGCAAGCCATCTCTCGCACTGTGAATAGATTTCATAACTCACACTATCTAAAGGATGCAGGAACATCAACACGTCGAAGGAATGTGCGCACTGAAGAAAATCTTGCCGCTGTAAACGGAAGTGTGCAAGATAATCCAAAATGATCGATTCGTCGTCGGTCACAGTAGATGGGGCTTTGTCCGTCCACTACGTGGAAAATTTTGCACAAAGATCTTGACCTGTACCTATATAAGATCCAGTTGGTGCAGGAATTAAAGCCACAAGACCATCGATTGCGTCGTTCTTTTGCTGATTGGGCTTTAGCACAGTTGCAAGCCAACTCATTGTTTTATCGCAAAGTTGTGTTCAGCGATGAAGCTCATTTTTGGCTTAACGGCTTTGTTAATAAGAAGAATTGCCGGATATGGAGTGATACTAATCAAGAAGAGATCCTACAGACCCCATTATATTCAGAAAAATGCACGGTTTATTGCAGCTTATACACTGGTGGCATCATTGGACTTCATTTTTTTTTAATGAGGCTGGAGCTAACGTTACGGCCA
This sequence comes from Rosalia funebris, assembly GCA_037954035.1. Lineage (NCBI taxonomy): Eukaryota > Metazoa > Arthropoda > Insecta > Coleoptera > Cerambycidae > Rosalia > Rosalia funebris. The sequence goes on from JAZFAV010000002.1 coordinate 16,394,249, forward strand.
ATGGGGAATATTACCGGACCATGATCAATGAACATATTTTTCAAAATATGGATGACATTGATCCACATGAGATGAGGGATGCAACAGGATGGGGTTACGTGCCATACGACGAACGAAACTATCGACTTATCGCAAACAAGATTTGGTGATATGTTGATTTCAAGAAATGGAATTGTCAACTTGCCACCAAGGTCCTGCGATTTGACGCCCCTTGATTATTTCCTATGAGACTACATGAAGTCATTGGTTTATGCTAATATACCAGCAACACTGGATTTCTTGGAAGCCAACATTGTTCATGTGGTACATAACATACGGCCACCACTGCTCGAAAAAGTGACCGAAAATTGGACTGATAGAACGCGTTTCGTCAGGAACAGTCGTGGTGGCCATATGCCTCAAATCATTTTTAAATATTAATGTCATGTATTGATCTTTCAAATAAAAACAGATTGTTTATCAAAAGTTAATTTTTGTGGTATTTATTCAAGTTTAAAGTTCTATCAAGTTTAAAAAACACCCAGTATAAGTGAGTTTATATTCTTCCTTGAGAACTGAAAGCGTTATATATGGAAATCTCTTATATCTCTTTCCATAAATATGGAGATGGGTAACACCACTGTAAATTTTTCAAAAAATCGTTATTTTTATTAGCTTAAAAGAATTTTTTGAACCTTTTAGAATATGAGGCAACATTTTTTTCATAAGATTATTTTTTCCTTGCAATTTCGCGCTCTTTCCTAGTCCCATGGGACTGCTCTCAAACGATTCCTCATCATCATTAGGTCATCAGTCCTAAGACTGGTTGGACGCTAACCTCCAGCTTTTCCTATCTTGTGCTAACATACGCATTTCGCTAATTGTGCTACAACCTACATCCCTTACTATTTGCGAGCAGTAGTCTAATCTAGGCCTACCTCTGCCTTTCTTCACTCCTATTTCTGCCTCCAATATATCACGGACTATTCCCCCATGTCTCAGCAAGTGACCTACCATTCTATCTCTTCTCTTCTTTAAGTTTTTCCACATTCCATACATATGTTTTCAAAAATCTCTTCCTTGTTTCTAAGTTTATTACCCCCGAGCATAAAAGTGCTTTCTTTTTGTTAAAAGCTACTCGACCCTGCGCTATTCTTTGTTTTATGTCTTTATCGCTTCTTCCATCCCAATTTATTTTACTTCCTAAATAAGTGAAGTCTTTAACTTCCTCCAATCTTTCATTATTAATTTGTACTTTCGTTTTTGCTCTGCTCTCGCGCCCTCTGCACACTAACACTTTAGTTTTGTTTTTATTCACCCTCATTCCGTATTCCTCTGTCAACACGGCCTCCATTTCGTTCAATGCTGATTCTAATACCTCCTTACTAGATGCTAATACTGCTATATCATCCGCGAATCTCAGCATTTTTAGTTTCTGTCCCTGTACTTTAATCCCGAAATCCACTCTATATTTTACCACATTAATCGCCTCTTCGATGTACAGATTAAAAATTAGTGGTGATAGCGTACATCCTTGTCTTACTCCTTTCCTAATACCTACTTCCCTTTTTTCCCCTTCTACTTCTATAACAGCAGTTTGCTCTTTGCATAGATTGTGTACTACTCTCCTATCTCTATACTTCATTCCCGCGCTCTTTAGTATCTCGAACATTTTTTCCCATCTTACGTTATCAAAAGCTTTTTCTAAATCTACAAATCCTATATAAGCGTTCTTTCCTTTTTCTATTGTTTTCTTTAACATTACTCTTAGCGCCAGAATAGCTTCGCGAGTTCCCCTATTTCGCCTAAACCCGAATTGGTCTTCTCCTAGTATTTCCTCCGCTCTATTTTCCATCCTCTTCTGCACTATTCTAATTAAGATTTTTGACGCATGGGAAGTTAGGCTAATCGTTCTAAAGTTCTCGCATTTGTCGGCTCCTCTCTTTTTCGGTATATTAACGATAATGTTCCTCTTATACTCCTCCGGCATCTCGCCCGTTTCATATATGTATTTTACCAGTTCAAACATCCTATTTACTACTTTCTGTCCCGCACATTTCAAAATTTCCACCTGTATTTTATCTACATCCGGCGCTCTATTATTCTTTAGCCCCCTTAGTGCTATTTCAAATTCCTCTCTCAATATAGGTTTTCCTACATCTTCCCTATCGATGCTAGATTCTTATTCTAATATCTCTCCTAATTCCTGACCCTCGTATAAATTTCCTAAGTACTGCTTCCATCTATCCGCTTTCTCCTCTCCTCCGATCAGTATGTCCCCCGATTGACTCCTAACGTTTCTACTTATTGTTCCTATATCCCTGAAGTTCCTCTTAATTATTTTGTAAGCCTCATCAGTCTTACCTACTTGCAACTTATCTTCTAGTTCTTTGCATTTATCCTCTATCCATTGTTCTTTCGCTTTTCTACATTTTCTAATGATTTCCCACTTTATTGACTTATAAGTTTTCAGTCCTTCTTCGTCACGATTCCTATGTCAAATAAATTCCTGCTTGGAATGTACAGTCTACGTACAACCTAATGTTGTACCTTATGATTTCTAACTTTTTTAATACACAACAGATATCTTTGAAAAATGTTTATATTTTGTCAGAAGCTTTTACAAACAAAATTACGATAGTATAACGTGATTACATGTACAAAAAACAATTTCCTTGCTTGAAATCACTGTTCTACTAACTGTTGTGCTAACCTTATTTCATAAGTTATCAACCGAGAAATACTGCTGCACGAAAAGTGCTCAGAGTCTTGGTGTGACTGGATGAACGCGCAAGCAGCAGATTTCTTGAACACCTTCCATCATAAGCCGTAGCTTCCTAAGGAAGTTTTTAAAATCATGAAACCGATTTATGAGGACTAAGCCGAGCCGAGACAAGTTACTAAACCGTTGCTTGGTAGGTTACACGCAAAATAATGTAACGAATTTACTAGAAAGTTCTTTATTTCTCGAACACTTATTTACAACTCAACTATTCACAAGCCCAACTAACTAACTAACTTTCTTTCTACTTTAACTTTATAAACTAACTTTCGCACTGTATATCACTTTCTTCGCACTGTATCGCTCACTATCGCGGTCCAACTAACAACTAACAACAACCATTCAATTAACTCCTGGCCGGACGACACAATTCTTATATAGGCAGTGGAACGTCTCTCCAGACGTTTCTAGATAAAGAACTTTGGCGAACCTTCTAGTATAGAACGCACTGGAAGTCAACACCGCACACTTACGAGGTTTCGAATATTCCCGGCGTTCGGGATCGCTCGAGACGTTCGTGACAAAAGCAATGATTGTTTCAATGCAACTGTTTTAAAATTGGCTTCAGAATCTTATTCAAGTGGTAAGAAGGTCTTGAATATAGCGACTGATATAGCTGTGTGCAATTTTAATGATGGTCTGACTAATATTTTTCGAATTATGAACAGTGTGAAGATAGATATTTGCGTCAAATAATACAATTTTTGTCTAGCCGATGGTAAGCGGAACGAGCATGCCGAGATGTCCTTGACGAATGCAGCGAAAGAGGCACGCTCTAACATAAAATGTTCGACGAAAGAGAATGAGAAAGAATATTTAAATATAGTAGGGTAGCTTTAGAGTCCTCGGATATCATGTTAATGGTAAACATTTTGAAACAGTCAAATTTTTCACCTTTTCGTGTCTATAACACACTCCAAACTTTAAAAGCGTTTTTTCTCAAAACATGAATTTTCAAAATGGTACGCAGCATAACTAGAACAGTTTTCATTCTTTCTATGCAAGTTCTTAACAGTATCCTTGAAATAATATTTTAAAGTAAAATACGTTCAGAATTTTCGATAAGTTAATTTGAACATTATTTATTAACAAATGATTGCCCTTTCTGTCGAAAATTTAAAGTTTATTTAAATACCCGCTAATCACTCAAAAATCAACATTTTTTATCTATTATAGATAGAAAGAAATAAGAGATGTAAATCTTATATATATTTCGCTAGCAGTAAACAGGTAGATTAAGTGAAATTCTTTCCAGATTCAAATTTACGCCAGTTACACTGCGTGCCACAGAGCACCTTAAATTCGACATCTCGACATTGATTACCGTCTCGCGAGAATGTCCAGTGTCGCCATTTTTGAATATATTTTGATAATAATTTTTTGTGTTATACTTAAATATATACCTAATAACTTCCTTAAATATTATCTTATTACTTTTCTTCCATCCAACAAAAAATTGTCAAAAAGCCCTTCTTTAACTTATTACAATGGTGTTACTGGGTACTATGTGGAAGATAGCTGTAATAGACTTATATTAAGGGTATAAGTATACCTCTTTACAGCTATCTTTACATTGTACCCATTTTAACACAAACACCTGGACGAAATTAACGCATAAATGAAACTTCACATTATTACTCTTATTTTTCAAAAATACTTATGGGGGAGGGTATGTGGCGTCTACTAATTGATTATTTTAGTACATCCCATAGATGCTCTATGGGGTTAATATCTTGGCTGCTTAATGGTCATTCCATAATTGGAATATTCACATATCGAAGATAGTGCAGTACTTCTTTAGGATAGTGGGGTCTAGCGTTATCCTGCATAAAAATAAAATTAACCCCGACAACGAGGCAAATAGTATCACATGTTTTTCTATAATATTTTTTACATATAAATGTGCATTCATGGATCTCCCCCTTTCCCCCCGAATTGATCCACCAAAAATAGGAATCTCGGAGATAGGCAGCATACCTCTCTCCTGGCCTCTGTCGGACTCAACGAAGTTCATCTGGTGAATTAGAACTTACTCTTGATTTCATTTGAAACTAAAACTCTCTTCCAGTCGTTAATGGACCAATTTACGTGTTCTCTCGCAAACCACAGTCTAATAACTCTATGTTCTCTGGTGAGCAGTGGTGCAATAGCTGGTTTTCTACTCTGCAATCTCCTTTTATTAAGCCTTCTCGTGACGGTTTGACCAGAGAATCCAGAGATTGGTATATTTCGAGCTGCTGCTTGGACTCTGTTAAGAATCTGATTTTTTAATGGAGTTTTCTCCACATGAAGAAGACTAGAAGGTTTTATGAGGAGAAAATATATAGAGGAAAGAGATATAGGGTAAGAAGGACATTAAGGTACGAGGACAATTGCTTCAGTTAGTCGCCTCTTACGACAGGCAGAAGGTTCCTTAGGGCAATTCTTTTTATATCCTACATGGGAATATTGTTTTTAATAATAAAACAATAATTTTATTAAAACTGTACCCAATTAATTACATAAGTATCATAGTTATCACCACAACAACATTATTTTCTTTTTCAGAAAAAATTGAACCCCCTTTTATCAGTAATTACTCTCTCTATAAGAATTATTAGCTCCTGTTAAATTTGGAGCAGTTTTCCTGTTTATAATTTCTTACTAATTAAATGATGATCAAATAGTTTGATATGTAATTATACATAATTAAACGATATTAATATATAATTAAACGAATAATTAAACGGTAAAGGTGATGGCCAATGTTACTGAAGATAATCACTTAGATGACTAAGAAATATGTCTATTCTGTCTGCTGAATTTTATTGAGTTGGTATGTACCTACTGCAAATTCACGACATTGAAGTAAACAAAGTAATTCTGGGAGCCCCTTCCATTCGGTGTTGAAAAAACAACCTGGTCTCCTTTTTTTTAACAAAGTAACAAAGTAATGTGAGTATGTATGTGATTCCTCATTTATTAATAATAATATACTAACATTATCAAGAATGTATCTAAACTTTAAATAAATAATTATATGAGTACATCGTTGTCTAAATCTGCCTAGATCCCCTCGTTATAAGAATAATTATTAAGATGTATCTAAAAGCTTTTTAGATAATTAATGAGGCATATGAGTGTATGGTTGATGATTTTGCTCCATTATTGGTATGAACATCTATACCAGTACGAAATAAAATTGTACCATGACCTTAAAGTGCTCATTTCATACCCAATTTTTATTTGCCTATGTACAGAATCAGCAAACTACTAGGCGAATTCTTAGGTATTTATGTTGAATTTTTATGTCAAAACAAGGGAAATTTACCTGTGTACTTTGGACATACGAATATCCAAGCCTGATATTGCACTCGTATATTGATCAATATTGCCAGATTAAGTATTTATTATTCTGATCGATGCCTTCCTCACTTCTACTTCAGCGTCTGGCAGAAGAAGACAATAAGTAGCGTAAATTGTAATACAAGCTATACAGTGGTTCCCAAATATGATCCGCTTAATCTGTGGCTGGAGCAATTAGGCTTATTAGCGCAAAAGAAGACCTTTATTATCTTTTCCATTTATTACCCAACAAAATTTAAAAAATTCCGGTTGAGCTACGATTAGTTTAATGTGAACTGATGGTTATACTCGAGTTTTTGTTTAATCCTTTCTCTATGCTAGTGGTAATAAGATATCAGAAAGTAGAATTTAATACAGCAATATTATAATTATTTCAAAATTATACTTAGCAGCACTTCCGCCAATTATTTATAAAATGTTAGCTGGGTATACTTGATATTTGATAATGAGCTTCGAAAAATGAATACTGCAAAAAGGTTGATATAATAGTACTTGTAAAATACTTGCTTGGTAAGACTGATTTAAATCTGAGGCGCGGACAATGACGTTTGACTTTCAAAAACGATTACGATTTTGTTTAGGAATACCATGGTGTTTTTTATTTGAGTATACTGTATGTCATTGTAATTTATCTGTATTCACGTAATTAGAGGCATTGATAATGTTGAATAATTTGTTACTTGTATAAGACTTATACCGACTAAATTAATCGACTATAAGAATTATTATAATAACGATGTATCTTATTATACAATAAAATCCTCGTAATAATAACAATATAGTTCAGAAAAATAAGACAAAGACGCTTATAACAAATATCGATGTTATATCAAAATTACCCATTGGACTTAGAATTGTTAAACTTCACCTTCATTTACCCTTATACTTTGTTGCAGTAACTTAATATGTTCAGATAAGAACCATTGTAATCTCCTCTTGCGTTACAGCTTTGAGACCACTTCGTGCTCTATCTGTAACGTATAATATTTTAATGTCACGATCGTGATTACTTGCTGAAAATTAATAACTTCTTTTACTAGTAAATTACCTGACTTGTGTCAGCACTTATGAATTAATAAATACGACAGCAAGTGATCGCATCGGCACTGTAGCAACTGCAATAACTGTAGTAACATACTCGCTCAGTCGCGGTCATAACACGACGTTATGAACCATTTTATTTTTGTAATGTAAAGATCAAATAAAACTTTAAAAATAAATTAAATTCGAATATAAATTGTTTTTAAAAATCATTATATGCTTTCGTGCATATAAAATCGATATATGTAAACCCCCTTATTGAGATAAACAGAACTTAATCGATCATGAAAACTTTATCTAACATGAGACAATGTATTAAATCTGCCATATCAGTAATGACTCTAGAGGAATGTGTCAGACTCTCATTACCAATAACCATACTAATTATGTCCCACACTCGGTCTCAGCGTTTGTTGGGATAACTCTTCTTATGGCTTCTGAAAGAAATGCAGCTGACCTAAAACAGAACTAAAGGGTATTTCTCACTAGAGAAATACCTTATCAGGCTATTAATGAGCTTCATAGCTCTTTAGCCAGCACACTGACTCATAGAATATTATGTAAATTCTGATTGTCACTAATAAATTAATTAAAAAAAACTTTTATACATAATTATTTAAATCTTATAAATATCTATACTTTATTATTAGAGGATATATTACATTTGAGACTTACAAGAAATGATATAATTCTCCTTTTAAAATTAAATAACGTAGTTTGATTTATTCTTCACCATCTATCTAATGATCCCTCCGTTTTGTGATTACCCAAGAAGTTCACTCGTTAATTCCCCTTGACTTGCTAATCAGTCCAGTAGTCTGCCGCGCAAAAAAAATGTATTTGAAACAAGTTTGGATGCAACGATGCAGTAAGCACTTTTAATGATAGGTGCAGTTCTAGGTATAACATAAACGATATTTACTTACACTAATATGTACTATTCGTTTCATCGCTATTTGCTAAATAAAGAATTCTCTTATCTTGCCGATAAACGGAACAGTCTACCTGAGTCTAGCCATAAAAATGAGCCACGAGATAAGAGTCGTTTGAGATTTTGTATTTGGCAAATAGAGATGAAATAAACTATATATTATATTTTATGTCTCCTTCTTGGTGTAGGGTATTTGATGTCGTTGAGGCATCAAACGCATCAAACCTGGTCGTTTTTGATCTTATGAAAAAATGATATGCTTACGCATAAAAAATGTTAGGCGGTTTCAATGATCTAGCCAAAAAACAGGGTAAATAACAAAAGGCGCGAACAGGGTTAGAGGAACAGTTAGTAACTGAAGACGAAGAAGCTAGTCCAAGTTATAAAGCAGGAGAATATTGATTGTTGTATATTATTTAATTCATTTTTATATTTATCGTTTGTATTGAATAAACTACAAATTTTTAGAGAACTTACATGTGTATCATTGTATGTTATATGCTGATAAATATCATATCAATTTCCTCCTCCCCCTCCTTCTTATATGTAAGCAATTTTCTTGTTCTTCTTCATTTCATTGTCTGGTTTCAGTCTATTGCGAGGTTATCACTCCATCGTTTACGGGGTCCTCCGATGTTCCTACGTCCTGTTGGTGATTTGTCCCTCGTGATCTTTACTATTCTGTCGTTGGTCATGCGGTTGATGTGTTCGGTCCATTCCCTTTTTCTTTACAACACCCATTCACTGATGTTATCGACTTTACACATTCTTCTGATATCCTCGCTCCTTTTTCGATCCATAGGTGTCCTGCCAGCTATTTTGTGCACCACTTTCATCTGTGTTGTTTCCAGTATTTGATTTGTTTTCGAGGTTTCTGACCTAATTTCTGTAGTGTATGTTAGTATGGGTCTGATTGCTGTTTGATAAATTCTGAATTTAACTTCGAGTCGTATACGTTTATTGCTCCATATGGTACTGTTAACACATGCGGCTGTTCTTGCTGCTTTCACGGCTTGTCCCCTCACCTCCATTTCACTATCCCCGTACTCGGATATTTCTATTCCGAGATACTTGAACTTCATTTCCTGTTATATAATCTTATTGTCTATTTCTAGTTTGCATCTGAGTGGTGTTCTAGATGTAGTAATGGCTTTAGTTTTTGTCACTGATATATTCATTTTAAACTTTTTCGCTGTTGTGTTAGATTGGTTCAGCAGTCTTTGCAAATCGTCTTCACTTTCAGGTATTAATACTGCATCGTCTGCGTAACAGTATTTTGATCATATCAATTCTGGTACAGAAATATGTAATTTAAAAATGCAAGATTACGGGAAATATGAGCAAAGCTATTTTATCATTACGGAAGATGACAAATCTTGTTTTTCCAATAAAAATAATAAATTTAACAGTACAATCAAGCAGTAGAATATTTTAAAATAATAAAAAAATGGTTTTTTGGTCGATTTTTGGGTATCTTCCCTTAAATCATTAAAAAGTTATATCAATTTGAGATTACTTTTCAATTGCCGATCAGATTGGTTTTTCTTTATTGTCATAAGCGTCTAATTTTAAATTGTAGTTATGATAAAAAACAATGCGATTATCTCTAATTGAAATTGAACAAACAAAATGCTAACCATAATTGTCAGTTGAACCCGCGAGCCCAATGCAAGCCACCCAGATGCGACATAATTCTAAGCCGGACTACAAAGAAACAAATTGTAATGAAATGTGACGTCTATCCGGTGTAATCCCTTTGCTGGAACTACTTGTGTTTATTTTCGAGAAACTCCTACAAAGGAGGTAATATATTAACTTATTTATCTTTACATAACACCCTGGTGAGCATAGAGCGCTAATTGTTATTTAATTTCCCATTATACGTAGAGAGACAAGGAGTACGTCTCCCGAATGCGCTGTGCATCAAATTAGTGTGCAGGCATTACTCTACAGTACGTATGGAATTTGAGTTTGGCCCCTTGAAAGTTTGCCAATCGTTATCGTAAATTCAATATCGCATATGGAATATGTAGATAATATGCACATTTGCGCAGCATTGTTACGCGATTAGCAGTTCAAGCAGTGGAATCGCAGGTTTTCAGAGGAGTATGAATATGAATATAAGGCTTTCATATTAATCTAAAACAGTCTAACTGGAGTGAATACGATTCGCGATAGAAGAGCTTAGCGTGCTGGGTGCGAATTGCCAAAATGCTGCAGTTGAAGTCATTTACCTAACTGTATTTTTAATGCAGGCATTGTAATTGCATAAAGTTTATCATTGAAGGTAAGTAGGGCCTTTGACAAAGTAAATCATAATACATTAATTTCAAAATTAGAATTATATGGATTCATAAGTAATCTTCTTCACTTAGTAAAATTGTAAGTATACAGACGTAGATTAACATCTGAATAATTACGATTTTAGTGGGATTTAACCTTTTATAGGGTAAAACTATTTTACGCAGGTTTTAGAAAATATAATTATATTTTAAGGTTCATGGTACCTAAATGAACATTTTTTCTTAGTAAGAGAAATTTGACAGAATTGACGTTTTGGGTGGGGATGCTGGTTGATATTTTAACCAGCAAACGTTACGGGTAGACTACTTTACACTCTTGTTAGTCAAAGTTTCGACCACTTGTTTAAAAAGGAAAAATGGAATTAGCAAAATTTACTGAAAATTTATTACGGAAAAATATTATTGTATTCTATTTCTCATGAGATGGTGGGCAACAGTCTAGGCAGAGGGCAACTTAACATCTGCGACAGACTATATGGTTTCGTTTTGTTTTTTTCGCTGTATTATAATAAGAACAGCGAAGAGATGTTTTTCTTACGGGTAAATGATTTCCAAGATAATTCGTCTTCACTGCATTTTCTATAGAAATACCCCTTCCCTCCAGTTTTTTTAGTTTTCCATCTTCAAAAACTACCAGATTACTTCGTTTTCAGCTATTATAATCTGCAATTAGTTCGTCAGCAAGAATTATTCTAAATTTTAGGCGAGATATGGGTTTCTCCTTCAGTCGCTATCACCACCGAAGTCGGAGTTCTCAGCTTGTTTGTTCTTCATCAAATCCATCCAACCTCAAATACATCGTCTGAATTCATTTTTCCAATTTCCGCCAAATATATTTTCGACATCTTCACAACAATACCTCTAAAATACGTTATCCTTTCTAACCAATTTACGTGAAATAAATGTGAAAAAATAATTATCATTCAGGAAAATTTAGGAACGACGCAACTAATTATATAGGATGAAATACTACTGTATAAAGTTACATGAAAATATTCAACATCCTACTAGTTATCGATCGTTTTTCATTATAGTGCAGTCATGCTTGCTAGTAATTGGTTATGCCAGTTGAAATACAGAGATTTCTGTTCATTATTTGAAAATTGTTTTATTTTTTCATAACATATATAGTGATATCTCCTCGGCGCCAAGGGTATTATGAAAACTAACCGAAATAGTATTATCAGAATCTTGTGTGACTGTCATGAAGTACCCAATTTGGAAATTGAACACGAAATAATAATGCAAATGGCAAAATTCGTACCTTATGTTTTACTAACAAGTGAGGTTATTTTTGACGACATAGATATATGATAAATTTATACTAAATTACGATTGATTAGCCATACCAAATTTATTCAATTGGATAGAAAGTATGTTTCTCTTAATTCGCTCACCTTGGTAAACATTTATTGCACTAAAAAACAACGGCCCATTTTTATAATTATATATTTTTTCTTTTATAATTAACTGGCACATGTCACTACAACAACCCATCTAAAAAGTCACAATTGTGCAATGGCAAATATTTAACCATTTAATTTCTCGAACCCGAACAAACATTGTAAGTGGCGCGCAAAATCAAGTTATGGTAGATATTTCGCTTATGCTAATTGAGGCCATATTATTCTGTAGAAGTGGTTCATTTTCAGACATTTTGTTCATTCCACTTCGAATAAGGGTTAAATCCTAGACCTTCTTACTATCCTCTGGCGTACCTCCAGGTTGAAATTTGGGGCCATTATTCTTTACCTTACTTATTAACGATTAGTGCCTCTGTCACATTATCTTTTTGCCAATGACTTAAAATTATTTTCAAATATAACCTGCTTAGATGATCAATTAAAGCGGCAAAAATTTATTGAATCGACCTTATTGCGTCATGATATTCAGAGAGCAAACTATCAATATCCATAGGTAAATGTAAAGTTTGCTCGTATACCTTGAAGAAGAAAGCACTAATATATATGATTATTCTTTTGGTGGTATGTATTTTTAGATACAAACACACAATTGTTAATACGTTTGGAAGCATAAAATCGCATAATAAATAAACATGAACGGCTTTTTGACCATTATTTATTTACATTGTTATTTTGTTTTTAAAATAGTATCCATGACTGTTCTAATTTTCAGAGAAGTTATTATATAAACACTTTCCTTATCATCTACGGAAGGGAATTATATATTTCGTTAATCCATAAAAAGCAGTACTTAAACACTTTGGTATACCATGCGGAAATAATATATTCTTTGCATTATTATTAGTGTATAGAGTATTACTCAAACAAGGTATATTATTTACGATTAATACATAAAATTATATATGTATCATATGAGTCAACAAAGCTGCCTCATATGATGCATATATAATATTATATATTAATCGTAAATAAACTACATTAACATGGTTTTCATTATTTCCAATATTGTCCTAGTATAATTCAAACGATAGGAATTGTTTTCTGATACTCCTACTATTTTACTTTAATACGATTTTACTTTATGTCTCTAATTAACGTTTCTATTGTAGAATACTTTACTCATATTATTCCATTAACTTTCGAGTTTATCACTGTATAAATCAGTATCAAGTCTATTCTAAAATTGAAACTAACACTAAATAAAATACCATGGAAAAATTATTTAACACTTTAACTTTTGAACAACTGAATTTCTGAATTTCATTTCAAAAGTACGAGATGTAACTGTGATTTTACGTTTCGTTTAGGTATAAAAAATTTGAACTGTTTTGTAAATACGCCTATAGTTACAAAAATAACTACATGAATGAGTCCGTGAAAGATATTTTATTGCCCAACTAAAATTCAACTAAATGTAGTTCAATTGTCGTCGTCCATTGTAATCGTGCTCGCGTTCTACGAAACCACATGTTAATCAACACGCTGCGATGTACGGGGGGAGGGGCTCCTGTACGGACGACGCCAACTGCATGTGAATTGTAAACATTTTAAGTAGACTAAGAAAATTGTAATGAATAATAGGTTTTATGACGATTTAATATATGATATGTATAAAGGAAGTGTTGTATTTGATAAGAAAAAGTGGCTCGCAGAAAATAGTCCACCATTGTGCGCTTTCCCATGACCCATGAACATGGTAGAATGTGTTATCAGTCAAAATCCGATCGATCCGACATGACTTAGTTCAGTTACCGTGTTAACAACAAAAATTTCTCAAATTGTCCACCGTAGTGCTTTCTCATGACCAATGGACAGGGTGGGGTATGTCCTATCCACCTCAAAATCAATAGTCGTCTGGGAGACATTCTCGATCAGAATCAGTCAAAAGCCGATTGGTCCGACATGATTTAGTTGAGTTATCGTATTAACAAATCAAATTTCTCAAATAGTCCGCCATCGTGCTTTCCCGTGGACAGGGTGGGGTGTGTCCATTCCACCTCAAAATCAATAGGTATCGTCTGGGAGACGTCCCCGATCAGAATTAGTCGAAACCCGATGGATCCGACGTGATTTAGTTGAGTTATCGTGCTAACAAGAATAAATGCCCACGACAACGAAGACACACACAGCAAAAAAAAAATTTAAAAACCCTCTTTTTTTTGTTTTTAGGCCGAAAAACGATAAATAAACCCAAAAGAAAATTATTTTCTCACTTTCTCTTTACACGATTACATTACTTTTTTGCTTATAGTGGAATGCGGAAAAGTAAAAATAATATTCTGTAAACATAACCTGTAAATACAACCTATAACAAAAACCAAGTTTTTATTGGTTAATATAATTTAATAGAATACATTATTATAAACCTCTCATTGTTCTCCATAATATCCCACGTATAAAAAACTTTGTTTGTCATAAGAAACTTCAGAATCCCATAAGTAGTGACACACAAACAAATAAATAAAACTCTTGTTCCTTTTATCTAATACTCGTTCCCCGACATTTATGTTAAATAAAGCAAATTTTAAGAGCTACGACACACATCAAACGAATAAATTCGATAGAGTTATATTTGCCATGCATGAAACGTATTGGCTATCTGAATAGAATGGAATTTCAAATTGCCGAAAGATACTGCAGATACCACTCACATGCTGGGGAAACGCTACGAATGGTCTATTAGGCACATATGTGGTAACCTGTATACTATCTATAGATTTGGATCAGATTCTGTATGCAGATATGATAGTTGTACAATTTGTCCCAGAACTATTTCCCAGTATTTACTACATTTAATGGAATTAAATAAAAAATACAGTGCTTTCATGAATTAATGAATAAATTGGCTAAAAATTCAAGGATTCGCTTTTGGGAAAAACTCTCAGATGCGTAAAATTTTATTCTTAGCTGCACATTTTTTCGAATATAATTATTATATACAGGGGGCTTCGTGTAGGAGGTATGACGCCATCAGTATTTTTTTGATGGCAACCCAATTTTATAGATAGTAGAACATCTGTACACATACGCAATGGTAATAATTACATAACGTGAGTATAAATTAGAAAAAATTAAGAAAAACCATTTTGCAATTTCAATATACTAAGCTTAATGGTAGTGATTGGTTAAAACTCAACTAAAACAAATGTTCAAATTACGCATTGTGGATTATTCGACAGTAGCCTTATCGACCGATAATGTTATTCATTGCTGTCACATAAAATACTTGAAATCATACCGAGGAATCCCTGATGGATGGTGTAGTATTACACCCAAAATCTGCAGAAAGTGAATATGTGGTGCGGCATAATTAACAGAAGAATTATGCAGTACTTGTCCGCGCTTATTTATATGAGATATTCCCGAATCGTTGTATAGGGAAAAGGAAGTCGATTGAGTTACCAGCCAGATCGCCAGACTTTACATCTCTAGATTACTTTCTGTGGAGGCACATAAATAGCAAAGTATTACTAGGCCGGAGAATATAAAAGATTTAAAAACAAGAACTTGTCACAAAATACAGCGTATACCTGCTGAAGTTATCGATAATGTTAAAAAAAATTATTAATCATCTTGGTTATTGTCAAGCAATTTTAAAATTTTTTTCGTTGATTTTTTAAATAATCATTATCATAAAATTTAGTATTTTTATATTGCAAAATCGCTTTACTTATTTATTTTATCTAATCTATAGTCGCGTTATTGTATGAATAGTTATTACCATGTAGTATGTAGAAAAACGTGCTCTTTTACGTTCCATAATAAAAAAGGGGATTAGCATTTTATATCTATGACGTCATATCTCCTACACGAATCACCCTGTATATACTAATTATATTTTAGAAAATGAGCAACTAAAAATAAAATTTAATGGGCCTGACATTTTTCCTAAGAGTTATATCTTAAATATATGTGTATATAAAGTTTATATTACTTTTTATTTATTAAACATTTTAAAAATAATTCTTATTTTTGCTTTATAATTTTTATTTTGGTTTATGACGAAAAATGAGTAACCTCTTACTGAGTAATTATTACGGATTAATTACTCGATGATTACTGGTGCTTCTTTTCTTGTTTTCTCTATTTAAAACCCTGCTGTCGCTGAGGTGACAGAAAGGTCCCAAAAAGTGTTTTTCTGTCTGTTTTGCAACTGTTTTGTAATAAACGTGATGAATATTTAAGTTTGATTTATGATACAACACGAAAGGATTTAATTACATCATAATTTTAATAACTTTAGGTGTACTCTTTCTTAGACATAGTATCCTACATGTGAGTAACCTGATTTATAAATGTATGTAGGATTATATTATCCTGTAAAAGTCCAAAACCCCAATAGCGTAGGATTTTATATAATTTAGGTGTAATCATTTTAGATATTCCAATACATTCTAAATTAGAATTAGGTGTTTTTGTTTATTCTTTAGATACGTATATTAGTATCATTAGCATTCATATTTAATTATGAATAATATCCGAGGCCGATCCAATAGGACTTGCACCTTGACGAAGTTCTAGTGCAAACTAGAACGGGTGGGTCGGCTTGCGCGTTTTAATGATTTAAGAAGCCGTACCATAGGTTTAACCATGGTGGGGGGTCCTTATTGAAAAACCAGACTAAGACAAGTCCCTTAAGGAAGGCAGCAGCTCTTTCAGTAGTCATAGTGGCAGAAACCGTGGGGGTTGGTATGGTGCTATGACACACACGACTGCGATATGGAAGGCAAGAGGAAACCACCACATTATAATCCTCAGAACAGCTAACAGAAAGCTTATTCCAAATAATGATGGCGTCTCCTGGGGCAAAAACACCGGAGGTAAAATAGTCCTCCGTTCGGATCTCCAGGTGAGGACTGTTCCGGGAGACGTGATCGAGTGCAATAGTAGGGATAGTAAGAAGTGTGGCATTTCACGAGTTGGAGCGTGGAATGTCAGAAGCATGAGACAGGCAGGGAAGCTAGAGAATCTGAAGATAGAAATGGATAGGTTAGGATTAGATATAGTAGGTATAAGTGAGATGCGCTGGCCGGAAGTAGGAGATTTTTGGAGCGGTGACTATAGGGTAATACACACAGGATCGGTAAATGGAAACGCGGGAGTAGGAATCGTTATGCGGAAGAACGCAGGACAGTGTGTATATTTGAAAGATAGCTACCTACAATACAGCGAGAGAGTAATGATGGTCAGGTTAGATTCGAAGCCAGTTAAAACAGTAATAGTGCAAGTATACATGCCTACTTCTAGCCACAGTGAGGAAGAGTTAGAAGCCGTTTATTCGGACATAGAGCAAGTAATGAGATTTGTGAAGGGTCATGAAAATTTAATAATAGTGGGAGATTTTAACGCAGTCGTAGGTGAGGGGAAAGAAGGAGAATTTGTAGGTCCTTATGGATTAGGAAACAGAAACGAGAGAGGTAGCAGACTGATAGAATTCTGTGAGAAGCACAAGATGGTAGTCGCGAATACATTGTTCAAAAATCACGTTAGGAGGCTGTACACCTGGAAAATGCCAGAAGGGATAGACAGGTATCAGATAGACTACATTCTGGTTAGGAAGGGATTTAGAAATCAAGTAAAATACTGTAAGAGTTATCCAGGAGCAGATGTAGACAGCCACCACAACTTGATAGTCATGAAAGCTAGATTAAAGTTCAAAAATCTGAAAACCCGGAAGGATAAGAAACGTATAAATGGAGACATATAAAGGGATCAGAATATGAGAGATAAGTTCCAGGAGAAAACAGATAAATTAATAAATAAAGCGAGTAATGACGAAATCAAGAACGCAGAAACTGAGTGGGAGGGTACCAAGAATAGTCTAGATTCCGCGGCTACGGACGTTTTAGGACGCGAAAGAAGGAAAGCTAGGAAGTCCTGGATAACGGACGAAATCTTAAACTTAATGCAAAGGAGACGCGGCTACAAAAACAGACGAGACGAGGAAGGACTGCAAACTTATAAGGCAATAAAGTGGGAAATCATTAGAAAATGTAGAAAAGCGAAAGAACAATGGATAGAGGATAAATGCAAAGAAGTAGAAGATAAACTGCAAGTAGGTAAGACCGATGAGGCTTACAAAGTAATTAAGAGGAACTTCAGGGATATAGGAACAATAAGTAGAAATGTTAGGAGTCAATCGGGGGACATACTGATCGGAAGAGAGGAGAAAGCTGATAGATGGAAGCAGTACTTAGGAAATGTATACGAGGGTCAGGAATTAGGAGAGATATTAGAGGAAGAATATAGCATCGATAGGGAAGATGTAGGAAAACCTATATTGAGAGATGAATTTGAAATAGCACTAAGGGGCTAAAGAACAATAGAGCGTCAAGTATAGATAAAATACAGGCGGAAATTTTGAAATGTGCGGGACAGAAAGTAGTAAATAGGATGTTTGAGCTGGTAAAGTATATATACGAAACGGGCGAGATACCGGAGGATTATAAGAGGGACATTATCGTTATTATACCGAAAAAGAGAGGAGCCGACAAATGCTAGAACTTTAGAACGATTAGCCTAACCTCCCATGCACCAAAAATCTTAACCAGAATAGTGCAGAAAAGGATGGAAAATAGAGCGGAGGAAATACTAGGAGAAGACCAATTTAGGCGAAATAGGGAAGCTCGCGAAGCTATTCTAGCGCTAAGAGTAATGTTAGAGAAAACAATAGAAAAGGGAACGAACGCTTATATAGGATTTGTAGATTTAAAAAAAGCTTTTGATAACGTAAGATGGGAAAAAATGTTCGAGATACTAAAGAGCGCGGGAATGAAGTATAGAGATAGGAGAGTAGTACACAATCTATACAAAGAGCAAACTGCTGTTATAGAAGTAGAAGGGGAAAAAGGGAAGTAGGTATTAGGAAAGGAGTAAGACAAGAATGTACGCTATCACCACTAATTTTTAATCTGTACATAGAAGAGGCGATTAATGTGGTAAAAGATAGAGTGGATTTCGGGATAAAGTACAGGGACAGAAACGAAAAATGCTGAGATTCTCGGATGATATAGCAGTATTAGCATCTAGTAAGGAGGAATTAGCATCAGCATTGAATGAAATGGAGGCAGTGTTGACAAAGGAATACGGAATGAGGGTGAATAAAAACAAAACTAAAGTGTTAGTGTGCAGAGGGCGCGAGAGCAGAGCAAAAACGAAAGTACAAACAAATAGAAAGTACAGATCTTGATAGAACATTATAGGTATACTTATATTATTTATTGACATAACTAAAACCTGAACATAAACTAATGAATATAAAACAATTTCACTTGTCTCAGTTAACCAATCTTTGACTACAGGTTATCCATTGTGATGGATTTCAATTTATTAAAATGTCATTATAATTATAATTTGAATAATGTTAATCTTCATTAATATCCGATGCTTACTTAATTCCACAAGAAAATAAATACGAGCATATAATATCCCATACTGTATTGTGTTACACGAAATTATTTTGAAACTTAACCTCATTAAGAACTTTTATCCCATCTCGATATTAAACGTAGTTTACATCTCGTCTCGTCATTATGATACAAAATGGCTGCTGTAAAAGTTCATCTGATGTGCTGTATTCGAAAATGTAATTGAGTTTCCACAGGTGTGGAAGAAATTGGCTGACTTAAATTAGAAAATTGACACTATATGTTTAGGGTGTTTATTTCATACATTTATAACAAATGCATTATACCTTCAAGATAAAATTACATTTAGAACAGACCTCCACCATTTGAACTCAAATCCATTATTACAATTCCCTTACATAAAACTGGGATATTCATATCAAGTTGCGTCAATATATAACAGAATTCCAATTAATTACAAGAAGATCAGAGAACTTATATCAAAACAGAGTTACGTAAAATATTGGAAATGGAAAATATTTACCTTTTCAAACGTAATATTGGCTGTGAACAAATATTTAACATGTACTTTAGGATTATTTTTATGTTTATAAATGCTGTATAACTATTGCAATTGTTGTAAATACTATGTAATATAAATTTATAAGAATACCCTTAGTTTACGCTGTTTACAAAGTTGAGTGGAAGAGAAGTGAGCTCTGCATTGTATTTATTTATTATTTGTAATATCGTGTAAAAACGGTTTGAAATATGAGGTAATAAAATCATTATTACCTCATTATTATTATTACATAAAGCCCGTTATACTCATACTGCCTATTCACTGGTATACTACAGTCACATTCTAGACCTTACAATTGACTATAAAATACTCTACAATATTACAATACCATTAATCTGAGTAGCTTGCTGCTTTCACTACATAATTTTTTGCATATTTCGTGACTCGAAACTGGTTCTCATATTCCTATTTAAATGTAGAATAAAATTTCTTACCTATTCAGAACGCTCATCGTAATAGCCAATGCAGCCAGTCCTATCCCACACGTATTAAAATCGATTGCGGTGGGAAGTTTATAAGACATGGCAACTTAAACCTTTTAAAGCGTTTAGAAGCTTTTACGAATATACATATGTTTGATATATATTTACAATAGAATGAATATATTTACATCGATTTCAGGATAATGTCGACCCACCAAATGAAGCTCATGAATATTGGAAATTAACTGTGTTATATGTTGATAAATATTTTTCAGAAACTGACCAGTTTCGTGCTAATCATCGGTAATTACTTCCGAAGTTTAAGCAGCCCGCTTTTGAATAGTTTCCAAAGTAATACTTTGTTTTTATTATAAAGACGATATTTGGAACAATTTGAAATTTAATGTTGGAGAATAGAGAAGGAAAAATAGCTCAGTTATAACTTTTCTAATAATTATTTTCTCTATTCTCTTATCCTATTTTCTTCCTATAAGCCACACACCTACAAACGTATCATAATCTTAATATCAATATAAACTAAAAAAAATCAATATTAAGTACTGATCAACATCTTCAGTGGAATGTTCATAATAATAAGGTCCTACAAGAATTGCGAAGAAATGGCCAACTAAATGCCCTTCCCTGCCCTAAGCTTAGAACAGACAGACCTAGAAGAACGAAAATATGCAGACATATATTAAAGTGTACAAATATTGTTTGAATTAATAAATAGTGGCATAATTATTAACGAAGGCATTGTAGTGCCACTGAGAATGGTTTTTAAATGACAAGTGTGAACGGGTAACATTGAGGAACCTGTGTGAGCAGGTAACGTGTGAACCGGAACTCATGGAAGCTGCTTCAAGTATGTATTCGGTTTACTACTATTTACTGTAACGTAAAACTCTCAAGTCCTCACCAAAATTTGGTTACTCCTACTTTCGAGGGTGGTGAACAAAAATCTAGCTTCAGCTTTGGCGATCAAATACAGTTTTCGAAAAAATTAATTTTCAACTTCTCCTCAACGCGACGTCACTTTTCCTTGTCAAATAACTCTCACTTCTGAATTGATTGGGCCGTTCCTTGATTAAAATCCATATTTATACAAAATTAAAACATTCACTGCCTAGATTTCCACTTTTTATTTGTTAAACATAACAACTGTTTCGCTAACACAGTGGCTTCATCAGATGTTGAGTACATAGTCTATGTACTCAACATCAACAAATAAAAAGTGAAAATCCAAGCAGTGAATGTTTTAATTTTGTATAATTTTTACTTCAACTCAACTTCATTGATGACCAATTCCACAAAAATTATTTTAGATATTGTGTACTTATCAAATTTAAGAAAAATAACTTTCGTGGAATTGGCCATGAATGAAGTTTGTTTATATAGTAAATCAGAAGCATAGGTAGGTTCATTATCTTATTATAATGTTTTTTTTTGTGGTGACTTCGTCATATTCAGAATTATCTGTCGATACTCCTCTGCAATAACGACACAACTCAAAATCTCATGCTTTTAGTTTAATAGTGGATTATGCTCATTATAAAGACATATTTTATGTGTAGCAACATATATTTTATGTGTTTCTACTTACCACCTAACCGCTAGGGTGCGCATATGTGTCATATTGCTGAAAATCAAGATTTGCTATATCGGTTACTGAACACATTTCTCAGGTGTAACAGAAGCAACTGCAAGCGACTGCAACTGTAGGCGAGTCTCACTTTCCTGACGGTGATCCAAGCGACGTGGTTCGTCCGCATTGTCATGGAAGATCGCCTGATATGACATAATTCCCGGGCGTCGTGCTGGTCGCCGCACCCACGACAGGACAGGATACCCCCGGGGGGCTGACGCTGACGAAGCGAAGCGGCAAAACAGGGCGACCAAAGATTAAGAAAAATCCGAGGAGAAGTCCTGTCAGCGGGACTTAAAGGTGTCAAAACCAAAGGAGGTCGAAGGGACCGAACCTCTGCCAGTCGCGTGGGTCTTGTTTGCGAGCTGCATTTGCCTCTCGCGTAGAGATCCGCGAAAGCGGAAGCAAAGCTCGGCCTATCTTCGTACGATGGTCCCGGTGCGTCTTTCTATAACAGTTTTTAAATTTATGACACTGTACTTGTCGTATTGAACAATAATTTCGATAATAAAGGTTTGCTTCTTTGAAGTTTGTTTTTTAGATGAATTTCCTTCTAGTTTTTAATAAAATCTTACAACTAATATGATGCATAAAAAATAAGATAAGGTTAAAATTGAATTATATTGTGATTTCTTCACATTCGCCGTTACAATATGTATAAATCAATAATGATGTTAAAGCTCAAATACTTTTCTACATAATTGTCATGAAACAATACAATAAATATATTGTATGTTGTATATCGTGTAAAATGAAATGTCATTTTAACACCATATAAGAACCAATTCCTGCAGCGCAATCTTCATTTGTATTCCTGAAAATTACTACGTTTTGAGTTATTCCCTTATTGTAGAAGACCATCGCTATAATAGTTTACTCAACCTGAACATAACTTAATATTAAGACTAAAGCTAGACTAAAAGTTATTGTTAATCATCACACATTAGAACTTGGTTGGCGAAACGCCTGATCAATAACATACTATCTTTCCTTAGTTTGTGCAAAACGTGTATTTTTAGTTAGGGCCATATTATACAGGTATTTCTATTATAATTGTCTTTCATTGAACACAAATAAATCATTTCCTAGAATAAAAGGCTGTTATTTTATAAATTTCGTTCGAGAGATTATTTCGTTCATTTTAAAAATTACTATTATTCCCTCTGTATCCTGAGCGCCTTCCATAAATAAAGCTTTATAAATAATACAACTATAAAATGTATGGAACAAGCTAGTTATATTTTAAAATTCCAAACAAGTCTAAATCAACAAATCTGTAAAATTCTTTTATTAGCACACAACAGTGCAGATTGTGAATCTCAGTGCATCGTAAATTTAATTCTCTCTCATAATCGA
Organism: Rosalia funebris; assembly: GCA_037954035.1. Taxonomy (NCBI): domain Eukaryota; kingdom Metazoa; phylum Arthropoda; class Insecta; order Coleoptera; family Cerambycidae; genus Rosalia; species Rosalia funebris. The sequence continues at coordinate 16,417,406 of JAZFAV010000002.1, forward strand.
GGAATAGCTGAAATTAAACGACTTAGTTACTACCAGCTGGAATAACTCATCTCCAGCTTACATCGGAGAACAAGACGAATTGACTATAAACCGATATCTGCCATCTTGGACGCCGGTCTCCAAGGGATCTGTTGGAATTGTCGGCTTGACCGGGAATTTGATGAGGAAGATTTCAGCCGGGATGTTGCAAGCAAGCGAACCTAATATAAAACACTATAGGGAATAAACATAAAGCAATGAACTTTCGTAGATTTACTGTTTTCCAAAGTTCTCAGACTCAATAACTTACTTCCCAAATAACTCTATTTACCTCAAGTTTTCCAATATCCGCTTTCGGATACCTTTTGAAAAAAAATGGTGGTAAGAAACGCAACAGAGTGTATCGATCTTATCGCGTCTTCTCTTGCAAGGCGTCCTCCTAATCAGAGCTATACACAGGAAATTACTACGTTTATTAAAAATTTTATATACTTCTCTGCCCTAGGGCATGCTTATAGGAAATACGAGGATAGGCAGAAAAAATGAAAAAGTGGCTCGGGAGAACACTAACAGAATTAATAAATTAAACTATAGTTGTTATTATTCAATAAAAAATTAACAGTTTAGGTACAACATAAATTCGAATGACGTATTTGTTTGTAATAATAAATGTTTAAAACTCGATTTATCACGACTGCAATAATGTACATTTTCGACCAAAAAAAAATGTATTTGTGTGCAAGCCTATCAATACCAGTGACATTCAGTAAATAAAAATGGTTTGAATGAATAATTCCAGTAGCCCGGAATTAGCATGCAATTTAAATAAGTAAGTATAATCAGCTATTAGGCCTATATTTATTTTCTGTCAACGACGTATTTTTCAACGAAAAAGAAATTTTGCAAGGAAAATTTTCTCAAGAAAAACAGATAAATTTAGTTATCGAAGGAAAAATAAAAAATCGGTGTACATTACAGTTTAGATTTCATCCCCTTACCCCCAGCTTCCCTCACTTAATTTTAAAGGGCACTTATCTTGTAATATTCGTACATCATTTTAATGATTTAAAAAATTGTGACTCAAGTCCGTTTAGAAATAAAATAAATCAATGGAATAAATTTACTATTCGCAACACAATTTGAAACCTTACTTGATCAAATACTCATAATGCCCACCATTATTGGCTTCAACAGTGGTGGACAATCATAGAAAACAATAGTTCAATCTAACCTCGAATTCTTGTCGGACCTTTTGAAATGTGTCTATTAATTAGCCTACATGTGTAAGTAATTCTATTTCTTAGGTCTTGAATATTATGAGACAGAGTTTTATATACAACTACCTTCAAATTACCCCAGAGGAAGAAATACAGTGCAGTAATATCTGGAGATGTTGCCCGCCATTCCAGGATGCGTCGGGAAGCCTTTGATCCAGATATTATCGAACATGTAATACATAGTGTAATGGTGCGCTATTCTATTGGGTGTAAATTTTCTTCATCCAACAGTGGGAACATTCTTTTTTGGTTCATCCAATAGTGAGTTTTCTTCTTCACAGCTTGGTTTTCTAAAAACTATGTTATAAGGGGATCGATTTCATGTTCCAATAAATTTAAGTACAATTCACTAATTAAATTTTCTTCAATGAATTTGTGTATGAATTTTATTTACCAGAATTCCACCTCAGACTTTGGTTTTTTAAGGAAACTGAGATGATCCTCCTGAAATTCATGTGGACTTTCATTGTCATAGTATCTATAATACTGTTACGTTTATTTATAAAGTTATTACGAAAAAATTTTGCTTCATCACTGAAACAATTAGTTATCAAATTCAGGTCATTTCGAATTCTGGCAGTCATTATTTTACAAAACTGATTCCTTCTGCCATAGCCATCTTGTCCAGTTGACAAGAAATGTTAATTTTATATGGAGAGAAGTAGTTTAGATCTAAAGCTTATAGAGCCAACTGAAATTTTTCATAATTTAGCGATTTCGGGAGGGGGGTAGGTTGTTTCTCTCATCTTCTCTAATTAGTCCTTCATAGATGATATAGACGGACGGTATAACAAAGGGGGTACAATCATCGACTGCCAGAGCAACTTCAAAGCCCTCGCCAGGGGAATGTAGTAAATAGTTGTCTCACCAATTGCAATAGTATTCGAGTAGTAAGCCAAGAAACAATACAAGTAGTTGGGCAACCACTATTATAAAAATGATTGATAAGTCAATCAATATAGTTCAACTGCAGCATTCTTCCCAGACTTCGAGAACCAACTATCTCATGAATTTCTCTATTTTAAGTGAAAAGTTTATAATGTATTTTAAAATATTACGAAAATATAGAAGTTAAGTCATTAGTCATTAAGACATTAGTGTCAGATTAGTGACACTGGAGAAAAACAGCTACTATATGAAAGTATAGTAGCTGTTGGGTTGATTCATAATATTAGGCGTTTTTTAAACAGTACTTATTGTGAAAAGGTAAACATAAAAATTCAACATAAACTTGTTTAAATAATTATTCTGGAGTATATTCATCCTCAACTTCAATAACGGTTTCTCATCGCCAATCCATCCTTTGACGTCGTCCATCAACTCATCCAAATCATTATAGGCTCTGTTTGCCTGCCAGTTTTTCAACGATCGATTGACGTGGTAGTCTGTGAGAGCTTCGGTAAGTGAGAATGGCAGATGTGGGCGCAAATCCCATTCCTTATTAGCGATTGGTTCGACGACACGATGCCCAACATGAGGATGTGCATTATCATGGTGGAAGACAATTTTGTTCTTATTGCGCGGTTCTTTCGTCGACTGGCCTTGCTGATATCGGAGAGTTCGTGAGGGATCCATCCAGCAAATTTCCGTACATTTCAGAGCTCTTTGAGGGGACTAACGATAGTGGATTGGCCGACATTGAAGTCTTCGGTTAACATTCGAATTGTCATGCCTTCGTCCTCTTCCACAGCTGCCAGAAGTGCCTGATTGTCGAAATCCAATAGTCGACCTCTTCCTCTGGCTTGTCCTCCAAGCTGATACCACCTGATTTGATGCCAGCTTCAAATCAGGTGGTATCAGCTTCCTGAGCGAAACCATTCCCGACATCGACATTCGCTGATTGTTCCTTCACCAAAAAGTTCGTTGAGATCGTGAAATGGCTGTGCTGCCTTTCATCCTTTCTCGAAGTGATAAAACATAATATGACTAATATGAGAATGGTGTTCGACACGCAGTCTTATCAACTATACAGAGATGAATACTTTTATAAAAAGGAAAATAAACGAAATGCCAATTTTCACAAAGAAAATATGCGTCAATATAAACGCCTGATAATTATAAATCAACCATTAGTTTTAATATAATATAAATTAGTTTTATTAATCCTAGAGTATGTGACGTCACCCTCAATTAATCTGGGTTTCTCTGTATGGTAACCACGAAACTCAAATCGCTGAGGAAAGAACATAGCAATAGTTAACGATGTAGCGTTACTTATTTTTTTAGCGTAAGTAAAATAATCCCTTAACATTATCATCAAAAAAGCCATGTATTTCAACACTCGATCTATTACAGGCGTACAACATAGCACACTCGCGTCTAAACGATCAAAGTAGACTTTGGGTTCCTGAAGATAAATAACCGCCGTCTCTCGAACAGGTGTAGAAAGTGACAAACACATTGTTCTGGTATTCTGGTTAGAGAGGGAACCTTTATTGCAAATTCCCCTCATATCTTTGTCATACTGTTCGTAGCGTGTCATACGTATTTAAGATGAATTATATGAATCGGAATAGGCATGCGTTGTAGCCGTGTTAAAGTTCAGTTAATTAAATGTGCCACCTGCTGCGAATATCAGCCGTCTAGATTACATTTAATTAAAAACATGAAGTGATTTCTTCCGTGAAACGGGAAATGTTAATCAAAAGTTATGGCTCGAATGTGATCGATAAATGGATTGTTATACGTGTGAAATCTTTGTATATTTTTAATGCTATTAGGCTTATTATTTTATATTCCATAATATAAGATACCCCCAAATTAATTTTTAAACAATATCTGGAATAGATTATTGAATATATTATCAGCAAATATTAGCACATAGCTATACTTGGTGAAATTAATTTGAATCCAAATTGCCTATATGGTGATAAAGAGATATACAGCTCATCAGGAATAGGAACAAGTCTTTAAAATATGATACCGGATCGCCCACGAGGTGCGCAGTAAATAGCCTGGCCTTTACTCAGTCGTGTTGAAACTTTTGCAGAATGAATATCAATGAATATATATTGAATATGAATGTACACAGAGTTCGATCTGGCCGCGTATAAAGTGTATCCTTCTTCCTTCGAATGTTGCCTCACTCTTTCTTCTACGCATACCTAGAGAATCTCACACTTTTTCCTATTCTTGATAAATTCAGCAATAAATGTTATATTTGAATGTTCGGTATGATATATCTTATAAACGAGTCTACAAATATTACTAAAAATATCAGTAGCTGTTTAGTTAATGTTATTCTTTCCTGCCCAACCTCAATGTTGTCATCTTTTTAGAAAAAACTATTTTTCAAGTACCACTACAAGAAGAAATTAAGTGGGCCATTGCCCAATCTACCTATTTGGAAATACTTCATCCAAATATTAACTGCCAGTTATGACATTGTGGGGTGAAGCTTCATCTGGTTAAAACCATATTCTGACATCGGGTAAATCTAGATCTAATTTATTGGGAAAATATCTTCATTGTAAAAAGGATTCAAGTCACAGGGGAAAGTCCTGAAGAAAATTTAGACATGTTGAACCATCAAAGTTATTATTAAAAAATAATGCTCAAAAATTCTGTCACATATTATTCCAGCCCACGAATATATATTTTTTTCCACATCTAGTGAAGAATGCTATTAGCTCAATAATGACAATTTTATAGATTAACTTCGCCGTTTCGAATAAATTCTACAAAAGAAAATTATCTATTCTACAGATATTTGTTTATCAATATATTTCATCATTAACTCACAAAACTCAATTCAGCGATCCGAATCATTTTCTATAAATTCCTAAGCCATTTGTATTCTATAAGAAGACATTTATATGACCTTCAATAATTCCAGAATAGTAATATGAGTTGGAACTTCACGAATTACATGAAGTGATTTTAAAATCGCGGGCCAGTTGTCGAACTGGAGTTATAGAACAAAATCATCAGACATTTTGAATCCTTTGGCATAGTTGTTCATCATTGTCAATATTCAAAGAGCACACATTATCTTTTAATGCTCTTTGAGTCAAGTCAAAAAATGATACCTCCAATTCTGGACCCAATCCATCACCCCGGGCCACTGCACCAATGACATTGTTACAGATATATCTATAGAAGAATACTATATGCTATACTGATCCACGTTTTAGACATAGAAACTCTAATTTTAATTAACTCTATCTGCACTGATCTAATAGCGTATTGTATTATCTCTAATTTTTGTAAGATTTACTTAACTACATTACTAATATTCTAGAGCATTACTTTGAATTATTTGCGGGTAACCTTAAAATTTATCATAAAAACGAAGCGAACGAAATTTTATAAAAAAAGGAACATTTAATTCTGATTTCTTAACATGTGAAAACCTTATTTTGATATTGGTGGATGTCACACAAAACAGAAATCAATGAGAATGGCATAAAAAACTCGTTATTATAGTGAGTTTCTAGAAAATTAAACTATTTCAGGAGTAAAGGAAATCCTACCAAATAGTTTCCGTGTCAAATAATCGTTGCTCTTGTTGCTAACAAACAAGAATGTTTTTAAGCTATCAGCAAGAAAACTATTTCCGACGACTGTACTATTTTAACAATAGCTTTGCAAACTCTAGACGTATATAATAGACATCTATAATATAATAGAGAAATACCAAAGTTGTAGAACATGGAAGTGAAATGTCATGCCGTGTTGGAAATATCTGAACAAAATGAAAATAATACAGAGCTGCGTCGATCACTGCATTTCTCTTGTAAAGACATTTTCCTTTATATTTTTTGTTTATTGTCATTATCAAATTAATCGTTAAAAATAGATCAGTTTTCTACGAACACCGAAAGATTCCACGTTTCTAGACGCGCGCTTCGCCATCTAAGTTGACGTCATTAGGGGATAACTTATGATTATGGGCAATGATTAAGTTTTATCTCCCGATGATGCCAATTTGGTTTGTGAAACTCACATTAAGATACATGTAATGTTTAGGTATTCGTAGGAAACTGGTTTCCTCTTTTTATTTCTACATCGAAGGTTCCAGCTTCTTCTCAAAACGAATTTTCGGTTAAAACCATTTTTAGAAATTCTAACGATTGCAAATCTCGAATTCTAACATATGCCTGTCCTGCGTGTTATTTTACATGATACGCAGTATTTTACATTATTTGATTGCCTTAAAATTTTTTTACTTAAACCCCTACTGGCTAACTATAATATTATGACAGAAAGCAGATATTGGATATATACCATCATACCGTTATACCCATATTTTTTGTTATTTAACATTTTGTTTTATGTACAATCTACATCAACTCAGAACATTAAGCAAAATATGTTATAAGTTTTGCGTATGGAAGCCTTATTCCACATTAAGCCACCTTATTCTACATTATTTTAGTTTTGAAGCAGGTCTTTCAGCCATATTCTGTAACATCTCTTCTTATTGTGGCGGGACTATTGTTGAATAGCTCCTCTACTTTAGCTCTAGCTCATTTTCCTGATGATACGCTCGTTATTTGACGCCGTGGCTCGGTAGATTTCAACTCTCATGAATGGAATATTTAAAGTGTCTTATTACTTACATACCATGGAGCTTACACTATCGATCTTAACACTTTAGACTGAAATATCTGGATAATATACAGCAACGATGGTTTTACACAGTCCCATAGATGAAGTCCATAAACCCATATAGGTTTAAGCATGGTTGTTTTCTTTCAGTTCGGATATAGTCCCTCCAAGTAAGACGTTGGTCAAGATGGAGGCCAAGATATTTTGCTACTGTTGCTATAGGTATACGTATGTTGTCCATTCTTACAGATAGGTAGATGTTATTGTCCGCACTAAACGGTATTCGGTATTAATATTGTTTAATTTATTTTTGTTCACCATCATATAAACCAGTAATTAAGTATATCCAGCTGGGTGTTGTGATATTTTAGAAGGCTTTTACAGGACCTTCGTTTGCAGCAAATATCGCTGTCTTGCCGGCTAAGGAAACGATTGTAGTGTTACTGATTTCAGGTATATCGGCTGTGTGTAGTAAGAACAGTGGTCCGAGAACGCTACCCAGCGGAATGCCGGAGTTGATAGTGCAGAGGCTAAACTACTGGTCATTGAATTTTACGAAGGAGTGCCCATTTAATAGGTAGGATTTAAGTAGGAAGAAATAGCTGCTGTATGGCGAATTTCTTAAATTGTAGACAGACATTGCCGATTGCTTGTGGAATGTCTAGGAATGGCAGTATTTCTTTTCTTCGAGACTTTTTGATATTTCATTGTACTCACATGAGTACAATGAGAATAAGAATGAGACCTTTTAAGATTTTTTAACATTGAAAATATTTACCAAAGGAATATGACGGATATGACGGTTCTTATATAATTAAGGATTTAATGGGGCATGATTATGTATGTTTTATTATTACATGACACGATTTTTACTTCGACATAAAATATATTCAAATACGAAGAAGCAAAAAAGTGCATATCTTTATAATACTTTTTAAGTTACCTGTTATCAACTTTTCGTGATAACTTATTTTCTTGTATCGTGTCCAAAAACTCATAGTCATAGTCTAAATACAAGCCGATAAATTCTTTGGTTAAATTAAAAAAACACAATTAAAAAAACTAAATAATTAAAAATAGACAAGAGCGAATCTAATTTTTTGTTTTATTAAGTTGCATTATAGTTGCGTCGTCTCTTACCCTAAAACCACTCACAATAGCCTTCACTACATTAGTATTTACAAAACGATAGACAAAATACTACAAATAAAAAAATTGCAACGGTTTCATTATAATATCTTACATACTTTTTATGAAAGTATAATATCTCATATTTTATTGAATATAATATTAAGCTTTATTATTTTTATACTGTACATCGTCAAAATAGTAAGTATAGCAATAAAAATAGTCAAACTAGGAAGTGAACCGTCGCGTATAGTACTAGGATACTTAATAGTCCTTTATAAAGTTGTAAAATAACTTATTATACATGTTAAAAGAGAAATCTTGTATGAAAATATATTTGAAACGTTATTATTAGTTTTAGTCTCTTTTTAAAAAATAACTTACTACTATAAAATTAAATTTTCATTTATAATCTATTTAGATGAATTACATTTTACTTTTCTACGCTCAACTATACGCGGAAAAGTAAGTTAATCGTGTAAAAAAAATTTTTTTCTAGCGTTTATTTTTCGTTTTTCGGCCAAGAAACCAAAAAAGAAATGGTTTTTAAACCATTTTGTGTATGTGTGTGTCGTTGTGGTTGTCGTCGGCATTAATAAAATTTCTTGTTAGTACGATAAATCAACTGAATCGCGTTGGATCGATCGGGTTTTGACTGATTCTGATCGAGGACGTCTCCCAAACGACACCTATTGATTCTGAGGTGGATAGAACACACTCTACCATGTTCATGGGTCATGAGAAAGCACAATGGTAGACTATTTGAGAAATTCTTTTGTTAGCACAATTACTCAATTAAATCGTGTTCGATCGATCGGGTTTCAACTGATTCTGATTAGGGACGTCTACCAGACGACATCTATTGATTTTGAAAAAAGCGAAATTGTCGCATAAAACACATTCTGCATTTATATGTTGGTTCATTTCTTCTCATCCACTCAATTTCGAGATAGAGATGTTCTACGTGCGGAAAAGTCCGTTTTAAGGTTTTAAAACTGTTTATTCTGTTTGACGATATGAACAGAAGAACCGAAAATAATATATCGTGAGTGATGTAACAATACTTCCTATCTGACATATTTTCTAAAAATGCGTTTATTGCTTTCCTGTATCAACGTAGTCATTGCGCATGTCTTACAATATCTCCTATGCAGCATAAATGTTTTAAAACATTATAATCAAAGAGAAACAATACCTCCTATATGTTTCCCGCGCAATATAAGTATCAATAGCTCCTATCTACAATTGTTCATTAGTTTCTATGTGCGTGTTTTGTGTCTATGCAATGTTAAACACATATCCATTCAATTTAAATAAAATAAATTAAAACTGTTTATTGATTGCGATAACATTGATAACTTAAACTTAGGCGCAACAAATTATATAATTAGCAGATTTACAACTCTAAGGTAAGTGTAGTTGTTGATAAATAGGGTGTAGACTATAGATTATGTTTGTCATTAATATTATAGTTATTTATTAGCTGTTGCAATGATAGTTGGTTGTTTTCTTGCCTTTTCATTAAATAAACGTTGTATGTATTTTACTTACCATGTACCTCGAGGCAATCAAAGTAGCACCAAACCTAAATGCCACGGCAATCTATTTTAAGACCAAATTGTGTTGCCATAATTTTACAATTTATAATGTGGTAACTCATGATACTACATGTTATTGGTTTACCGAAATTGATACCAATTTAAATGCCTCGACTTTTGTTTCTTGCCTTATAGATTATATAGAGACGAATTGTATGACTTTGAATAAAATTCCGATTATAATTTATAGTGATGGCTGTACTTTTCAGAATCGAAATGTAGTGATGTCCAATAGCCTTCTTAATTTTTCTATAGACTGTGAAATTACAATAACACAAAAGTACTTCGAAAAAGGACATTCTCAAATGGAAGTGGACTCGGTGCATAGTTGCATCGAACGTAAACTTAAAAATCGCAGAATTCACTTGCCTAGTGATTATTTGAGAGCCACAGAGGAGGCTGGAAAATTTCCAAAACCATATCAAGTTATTGAATTGGAATATAACTTCTTCCGTGATTTTTCCCAATAAGAAAATTTTCGATATAAATCGATTAGGCCAGGCAAGAAAGTAACTGATCCAACAGTAACTGACTTAAAGGCTATACAAGATAACACTAATGGCATAATTCTAGTGAAAATCGACCTTAGTAATGAATGGAGTGAGCTACCCATTAGGCCCAAGCGTATTCAAGACGTAAATTATATTCAATGTCACCCAGAGCCATTATTAATCAAGAAACAAAAATGGCAACATTTGCAATTTTTAAAATCTATCCTACCTAAGGACTGTCAGTCATTTTATGATACTCTTCTCTACGATCGTGAACATTAGAAATTAATATTTAAAAATTATTAGTTTTATGAAAGCAATAAATAAATATTTCAATAACTTTTTTATTTATACCAATATCTTCTATCTACAATTTTGTGTAAAACAATATCTCCTATCTGCTGTAATTTATTAAAAAAAAAAACTTGCGAAAAAACTACTTACAAATACATTCTAACTAATTATTAATAAAACAAAAAGACATATATGCCAAATGTAGCTATATGTAGATTTCATAAAACATATTTATTTGTCTACTGTATAATTAGGCCAAAGTCACATAGGAGATATTGTCACATCACTGACGATATGCATATACTTTTAGCGTGTTTCCAATACCTGGATAATATTGCACATTATTTTTCTCAATATTTTATAATATGAATTCTGGTATGTTCGATGGATTCTTGTGCATCATACAAATGCATATTGATGAGAAATTTGCAGTATTACGATGAATATTCAGGCCTCAGATCGCAGAACAAAGGGTACATATTGCCGCTGAACGGAGAATTCAACTTTTCGAATGAACACCAATCTCGCCGCAGATGTTAGTAGACCTGAACAATATAAGTAACTTACAAGTTCCAGGAATTACTTCGGCTGGATCGGTTAGTTGAGGGCAACAAGTTAAGTACGTAGGTATAGGAAAATTACGATCATGTTCGACGTTTTATAGATCAATTATAAGTTTCAGAACTCGAAGTTCGGTTCTAAATAACTTCCTGCGGCTTTATACACCTTCGGTTTTCTTTTCAGTTTAGAATTCATGCATAAGAAAAGATTCAGTAAATTGCGAAAATGTCCACTTGTTTACCGACTGTATTTATTATGCATAGGTATTGTTTAAGGTGGTTGCATTTGGCTTTATATTTTTATTTCTTAATATGCATGTTCCTTAGTGGCTGCGGACATCGGTCAAACCTTAACGCCAAAGGTTATAGACTAAAGTGCGGATATATCGTAAATGTGAATAATTCCAGTTAAAACTTGGAATAATATAGATGATATATAGATATATGTAAATAGTATACATAAATTTATATAAACAGATTTGGTAATGGAATTGTGTACGAATTAGCAATTATTTTAAATCACACTGTTGAACTTGGTCAGTTCTCTACGTTGCTGAAACCTTTCACGGTGGTATAATACCGAAAAGTATGTACAGAAGGTAATTCTATGTATTTATACAAATATATACCTGTGTTCGGAGGTATTCTAGTCGAAAGGCCTAAATTTTGGAAGTTTTTTCCAAATAGGATAGTAAAAAATATTTTTACTATCCATGTTTTCATAACATGTTTACTGATATTTTAGGAGTATAAAAACATCCATGAAGAAAAATAAAAATTGAATCAGCAATGAGCTGCCAAAGGTGGGGGTACAAAAGGGGATAAGTTGTTTGATGTGATTGCCGCCCTTCCGTTCATGTGAAACAAAATTTGAGTAGATTCTTAACTGGTAAGAATGTCATTGGTATTAAAGAAGAACGAAAAAATTTCGCAAAATGTCGGATGCTTGAAAAAAAATTTTACTTACCCATATTTTTTCGAAATCTTGATTTTTTAAGAATAGAAAAAAAATGTTATAGAAAAATTATAGCGATAATCAGTTGAATAGAATTTGAGATAGTATATCAACCACGATGAAAGAAGTAGTTTTATTTATACTTTATACCAAAATAGCTATAATTTCGTAAATATTTTGAATTTTTAAATTTTCTTTGGACGACATATTCTTCTTTAAGAATATGGAAAAACGATTTTTTTTTAATTCTAGACTAGAATACCCCGTTGTGTTTTGTTTGAAAATTATAGAAAAGTGAAATACATTCAGCAAGATTTAGTTTTCTTAATCATATGAATTTATGTGTTGTCAAGATGAGTTTGTAAAGTTAAATAAATATTTAAAGAAGCTAATATCAACTATTTTATATAATGCGATGATAACATTTCAGACAATATTCATAATATTGTTTTTAATTAATTTTTTTGTGAAGCTCTGAAATACACTATATTTTTTAAAAGAACATTAACTTCTTATATTCCTCAGATTTTTATTTAGAGCTATAATGTCATCATATTCTTTTTTAAATTCTGGTTCCCTCATTTTTTGCAAAAATAAGTTTTCCGAGTACAAAAGGGTTTTCTACTTACTGTTTATATAGTGGAGGGCCTTCTTTAAGAACATAAAAGTAAACAAATATTATTTTATTTTATTTATCAATTTTAAAGTTATTCAAAATGCACTAAACTGTTACAAGTAACTATAATACTGTATATACTTACCCTCTTAACTACCATGATGAACTAGCATCATCATCATTATGAACTGGAGATGATCCGTAAATACTTTCAGGTATATTTCTATGTTTGTCCCAGAGAATGCTGTTCACTATGGTGCAAATATATTCTTTGGAGGACGACTGTTCGACATCTATTGATGTAATACAGGCATACATAAATACTCTTTTCACTCACTTAACCCTTAACGGATATGTATGGTAGATTACTATTAGCAGTGTCATCACAAACTTGTATTAATTTGTAAAATTGCAAAAAAATTTATATAGCGTGTGGCAGTATAACATCATCTATAGCGTATAACAGAGGAAATATGTAGAAATTGCGTCTGGGTTTCCTTCATAGATCCAGCCTCGACAGGATTGAACTGTAGTATTATATTATATGGTATAGGTTCATTTGCTGAAAATTGTCAACATAATAAAACGCTGCATTCAATCATGTTCCCCAACGTGGAGGGATCGACTCTGGTGGTTCGGAAATTCCAGGACACTTTCTGTAAAACTCGCGAAAGTGTTCAGCAGATTTTACAAACACTTTTTTGTACTCGCATAAATTCATCTACCCTTGGAAAAATATTGTCGAATAGTTCACACCAGAAGATGTACAGAATGCTCTTTACACGTAACATGTAACAATCTACGACCGTGTTGTGAAAGAGAACCTACCTATGCCTACTGAACGCATAGTCGCATGACCATCGGTCACAAACTTCAATATTTGACTTGTTGGCACTTGAAATTCTTCTGACGCCTCTAGCACCACCTCCAGCATGATTATATTGTCAGTACATTGAGTGAGTTTTTCTCTAGCTAATAGCAATGGAAATGTTGATTGCTGAGGATCTAGTACACGTACTATAATATTTTTACGATCTATCGCCTCGTCAACGCATAACCACAGTGGATTATTTTGTAACTTACATGTAATATTTTTTATAATGTCGTCACGTACAGTTATATCGTGCCATAATGATTTGTGACTTGATAACTAGGACTGTGTATTGTATTTGTGCGAAAACTTTCCAAATTGGCTTTTTATCTAGTATGTGAAGCGGAATATTACAGGATATCAATAATAAATCAAACCTAAATTGAATTTGCAAGAGCACGTCCTATTTTCCATGCAGAGAATTCACGGGATATGTACAGCCGGATTTGGACTTTCGCCCACTGCGCTAGCAGCGCTCGCTTGTGTATGTATATGTAATGTGTATATGTATATGTATGCTTGTGTATGTGTATGTAATTAGAAATAGTGGATGGTTTACCTCCCTTTTTCCTTGCAGTCCTCGTATGCTAATTAAAAAATTACTTACCTTAATAAATTCTTTTAAGACATCGAAAATTGCATCGCAGACTTCTGGTATAAATTTTGAAATAGCAGGTCTTGACACACGGCACTGCTGTTGAAGATTTCGAAAGCCATTTCCAGTTGCAAGATATGAGAGGGTAATTTCTAACTTAATTCGGCTGGGTATAGCTTCTCTCATTGTTGTATCGGTTCGTTGTATTCGTGGCGATATTCTCTCCAACAGTAAATTAAAAAAATATGAAGACATTCGCATGCAATTTCGGTATTCAGGAATGTCCTCTAAAGCCAGCTACTTAAGAGGCATACTTGAGGCCCCACGGGCGGATCTTCTAGCCAGCCGTTTTCTTACCCGTATTCTTGTTGGCTCGTTTTCTTCCGATTCGATTATTTCCATCAATTCTTCGCACAACACTTTAATACACGTCTTTAAACACTTTTTGATCAAAGACTTTTTGCATATAGTGCTCATATTTGCATTAAAATACGAAAAAACTCGACAACTGGAAATAGCCACTAAACCGAGTGGCGTCTACACGTCAAAAACCAATTTTAGCGTGTAGAGGCCACTATCCCTGTGAAACACTCGCCTCCAGTACTCGCCCCAGTGACTCGTACGAGTTACTAACGTCGCCTCCTAACTATGCCTACTAACGTGTGAAGCCTCCTTTTACAGCTAGTAATGAGTGACTAATCACTACGCTATGTAAATGTTAGATATGCCTCTTCGTGAGATGAAAAGTACACATCAGAGGATCCCGAAACTGGCGTAACTAAATTTTTAACTTTGTTGTTACCCTCATTTGGTAATACAAATTGGCCAGTGTTTTAGTATATTTGTCTATTTTTGCACTATACCGTATGAGTGGCTAGATACAAATATATATGATCACCGTCAGTATTATGTGCATTATGAAAACGGATTTATAAAATTCTTCAACTACATATGCTAAATGTACGTTGCATAATTATGTGTAATTTTTAGAGAACCCCGATGACTAATTTTATTCCTAATGCATTTGCGAGATGTCAAAGGCCAAAGAGCTATAATCTCGTAATAATTCTTTCTCGCAATATGCATGGAAATCTCAAGCTCTCTTACCGTATACTCAGGCCAAAGTAGGTGAGTATTTTAAATGGAAATGACAAAGACTTTCTCCCTCCTCTTTCCTGTTGCCATGTCTGCATACATTAACATATTTCGCTGGCGAATAATCTCGAAAGCGTTTATGGCTGCACAACGACGGCTGAAAGTGTCTCTATACTTTGCCTTTATTAATTTAGGCGCATTGACATGACATTTTTAAAGCCACGCGCGAGATTGCTAAAAAAAGAGATGTTCTCAGGCGGTATGTGTTTCTCCATAAATATTTATATAAAGGTACATATTCTGGCTACAATTTATGAAAATAGGGAAGGCGAAGAATAAATGGGATGAAAATTACGTTTTAATTAAAAGCTCATTCGACAGCAAGGATAAATTTCATCTCCTTGTCTCTTAAGGGGCTACATCCACCTAGAGACATGAAAACATAGTCTATTTTCTGCATCAATTTTTTTGGAAACTATTAATGATAAATAAACATATTTTTTAAATTGAAGATAAATTTATTGTAAACATCGCGAAGTGGCATAATTTAAAAATCTTTAAAACTGGAAGAGATATTCCCGTCGGAAGTGGAGCGTCTATTTCGCGACCCGATTTTCGGTGCCCCTTCTCCTGCTAAAACTGATCATCTGAAATTAAAGATAGTAAGCTATTGTTTACAAAAAACGGCACATGGAATTGATGTACGAAAATTCGGTAAAAAAACCCAGTTATTATCATAATTTGTTTAAACAATTCTGGCTATTTTTGAAAATGCGTCCTTCTGTTAACATCGGATTAGATCGTCAGTATGCCAAATTTCAAATGAATATGTCGATCGGCTCTCGAGGTATGACGGTCACTGTTGCGGATTCCAAGGACGTTGCCTCTTTTTCAGGATGATGAATTTTCGTGCTTGTTTCATCTTTCTTAGCTTGAGAAATTTTGTGCGTGTACATTATTACAATATAGTAGAAAAAAATTGCATGAAACAAAGATTCCTCAAGTTTGTGTGATTAGTTAAAACGATCATTGTTTTGCACCCGACGAGGGTGCACATAGCAGCATTTGCCGGTCTCTACTCCGTGACTAAAAGCTCTGTGTAAATTTTTAATATATCGGCTTGAAGCTTTCAGAATATATTCTTAAGCCTCTTCACTATAATGATGTGAATTTACTATAATGATGTACAAAAAAATTATCGAAAATTTTGAAGATTTTAAGTGGGGTTTTAAAGGGCATTTTTGTAAACTATAAAGTTCTGTATTCCAGATTCATAACATATAGATAATATGAGAGTATATTACTATAGTAAGTAAATATTCAAAGGATCACATAAAATCAAATCTACCGGGTTAAACCTGAATATAATGTATTAATAGTTATTTATGGGCTAGAGCATATTACATCACTCGTGTGATTACCATGATTTGGTCTACGGCCTCGTCATGGCAATATTCCCACTCGTGATATAATTATGCCCCTATCTCACTAGTAATGTACAACATTTTATCTACGACCGCTTGGATAAGAAAAAGAGATTAAAACCCGATTTTTTACCAAAAATTCAGATTTGACATTTGAATAATTATGACATCCGTTAAAAGTCACTTAAACATTTTCATACCAAATCAAAGTAACATGATGCATAAAATTTGTTAAAACCATAGTAATAATCCAGTTGTTTTAAATAACAGTGATGTAATGAGTTCATTACATAACGGTGATGTAATAGGGCTAATTACATAACTCAAAATAGTCCAATGAACCCCAAATTACAGCACGGTCGTAGATAAAATAATGTATATATCATATTATAATAATATGTATCTAATATGTATTGAATGATAATGGATGGATATATCACTGGTTCTTTACAGGACTAGATATATCATTTCCTGCAAACGATTCGTCACATCCATCACATCATTATCCATCCATATATTTACATTACTCTCAAAAGGAAGAGCCTCTTCTATGATAAATGGAAATTATTTTTGTTATGCATTAAAACAAAATCTTAACACGATGTAAGGTTTTTATTATGCTATCCTAGTGAATACGAATATTGTTTCTGGATAAAACTGTTTTCTCATTTCAGTGACCGATCCTTGTTACTAGAAAATGACTAATTTACGGTTACATCTAAACTATTTTAAAACTTTTCTATCAACTATGGCTAATTCTTGTCCACTATCATTGTTTTCCATCTCTTCTTCTACTTGGTCCTCCTCGTCCTCTTCTTCTTCATCATCAAATTCTGCATCTATTTCAACCTCATTCAGTTTCATTTTCCTTTAGATAGTCTCTTACAAGAAGAAAGAGGCCCAACTTATTGACTAAATTAGTTTCAGGCAACGAAAATAACGCCATAATATGCGCCGATCTCACAGTTCATATTCCAGTATAATTTTGGAATGTCTTAATGCGTTACAATAATTTATAGTGTAATGTTACTCAAACTTTATAACATGAAGATTGTATACAAGATTTGTTGAACAATATATTTGTCACAATTTTATTTTGTCTATGAAAAAGATGCTAGGCTAATTTCGATACTTCCTCGTATTCCTAGTCGGTCGGATAGTCAAAATAAATAATCATGAAATCAAGAAATGCATGCAAGGCAACTTCAGCAACCAACATTGTTCTTTTCCACGTTTTCCATTATGAAGTGAGACGATGTAACGGAGTTTTAGTCACGTTATACACAGCGCTTCCTTTCTATATTGTTCGAAATTTGAAGAAAAGTAAATAAAGACGACAGTGGTGCGCGCTGCAGCGAAATTAAAATTGTTAAAACTTTTCCAATTAACACAATCCCCACAAGAAATTAAACTGATGCCAACGTAGTGGCTGTGATAATTTGATTTGGTCCTGGCAGCACGCGTGATGAGCGTGTGGATGCGCGATAGTGACAGACGACAACTGATTCCATATATGGCGACCCTTACCATCAACTAAAATAAAGGGATGTTTATGTGAGGCTGTTTAATTAAATTATGCGTTGTTTTTTTAAAGAGCCGAGTCGAGCGAATGCAATTATTTATCAGTCAGGTAAAAAATATTTCAACAAATAAAAATGGAACGCGCGCCTTTTATAAGAAAATCAAATAGAAACAACCAATTTAAAGATGTTTATAGCTTAGTATAGTATATTATAAATATTTTAAGGATAAGCATATTTCTTCGCTAATACACTGGCGAGCAAAAAATTGAGGTCACATTGATAATTTTATTATTTTGTGGAATTTTTTATTATATACGTATACTTCACAATTGTAAATTATTGTACTCTATTTTGAAGGTGAAAGTGAATAGTAAATTGTGGATTTTAAAACATATTGAATTTTTAAGATTTATTCTAACAAAGCAACAAATTTACATTTGAAACTAACTTTAACTTATTGGTATTCTGGAAAATATGGAACTAAAAAATTGGAACAAACTAATCGCTAATAACGTGTATTCTCTCCTCTTGCGTTAATGACTGCTTGAAGTCGACGTGGTATACTTGCAATTAAGTTACGGATCACATTCTGGTCTACGTTATTCCACCCCTGCAAAAGCAATTCTCTCAGCTCCTGGACAGTTCTTGGACTTGATGTATGCCTTCGAATACGCCGTCTCAACTCGTCCCAGACATTTTCGATAGGATTCATGTCTGGACTGCGAGTAGGCCAATCAAGCCGTCTAATTCCAACCTCATCTAGATACTCTGTAGTACTCGGGCTACATGAGGCCTAGCATTATCGTGCATTAAATCGCTCGTCCATAGTAACCAGAAAAGGTATAGAATGACCTTCTAGAATTTCTGTAATGTACCTGTGAGCTGTTAAAACGCCATTCCTTACAAAAACCAATTCTGTACGTGCTTGTGAAGAGATTCCCGTCCAACCCATAACTGACCCACCGCGAAATGGAAGTCGCTCATCAATACAAACTGAAGCGTATTTTTCTCCAGATTTTCTCTATACTCGTCGACGTCCATCTGACCTAGTTAGGCAAAAACGCAACGCATCTGAGAACAGTACCCTGCTCCAATCCTCCGCATTCCACGCCAGGTAATTTCGGCCAAAAGTCAATCTTGCATTTCGATGCCGGGGTTGAAGTGGTGGACTTGTAGCCATCCTTCCACAAGATAATCCAGCAGCACGAAGCCTTCTTCTAACGGTCCATTTACTGATATTTACATTTCTTGCTTTTTGAAGTTGATTTCGCAGTGAAACCGCAGTTGCTGTTCTATTCCGCAAAATTGTGAACACCAAGAAATGGTCATCTCTTTGGGTTGTAACTCTTTTTCGCCCGGATTCTGGTCTTCTGGTTATCAAGCTAGTCTCTTGATAGCGCCGGAATACCCTTTGTACACCACAATGGTTCACATCCACAATTCTTGCTGTTTCACGTTGCCCCCGACTTTTCGGAGTATAGTTGAAAGCTGTATTATTTATTTAATAAACCATCATGCCTTTTAGACCCATTGTGGCGAGAATTATAGCGTTGTTAGAAGACTTTCTAACAACGCTATAATTCTCGCCACAATAGGTCTAAAAGGCATGATGGTTTATTAAATAAATAATACAGCTTTCAACCGAGGTTTTACAGTAAGAAAAATCAACTCATAAATAAACTACACTAAACCCTAGACACCAAAATGTAGACTATCATTTACTACTTACTCTTGCACACTATTTTAATGACGTCCTTACCAAGGTGCCCCTTTATGTCAAATTAATCTAAATGACAGGTAACGAGTCTTTAAACACAAATATTCAGCGCGTACTAGTATAATGACATTCTTAATATTATCACTCCGAAAATTATTTACAATTATCAATGTGGCCTCAATTTTTTGCTCGCCAGTGTATAAGTCGAGATATGTATTCATTTAAATCAGCTTATATAAACTGCACTTGATATACATAAATATCATACTAAATAATTTACATTTACGACAGTAATTTTTTGGTAAATGTAGACATAAATTTCATCTAACTGATTATCCTTTGGTCCTCACACAAGTTTTAAATGGTATCCAAAACTCACTAGAAGATAAAGAAAGTCTGATAGCACAAATCCTATTAAAGGACTGCCAACTTGTTTTAAGTAATAATTTCATGAATCATAGTAACATAAAAGATACACAATATTTTTGAATTTATATACTTACAGTTTTATGACAGGAATGATACGTGATGGCAATCTTAAAGCAACCACATGCTCGAGATGAGCGGGCGGTCAAGACGGCTTGACGATTAATACCTTCCTTGGCATTTTATCTCTTATTACTTAAAATATTTGTGCTAGTTTTAATGGATGTGATCGAATAAATTATTTACACTTATTTTCAATGTTACTGAAATAAAGCCATTTTTCTTTAACCATGACTTATCTACTGCTCTCTCCTAGCTCTATCATATTATAAAAGGAAGAGATTGGGCTTCGTTGAAAGGGAATGGTTACATTTAAGAGTAGAATCTACGTTACAACCACTCATTATTTAATACCATTTCAGGCAGAAATCTGGATACGTTTAAGCCCCTCAAATTTCATACCATTTTAGGCAGAGATCTGGAACGTTGAGTGGTTGTAATGATAATAAATTTGAGTGGTTATAATACTTGTTCCACGCAAATGTAACCATTCACCGAAGCCCAACCCCTTCTATTTAATATCTGATAGAGGTAAACTATAAGATAGACTACATAAGTTCTATTTTAAAGATATTTGTGTCTTAATTGGCTATACATCAAAGCGATTCCTATACGAATATCTAGTCAATCTTAATTCTTATAAATCTTCTATGGATGCTATATATCTTCAGAACTATGTCAGACATAGACTTTAAAAAAAAATACGAATCACGTCATACCATGAGTTGACTATATCTATTGACTAATTTTGTTATATATTTTGGGCATTCTAACATTGAAGTATTGGTCACCATAACGCAACAATCTCTTCACTGTAACAGCACTTTTATATCATATCTATTAGTGATAAGGAACTTGTACTTTTGATGAATAATATATATTTTTACACTTTGGGATAGATTTTTATTCGAAACATCAGGGATTTTGATTAGCTTTGTCAAAAAAATAGTATTTTCAATAACTATATTTTGTACCATGTGACCTTTACTTTGCATTAAAAAGTACAAATATGCATTAGGTATTCGTTTTAAAAAACGGTTTGGCTTAAGAGGTCCAGGCAAAGTATAATGGGTGCTAGAAATATATAATTATGTAATCATAATGATACGATGAGTAATTTAAAAGTAAAATTTATTAATTAGAAATAATTATTTCAAAATTAATTATTTCAGAACATTTCATATCCCTATATGGGTTTCTCTAATTCGACTACAATATCATAAAAGTTATTATATAAAACTATGATGAAATTTTTTTTAATTTGTTTTATTTTCATTTTTAAAGACTAAAGAAGTATTCCTGGGAGGGGCTAGAACCTTCGATACAGCAACAAAAATGAGGAGACCAATTTTCCACGAGCGCCAAGATATTACACGTTACTCGACGTATATTTCACCCACCAAGTTGGCATCATCGGGAGATGATTGAATGTTTTAATGGTGGAAAGCTGGTTTCCTGTTTTTGAATACGTAGCATCTACTTTATATTTTTACTTTTCTGCACTTCGGAAAAGTAATGTAATCGTGTAAAGAAAAATTGAAAAAAAATATTTATGTTTATTTTTCGTTTTTTGGCCTCAAAACCAAAAAAATGGTTTTTAAAAAATGTTTGCGTTGTTGTCGTTATCGTCGGAATTTATTCTTGTTAGCACAATAACTCAACTAAGTGGTGTCAGATCGATCGGGTTTTGACTGATTCTGATCGGGGACGTCTTCCAGACGACATCTATTGATTTTAAGGTGGATAGAACACACTCTACCATGTACATAGGTTATGAGAAAGCACAACGGTCGACCATTTGAGAAATTTTTTTTGTTAGCACGATCACTCAATTAAATCGTGTTAGATCGATCGAGTCTCGACTGATTCTAATTAGGAACGTCTACCAGACGACATCTATTACTTTTGAGGTGGATAGGGTATATCCCACCCTGTCCATAGGCCATGAGAAAGCACGATGGTGAACTATTTGAAAAAAGTAAAACTGTCGCATAAAACATATATTCTGCATTTATGTGCTTTTTTTTTCTCTGCCACTGAATTTCGAGATACGGCTGTTCTGAGTGCGGAAAAGTCCACACGCAGAACAATTTATTTTTTATTTAAAATGTTCTATGTGAAATGTTATTTCTTTTTAAACACCAAAAACGAATATTCATTTATAAACCATTCTCAGCAAATATTTAGAATTTTTTGTATTAAAAAATAACGACTTGTAAGTATAATATAAAATATAATATATTAACAGATTTTTATCACCAAGACAACAAACCGTAATGGGAGCTATCTACCCTCTGTGTATTCTTAATATAGCTAAAAGGATACATGATACAGATGAAACGTCTAACCGAAATGGGTTGCGGTTCCCTTCTGAAATAAATGTGATTGAATTCACGTAGTTCCCAAGTTCGTGAATAATATTGTTATGTTACTTATAATGGTTCACACTCTGCCACCCATATCTGATATAAAAGCGTACGAATCCACGCTTGATGGTAAAATAATGTGGTTACATATCGAACTCACATTTATACATGGTGCGTATTTAAGTTTTCAAAATATAAAAATAAAGTGTTAAAATATCGTTTTTAAGAAAATTCTCAAATTGGTCATATTCAGTTTTTCTTTAGAAACAGTAGAAACAATTAGATTATTCTACTTATGTCCAACAGAAGAAATAAGACATTGCGTTTCTAATATTGAAAGGACGACGATGAAAATTATATAAAATAATTATTGAGATTCCAGAATTTTACTATGAGGTAGACGTACTATTTCTCCTGAAATGGCAATCAATATAAATTTTTTAAGGAATTTTTATTAATACATAACTTGTTTTCAATACAATGTAATTGCTTATGAAACTATTCTCTTGACAATCACTGTTTATTTCTTATTGTGGTAAAAGTCATATTGAGTTATTTATTTTGACTGTTAAAAGGGTATTAAACATAGGCGCCGGAAGGATTACTTTTAGGGAGGTTCATCTGCATCTACACATTATACTATTAACTAATAAGATATAATTTATAATAATACATCCTTATAATTATAGGTAGGTACCTATATAAAACTATGTAGACGCCTCAAGTTTTATTTAAACAGGGACTTTAATAATAAATTTTTTTTTCATATTTCTCTGTGTAATTTCTTTCATGGCAGGGGATGCGTACACCCCTTGTACCCTCTTGCTGGGGCTCATGGTATTAAAAGATTAAAATGAACAGTGATGAATGATGATGATG
Source organism: Rosalia funebris (assembly GCA_037954035.1). Classification (NCBI taxonomy): domain Eukaryota; kingdom Metazoa; phylum Arthropoda; class Insecta; order Coleoptera; family Cerambycidae; genus Rosalia; species Rosalia funebris. Next base: position 16,440,810 of record JAZFAV010000002.1, read on the forward strand.
TTCAGTTATCCAGGACACCACCAGAGTAGCAGCAGCAAAATAATGTTATTTTAAATTTATTGCGAAATAAATTCAGAGAAAACTACGAATTCGCTTACAAATGTTTCATGGATGACTGCTGCGAAAAACTACGACCTGCTCATCTGAAAATGTCATGATTGCACTTTTCCAATTTGTTTACAAAGTTAAAAGCATCTACGTTATAGTCAAATATAACGGAAGACAATGATATGTCAAAATAAAAAATCGTGCTTTCGAAATTGCATACTTGCCTAGGCGAAAACTGTAAACTAAAGAAGTTAAAGGTTTGTTAAATAAATACACATAAATACACAAATAAACAGCTTTAATGTTTATTACTTAAGCACCAGATCATATCTATTTAATGAATAAGGTCCATTGAGAATATGGAGATTTTAAAATTACCTAGATATTTATGTACTTTTCAACAAAAGATCATTTTTGATAAACTAAACTTATATACCATTATGGGGATAATATCTTCTGGACGGCATATGGTCCAAACAATTGCCACTATTTCTTTAAATATTCAAATTAAAGAAGTTGTGGGCAAGTGGTGGCAACACATCAGTTTGACAAAATTTCAAACCTGAACTTATTTCCGTAAAGATTTGAACGAAATTATCGTAAAGTTTTTGCCAAATGCTGGTAAATACACAAGATATTATTTCCATTAGTTAACTGTGACATTTTTGGTAAATGCTGGAGCCTATTTAATTGCTTTGAAGAAGAATGGAGGATGGATATCCTCAAACGTTGCCTGATGATATATAAAGAAGTTATTTAGAAATAAAGTAGATACAACAGATTTACAGAGAGGGAATACAGAGAGGGAGAAGGAATACAGAGAGTCGAAGAAGAAAAAATTAAAATTAGCAACAATAATGTCACTCAGTCAATGTTTCATGGTTGTATAAACTGCAACTTAACAATAAATATTAACAAATATTTTTTATAAATGTTCAATATATGTAACATATTCAATAAAAACCCCATTGACTAAAAAAATACATCTTTAATGTGAACTTATTTGTCTGCGTGTATTTATTTACTGTCTAAAATATAATCGTATAATACTGTGTAAAATTGATACAGGAAAATATGGTTACTTTTCAGGATTGTGTTGGAAAAGTAATCTAGTAGTACTTTCTGATTTTTGTTTGACAATGGACAAATACAGGAATCGAGTATTTTAGTATCTGAAACTGCGTCGAGAAGGTAAACATACTTGACCAATTTCAAAAAAAGTATTTCTGAAAAATCTATTAAACTTAATCTCGTCATACCATTACACTTTTTAGGCAATACTTTCCTGTAAATGTTAAGTATCAGATCCTCTTTTTATAGCAATCACGCAAAAATTCTCTTAGTTTTTACATACCAGAATTTTATTTTGTATTTACACTTAACAAATTTGCTTTGGTACTTTTGATTTGTACCTGTCGGATAATTTACTTTTGTATAGTTTATTTCATCGCTATTTGTCAAACAAAATATCTCAAAACATACCGTGGCTTGTTTTTATGGCTAGGCTCAGGTAAACTGAATAGTACTATTCATTTCATTGCTATTTGCCAAATAAAAAACTCTCTTATCTTGCCGATAAACGGAACAGTCTACCTGAGCCTAGCCATAAAAACAAGTCACGGTATGTTTTGAGATTTTTTATTTGGCAAATAGCGATGAAATAAACTATACGTGCTGCATACTTTCACATGCACAAGATACGTGTCGCATACTTCCAAACAAAAAGATAATGCGTTTATAATTATTGGCGAGGCTAAATTGAAATCCACATGCAGCTGAAAAAAATTTCAGTGAGAGATATTCGGATAGACGAATGTCTCTATAATACACTATAGTACACTTACTACAGAAGTTTCAGAGAACATGTTATTCAAGATCAAAGAAGAACTGGATGTCCAGGCAATAATAATTTTCCGGTAAATCCACGTTTTTCCTAAATGGTAACCTAAATACTTAGAATAAATACCAGGAGGAAACATGTATTTGGATATGTTGCAGGATGCTATTAAGCCGCTAACTTTGGAAATTCTAGAGGAAAATGCTGATGAACTTGTTGAAGTTGATGTTGATGAAGAAATAAATGTTTAACAGGATGATATTTCTTCACACTACAATGGCGCAGTAAGATAGTTTCCCAATAGTTTCCCAAGAGGTGGATTGAACGCTAGGGTACAAGAATGGCTTGCTTGGTCTTCAGATCTAACGTCCTTAGATTTATTTTTATTTATTAGATTTATTATTTTTATCTAAAGTCTAAGATATATATATATATATATATATATATATATATATATATATATATATATATATATATATATATATATATATATATATATATATATATATATATATTACGCAATCTGCTAACGTCGAGGTTTTAAGACACAGAATTACTAACGAGTGTAGATTTACTTCCGCGAAATACTTGAAAGGGTGAAAGAAGAGTTTTATAACAGAATGTTGTACTATCAGTCTTGAGGGAAGTGCACATCTTAAACATTTATTTAAAATTCTTTAAAGATACTTGATACTACTTTTTACTTTTATCATGTCGTTATTTGTTAATAATATTATGAGGATAAATTTTGAGGATGAGGCAGCGTACTCCGTTCATTATCGGACCTGCGCTATTCGAAGTCAAGCAACAAAATGCTCGGTGCGACTTGGATGGGTGACACATCGCCTCATTCTCATGCCGTGGTGGTGCTGACTTGGCATTTGGTTACAAGGTGGCAACTGGACCAAATACTGGGCACATTGTCTGCGTGAGTTCGATTCTCAACAGAGGGAACTTAGCGCTTCCCTCAGGGCTGGGTATTTGTCCGCGTCTATATGCGTAACCTTCCTCTACTCAAGCCTGCCTGCAGGCTTTCTGGGGAAGGAAGTCTACTCTCTGTGTGTCCAAACCTTTATTGTATTCAATTAAACTGGAATTTATTTTTAATGTAAATACAAAATGGAACTGAATAACTTTATAACTAGGTATGTAAAAATGTCTAAGTAACTTTTTTGTGATTTATGTCTTTAGACGCGCGTTACATACTAATAATTAGAGTAAATAACAGTAAGGTTAAAATTTCGTATCTTACTCTATCAAAAATAAGGAAAATTAACATATCGATAAATCAAAGCAACAGTGAGATATCATGGTGATGATGATTTTTGAGTTAACTGACTTGGTAACATTTTGAATTGGTACGATAAATCTAATTGTATTGATATTGTCAATTTAAATCATATATTATGTAGACGATTTCGAAAGGTTTTTTTTACCACAAAATTAAGTTTATTTTAGTAGGTAAAATGAAAATTGTAAGTTTTAGTAAAATAACTCAGTGTTGCAGTGACTAAACTAGATATTGTGAGACTGATGTCTCACTGTGCTTGCGAAAATAGATCTCAAGTCGTTACAATGTGCAAATAAGGTTTTAAATTTATCGGTTGTTAGTTACCTTTATAGAAAAATAAAAGAAAAATAGTTTCAAATATTATCACTTATTAAATAAGAAACTACAATATTAGAAATATTTTAAACTAACAATGGTCATAAAACTTTTCTAATGGGACATCAGATCCTTCTATGTTTGCTTCAATGATTTCAATTAAAAAAAATTATGGAACCTTTTATAAATGGCTCTTGTTTCGCAAAGAGGCAACAAATCATTCATTTTTTTTTTTTTGAAAGCGAAGGAGACTCTCTGTTTCCTGCGTGTAGGCAACAGTGACCCAAAAACGTTCTCTCTCAGTGAAAATGATGTAGTTGTGTTAGAGTAAGAGTGAAATAATTGCCCATAGCAATTATTTCACTAGCAATGTCGCTTTCACATTTTATTTTTTAAATAAAAGGGGAACAGTGTGATAATTTAAAATATTCTGTGAAAGCTACATGTGGCCAAATATCTCATCGTTGCATGGGTGGGGCACATAATCTGGGATACTTTCGGTAAGATACCTCAAAAACAATAATTTGTCAAGATATCTCACTGTTGCTTTTATGTATCGATATAGATTCGATACATAAAAGATTCGTCCCCTACATACTCAAATATCAAGAATTTAACATGATATCCTCCGAAAATTTAAAAGCATCAGCTACACTTTGAGTAATTCAGCCCTTTATTACCATATAGCCTTTGGTGATATAGACCATGAGGATACATCGGTATTAACTCATCTGGGAACGTGTCAAGGAAACTGTCTCAGGGGGATTTGGATCTAATAAGTTCGCGGCGAACCTTACAGGTACTAATATTGAGCTCTGTATAGGGGCCATTGTTGCAATCGCCTAGAGAACCACTATAAAATCCTTGCCCTCAAGGGAAGTCGGGGTAGATGTGGTCGCTTGTTTACTTACTTGAGTTATTGCAGTTACACCGATTGAGTTTACCCAATGAATTATTTAAAATTTATATACTCGTAGTAAAGAGAGGCTGAGATCCTGGAGAGAATTCTGAATTTAGTCGAATTGTTACTGTATTATTAAACAAAGGGAATAATTTAGATAAGAAGTTATATAATGCTGCTAAATAACACTATAGGGAAGCTTTATTCCCAGAGAAGATTCGTATTAATTATGAATGTGATTTTAATTTCTGTTTCAACGTATATTTCTTTGATGGTGTAAAACAGATAAATAATGTCGCAGAACATGAAAGCTAGACACAAATTGGGAGACTAATTATAAATGTTTTGTATAAGAATTCTTAATATAAATGGAATATTCAAAAAACAAAAGTGACCTTATTTCAATCACGATTAAATGGAATTTAAATTCTTCAAATCACTCCTAAAAATATATAAAGAACTAAATACGTAATGTTTTTATTCCAGTTATTTTTATTTTATTTATTTGAATACAGTAAAATAAATACCACTAATCGAATAATAGCCGTGGTGAAGAAAATATGATAGGGAAGCTGCATTGAGGGACTATGGCCGTCGTCATTTTCTATGTTCGAGTGAAATTCTATTTTCACTAATTTTACCCACACTTGATGGTGTAAAAATTATTCAGAATTTCAGTCTCTTTCAGTCAGAATTAACTTTATATATTTTATGTATGCAACTTATATAAATATACCGCAGTGAAAGCCACTGTCCTGGAACATACATATGTACTAATAGATTTACCCAAAAGAGTATCGAATAAAGAAAATACGTTATTGGATTATTTCACTGAATTGGTATGTACCTAACTTAATTATATGTAGCGATAATGATGTAAATGAGGTAACATAAGACATAAATTATATATATATATATATATATATATATATATATATATATATATATATATATATATATATATATATATTTATTTATTTGTCATTAAGGAATATTAAATAATTATTAAATAATTGCTATACATCGTTATCACGACATTAGAGTTGTTTAATTTAAAATTATTTTCGGTAAAAATTCAATTCTATTTTTATTATTAAGTGAAAGTAAAGTAAGCTTATTAGTTATTGTTAGCAGTTGTTATAACGCAAAGTAACGTGCCGGTTTATAATTTCTGGATGATTAACTTAAATAGATAATCAGTCGAGTGGGTCCTCGTGGGTCCTTGTCCTCGCAATCAGATAAGAAAAGGAATTATGAATCATGACCAAGTTTATTGATTAAAAATAGTAGATGTCTGAAAAATGTGTTATATTCCAACAAAATTACTAGATAGAGTATTTCGATGAATTATTATATATAAATCCTATGTGAATATAAAACCTAATCATACCTAGTCAGGTTTTATGAATCTATTAATTAAATTACACTGTTAAGTGTCTTTTCTTTCTAATTTAGACCAATTAGTAAATACTTTACTATCATCATATACACTAGGCACAAAAATTAAGGAATATAAAAAAATTCTTGAAAGCTTTTATGTGATTTCCAAAGGACTGTAACTTGGAGAAAAATAGCCACAGAACAATTTATGTAAAAAATAAGCAAACTGAAGTGCCAAGTTTTTAGTTTTTAGATTTCAATTTTCTACCATCAGCAGTTTTGAAGTAATCATAAGAAAACCATCTAAAAAAAATCCTTGGATTTTGGATCTTGTGTCACTGGGGAGAAATCGTGGTTGGTTATACTCCACCTATAGTCTAACCAATAAATATAAAGAGTGCCATGACCGAGAGAAGACGGGGATTTTGTCTGAAACAGAGGTGTACATGTTTTTATTTTTTGGCGGGGTCAATGACAAGTACTGCTACAATTATTGATATGATGGAAGTTCAGAAAAATTGCTAAATCACATAAGGGAGAACATTGTAAGCAAAGGAAGTTTACACACCACTTATGAAGTATTGCTAATAGTGCGTTACCATTTTTTAAGCAGGTGGTCCGCCAGGAGCCCTATTTCCACATTAATAGCAGTTCTATATAAAACAAACAAAATTCTATAACAAAAACAAAATAAAAAATTCTCTTCCAAAAATTTAAAAACCCCATAACATAAACAAAATTCTGTAACAAAAACAAAAGAAAATTTTCAAAGAAAAACAGAAAATAAACGAAATTCTACTACAGAAATAAAAAGAAAATGTTCGAAAAACAATCTTACCCTTTCCAATTTTCGAGTTATTACTCACTATTACTTTTACCAACACTAATAATAATGTGATCGAGGGTTTCATTAGTCATATTGTCTACATCCCACATTTTCTGTTCTTCTCTTTGAACATGATCAATACACTTTCTCCAGTCTACTGCTGTAACATTTTCTAATACTTTCTGAAGATGGCGTTGGACATCAGCCAATTTAAGTGTTCTATTTTCTCTGGCCACATCCCCTTTAATTTGTGCCCAAATTAACTCAATTGGGTTCAACTCACAATGATATGGTGGTAATCGTAGAACAGTAGTTCCATGGCTCAATGCTAATTCTTCTACAGCAGGTTTCTTATATTTACTTGCATGTATGTTCACAATTCTGACTGACACTGATTATATGAATGAATATATATAAAAAAGAACATTAATGAAACGCAAGACGTATACTGACTTTTGCAGAAACTCGATGGTGTTCCAATTCCAAATTAGTTTATACAATTATTCAGGACTGGGATAAACTGAAATAAGTGTTTGAATTTATTATAACTTCTGAGGAATCGAACCAGAAATCCATTCAGCTTGCTAGAGGATTTTTAAATGATATGAATGATTTTGATCTTACGTTTTTGGTAGTACTATTTAATGATATTTTTAGTGTTACAGATATTTTATGACATCCTACAGAAAAAACCATTTGATATTAATTTTTTGTGCATCAAATAAAACAGACACGTCAAATATTATAGAAAAGAGAAATGACTTTTTTAAGACAATTTTTAATAAAGCAAGTAGAATGACAGAACTAGAAATTACAAAACGACAATATGCTGGTCTAAAGCCATTAGTACAAGATATAAGCACTTTTATATGAAATATTAAACCATATTTTGATGCAAATAGACGTCAGGTTTCAGAATTGAAGAGTTGGATTTTGTTTGTCTCGCTGATACTGCAAAATTTTAACAATATAGCTCTTATTTCCCTTCTAATGCTTTTGAAAATTTGGAATAATTTTATGGAAATATATTTACCAAACATCAACGACTTAAAAACGAACTTTCCCTGTTATACAGTGATGAAAGTTACAGAAATATGCCGCTGCATGAACTGCTCAAAAAAACTGAATGAATACAGACATTTTTACAAAAGCTTACAAACTGTTTCGTATAATTTTAACTATTCCGTTAAGAAGTCCGTCAATGGAAAGAAGCTTTTAGTGTCTTAAACGTATAAAGGCTTATTCAAGAAATACCATTTCCCAAGAAATACTTTCATCTTTAGCAACTACTTCTATCGAGAAAGAATTGTTACTAGAACTAAAAAACAATCCAGCCATTTTATGAAGATATATAGATAACTACACCTCACTAAAAGATCGAAGAATTGATTTCGTGTACAAAAATTGCATAGCTATAAGCTCGGCTATAGGTAAGTCTTAAGAAAAGTCAATCTACTTTTTTCTAACTGTTTACACATTTACACTCTTCACCTATTTTCTAACCCGCGAGTCGCCACTGTCGTCCAATTGCCGTCAGCTCTTGGTGGCGCGCGCATCAAAAATAGGCTAAATGAGTGAAATAAATAATATTCTTCAAATGAGAGAAACAAAGAGGGCGACAATACCTGCAAATATTGGAGTACGATGTCGCCATTTTTTGCAGAATATCTTCGTAATGAGGACATAATACAACGAAATTTATTCATCTTTTTATATTTGACAAATATTACATAAATTTACATGTGCTATGTCGCAGATAGGCATTATACAGTTGAATTCTAACATTTCTTGTTTAACTTTGATTATAAATTGAAATTAAATTTAATATTATCGAATTAATGTAGAACATATAAGAAATTTAGGAATTAAATATGACAGTAGCGCCTATCAGCTTTTTACGTCATTATACTCTTTGCACTTCTTGGTTTTGGTTTCAGAAATTAAAAGCGTTTGCTTGGTCTCATCAATTCTAGAGACTACTTTTTTATCTACCATAATTTATACCATTCTATCTATATATTACGTTATTTACTTTAACAGTTATCGAAAATCATTAATGTTACACTGGATTTTGCTATGTATTCATTTTATTAACAACTTATAATGAGCAACATAAGTTTTAGATTAAGTATATCATAATATACTCATCTTTCATTCAATGTAGTTGGCAATATTCCCATTCGATTTCGGAATTTAATTAAATCCAGTTCTATTAATTCAATACTAAATTATAGTAAATGCCATAATATAGCCGATTATACATACCACTATCAGGGGTAGTTTTGTCCAGCGCATAAATCAAAATTCTCAACACAATAATAATAATATCATACCCTCTTTGTGGCATAACTCAATAAGCTACCTGAGTGACCTGTCGTTCTGTTAAGAGATAACTATTATTCCCTCGAGGCATATGCAGTGATATGTTGAACTCTCGATGTACTGAATAAATAAGTTGAATAAATTGAATAAGTTGAATAGTCATTCTCATGTAACAGAATATTAACTTATTTATTTATTTATTTACATAAAATATGAGTATCTAACAGAAACGAGATATTTCCAATTACAATGTAGGAATGCAATAAAAATGTTACAAATGCAATAAATTTAAGTTCTAAATAGACAAGAATAGATACTGGAGTAGGTTCTTTGACACAAGAATTCAATTAATATGGAAACTAATACAATATACAATACAGTGCCTAATACAATAGTTCCATAAAATTCAGTAATTACAAAAGCTATATATTCATAGATTATATATCCCTAGAAAGGAATGTACTATCGTTAATAGGAGGAACACAAACATTGCATATATATTGCAAATACGTTACGAATATAGGTATTTTTTCTACATTAGACATTTTGTGTTAAAAAATTATTTACAAGCAAAAATATCTATTTAACCTTGTACTAGTGAGTAGTTTGCAAACATTTGATAGATGGGGAACGATTGATGTAAATTGATACGAGCCGTTTGGAAATAAGATGTGCTAGGAAATCACGACGTAGTTATGGATACATTTAACTTAGTCTAATTCTAATATTGAGGAGCTATCAAAATAAGAATTAATAATCTTATAAAGAAATATAACGAAATGCATTACTCTCCTATTTTCCAAAAATATGACATTGACCAAATCTAATAAATTTTGTTGGTTATATCCATATGCAAGATATATTCCATCCATTCGAAATCTAAGATACTTTAAGAACTTTCTTTATACCCTCTCGATATGTTGACACGATATACTTGATAAGTGGGAACCCACACTATAGATCCATACTCTAGTCAAGTTCTAACGAAAGCATTAAATAAGAGTTTCAACATGTTACTGAAAGTAAAGTCTTTTGAATTTCGTATCACGAATCCCAAACATTTATAGGCTTGCTTTACGATTATGTTATAATCATCTATTAATCTTAGCTTTGGGTTAAAACTTACACTCAGGTCTTTAAAGACATCATGGCCATTTATATAGACGTTATTCAGCGTATAATCGTAAATTATACCATTCTTTCTCCTGGTGAAGCTCATGACAGTGCATTTTTGCGCATTGGGAGGAAGTTTGAATATAAGACATCAGTCATTCATTAAAAAAAAAACAATACTCTAAACGTATAACATCTGGTGGTCTATTTATAGATATATTTGTATATAATCTGCATATAGTATATATTTTATGTTATACTTTCTAAATATCAATGTGATATTATCAACAAATATTTTAAATAACAAAGGACCAGGAACAGACCCTTGGGGCACATCAGAGGGGACGGAAAGATTTTTCGATGTATGACTTCTATATTTTACATATTGAATACGATTTTCTAGATAAGATCTAACAATATTTTGAACATTCGGTGAAACAGAGAAGTGAAATAAACTCTTCAACAATATGTTATGGTCCAGTTTATCAAAAGCCTTCGAAAAATCTTCTACTTATTGTTCATAAGCAGTGCAATTAACAGTACCTCTTACAGAGTGGTCAGTGAGCCTTTAGACCTCATATGAACTCAAGATGTAAATTATTTAATATAATTCCAACGCCATTCATTTGTCATCTGCTCTTAAAGCTTACAAAATATTATGTTCAGTTACTAGTGAATTAATTTCCTCTTAAAGAGGTCACGTCTTACTTTTTTTTTCGTTTTATTTGTCAGGAGCAATATGTTTCAATTATCTAACAAATTCCTGAGCCTGAGGCTTTAGGGGAAGGAAATTGATTTCCATATATTTAAAATTTATGAAAAACCGCAGTTACTTATTATGAAATGGAGGTTGATGTAGGAGGAAGCAGACGGAAAACAGTTAGCGACTTTACTTTTAGGGGAGATAGTCTATTTGAAAAAGAAAAATAGAGACGTTCTGTACAAAAGTAGAATACTGAAATACTATTTCAATGAATATTGTAAATATTCAATAAATAACGTGTACATGTTTAGTACTAATCTTTATATTAATGTAAAAAATATATTTGTCATAAAAACAGCTGCTAAATAGTTATATACCTTTACATATATATGTAAAAGACTTACAACATAATATATAAATTATTTGTTTTTTTTTAATCGATTTCAATTAGTTAAATTGTTTTGATTAGTTCTTTATTAACAATCTTTTTTAATATCGTCAACTGGGGTTATTTTGCTCACCGGGGTAACTTAATCTATTTTTGAAAAAAAGTTTGAGCGCCAAACATTAATTACTTGAATGGTCGCTGGATGCGCAGCAAATAATCAGAGCTACTAGTTGTGATGTTGGCAAGGGTGGCTCTTAAGTTTTTCCATGTGGTGATAGTTTATTAGTGTGAAACTGTGAGCTGTATAAGAGAACACCAAGATAGATAATTGGAGTACCTAAGCAACTTTCATCAGAGCAGCCAACAACGAAAGCTGGTAAGTTTTTTTAATTATTTCTATTTGTGTCGCATATAATAACGATTAGACTAATATGATAGGGGAATTTTATACCATTCATTTTCATGTGTTTGTTTTGATGGACAATGTTACCCCATAATCTGTAGGCAAATTGGGGTTATCTTGCCCATATCTCAATGAGCTGAGCATGGACGAACAGTGAAGATTTTTATGTAAGTTACCATAGTGTTTTCAGCCACATAGATGTCATTCGTAGTGCGCACTGTATAGTTGGGTAGTATACCTTCCTCCCACCCTGTATCAGTATGCGCGGTGATTGGGGGGAGGTGCAAAACACAGCACACAGTACAAAGTTACTAAACCTACTTAAATTTTTGATACCTACCTACCTAAAGATTGATTCCTACATAACTCTTTATTTAAGAATAATGTCACGAAAATACAAACCCAAGTTGGGGACCGTCAATACAAGGATTATTCTCAACAGGATCTTGAAGAAGCTCTGAATGCTGTTGCCAACGGAGATATATCAATAAGGCAAGCTGCATCAAAGTCAACATCCCAAGAAAGACCATTGGCAATAAATTCACAGGAAATCACACAAAGTCTGTTGATCACCCAAGTGCACTTTCCCAGCTGAAGAGTCTAAAATTCTCCACCAAATTCTTGTATGTGCTGACTGGGGATGCTTTAGGTGTTTTGGAAGTGATACTAATCGTGAGAGACTACTTGGTGAGATGTGGCCAGGTTGTTAGGAATTTTAAAGGCGGTAACCCGGCAGGAGAATATTGGTATAGCTCATTCATTCAATGCCACAGAGATGAGTTAATAGTCAGAAAATGTCAAAATATATCTCAAAAACGAGCCACTGTACGTGAACTACGACGAAACTTATCTCATGAAGTGTATTACTTCAGAGGTAGCAAAATAAATGTTGAATCAACTGCTTTCATGTTGGTCTTGGCTTATCTTGCCCCCTATAAAGGTAATATTGCCCAGAAGAGACTTTGAAGGCGGTTTTCTATAGAAAACCAAAGTTGCTTCTCTTGTGGGCAAGGTTACCCCTCTTGACCAGGTAAATTTGCCTACCAGGTTTTTGAATTTTTACAGAAAGAGAAGGAAACTAAAATATATTTTAGCATGATAAATAAATTCTACAAGCCCTTCCCAGATCCTAGAAAATGTTCCCCCTCTCCAACCGATAGAGAAGTACACGAATATTTTACTTCAAATTTAAAAGTAGATAAAGTAACCCCGGTTTACGGTAACTGTTTTGTACAATTGTATAAAAATTAAGATTTAGTTATATAGAAAATAAAATTGATGGCATTTGTCGTACACTCGTACACTAATAAACATAAAATTTTATTGCAGAACGTCAAACAAACATTTTTTTAAATCAAAAATTAATCCAACCAAACAGATGTAAACAAAAATGTTTTTGCTTTGAACTCGTAATGTAAATTTATAAGATCCCTATTTCTCTGTTTCTTCTGAAATTAAAACCCGATTGAAGTCATGCGTGGGTGTATGACTCACATTAATAAAACATATATAACTTCACGAACTCGAAAGCAGAAAGCTGTATCAAGTCGTACAAGCTTATTAACGAATTTACTACTCGAAATAAAATACTTCCTTTAATCTTTTAAAGGATAAAGTTAAATTCGAGCTAAAAGGATTACTTGCTTAACAGAGTCGAAATTAGTAGATATTCTGAAATATTTTTGCTTTAATAAAAAGGAACAGAATAGCCAACAAATTGTAAAGATACTAATCAAACATCAATAGAACGGAATAATTGACTTTGCAAAAGAAACTTCAACTCAATTCAAAAAATCTATCTCCCTGAGTTTTGGAATTCAGAATACTAGCAATATACGAATTAGAAAGATATTGAAAGAGGATATTATCGGCATTCAGTAGGAAATAATGTGGGTAGCCGCAACGTTAAACAAAACAGGATGGGGGAAAGATGAAAAGAGAACACGATTTATGAGATTATTTCTTATTTCAAAGCATCGACTCGATACACCTACGTGTAAACCATTACCATTTGGACAGAATAATTTATATACTTCTATTTTAGTTTAATATTTCGCCTTTATCCGCAACAGATGATGTTTAAGTTTTGAAGTTTTAATTAAATCTCATTTGTTAAGACTAAAATCCGCCAACATTAAATTACAACGTAACACGGAGAAATATATAGGATGTATTATATGAGAAAGTTGTTTTAGATATATATGGTCTACATATGTAAATAGAAAATACTTCTATTTTGTAACTTATTTACTTAGTTATGTAACTTATACTATGTTATGTAACTTATACTATCTAATGGGATAGTAACATTTTCAGTTTTATCTTTTTATAGTCTCATGATTTACATTATAGTCTCATGAATATTAATGTGCTCGTTGGAAGTATTGTGGAAAACTCATATTTATAGCAAACTAAACAATATTACGTACTAGAGAAAATAATTGTAATGACATAAATCCATGTGAAAAATAATGAATAAAATAAGTGCCAAGAATGATACTTTAAAAAGCAGCTGTAATTGCTAAATTTTACGAAAATCTAAAGGAAAAGTCAATTATTTGTACATTGAGATATACTAAACTACATCTATTTGGAGTCTCCATGTCTGAATTGCTTTAATTGATTTCTACTAAACTATTCAACTTGTCTGTTTTTTTCCATGACAAAAATATTCATATCAGGGGAACTGATGAATGTTGACAATGGCCACCACGATATCTATCAATGATATGTCTGTACTTTCATTTTCATTATAACAGTAAACAAAAAATAAAAGAACTACAGAAATAAGGAGATTATGCTACCCATCTGCAAATATTCTCCTGACTATATGCCAAACGCCGAGCGCTGAATTATATGACAAAATTTGCCGTATTTTGCCTAACAGAATTAGCACTAAAATACAGTGATTCAGATTGTTCCAGAACCACAAGGAAGATGCAAAGTATCACCTATCTCAGGATATCGTTAACTGCAGACCGGTTTCGACCTTCTCTTAGGTCTCGTCAGTGCAGCGTAAACTTTTATACCTTTGACAGATGAAACTCACATCTAGTATTCGTTGCTATTTGTGCAGTAATACAACGTAAATCTGCAAAGGTCTCATTTTGACTGAGTAAAGACCAGGCTATTTACTGGGCACCTAGTGGGGGGTCCGATTTCGCAGTTTTGAGACTTGTTCCTATTCTTGGCAAGCTGTACTTTGTATGGATAAATTCAAATTCGAAAATATAATTTAAGGGAATTATTAGAAGGTATAAATAGTATTTGCTACACCAAATTGTTGAGATATATTATTCGCTCATTATATTTAAAATGAATTTCCAGTTAATTTGATATATATGTATATATTGTTTTTGTACATCACACATTGCACTAGAGAATTAGACGAGACCGTATTGAGATTGTCATAATAATAAATAAAGCCGGTAACATGATTTAATACTCGTAAAATCTTTAATAAATCTAGTACCATTCCGCTAATTTTATTTTATTTGTTCCAATTAATTTAACTCATTTTCGTGAACGTGTCCAAGGGCAATACAAAATGTTCACTCTGTATACACATGTTGTTATTTAGTTATACAATTAACATAACTGTAAACTTTATTTTTGCATTTTAAATATGAAGCAGTTTATAGAATTACAGTTTATTAGATTTAAATTTGTCATTAACGAGGTGATAAATTTGCACATCTTTTGTTGAATATGTTGAAAAATAGGACGATTGTCTAAGCAACTATTAGAGATCCGTCGTTTGTTCACTCAAAAGTTTTGACTTGTAGAAAACTTTCTTTCTTAAGAAAATAAAAAATTAACAGTTTTAAAACATTAAAACGGACTTTTTCGCAAGTAGAACATTTATATCTCAAAATTGAGTGACCGAGAAAAAATAAACCAGCACATAAATGCAGAATATGTGTTTTATGCGACAGTTTAACTTTTTTCAAATAGTCCACCATCGTGCTTTCTCATAACCCATGGACAGAGTGGGGTGCATCCTATTCACCTCAAAATCAATAGGTGTCGACTGGTAGACGTCCCTAATCAGAATCAGTCGAAACCCGATCGATCCGACACGATTTAACTGAGTGATCGTGCTAACAAAAACAATTTCTCAAATAGTCCACCATTGTGCTTTCTCATGACCCATGAACAAGGTAGAGTGTGTTATATCCACCTCAAAGTCAATAGGCGCCATCTGGGAGACGTCCCCGGTCAGAATCAGTCAAAATCTGATCGATCCGACACGATTTAGTTGACTTATCGTGTTAACAAGAAATTTTTTAAATGCCAACGACAACTACAGACACACAGGCAAAATTTTTTAAAAGGCATTTGTTCTTTGATTTTTAGGCTGAAAAACGAAAAATAAACTTTAAAAAAAAAAATTTCCATTTCTCTTTACACGATTACATTAGTTTTCCGCTCTGGTATAGTTGAGTGCGGAAACGTAATAATATACCTAAATTCTATTTCAATTTTTCATAGTTTTGACTGTTGACTGTTTCATCAAAAAGTGTTCCACTTTGATTCTTTTATGCACGAACATCATTTAGATAATATGACAAGAAGAGGGTAGGCACCGGCTGAAGATTTTCAGTATCCAAAAAATAAATGAACGTATAATATTTTTGATGGGAAACTCTTCATATCTTTTTCTCACACATCAACAGTGAACATCAAGATATCGAATTCATCATGAAAATAGAAGAAAATGGAGAGCTACTATTGCTAGACTTACTGATAGGTAGTAAGGCCGAGAATAATAAAATCTCGGGTTATTTAGTATACCTAACATTAACTAACAACTGACACTTTCTGCATGCAAGAATCTATTTATTATCCATCACAGAAACACGGAGAATGAAGAGGCTAATATTTCGCTAATCTGTTATGTGCTGAGAATAAGCTGCTGTAGTAGTGAAGAAATAAATGTATAAATATAAATACGAGGCATCAACTACAGATCAGTCTTAAGAGCCATATTGGTATCGACCATATGGTACTCTATTTACCATATACAAGAGGATGTACCGTAAACAAACGGGGCAATATAATAATGAAACACAATATAAGAGTCACCTACAGAACTCTACACAAAAAATCTGCAGTAGACACTCTTCAATGAAAGGTTAATTTATCATAACAATTGGTCTACAGGATATTGAGGAAAAGTTTCAGTAGGACATACAAAACGACATGCAAGTTAAGATAAAATATCAAGAAGAATACTGAGAAGTTAGCAGTAGCGGAATATTCTACAATAAGCAAATATTCCATTGACTTCGAAACAATAGACTTGTCAATAAACATATTCTTTCGGCCAATACTTGTCTGACAATACCACTGTGCAGAATCCAAATAATGTCAACATGTATGAAGTTATCTAATTACTCTATATATGGACATTCTTGACTGTTATATCATACCTCACAACTAACTTACTACCCTTCATGCATAAATTTCCACAAATAGCAATTAAGTATAACTCGTCAGGAATAGAAATAAGTCTCAAAACTGCGATATCGGATCGCCCGGCCACGATAGTAAATGGCAGTAAATGGCATGGTCTTTACTCAGCCGCATTGAGACCTTTGCAGAGTGAATATCGATGAGCATATATTGAATGTGAATGTACACACAGTTCGATTTGGCCACGCGTAAAGTGCATCCTTTTCCCTGCGATTGCTGCATCAGTCTTTCTTCTACGCATACCTAGAGAGTCTCGCACTTCTTCCTATTCTTAACGAGCAGTACATATATTAAATTACAGATAAACAAAGACAAATTATTATTATTATTATTATATTTAGTTGTATTAAATTACGTAGATTATTTTCATAGTGTTATGAAAAAGATCATTACTAAAACGATATTTTGCTGAATCGTTTCAATATTTGTATGTACATTACGAGCAGCTTATTCGAGCATACATTACATGTACAGCATTTCCCTTGAAACTATCGCTCGCCGGAATGAAATAAAACATCCGATATCTTGTTGCCGAGAGGAAGTAACATATTATGTCCCTCTAATGTATTCATGATGTCCTCTTAAGGCGATAATAAATGGAAAGCCCATTTTCAGATGGCGCCCGTACTGATGTAAACATCGCGCAACTGATAACTCGTACAAAGTAGTGTCACACAAAAAGAGGGACTGTCAGGTTTCAGCTCTTATCAATCCATTGTTAGATAAAACAGCTTTTCGGCGTCGTACACGCACAAAAAATTACGCTGTTGAATGGGCAAAAAAATCATTGACCATTTCCCGTATAAAGATAAATAATGAGTTTCGTGGCTTTCGTAACATTTATTTGGTCATCAGTTGCACATTTTTTACCGCCTTAAAATTGTACCGAACGTGTAGAATAAGACGAAAGTAAAACGCACTAATATAGTTCAATATTAAAACCTAAACTTAATAGTAGCCTCTCGATAACAGTAAATTTTTAGACTTACATAGAATTATTCAAAAACCTAATAAAAAGTTATTATGTTATCTGATTACAATTTGTATAATGTATCTTTGCGCGTGCATCGATTTAGTGACGACGCACTGATCACATGCTACACCACTCGCAATTGTTACTAATTTGCCATAATTACCAGCACGTATGTCTAGCGACATATGTTTCAATCAACTACGTACGGTAGAGACAGTTAATAATTTGCCGAACAAAATGCAATTATGAAGTCACGTCTTAGATTTATGGTATAACTTGATACATTGGCGTCTCAATATTTCTGCAAAAGTTATTTCATTTTTGTTTCATTTATTTTGATTTTTGTTGAAATTATTTCATTTATTTTGATGGAAATATCACTTCTATTGAATGTTTTTGTGGATAACCTTTTTATTACTCTGTCACAAGTTGACGGATTTGTATTGTATTCTTGCCCTAAAATGTGATTTCGGCACGACACTGTTCAAAAATTTCAATTGATTGATTCATACGATTTTTACCTGTGACGCACACGCAAAAAACCATTATATATTATATAAACCATAGTTTACTGCATATATAATAATCGTTTGACGAATTAAATTTTTCGCGTTATTTTAAAGATTTATGAGAAATATTTACAAGATGAATCACGTAACTATAATTATAAAAGATGTGTTTTATTTAAATAGAACACCCTATATATGTTTACATTATTGGAGTTTTTCTTGATGATCTAATTGACGATCCATAACACTTCATAATTAAATAAAGGTTTAAATTTATGTACAAATGAAGATTATTAGTCTCAAGATGATAGGTATTACAACTATATAGTATACTGTATACGTCAATTTTAATTTTTCTGTCATTATATATTATATCAAATTAATGTTTGCATTATTTTATTATCTGGATCGCAATAAATAATATAAATTCTAAGGATATTTCGTATGCAATGTTAATGCTAAATATATTTTCTCCCACTCTCCTTTACTGGACGGTAAAAGACCTACTAATATGTTCTTCAAAGAAAGTATTCTGTTATAGTGTCGTTCGTAATTATATCTTGTATAGTTTATTTGATCGCTATTTGCCAAATAAAAAATCTCAACATACCATGGCTTGTTTTTATTGCTAGGCTCAGATAGACTGTTCCGTTTATCGGCAAGATAACCGGCAACTCATGTCGATTTATATTTGGCAATACTGAAATAACACACAGTATACTATATTTCTGAAGGCTCTAGACTACCCACCCACTACTATTAATACCCGTAAATGTATGCGTGCTTAAAATAGATCCCTTTATAAGTACACATATTTGCATGAGTCGACCTTTTTTAATTTCCAAAATACGTTAAGTATTTTCAAGACATTACAGAAAATCAAAATTTTATTGCGATAAATTAATTGTTCATAACGGAAAAGTTACAGTTAAGCAAAGACAAAGACTCGATGTATTATTAAAATACCATTTTATTGTAAATTAGTACATTTTATTGTGATAAGAGGCTTAAATTAGAAGCTTGTTTTGGTTAAAGAGCATTTTATATCGAATATTGTTGTCAACTGTATTATGATTTTTAACGTATGTTATAAATATAGGAAACAAATAGATAATAGGTGTTTAGCCACGACAAAGCTAAGTAAAGGCCAATGGTTTTTAACCTTAAATGCATTATAATGGTTTATCTCAACAATATGGATCTCTTCCGTGTACAAGGAATGGTACAAACACCTCATATACTTAAGAGAATGGTGTCTTTGACATGTCTTAAGAGAGTTTTGATTGGGTAGTGAAACATATTGAAATACTATACCTTTTTAGAATATTACAGATGATATCTACAGATACAGAGATATAGATACAAAATATCCCAGGATTAGGACTTGGGATATTTTGAACACATTGCAGACAATTTATGAATAAAGGAGGATTATTTAGTTCAATAAATGTTATGGAGCTATTAAAGTAAATACTTTCAATGAGCCGTTTAATATCTCTCTAAGTAAAATTGGTGCGGGGACATGTTAAATAATAAAGAAATTGATAACTGACTAATTGGAGATAATATAATAACCCATTTAAATATGTTAAAATAATAAATATGGTGGGCACCGTACATGAATTTCTATTAAAGAAAGGTAACTACGTCGACTTCTATAGAAAAACTGAATTCCTTATGCCAACGTGGATTCAAATATTTCAACTTATATTATGCAAATTTGGTTGTAGTAAGTTACTCGATTAACACAACTGATGCAGCTCTCACAATCATAAGCAAATAAAATAAAATAGGTGATTCTAGTTAATAAAATAATAATAAATACCTGGTTATACGTTATAATTTATACAATTCTATAAAATACTTATCATATTAAATAACGTTATAGGCTGGACTAGATGGGTTAAACATTGCAGCATAAGGCATGTTTCCACAATTATTTCAGAGGGTGATGTTTGCCGTGGCAAAAATAGTTATTATATGAAAAGAATGGCCATTCTACATCTAATTATGTAATATTGGCATAAATACAATAATCATTGCCATTATGTAACCGATCTGTATATGCAAAGATACTATACACTTGTTTTAATCTGTCAAAATCTGAGTACTTTTTTAAAATAGCGGCAAAAGTCCCTTGCAATTGTTGCGAATAGTTTAAATTTTTTATTGCATAATTCAGATTTTGTATTGTTTTCGATTTGTTCTCACGCAGATGGTACAAATATCTGCTAGTATAATTCTTGTTTATTAAGTAAAGTAAATGGTACAACATGATATCAACATAAAAATTATGTCAAACATGAATTCAGTCCTCGGTCTTAGATCACTGTTTTCTTTATATTTGCGCCCCGCTTTCTACAGTTCGTTTTGTCAGCCATCCAGCACAAGGAAAGTTTATCACAAATTAAACATATTATTTTTGCACCATCGTATTTTAAATTATCTGTAAATTCCCATATAATCTTATTTATTACACAAATAAGTGATCGTTTTTAGCCCTACGTACATTTAACATAATGAATTGAAACCTTGCAATGCAAAAACATGCATATAAAAAGGTACAGTGCACTACTAAATAGATGTTTAACAGCTACTGTAAAGTAGCTGCGAGACGCTGAATCACCGACTCACAGTACCCATAGGTACTCTTAAATATGGCGACAGTGCTCCGCTGATAAGTCAAGTGGCTCTATTCTTCGTAATCTCCACTAAAATATTATATAAACTCATTCGTTGTATCTCTTTCTTCTGTGGTGACTATTATTATTAATTATAAATTGAGTCTAACATTTTTTTGTTATTTGCAAAATCCGAAAATATATTTGAGTCACTAAGTACCTCCTCTTGTATACACTTATCATGCTATCTTACTCTTTTTTAGTTTTAAATCACTTTGCAGCACTTTACAGTTATTAAGAAAATCTATAAGTTCGAATTATTTTGTTTTTAACATATTTTCTTTTGTCAAATCGATCCATAATTTCTTGAACAAAGCACGTTTATGTTACATTGTTTACTATATTTTGTTTATGTATTTAGGAACACAAATATCTAATATAAGATACAACAAAATTCAAGTGAAAGCTACAATAGACAAATATTCTTACCACTTGATTCATACCACCACTAAGTGAACAGAATCATCAAATGAATAGCATAAATGGTACACGTCGAAGAATATATCTAAAATATTACCTAAAATATCTATCACCATAGTTACCTAAAATGTCACACTAGTATAATTATATTTGGGCATACCACAATTACTCGATATTCCCATTTAAAGTAGACAATAATATACAGTTACTAAACTACAGATCCCCATACCAACTCCTACACGTTTACACGATTCTAGACTACGAAATGACATAATGTTTGAGTAAAATTATATTAATCGAGGAAGCCGTTACTCTCTGGTAGTTCAAAAGTCGCAACGGAAATGAGTAAAACAACTACTAAGTTTTATACCACTATATTTTCACAGAAACGTGACTACAGTTTCGACGATTTTTATGTAATTTTTAAACGATGATTCAACTAAGAATGATTCTTAGTTGAATCATCGTTCAACTAGGAATTATTCTTAGTTGAATCATCGTTTGAAAATGGCATAAAAATTGTGGAAACTGTAGTCACGTTTCTGTGAAAATATAGTGGTATAAAACTTAGTAGTTGTTTTACTCATTTCCGTTGTGAAATTATATAAACTGCGTAATTCATTGATAAATTACTGTTCGCTTACTTGTAATTAATATGAATACAATACAACAATTATTGTACGTTATTATACAGCGAATTCATGATTCTTTCATGTGTTTGTGATTTCCACAACCGTGACGCTGACTCGGCGAAATTTATTTTATTACGAAGAATATAGGTATTCATAAGGGGACGCGCATATATCGGGAAAGCTTCCGCCAGGAAATTGCTTTGTAATACTATCGAAACAGAAATACGAAATATCAAGTATCATTCCTCTCGCTGCGTTTACATTTGTCTTTATTCGGTCATATAGGCGTCGGTTATATATTTTCCAAGCATTGAATATTAAACGCGAAATGTTTACATCTTCTCCTGATACGCATAATTTATAATGTTGCAGGATAAAAATAGTTACACGCGCATGAAAACAAGAACTTCGTACGTTATATTTACGAACTCGGAGCTTTCAGTGGAATATATATAATTGGGGTACATACGAGTATGTGTATTGATTTTCTAGCAGTCAGTTACCATTTCCGTAGCATTACCTTTCGATCTTTTATCTTGTTTATAGCAACAAATGACATTGTTTATCACCATATTGTCTTCTTTGTCCATAGACGAAGCTACGATAATTAAACGATTGTCTTCGGAAGATGATGGTACTCAAGTTTAAAGTTTTGCTAATTAATTTTTTGTGTAGAAGTTTTCTATTAATTTATTTTATAATTAATAGAAAATTTATGTTGTAATTTTTTTAAGTGCTACATTAAATATTATGTCTGGAATTTTATAAACCCCCCCATACAATAAAAAAATAAATATACAGTGAAGCGCCAGAGTTAAAAAAAATAATAAATCAGGAGGTTAATCGACATTAAATTAAATACTCGGACATGTCAATATTTGTATTTAATTTAGAGTATTTAAAGAAATATTGACAGTATACAAGGCGTTCGAATTTATTACACCATTGTTAATGTTATTTTTCTTAAATAGGATTCTCTATAATGCTTTACATTTTAACTCACTTAAAAATGACTCACTTTACTCACCTTAAAAATATAATTTTAATAAAGAACACAATGTTAAAGGCACCCTCAGAAATATAAATATTACATTTTTTTTTTAAATCATAATGTAATGAATTTGAATATAATAGCATCAGGTTTAAAGAAATAATGTTGTGTTAAGTTTTTTTATTAATTTATATTATATTTTCCTAACGTTATCTTCTGCACCAGAATGTAATTATTTTTAAGTATATCTCCCTTCAAAATTATATATCAGAATTTGTAAACGCCCTGTATGTTAAAAAATACGTATGCAATGAAGGGTCAAGTATTGGAAAAATCTATATCGATATTTAAATAAACTTCTCGCACATATAAATTTTTATTTGCAAGTGTTTCAAGAAATATTTACAATACACAAGGGATACGAATTTCATGTACCACTACCAATGTAATTTTTTTTTAATATAATTGTTAATTAAGGCATCGAAATTCTCATGATAAATGTACCAATAGAGGGAAAAAGAGAATCGATACGTTTGGACCTATTTAATATTATCTTTAAATGGATGTTACGAATTAACTTAAAAGATGAAAAAGTGATCCACAGTTATCAGTTACATCATTTTTAGTTACTGAGAATTAGAGAGGATGAGATCAAATGGAATAGTATCGCAAAACAGAATACCAGCTTTAATTTGAGACATGCTTCTCATACCAGAAGTATTAAATTAATTAATGTAGTCAAAGGAAGTAGATAATAGTGGAATCTGGCCTACTGATATTCAACATAGTTCCCTTAATTAACCTCAAACTTGTTCTTCCAATGAACATCAACTTGCAACGTTGAATCAACTTCAACCTCAACCTTAACCTCAAACGAATCTTCATTGGTTCCTTAAACTAGGACGCAACATCAATTGTCATCAGCCACCAACAACAAATTCCAACAGCAGTTTTCAGCAGTCATCCCCTCAAAACATATAGCCTTATTCCTAAATTGTACAAAATTCATCAAGATTTTCTAGAAAAATAGGAAAAACGGCGATATTAACTGAGGCTTTTATAGAAATTATAAAATCCTTAGTTTCCGATCAAAGAGAACGCTAGAAATAAATTGATAAAGAGATGTATTTTATAAAACCAGCTAATTCAAAACAGGAATAATTTACTAAAAAAACTCAAATTGCGGAGATAATCGAAAGTAACGATGATGAACTAAATGATTGCCTCTAGTACCATGATGTTTCTGAATAAAGCTGGATTCCTTGCGCTTCATATGACAAATGAAAACGCAATTCCTCTGCAAGAAATAAATGAAGAAGATGATATAGCTGTGCATGTCTGTGTTTTATGTAATTAATGATTAGACTTTATTATACGATTTATTTTTGCATTTTTCCCAATATTTTTAATTATTTTATTTTTTTTAGTTTATGCCACCTTCTATGTACTTTTTCGCTTTAAATAGATACATACTACTTTTAAAACAACATCAGTATTGACTGAATTTCCCTTAAAATTTATTTTACCAGATTGCTAGTTGAAACGGTAATAAAAATATTCTTATCTTTTTATTTACTTTTTCACTCAATTTATTTCACTAAATAAATTGAGTTTAAATTTCATTACTATAAAACGTTGGGTATTCCTGCAAATTGCTATCGATGTTTCCATTTCAAATATTTTTATTTGCAAAAATATATCTGATAATACTTCGCAATTTTTTTCTTCGATTGTCGAATTTTATTTGTACAATAAATTGGATATAGGTGCGCGCTACAATAAATTGGATATGGATTACAAAACTTGTTACGTTACTTAACAGAAAGTCTTCCAAGTTATATTTTGACATGTACTCTCTCCGATGAGAAATATTAATATCAGTTAGAAATTAAAATGATAAGATAGATATCTAGAAGGTGATAGAAATTTAATTTAGAAAATACTGTATATTATTATTATGCAGAAACCTACTGATACGTTTATTATATAATATAGGTATAGAATTAGATTTTATAAACACTGACATTTAGAATTAGAAATTTAAACTATTTCACATGAAAATTGTTGAAAATAGCTATATAGCAAGCGTATAAAATCCCTCTCGCTCCCTCTAACTTTAAGACTGAAAGACCTAAATGTTAGTAAAATGAAAATTGATATAAATACATTAAAATGTAAAAATATTTAGTAATATGACAATCAAAGATGACGTTGCGGTGCTATATTGAAATTTACTTTTAAGTGGCAACAATGTATGAGTAACACTTCATTTGGAAGCTACTTCAAATATTTATTCAAACGTTGTTTTTATTTTGATACCTGCCTCTTGATCTTTAGAATAAATCAAGTAAATTTAATATCGGCATGTCATCAAACTTTTTACACAGTGCCTCCTTGTGAATGCTAAGTGGCAGTTTTTTCTGATACAAATCATGCGAAAAGTTACATTTTTACGTATCCGAATTTTATTTTATGTACATTATCATACTTTTGATTGAATCTAATAATATTGTGTGTACTCTAGAAGAAAAAGTCAATGCAATTCTAATTATAGGCGAAACTGAAATAAATGTTCATGCAACTGAAATAATTTTCAATGAGAGATATCTCAATCGTCCTGCCTCTAATGCTTAGAGGCAGGACTTAACAGAGGCTTCAGAAAACAGGTAGCATTCAGAATGAAAAGAACTGGACGCTCAGGCATTTTAGAAAACCAACACAAATAAATATTGTCGCTGATACAGTTGTGTATCTACATCTCAAACTCTAGCCGCTATTACATCGTAAACTAATAATGTTTTTGTGACCTTTAAGATAATAAATGATATATTAAAGAGTTAAGTATTCTTTGCCCTGGTTTCTAATAAATAATAATTCTAGAACTATGTAAATTCTAGCACCCAGTTTTTAATAGCTGTGTTCTTATTAATTGAGGTTTCATCTCACTTCGTTATTCTCTTTGCCGATTAGATAAACTTCATTGCAGTTGAATTTGATCGCATGTAAAATAAACGTAGATATTATGTGATATAAAAGATATTAGTATGTGACATGTAGTGTAGAATAAAATATTTTAGTGGATATGTTTGTTATTTTTCAGCTGGAAATATTGGACTCAATGAGGTTAGTTTAATGTCAAAAAAACATCAATTAATAGACATTCTAAATGTGAACCTTCTAGATTCACATTGTAAAGTTGACTTAAAAAGGTACATCAAATTGTTTAGTTTATGTCGTTAGATTATCTTCTGGAGTATTTTTGATATAAAACAGGATATCAGTTTAACTCTGAGCTTAAACTGTCCAATGTGCTCTTCCTATGGATGCAGACTTTATGTCTCCCCCACAGTTTCGGCATTTCGACAAGAGATTCAAACGCAACGCATTCTTAATTCTACTCGTGCTTTTTATTTCTATTGCTATATTATTTATTTAATGTAAGACACCGTATTCCCATTCCACTTTTTACCATTTTCGTTAACTATGACCCTTTTGATTGAGATATATATTTTATATTGAGGTAAAACGCGCTATACGTAACTTTAAAATTGTGAAAATTGTGCAGTAAGGGTAAATCACCCTAACAAAGTAATTTGCCATATAACATGGCTGACATGTATTTAGAGAATTATTTTATTTTTAATTTTATTAGCAGAAAATAATAATTTTTTAACTACATACTTCCTACCGAATTGTGAAAAGTATTACATACTTCGTAGTTACAATTTATCAAGAACAAAAACATTTATGTAATAATAACAGAAATATATAACATTCTTATGTGTAATGTTTTCTGGTGAAAGTAAGTTGTATTTAATCTTTATTTATATATTAATACATCACATCGAGTTAATAAATTAATGACAACTAATATTTAAATTTGTATAGCTAAGTCGATTTATCGCCATTATTAATCCATTAAGTTAAACCTTGTATATTTGTAAGAATTGTTACTAAGTAATACATATTTGGTAAACAGCAATTAGATTACTATAGAAAAACATAATTATTTTCTTGTCCAAATGCCAATATAACCAAGTATGTACTCTAACAACAATAATATGGGAATTATATTACTTCTAACCACTAACGAACCACATTTGTTTACCAATTGTTTGATGAACTAAATTATTGCTGGTATTAATTAATGTCAGGTGTCTTTTCAATAATATTTGATCATTAAATGAATGATAATCGGCAAATTCCTCTAATTTTAATTAGAGGAATAACTCATTATTACTAATCACAATATGTTACACTACGTTAAAATGTAACCGCTCAACCACGTCAGTAGTGGTAATATAATTCCATTGATAATCTAATACATTTTATAATACTTGGGCTTTTACTTTTAGTTTAGCCCTCCGTCAGGTGCAGCCGATCTGTGAAATCTGACAGTTACTTTTTTCTTTATCCTTTCGTGTGCATTACGAATATTAACTAGAATTGCCTAATAGCTCCAAACCATTCTTCTCAATATGGTGTCGATTGTTTTAGTGCATATTCTGGCCTTGTATGGGCTGCCCGAATCTGTCAGATGCATTGCGCCTAATTACATCATTATTTTCATTTTTATGTTTTGTTAGATTTTTTTTTATTATGTAAATTGATAATATTTTTGGAATCTCTACACTTACTTATTCTGGCTTTTTATAGTATTATTATTCAAAATTAACACATTTTGGTGTTAAATTAATAGTTTATATTAAATATCGTTACCGACAATGTGACGTTCATTTTTATATGGAACATGCTAAAATGATGAAGGGGATATATAACTGCTTACACTTAAAATAGGCAGTTACTTATAACTTTTCTTTTTAATTCACGTCCAATATTTTTTTATATATAACTTTATGAAAACGAAAATTTAAGTTTATTTATTTAAACGAATTTTTTTAAAGTCAAAAATGACTTTTTTGCTTTTAACGACCATAACTGAACGAAGAATCATTACACAAGGCTGTTAAATAGCTCAATTCAAAGAGAATAATAAGCAAGTAAAAATTTGTGAATTTTTTCCCATGGTTTTTTATGATCATTCAAAAAACTGCTGATGGTAAAAATTTTTGATCAAGATTTGAAAACTGCAAACTTGGAGCTTCAATTTGTATTTCTCAAAATGGCTCTGCAACAATTTCTGTCCAAGTTACAACCCTTTAAAAGTCACCTGAAAATTTAAGATTTTTTGCATCCCTTAATCCCTTTTTGTGTCTAGTGTAATATAATAAGTATAGTAATTGCCTATTTTAACTTTTTATTATATAAACATTTTATTTTTCACCTTCCAAAGTGAATAATAATAAAACTGAAATAGATATATACAACTGATTTAATACATGGTATAATTTGCTTCATTTAACATAATTCTGAATATTATTTCTTAAAGATATCATTTTTTTCACATAGACAAACTTATTTATCTGTGCACCAGTTGATATGTTAATGTTGTTATTTGTAAACACCATATTCAAAATAAGCATTTATTTGTCATAAACATAATGCATTGACAATGAATAAATTATTGTCTCAATGAAGCAGTTTCTTATGTTTGAAGACATAACATCATGCAAATGCTATTGTTTTAACAATAACAGTGTTGAAAGGTAGTGTAGAACTATGCATGAACTTGATCAATCCACATTTTAACTAATATTACTGAAATCAAGATTTATGACCTGAAATGAAATGAAAGCTATGGACTTAAAGAAACCATCGCACTAACTAACTATATGTATCGCACTAACAATTCTATCTAAGTGTTCTTTTAGTGCCATTGTATTTAGTTTTCTAACCACGAATCATCACGACAATGTATACTTTTATGTGTGTGTAGGTTGTGAGTTAAAGTGAAAGAAGGAATATAAAAAAATATTTAAACTCGGATACAACGAAACATTCATACGCATTGAAATGATATTGGCACCTTCGCCATTTCTTCAAAAAAGGTTTGTGTAAAAGTATTATTTTAAATTTCATAATTAAATTAAATAAATATATATTTTTTTATTAAAATGTCTTTATTTATTCTTTAATAAAGTGTTCACATAAATATAATTATTCTCTTATAAGACAAACATTGCTACGTGAATTGTTTTATTCACAAACATTAAGTTATCATAAATATTGATACGTAAAATAAATTGTCCAGATATTCCTTCCTCGTCTATATATCTTAACTACATATTACCATAGTCTACATTACAACAAGAACAGTATGCGCAATATAAATTGACCACAGTAAAAGTTTATCTATTTGTGGTTTAGTAAATCAACACGAGCGAAATCTAGACAAACATTCTACCGGAATAACCACCGCTGTTTCAATATTTACTCAGTTTATTGAAAAAAAAACCTCCCGAAACTAATATGAGAATTTATTTACAGAGACGGTTCTAATATTCCCGACACGTATTCGCTGACATTCTGTTCTACGACGTCGACGTTTCTCTCTTATAAATCTGCCTGCAGTGAGTTGTAACTGGAAGGCTGCGCTTCTTCGGTGTTAATTCCAAGCTTGTCCGAGTTTAACGTATAGTTTTCCATCTATGTGAATATGAATATAAACAAGATTGTGGTTCAGTCCTGCACTAGACCAGAGGGCGTGTTTACTTTCATGTCTACTGGACTTAGTTACCCTAGACCACGTACATGCCTTGCCTTTAATAGATTCTACGTACGTACCTTCTTTTCGTAGTGCCCAATAAATATTTACAATGTATTACATGCATTATCGCTGGTGTATTAAAAAAAATAATTCATGAACTATTCATGTGAATGCAAATTATTAAAAGATATATAACAAACATATGAAAACCACTTTGGAATTAAATCATTTCTAACATTATTTTAGAAATTTATGAGAACCATCCAGACGAGTTTTTATCTAAGTGGTGCATCTTCTAACTGAGTTATGTTTACATAAGTAAACATAATTAATTAAAACCTATAACTAAAACCATATTTGTGAATATAAATATATAAATATATAAATATGTATGTGAATACAAATACGTTCGCAAATATGGTTATAGTTTTTCAAATAACTCATTGCCTTTTCTATTACTGCTTCTATCTCACTAATAATACAAGTAATTATAATACACTTTTTTCACATTAGTAGAATATTATAGATATTCAGAATTTGCACAGGTAAATCATCTATCGTATAATAAAGGGTCTTCCAATAAGGACACTCAATTTTTAAGCGTGAATAAATCAAGTTTTGTATGAAATATCTATTCC
Organism: Rosalia funebris; assembly: GCA_037954035.1. Taxonomy (NCBI): domain Eukaryota; kingdom Metazoa; phylum Arthropoda; class Insecta; order Coleoptera; family Cerambycidae; genus Rosalia; species Rosalia funebris. The sequence goes on from JAZFAV010000002.1 coordinate 16,471,263, forward strand.
ATTATATTTTATTTGAAAAAAAATTTATAGCATTAAGTATGAAATATAACGCCGTTCAAATATCTGCCGCAGCTTTGATTGGTAGTACGTATTCAGGAGGTTCAATTATCAATATCTTTGTCGCATCAATTTAACGGAAGTTGCTGGATGGCGTTCGTTATGTTGACTTTGAAGGGCATCAGTTGTTTATGGTTTATTTTAGTAATACTCTCAAATCGCTCATACAGAATGTCTATCATGCCATGCGCTGTGTAGCACGTAGCGCCGTTCTGTTGGAGCCATATGTGGGCGATATGCATATCATCATGAGAAGTTGCTTATCATCGGTCTGTAGTACTTGCCGTTAACCGTTATGGCAATGCCAATTTCGTTTTTGAAGAAGTACGGACCGATGATTCCGTCAGACTAAAATCCGCACCAAACAGTGACATTCTCGAGATAAATTTGGTGCTGGTGTATCTCGTGTAGATTGATATTGTCCCAAATTGGACAATTTTGCTTGTTCAGATTTCCAATCATTTAAAAATGGGTCTAGTCGCGAAGGATGCAACTTCCAACTGCTCCAGAGCCCAATCAGCTAACACATGGCGTTATCTATGGTCGTTTACCTTAAGTTGCTGGGTCAGTTAGATTTTATACGGATGCAGACCCAAGTCGCGATGCAATATTCCCCAAGTTGAAGTCGCAGAAAGGCTAAGTTCTTATAAACGATGAGAAATTGACTGCCTCCAGTTCTCCCGTACGCTCTCACGCACAACTGCGATGTTTTCTGTAAACCTTACATTTAGGTGACGTACGGCTATTGGCTGATTATTTATCAAACCGGTTGACTCAAATTTGTCCACCAAAAGTTGAATAGTCGATTAGGCGTGATGGTTGTGGCGAGGATAAAAATCACGTAATGCGGGTAATAACGTTTCTCGAACGGAGCACTGATTTTGAAAATAAAATTTGATGATTCTCAAATATTATTGAACGCTATAATCTTCCATGATGATTTGCTATATACTACTAAACAATTGACAACAAATTTCAGATGCTGCTTTAACATCGTGGCCGCTATAACCTAACAAATTTCAAGCGTCGCTATTGAAAAACCCTATATCAACATAATCCCGGGGAATTTGTGTTTACAACTCTCCTAATCTCTAAGCGTAAGGCATAAACTTTAGATTTAATATAAACCTATAAAGAGGAATCTGGGGATATGCTAGGTGTTAAATCGGATGACCTAGTGCGCTCCATTCAATTAAATATGATCGACCCGCTAACATACTAGGAAACGTTTTTATAGTTTGTATGCTGTTGTCTTCTCTTAATAACGAGGAACATTTTAATCAATACAATATGTCATGAAAATTGGGTCTATGATGGAATATTCATATTATTATAACATGCGACTGTTAAAAATTTTAGACCATTTGAAGCAAATATTTTATAATAAATTTATTTCTAATTCAATATAATTCCTAGCAGCCGTTTCTTATAACAAGAATATTACACCAAAATCTAAAAAACTGCGTATATTTTCATTCACATCCACTTCTTCCCAGGGCTCTTTCGATATTTTTTTTAATCCTGAGGTCTACTGAGGGTATTACATATTATCGTTGTTCTATCAACTAATATTCTCATTAAGTAATACTTGCGTTGCAAGTTGTTATAAGAAGTAACATGTAGATAACGGGCTGTATACATTTCTGTCCTATACATTCCATAATCCAGCCTTTTGTTTTGGTACATTTCACTAATACATCCAGTCTCTTCTTGCACAGGCTTCATCGAGAATTAGATATTTAAATACTGCTTGTTTAGATAATAAAAATAAATGGTTAAATATGATTCCCATAGAACCATATAATAAAGGTATATTCCATACATAGTATCCAGAATTTTGGCTTTATACAAAATTATGAGTACAATATGTAAATAACGCCTTCATCCTCCAAGCGCATGGAGGATCATCTTTAACTATTGTCTTTGGTTATATCAGTTTCACTATATAGCTTGATCATGAAGAGACTGAAAGTCACTCAGTGATAATACATGAAAAAGACCAAGTCAACCTAGTCAATATAATACATAACAACTTAAGTAGACCTGAGGAATTAAGAAATAAAGAAAAGGATCTAGAAAAAAAGTGGATATGAACGGAAATATATGCAAAAAACCTTGAACACTGTCAACGTATAAACTGAAAACCAAGAACAACCAATGAGTTATGCATGTCTGCTTTAAATTGCCAGGAACAGACTGCAGAAAACACAGAACAGACAGACTAAATAAAGTAATATGCATGAAAAGGGTGGAACATAATAAGCATACTAAGCCGTGACACAAAGGTAAGTCGGCGGTAGCAGAACATGCACATAGGAACCAGCACCACAGAGCAGATAATAATGTCAAAAATAAATTTTTAACACTGAACCTTTAACACAAATCATACATACCCTCCTCCAGTGGTTGGAAAGAGTGAACAACCAAATAATATCCATTTTCATACCAAGTCATGTGGGATCTCCGGTGACGATAGAGCATTAATGAATTAGGAATTGAATGTAATATTTTTTATTTTGTGTTTATATTATATGTATGTGTATATATATATATATATATATATATATATATATATATATATATATATATATATATTTGTAACCACAATTTGGATATGTGTGCATTTTAATTCTTATTCATACATGTATCCATGACACGCAATAGAACTTAAAACACCATACTATATCATATAATTGTAGTCGTTTAGGAAGTAATAAAAGAATTTTAAAGTAAGTAAGGTGACGAAAGAGCAGATACAGCAGTATCTGCTCTCTATATAGAGGATTCCAGTAAGAGATAAATATGTGAAGGTAGAAGCGAAAAGAGTATTCCAAAACAAATGGTAAGCCAAACGGAATGCCATTGATGCAGCGTACGAAAGAATACATACGACTGTCAATACATGGATAAACCCTCTGAAACTTACTAGAATAGAGCAAACAATACTCACCAGAATAAAAATGTAACAGACTGCTGACATCATTACATTTTGTTAAGAGGAGCTAGACCTCCCAGGTGTCATAACTGCAATGTTAGAATGAAAATTGAACATCTACTAGTAACATGTCTCATGTATAAGTAATACCATTGATCTACTAAACTGAAACAAGACCTACATAAATACAGTTTTAAAAACAAACAACACCATATCAATATGGAAATTAGTAGACTTTCTTAAATAGAGTGGAATCTTCCAAAAAATGTAGTTTCTCATAATCGATGGTACCTGATAAATCACAAAAATCTCGTTGATGATTGCAGTAAAGCATACCAGATATAGTGCTAATGGCACATGAATTCGGCTAATGACGTAAGATGTTGACACCGTCATAAATACATATTAATGCCAAAGCATTGGATAAAAATCCCTATTAGTCCTTACCCCTATTATTAAAAAATCATTATGTACCCATTATTAGAAAATCATTGGAAATTATAGAGAATAGACACAATTTTAATAGAGAATACTCATATCGCGCTGGAAATAGTTCTTAAATATTAATTAGCATTCGTCAAGTACCAATAGAGTAGAAAGTTATGGTGGTGGACTATCATCATATCACATAACCATACAAGTAGAGTAGGGAGTTATGGTGAACAAGGTATAGTCTAAGATTATGTGATGGTGTACCACATAACCATCCAAGCGAATAACTACAATATATAACGAGAAATACAACGAGAAACAGAAGACAGCAATATTAATCTTTCGACTTGTGAAGAAGTTGATAGGCTAATAAGGAAACTTCAAAACGAATTTTATGTCGATCACAGCATAACTTGCAGGAGCTTAAATCATCAAACGTAATATTTCCAAATCCAAAATAGTTCCCATTATCTCGTTTCATTAACTGTAAATATTATTCAAAGATACGCAGTTTTAAGATGTATATCTATCACATATTTAAAGGACAGCCTAAATGTATTTGATGTGAATATAAATTGGGAGAGAAAGACACGAATTGATGTACAATTTGAGTAGGACAATGCGAAGATAAAAATAATCTAATCGATAAAAAGAAAATGTTCGAGTTTATTGAGTTTGCTTTCAATTGTAATCGAACTTCAAAGTTCTTTTTGATTTATTGTAGGCTTTGAAATTACATTATAAAAATGACTTGCCCTATATATCTTTATTTTGTTTTATACTTTACTTTATACCTCTTGTTCGCATATAAAAAAGAAATTAAATTACTTTATATATTTAAGATTTCATTTTCTACAGAATAAATTGATGTACATGATGTCTCAGTTAATGTCTTTTTCCTACAGCCAATATCTCCGTTATTTGAAAAAAGAAGAAAACTAACCAAAAACTATTTTAAATTGTGTAAAATTACTTTTAGTGTTTTCAACTCTCAATAAACCTCCAACTTTTGTTAATAGCACCTCTACTTTTTCTATACTGAAAATTGATACTCACTTCATTCTTAATACATAAATATAATATATTTAATATATTACGAGAAATTTATCATAGAAAATAGTACTACCTTTTAATTAATTTTCTCTAGAAGACTACATATATTAAAAGTTTTAGTTGTTAATTAAAAAATAAAGAGCAATTGCAATGTAAGTTCTGAAAATTATGTAAATAATATACAGTACTTCCAGTAATTACGTTTTCATTAATTTATGATTGATTTTTTAGATTATTATTTTATGAATTAATTGTGTTGCAAAAATGATATTTAGTGCATATGAAGATCTTGTATGCGGCTGATTGATACACGTTGATGAGATGATGAAGAAAGATACCTGTATTTTATTAAAAATTGCTGAATTCAAGAAATTTCTATAGAGGAGCGCAATTTTATGATCTGGAAGAATATGGTATTCCTCCCAATATTGTACAGACCATCAATAGACCAGCCTATTTCAATATAAATGAATTTGTAATAAAGATCCAATTAATTGGCCTACAAGGTATCCACATTTTACGTCATTAATTTTTTTCTGGTGGGATTATCTCAAACATCACGTATGTATGTCAAACTAACCCTTTGAATTTGAATGACTTAATACGCAGAATTCATGCGGATCGTAGACGTCTACACACCTTTACTTCACTTTAATATCTTTTTATTCTCTCTTTATGTTAGTTAGTCATTAGTTACATTAATATGATAATCTTAACCTAAATAGCATCATGTCATTGTATAAAAGTATTTTATTACTAGGTACTTTAGTCCGCCCTGTATATATATATATATATATATATATATATATATATATATATATATATATATATATATATATATATATATATATATATATATATATATATATATATATATATATATAATATAAAAGTACCGTTTATATACATTGATAACTTAGAATATTTCAGTATGTAACGCATAACTATTATCTTACGAGAAGGTAAGATGATATCCTGGGAATCTGTTATCATTCTCTTTCCAGACATCATACGATACCTGCTTAACTTTTGATTGTGCATTGTATATTTCATTTATCGCTAAATGTGATAGCTTGGAGTATTGCCAAGGCCTTCCAGGAAAACCACACTTTGCAAGCGTCAGCGTCAGCATTGTAAACTTATAAATTACATTCAAGCCAGCACTAAGTTAGTCTAGATTGTAACATCATTTCGTCGTCTACGACTCATTACAAAATTATGTAAAACATAAATAAAACAGAGTTTAATATTAAAAATTGTTTTTAAAAAACTTATAAACTGAAATAGCATATAAGATATATTTACATATTTATTTTGACAGATGCCTTGTTGTTTGTATCTCCTATAATATAATGTAAGGCATCTGGTTGGTGGATTTATGCATTGTGTGCATAAGATAATTTGGTATATTTGTTGTAATTCCAATGCAAGCGTCAGCGTCAGCATTGTAAACTTATAAATTACATTCAAGCCAGCACTAAGTTAGTCTAGATTGTAACTTCATTTCGTCGTCTACGACTCATTACAAAATTATGTAAAACATAAATAAAACAGAGTTTAATATTAAAAATTGTTTTTAAAAAACTTATAAACTGAAATAGCATATAAGATATATTTACATATTTATTTTGACAGATGCCTTGTTGTTTGTATCTCCTATAATATAATGTAAGGCATCTGGTTGGTGGATTTATGCATTGTGTGCATAAGATAATTTGGTATATTTCTTGTAATTCCATACCAGCCGCCGAGATTCTAGGATCTCTTGGGGCCGGATCCAGCAATAGCGTCCAGCGGAGACACTCGAAATTCCATCACCAAGCACTACACGCTGCGAAGCCACAGAAATAGATATATCAAGACTAGCAGTTGAAGATAAGCAAACATATTTTTAACTACACCTTGTAGCCAACTAACAAAATATTGCTTCAATCTACCTCGTACAAATCTACAAATAATAGGATTAGTTGATTGTTGACAGGACATCAGTTGCAGGTTAAATAAGTATCTCCATGTTAGTATGTAGAGTCACTCCTATGTCTGGAAGATACAATATGGAGGATAAGTCTGCGGAGCCTATCCTAAAGTGCTACCCTGCACCGTCAACAAAACAAAGAACTACTTTCAAGAACTATTGGCCCAAAACAAATGGCATTCTACCATTACCACCAAATCCAGTTCTTCTATACATTCAGCCTTCAGTGGAATGGCTGAAGAAGTGAAGCTGATGTTTGGAAACAAATTGGCAGCTCTGATAGAGGCAGTATAATAGTCCCGATATGATGGCCTGAATACATGTGGACTCTGTCGACCCCTCCCCTTATAAAAATCCAATCCATATCAAATTATTAATAGCAATACCTTTACTTGTAAATGAAAGAAGATACTAGGTAGATTTTATAAAAATTAATTTTTAATTAAAATAATTGTGAAATTACAAATATTTTTTGTAAAACTTACCAAGTGTTTTCTTTCATTTACTAAGTGGTCAAAAATGTCTGACCAAGTGCTCAGCGACCTCCTTACTTCTATAATTATCTTTACTTTCTTATAAAAGTTGTAAAGTATGGTTTTGCAGTAGTTTTTGTTTTTTATTTTAAAAATTATTATTTATTTAACTGACCTACAAAATATGGAATGCCAGTACTATTATTGGACCATAATACAAATATTTATTTAATAATAATGCTGTATTCTATGGGGAAACGTAATTATGAATATTGAGTATGTTTATTTAAGTTAATTATTTATGTTTGTAATCAACAAAGTTGTTTGATACAATTTAACATAGTTTTTGGTTCATCTTTTTATCTTGCAAAGTAATGGAGATAGTGTCTGTACAGGCCGTTCTAGGGCATTTTAGATACTATTGGTTGATAATTGATTAATTGGCTATTTCTTGCATTATTAATCATAATTAGAAACGCTCAATTACATTGAAAATTAATAATTCAGTATATTCATAAATTATGGTAACATTAAACACTTTAATTTTTATTATTCATAATTTTCTATTATTAATTCATGCTGTTACTATTCTCCAATTAATGAAGTTCAACGTTAAATTCCCCCTATTTTAATTCAGACTGAAATATTACACAGCCATCAAGATATGTTTTATTTAAACTATCAATATGGCTTTTTCCTTTAACAGGTCTGAATTTTAAATTAAACAGACAAAAGGAAGAAAATTGAAAGGTAAGAAAAAATATAATGTGGATACGTTCATTCAGAAATCTGCTCCTTGCTAATACCCTTAAAGAATGGTTTTCATATGCAAACAACCTCCGAGGAATGCAGCGCAATTTCTCTTGGAAAATCTTATAAATATGAACAGTAGGTTTACTGAGGTTTCTGAGCTTCCAGCCATATATCACGGAAAAGAATAAAACACCTATTCAATGTTTAACATTAAATCTTTTCTGTTATATTATACATAATTTTGTGATAACTTTGAAATGAGAATTAATGAAAAGAACAGGTTGTATTACAAAATAAAAGAATGCACAAGTCATCAGTTAGTTCGATATAACAGTAAAATTCTATGATGCTGTTGTTTTCATTGTTACTTTACTATAAAGTCAACCCAGCGCGATATATTTAACCAATAAATAATGTTGCAGCAATTTGACGTCCCTTAAAATTACATTAGAGACTATCGGCAAATTTAAGTGCAATATATTTTTACTGAGGTATCACATGAAATTTATTTAACAGTATTTTTAGTTAAAGTGGTTTATGCGCGTTTACATTCGAGCTTTGAAAAATTACACTGTCCAATATAAAACGTATTCTGTATTCTAAAAATATATACATATATTAATTTATGTAATAAATGGAATATAATGGAAATAAAATATTTAATGTTCAATGTTTCAAAAATAGTTTTGTTTGTGTAAAAATAGTAGAGTTGGCTACTATTTGACTTCATGTATGTGTGTTTTGTGTTGAGCTTTTCCCATTCTATTATAGGTCATGTCTATTAAATGGTGTATTAATAAATAAATATAAGAATTTTGATTGGAAATCAATGTGAATTAGGAAAGGAATGGCGACTATTCTTAAAGAGTTACTGAAATAATACAAAGATTTATTTAAACATTTTAATTTATGCAATGCTAAAATATGTTTATAAAACTATTTTGTTTTCATATTTTAGTTTTTTTTTTTATGTTCTAAACAGCTCTCAGAACTCTAGCATGTCTTCTAGTCTCAAGCTACTAGAGGAATTAAAGGTCAGTAACATATAAGGGTTCGGTTACCATACGGGACAGATGTTGAATCCTACCCGTGGCGGCTTTTTTTTTTAAACCTTGTCTGAATCAAAGGTCTTAGCAGTTTACTTTGAATGTATTACAAAGAAAAAACTGACGGGTGAACTGACCTCCATTTGATGAAGGAAACTCATACTTAATATCCACAGAAATTGATAAGGAGCTTGTCCACTGTGGAATTCGATGGAAAATTATTTGGAACAGAAATAGAGAAGTGGGTGGGCCAACTGAGTTGCGTGATTTAACTCATTATGACTTTTCATGGGGCCACATAAGAGGCGACATGTGCAAGGAATTTCACCTTTCGATTTCTTGCACATGTCACCATAGATATAGAGATTTCGTTTGAGTCAACAACTCCACGCATTGGGAATAAAAATGGTTTTCTGAAAAGTTGTATAAGATTTCCATTGCTTTAATGAAAAAAAGGTTCTGTATTTAAACGTTGGAAAGAACAGTTCGAAGAATAGTTCTGTTCTAGTAGTCTGTAATAGACTAACCTTCATACCAAATTATGTTAAATCCAAATTGTTTAAAAAGAAACTGAATTCCGGGCTTTGTGCATCCCTTTTCTTTTTGTTTTTCTATAAATAAAAAAATCTGTTGTCAATAATGTGAATACAAAAAGAAAACACTTAGGTTTCTTCGAGTATATTTCTAACAATTGTTTCTGTTTTTATGCCATTCTCAAAGAATAACAATCTTTTACTTCCACAAAGTTTTGAAAGCCCAAACAGTATATACTTTAATAGAAATATAGTTTGCAATTTTTTTTAAACCTACCATGTGTCTTCTTTCATTTATTAGTCAGAAGTGTTTCATAAAGTACCCAGCGACCTCTTCGTTTCTACGATGTGAAAAAAAACGTTCTTTTTCTGTAACGTGAACCTAGCTGATGCAAGATAATTCGATTCAGTTCAAAATTACCTTATTCTTATACTACTAACTTTATATTACAAGTGTACAGGAATCTGGTTTTCTGAGAATAAAAAGTATTAAATTTAAATTGGTTTCAGAATTTTTTTTTGACAAGATGGTGCACTGATTATACTGCACTTGTCTGTGATTATTTAAACGCGATGTTCGCAAATCATTGGATAGACAAAAAGGGTCGATTAAGTGACCAGCTAGATAGCCAGATTTGACACTCCCAGATTACTTTTTGTGAGGATACTAGAAATCAAAGTATGGAGAATTTAGAAGAATTAAAAAGCAAAAGTTCGTCACGAAATTCAACGTATATCTCTTGAAGTTATTAACAATGTCCAAAATAATTTATTAATCATCTTGATACTGTCCAGCAGCCAACGGTAAATAAACTGAATATTTACTTTAGTTGATTTTTTTAAGTGATCATTGCCATTGAATTTAATATTTTGAAATTGCAAAATCGTTTTTCTGCATCTCTTTCAACTAATCTATACTCATGCTAATGTAATTATTATCGTACCATATATGAAAATATATACTCTTTCATATTCGATAACAGGATTAGAGGACTGCCATTAAAAAATGTATCGATCACGTCATACCTCCTTCACGAATTATCCTATATGTACTACTTACGAGAATTTATACATATTTAACTATTGTCCCCTTCAATATACATCCCTCTTCTACCCCTATACTGCTCCATGCGATTTTTCATTGTACAAAACAGTGCTGGAAGTCTTTTTCTGTGAGCTCGTTCATGACGCGTGCCGCTTTTTCCTTTACAGCTTCAACGGTCTCAAATCTTATTCCTTTTAATGCAGATTTCACCTTTGAACAGATAAAAGTCACATGTTGCCAGGTCAGGTGAATGAGGTGGACAGTATACAAATATTTTCAGTACAGATACTTCCAGGAGCTCCTTTTTGTTCGATTGTGAGAGTTTTCGGCAACATTTTTTCACACACTTTTTGCATGTTAAAATGATTATGTAAAATATGCCTTACGCGTTCTTTATCAATTCTCATAGTTTCAGCAGTCGCACGAATAGTTAACCGATGATTAAATCGGATGAGATTACTTTTTCAATATTATTATTCGTTTTTGGCGTGGAAGGGCGTCCCAGGCTTGCAGTACCTTCGACATATTCTCGTCCATCTTGAAAATGCTAAAACCACTCAAAAACCTGTGCACGTGATAAACATTCATTGCCATATACTTCGTTTAAAAAAAGTCAGTTTCAGGAGCGGCTTTCCAAGTTTCATATGATATTTAACGACAATTCGTTGGTCTATTGAAATACTTATCATTTTTCCAACAAAATAAAAAAGAGATCTTATACAAACGAAGGTCATGGCCAGAATAATGTGTCTACAAACATGGGAGGGCAACAATTGAAAGATAAGGCTTGACGCTACACATCTGTTGGTTGTACGGCTTTGGTGTATACGTAGTTCGTCTGTAGTAACATCAGTCTCATTATTTTATAGCCACACCTAATATATTCTAAAACGCGAAACTAAAAATAAAATTTATTGGATCCGAAAGTTTTCCCAAAAATTATTCTTTGAATTTTTAACGAATTTATTATCTTACGAAAACACTCTATATTGCATCTCAGTTATACGAATAATAATGCACTTTTAGGATTAAATCGGAGAGAGGTCGCTGTTCCGATAGAATATCGATTGGAAATCATACGAAACGTTGAATATGTATTAAAGTATATTGCGCTCCTAAGTAAAACTAAGAGGTTTATGGTGTAAAATGTCAATTCACTTCTAAGATTGTGATTCTCCGGCTCTGGATGATGACGTAATTTATCGCTGTCGACTGGAAGAAAATGCCACACAGAACTAAAACCTTTTAGGTTTCTTATACAGCTTCTTTCTGGAATAAAGTGCGTATGTGGAGATATCAAAGCAGGAAATGAAAAATCCCTAATAACTTCTTTAGACTAGATGTATACATATGTAACTTTTTAATTATACGAAGTATCTCTGAACTGAAGGTCAGGGACATCAAAGAACATATAAAATTGTAACGTTTGACCCATGAATAATTTTATGTGCTCTCGTCCAGAAAATTAAATACTTACAGGCAACTCCTAAAGTTATAAAAGAAAAACCAATCTAAAAGGCACATAATATAGCAATCTAGGTCAGTTGAGTAAAAATGGGCTGAAATAGAATTAATTAATTGGTATTAATGAGCGTCAAGTGTAAACAATCTATACATTTTGTATAGGGTGTAAAACTTATTAAAACTTATCTGTATTTTGATATAGAGTAGTTTTCCCCATTTCAGTATGCTACGTTTTAAAAATAATGTCACCAAGATGATGCCCGTTAACGTCAATACATTATCGGAGGCGCTCTCTTAAGTGTTCCGCAGCCCAACAGCATATTGTGATGGGTATGATGTGAATTGCTTCTGTAATTCTGTCTTTCAACTCTTCTAGGGTGTAAGGGCGATGTTTAAAAACTTTTTCCTATAAATATCCCCAAAGGAAAAATCGCAAATTCTAAAGTGTGGTGAATGCACAGGCTACTCAATATCCCCCCTCAGAGAGACCAGACGTTAAAGGAACATTTACCTCAAAATAGACATAACATCCGTGCAGTATGGGCTGTAACTCCATCCTTCTGGAACCAAAGATCACCCAGGTCCTCTTCATCGGCTAGAGCATCTGAGCTAAGCTGCAGGAACGTTCCCAATACAGTCACATATCGAGCAGCCGTAACGGTGACAGTCACTCCTTGCGCATCAAAAAACTAATCATTCCTATGGACCCATCACTAACGACACACCAAGCTGTCACCTTAAGGGAATGGAAAGGCCTTTCATGAAGCTGTCAGGGGTTATTTTTGGCTCAGTATCAAACATATTGTTCGCTTACTGTTCCATTGAGGTAGAAATGTGCCTCATGACTGCTCATGAATGTTGATGTGGTTGGGACCTGGTCAAGCATTTTCTGATACAATAATCTGCATTTTTGTGATATACAATACTCAACTCTTGTGCCAACATTATCTTTTAAGGATGGTAATGCAAGTCATAGTGAAGAATTCTCCTCAAGCTTCGATTTGACATCCCCAGAGCAATGGAGTGTTTACGAGCAAAACGTATTGGTGATTGCTCTATCGCTTGCGTCACACGCTCAACATTTTCGGATGTTCTTCACGTTCCTTGTTTTCAAGATGCTCTTCGAGGTCATGTGCTTCCTATTTCTTCCAAATCTCCAATACAGGCATGAATTGTTCTCGCATCAGGAACAGAACGCCTGCGAGGAATGTTGAAACGTCGGCGAAAGCTCTCTGAGTAGCGATCACTGATCTGTTGTTTTAGTAGTTATGGTGTACACCTGATCAAACCATCATGAAAATTGAAACGGGGTGAGTAGCAGGGCACAGCGAGACCATCTACACCCCTCTATCTTCACCACAGCCTGTACAGTCACCCTTCAAAACCAGGGAATCTGGAGCACCCCACCCTGTAATATATTAATGGAATATCTATTTCATAAAAATTTATTGATTAGTTTGTTATGTTGATTTTTATAAAGATGCATTTTTTTGAAATAATTGAAGTTCCAAGAATATTTATTTTAATTTCAACATGCCTGAAGTCCCACTAGCATATTTTATAACATATACCTTGGATTTTATGTAGCCCTTTAAAAAGTTAACCTAAGGAAGTTAGATCAAGAGACTGAACAGACTATTCTATTATAGCCGGCGCCCATGCACCTATTGGGATATATTGAGATAAACTTTACTGTCCCGTAATAACGTAGAGAAGCACCATCATGTTAAAAAAAATTAATTCAAGATATCGAAATTCATCAGAACTTTCCTCCATGACCTCCAAAATTAGCAGCTTAATGGGATTCTGTAACATGTCCAGATACACTCATCATGTTAAATTTTATTTAAAGAATGCAGGTCCAAATGTAATTACACAAGATCCCTGGATAATCATGTTTGTGGAAAACTGATTTCCCATTTTCCTTAACCATTAACAATTTAAAATAAGTGACATTATATACCAAGTAAGTATTATGGACACACTTTTTCAGTAAAATTTCTGGACAATTCAACCACCGCTGAGATTACCCCAGGAGTAGGGCTCGGACAGTAAGGAAAAAAATTCACAGTCTCCCAGTTCACTCCAGTTTGTCCATTAGTAATAGTTCAAGTATTTTCATGTTATGTGACAGACCTACAGTATGACGCCTCTGTGCATTAATTTAAAAATATGGTTCGGACGTGTTTTTTCGATGTTAGTTATTGGTTATTGGATTTTCGATGTTAGTTATTGGTTTCTTGGTCATTACGCCCATGTTGATATGACTATTAGAATAATTTTTACTCTGTCTACACCTCAAACGTGATTAATTTCAATAGCGAGGTTTTTATATTTCTTAATCTTCTTAGTTTACGCTTTCCATTATTATTATTGTATAATTATTTGTCTATAGTAATATATCTCACTACAACTAAAGTTAATGTGATATATTTCGCCATGCCTTTTTAAATGTATTTGTTTATTTATTATTACCAGACAATCGGTTCAAAGGCATATATTTTCAAATAATTACTTTGTAAATAAAGCGCCCACCTTAGTTTTCTTATTATTGTTGAATTCCTCTCACATTACTAACAACTATACTTGCACGCCATCTTCTATTTAAAATAATTGATAAACAACGATTTATAATACTGATTACCCAAAAAAAAATGTATATGTTAACACAAATTTAAAATCGGTTTGTAAGTACTCGAGGACCCTGATTTCACATTATATATTCATTTTAGCTAAATTGACTACGTTTGTTAAAATAAAGGAGACTCCTAAAATTACTTATTCTCAGCATCAGTGGTTTGTTTGTGTCGATTTAGACATGGCCACTATACCTCTTGGATAGTATAGTGGATATATCAAGTATCCTTGTCACCTCTATTTATGGGATAGTCATGCAAAAGCATCAGCAGCAAACTGTGTGACCTTTGAGAGATGCTATGACCGTTGGAATAGCATTGTTCATGTGTCATTAATAAATAGAGAAAAAATAATACTGCCACTTCTTCACATCACACTGAGTTTAATTAAACAGTTTATAAAAGCATTAGACAAGTCAGATGATTATCTTAAATACGTTTGGTGAAGAAAGTTAAATCAATACAGGTTCTTAGATAGCTCAAGAGTAATATCTACGTTGACGGTAGATTATGGTTACAAGATACATTTTTAGATGTGTAGGAAGAATTGGAAAATCCTAACAAAAAGTAATTATCGTTCTTAACGGGCGAACAAATTAAACCAAAGTACTGCAAATAAGGTGTTTTATTTGTTTGGATCTCTTCATATGTTTGAAAATTGTGCTCGCTAGTCCTGTTGGTAATATTTATGTCACGAAGAAAATTCCCAGTGTCAGAGCTTGAATTTATAAAACACTAATCCGACATGATCCGATATGATGATAGTCGTGCTTGATCATTCAAAATAATCCGTCATTTAGACGTTAAGAATTATTGCAAATTGAAACATTAATTAACTCTTATTAGAAGACCATTTGCTTTATAAATTGACGTTGACTTTATGGTTATTAGCAACAGAAAAAGGACGAAAAAGAGCATTCAAATTGAAGATAAGAGGAACCAAAGAAGTTATTGCACTGAAATAAAACGGGAATGTAATTTTATTATAATTTGTGGAGGATATTAAAAATCTTAGAGCATAATTTATAGTACTGTGAACGAAAAAGACTTATAATTGCCGACGTAGAAGATTCGGTCGATTTATAAAATGTTCGATTTAAAACAAATGTATATTTTCTCCATTTGTAATTCTTCATATCTGCCAACTAACTTTAAGTCTCCTTTTAAAGCCCGATTACTCTAGAAATACTGAACTGAATATTATATCCTCAGCTTTCATCGACTCCAAAGTGAAAAGTTTCCACTTTTAATAAATGTGTGAATATTCTCGTACACTTTATCTGACTGCAGTTATATTTTCACCTAACCAACCACCACGACGACGTATTGATGTTACCTTATTAATAACAGGACCTATCTCTTCAAATCTCTTGATTAAATTCCGAACTGTTAACTCTGTAGGCGATCCATTTTGTGCGAATTTTTGTTAATTCGACTGATAATGATAGCACATTTTTATAAAACAGTTGTACACAAACTATTTGCAGCATGTTGACAATTGTTACATATTGCCAGTGAACTCTATACTACCTGGAATGAACCCGAGCGTTTTCTGTAATAGCCTGCAGTGTGTCAGGGGCAATATAAACAGAGATAGCCTTATTTACGGTAACCTGTCTTTGTCATACTCAGACAAATGAGTTACGTCTATTTGCATAATTATCTTTTAAGTAGAAATTCAGATAGTTTGGGGGTTATTTTTGTCCAAAACGTACAATATCAGCGAAGATAAACATTTGTTGTGTTCCAGTATGCCATTAGTTTCGTGTCATTTGTCGTGCGTGGTTTAAAAAGTACAGAATTTTCTTGGTATAATTTGTGATTGGCAATAGTTTAGTTGACATTAAATAAACAATGGTTATTTATTGTGCAGCGTTTGGATGCAAGAACGAGCAAGATTATCGGCGAATATCTTTTCATGGGCAAGTTGATAATATTTAAATTTGGATATAAAATAATAAATAATTAGCAAGAACATTAATAGATTGAAAATTAATTTATTTGTTATAGTTTTCCATTCAAACGACTAGATATCCTAAAGTTATGGATAAAGGCGGTTCGCATGGAGAATTGGACTCCATCTAAAAGTAACAAACTTTGTGCGGAGCATTTTCTGCCAACTGATTACATAGTCAAACCAGGATGTACCGCTAAATTATTAAAACCAAATGCTGTACCTACTGTATTTTCACATCCCAAGCATTTGTCACCAAAAATTGCTGAACCTCCCAGGAAAATAAAAAAACTGGTAGGTACCCAGTATGATGTAAATGAGAGAAAAATATATTTGCACCTGTCGATTGAAATGAATTTTTTTTTAGGAATTATCTGTGGATGTTCATGGAATTTCAAGAAAATGTATTGTTTTATATTTCTGGATATATGGTTTGTAACCTCATTAATGTCACTACATATAATCATTTTATTGAAATATTACTATATAGAGGTAGTATATCTACTGACCATTCCTATACCGCCCCTCCAGAAGCTTATAAATCATTCACCAATTTTGTCACTCGAAGAGGTCTTCTTTATGCTTCTGATGTGGTGTATAAAATTTTACATTTTGCAGAACAGCAAATTCGCCTTCTATTAGAAAGTGAAAACCTTTTGAGAAGCAAAATGAACTTGAAACAAAAAATTATAAATACAGTCATAAATCATTTTGCTGTAAATATAAATATTTTTAAACATAAGCACCCTGTAATTCAAGAATTTGTTGGCGAGGAATGTCATGAAATTCAGATAGTTCGGAAAACAACTGCGATATATTTAAAATGCCGAATGTATCACCAAAGTAAACTATTGAATTTATAATTGCATGGAAAAAGTGCCACAATAAGACAAAAAATGACAAAACTTGTTTTATTTAGCAATTGTTAAATTAATAGCTTTGGCGATAGCAAGGATAAAAGTGCATTTTGCCTCGACCGGGAATCGAACCCGGCTCTCCCAATTTCCGGTTGAGTGCTCTGACCGCTGAGCTATCAAGGCACACTCATTATCCTTGCTAATGCGCCAATTTTAACGCGTCGGTACAGTTCTCCTTCCCTAGAGACATGGTTTTGTCTCGATACAATTTAACGGAATGTGACCGCGTTCTCCATTCTTACGAACCGTTGTTCGGTAACCCCCGGGACTATAGGGCGATGGATAGGACGGGAATCGAATCCGCGAATTTGAGATATAAGGGAGGTTGCATATACTGGAATGACGAATCACATCACGTCGGGGTCACCACTTTGGCGTTAGCACGGATAAAAGTGCATTACGGATAAAAGAGTGCTTTTTTTTGCCTCGACCGGGAATCGAACCCGTCTCTCCCAATTTCCGGTTAGTTGATCTGACCGCTGAGCTATCGAGGCACACTCATTATCCCTGCTAATGCGCCAATTTTAACGTGTCGCTACAATAGCTATATAAGTAGTAGTACTATGTACAATGTATTGTAATATTTAAATAAAAATTGTATTTCTAATTTTGTTTTTATTTTATTTACCAACCCCATAGGGAACAGTTGAAATTTTACTTGAACGTTGTACTGTTTGCATTATTACTTTTTTCTTGATAGACTATTCAGAAAAAAGTTACGTTTACTTCTAAATTAACATGAAAAATTAAAAAATATTTAAAAAAATTGCGCCAGCGTTCCATTAACTAACATGAGATAGAAAGAGATAGATAACGTAACTAATGCGGGTTGCCTATACAATCGTTTTGCCTCACTTGTTGCTCAAGGCGTGTCCATTCCAGGTACGTATAGTACCTATAGAGTTCACTGCATATTGCTGCTCTATCTTCTAAAGGAACACAAAAGGCGCGCAATTCAAATATTATAGTTCCAACTGAAATACCCTATGTTATTAATATATTTATCTATAAACAACAGCTTCCCTAGTAACTACTTTTCAATAGTGAAAGTCACTAAAAAATCAAAATAGTTATCAATTATCTTAGAATAAAGTTTCAAAACTCTATACTGATATTTCTTTAGTTAATTAGAACTTAACTTATCTTCCAACTTCCGGTTTAATTTTATGAATAATCGCAATCCAATCGAGATTGACTTCCGAAAGAGCCATGTAATCTCTGGAAGACCCCGATTAAGTAAACTCGGTGAACTTTATTGACGTTTCCCGAGCGGGAGCCGGACATGGCTGACAAAGAAGTTTCTCTGGAAGTTTGTCTAGGGTAGCGTGTTAACGGTGTATCGGGTATGCCGTTGTCGGAACTGCAGGCCTAATTAGGTATCAGTACGCTGTCTGACATCACGCGAAATTAAATGCCTAAAGAGATACTAAAGCAGGGGGAATGAGGAACATCCCCAATTAGCATTTTAGGAAACACTTAACGCACTTCGCTTGATTACATTTAATTATTTTAAATCCAAATTGAGAACGAGGAGTTTTTTCTAATGCGCTAGCGGATAGCATCGCTTTTGCGAAAAGTTAATTTCTTCTTACGCAATCATTTAATTAATATATAGCGGGGTAATACAGAAACTAGCGAGCCTAGGTTATTATTAAAGTTAGCATGGTGATTAGTGCACCAATAGGAAATATATAATATATAATTATAGTCTGAACCAAAAGAAACTTTTGAACAACCGAGTAAAATTTAATATATTAGACCTCTTCCATTAATATACTATTTATGAATGCATACGCTTCAAATAGCGTGAACTCACACCACAAAACTAAAATTTATGAAAAGTGGGGTAGATTTAACAACAGTCTCTTCCCATTATATTATCATAGGCTATTATGTCGCAACCCTGACTTTGCTGTGACTTATTAAAGAAAATAAATAACTTACATAGGAAACACGTAACGTTATTGGGGGGAATAATTATTAAAACATACATTAAAATAACCAAACAAGTAAAATAAATAAATAAGATCAGGCCTACACGGCCACTACATTCTTAATAGTAAAAACGTGCCCCAATAATAACACAGGTCCACAAAAAATAAAATATATGTACTAAAGAAGAAATCAAACTTTGATTTTTTTTCAAATTTCAAATAGAAATTTCAAACTACGTCTTGAAATAATCTACGTAACGCATTTCTGCTTCGTTTCTACACATCACTTTCCTTTTTTCTTAATTTCTGATGGTACTTGTAGGGTTTGGATGTGTATTTTAAAACTTATATTACCTAATATATATTACACAGAAAAATTGTACTTAATTAGCCTAATCATGAACCACTAAAATAAATATGAAACCATGCATATTTACATGCGATTGATTTTATACATAATCTACGTTTTCTACCAAAAATTTGTAAACGCCTCAATTTTTTATTATAAGTCAGCATTCTTTGAGCAGTACTTTATATCTTACCACTTAACCCCTCTAGAGCGATTGACATCCATTTTAAAATGCTTATGTGGAACTAACATAGGTGTGATACTAAGGTAGATGTGATTTGAAAAGGTTTTGATATTACATTTAATTATCTTGTTCAACAACATAAGGTGTTGTGAAGTGTTCTCTTTCATGAACAATTTTATATATGATGCAAAGTTTTACTATCAGAGGGTAACACATTCAAACTACAGAAATAAGGAGTTTATACTCCAATCCATCTGCAAATGCCTTATATAATAAGGACTAAACAAATTAGGTCAAAACAGCTATTCTCCTGGCTATATGCCAAACGCCGAGCACTGAATTACATGACAAAATTTGTCGTATTCTTGTCTAACAGAGTTAGCACTAAAAATACAGTGATTCTTCTAAACCACCAAGAAAGATGCAAAGTGTCACCTATCTCAGGATATCGTTAGCTGCAGACCGGTTTCGACCTTTCTATTTTGGGTCTCATCAGTGCAGTGTAAACGAATATACCTTTGACAGATAAAGCTCACATCTAGTAGACGTTACTACGTTCCACCGCAGTAGAACGTACCAAGCGCCATCTCTTGGTAGTTTCGAACAATCTAAATCGAAGTAAAAACTCGAGATCATCAATATAATGTAAAGTTTTACTATCAGAAGGTAACACACTCAAACTACAGAAATACGGAGTTTGTACTCCAACCCATCTGCAAATGCCTTATATAATTCGATTTAGATTGTTCGAAACTACCAAGAGATGGCGTTTGGTACGTTCTACTGCAGTAGAACGTAGCAACGTCTACTATATGTGAGCTTTATCTGTCAAAGGTATACTCGTTTACACTGCACTGATGAGACCCAAAATAGAAAGGTCGTAACCGGTCTGCAATTAACGATATCCTGAGATAAGTGACACTTTGTATCTTTCTTGGTGGTTTAGAACAATCACTGTATTTTTAGTGCTAACTCTGTTAGACAAAAATACGACAAATTTTGTCATGTAATTCAGCGCTCGGCGTTTGGCATATAGCCAGGATAATAGCTGTTTTGACCTAATTTGTTTAGTCCTTATTATATAAGGCATTTGCAAATGGATTTGAGTATAAACTCCTTATTTCTGTAGTTTGAACTATTTTATACTTTTAATATTGCTAAATTTTACTGTAAAATAAATTTTAGAACGGGCTTAAATCAAATGTTCAAACTGGAGTCGGCTACCTCTTGACAATAATAGTGGTGTTGAAAATCTTTTAAGACATTTTGAATGACCATTTCCGAAGTGACTTCATTAATTTCTTGTCTTATTTTTAAGTTATCAGTGTTATACTGTATATAAATAGACCCCTTAGATTGTAAATACAGTCAAAGAATACTTAAGCTAGATTAAGCTATATTTTTATTCCTTGTTTGCTACTGGATGCACTTTAACAACTTCAAATCAGTCAAGAACTTGGCAAGAATCGATTGGCTAAGTCTGACAGCTGTCTATCTAATATCCTATTACGTTATAATCACTGTCATCACAGGGATAGAAACATGTTTTTCCAAAAATTACATTTCTATAGAGAACTAATTTTGTCTTATCTCGATATGTCTGATATGCATTTTATATCACTTTTTATTTATTTCACTTTTTAAAAACTATTTATTTTCAATTTACGATTTTGAACACATACTTATATGAAAAAAGCAGTAACCTCTTTTTATACTTTTAAACTTGAAACTTATTCGACGATTACTTGATGCTTACTTGCTGACTAGTCGAGGTACTGAAGTTACTTGACGAATAACTGCGAATTACTTAATCGTATGTCAGAGATTACTAAGGAATAATTGGACGTTTCTCTATTTAAAACATTTCTCTTGTTGAGGTGGCAGGAATGTTCTAAGAAGTGTTTTTCTCTAAGTTTCACGAGTTGCAATAAATGTGATAAAATTCAATGTAGTTTTGAGATAAAGCGCGAAAGGATTGAATTACCTCATAACCGAACTGACTTTGGTATACTCTTTTCTAGACATAACATTCTGTATGTGAATGGCCTTATGTAATATTATAAAGTAAAATACTATTCTAAGTCTTAATCTAATAATAAGAGAGGATTCTATATAACATACATATTTATTTACCTACTTCAAACTTAATAGTATATTATTAAATTAAACAAGAACATAAAACGATTACAACAGTCTATTTTTGTATTTCTTAGAAAGCAATATTTTAAAATACTATATTTTCTATACACTCATTTCTTAATCGATATGTAACTAAGATAACAGATACTAAGGTACCTCTACTATATTCACAAGTATATTACATACGCAATATTTGTGATTCCATTTTAATGTAACATTTCTCTTTTGTAGAATATACAATTTTTATATTACAACAGATAAAAAAGAACAATAAATTTAAAACTGCCGTTTCATTAAGTATCTTTAACGAAAAATTTAGTTTAAAATACATTTTAAATTACGTTTTTATTTTTTAAGTCTAGCGTATTCCATAAAATGTCAGTGATTTAAACAGCTTATAACTTGATAATTGCCTTGCTGCAACAAAAAAAAACTTATTTAGTTTGGATAGGGAATATCCCCGCGGAACCATTGAAAGCATAATCCTATTACGGAAGGGTCTTTATGATAGCCATAAAATTTGTTTACTACTTAATATGAGACATTTTTGTTTTTTCGATTTTGTCGACGTCGGGTTTAAATTATATCTAGGGTGAAAGAATGAACTAATTAAATATTTAGAGAAGCTTTGCGTAGGTCATTGTAACTTGACATGTTCCTATAAAATTTAAATAATTACATAAACGGGTAAAGCAAACACAGAATTTAATAGCGGCAATCAGTAGAATGTAACCGACCAATATTATATAGTTGTTGTAATTTTCCAATATTATTATTATTAATATTAATATGTCGGCATAGATAGCGAATATTAACAAAGTTCGCGGATTTGAACAATTCCTCTAGAAATTCTATGCGCCACACATTAGAAATTAAAATTATATCGAATACGTTTTTGAATGTTACAGTGGGTATTTATGTATTTATTTATATTTATTTATTTGTGCTCCTTTATATTAACGGGAATGGGGAGTGAACTTTAACTTTATGATATTCTTCCACCTCATCCCCAAAACATTCACCCTGACACACACAACACACATTCTGCTAACTTATGTGGGAATCGAACCCACACTAGAATCACTCCGAGTGATATAGGTCAGCTCCAACCTATTGGCATTGTTACCGCGGATCAAAAATGGAATTTGAAAGTCTTGTGCGAGGTAATTGTGGAATAATTAACCCTCTGATGATAGAACCATACCTACAAACATTAATATCAATTCAGATTCAGATCCGAAAGTCAAGTGGTCGTAACCCTGGGACGCCAGCGTGAAAGTCCAGAGAATTGTCCACTACGCCACTTGAACGACAAGCTCTCTAAATCTATTTGACAATAATGGTATCCCATACATCTCGGCATACCTGAAACATTAAGAAATGACGAATGAAAGTTCAATTCGCCATACAAGTCATCCTTTCACAGTTCATTCTTTCACAAAAATAATTAATTAATGTTATTCCAGTTTAGGTATACTTTTCTGGACTTCAAGTAGCCCCAGATCTAATCGATCATTATGTTGATGTTCTTCTACCAATCCATCTATTTTAGAAAATGTCACTAAAGTACTCATACATCATATTGATATTATATGTTGTAGCGCTTGGCAATTTTGAACCTACATAGGATCCTGTAATACGATCACCGACTATTCTAGCCCATACATTCAATTTTTTGAGTAAACGCTTTTTGCAATGAGGAATTTCTCATACCCGATAACGGATACTTGGTGTATTACTTAATGTTACCATTAAGTTAAATGGTGATTACACAAAAAAAATGATCCGCTCTGAATTTGATCAATCAGCGTCTACAAGGTCTCTTCACAAAATTGAGCTCTATAGTCATAATCATCGCCCATTAATATTTTCCTTATGTTATAGTTCAAAGCAAGTGGTAAACTTACAATATGTGAGTTTTATTCTACTTCTAGTAGTATATTAAGTTTTGTTTGTTCCTTAATCATAGGCCTGAGCATTATTATCTTCTTGTTCTTGGCGCATCTTCACATTGCTCATTTTCCGAAACTTCCATTCAATTTTACGTACTGATGCTTGTATAAGTGGTAGTCGATCTGGAGATTTCTTACTATATAAATAATTTATTGTTGGGTTCTACTTCTGTCACTGTACTAAAACTTGGATTAAAATTTCTATTCATCGTTTTTGACTTAACATAAAATGGACATTTATAATATTGTAACGAATTTACTAGAAAGTTATTTATTTCGAACACTTATTTACAACTCAACTATTTACAAGTCCAACTAACTAACTTTCTTTATACTTTAACTTTATAAACTAACTTTCTCAATGTATTACACAATGTCACTTTCTTTGCACCGTATCTCTCACTATCGCGATCCAGATTCAACTAACTACTGGCTGGACGACACGATTCTTATATAGGTAGTAGGACGTCTCTCCAGACATTTCTAGATAAAGAACTCTGGCGAACCTTCTAGTATAGAATGCACTGGAAGTCAATTCCCCACGCTCTTGATGGTTTCGAATATTCCCGGCGTTCGTGACAATATATATAATAATAAATTTTCACGCATTATACGCAAATTCTACTTGTTAATATTTGTCAGACTTTTGTTTTGAATAAGTTATTTTAAACAAAAAATTGGTGAATACCAATCTAATTATTTTTCATTTGTACTGTGGAATTCGTTCAAAAATGTATTTGATCGAAGTAAATGTACGATACGAAAATAAAAACTACTTAAATAGGACTACTGTTAAGTTATTCTTTTCTAACAGACAATTTATTTCTTCCGTAGTTTCAGGAATAAAGTAGGGGTAAAGATCGTAATTTTTTTAATTCAGCAAATTATGCCATCCAAGGATCCAACAGTAGGCATTGGTGTTTCATTAAAGATAAGCGATACTGCTATCACGCGAAAACAAGTGAACATTGGGAATTAAAGGTACATGAAAAAATATATTTTAAAAAGCTAATTCGATGTACCTGACGAAATTTCATGAAACGTAATCATTTTAGAAATAAGGATTTTAATCTAGACTTTTGATGTGCGTTATACAACTAATTATTCTTGAATAAGGATGGTTAAAGAAAAAATCGTTTTCGTTAATTACAAGAACAGAATCATACCGTTTTATATCCAGCATTGCTGACACACATATTCTTCTATTGCAATTCTGTAAACCAATTCACGAGTTGAATGAATAACTACATCTAAAGAATTTAACACTAATATTAACGTAATAAAAAAGTTAAGATAAGCTCAAAAGAAATTAATGAAAGAAAAAATGAGCTTTATGCGAGTTATTTAAAGTAAAATATCTACATCAAAGTCCCTAATTTTTCTATGTAATAAAACATTGGTGCAACTTAACTCAATATAATTTTGCAGCCATTTGGTACCGAGTTCACTCGAAAAAAATTAATACCCTTTGTGGCACCGCTCGGTTTCCTCTATTCCATTATGCATTCGCATTGATTAAAGCCTTTCAAGTTTAGTTTTCAGCGAGGTAATTTTCTAGCAACGATTCATGAAACCTTTGTTGTCGTGACAAAATGAATTATCTCAACAGTTGGTTCCACGAAAACTAATATTTAAATTTAGTGAAACATAAATGAGATTTTATGTTATTCAACTTTAATACAACTATAATGATAATCTAGACATGATATTTTTTTACAGTAATATGAACAAAATAGCTGAAAAAGAATTTTGTTAAAAATTAAAAAGCAAACCAAATTTATTTTCTATTCTCTATGATCCTCTAGATCTTTTTTAATTTTATTTGATAAATCAGTGGAAATTAAGTTTTGTTAAAAATAGATCAGTATGAATACATATTAAATAACATAGAAAACCCAGCATGCAATAATCATTGTTTATTTTTATCGATATTTTATGTACAGCTTATCAAGGATGGAAAAAAGTGTAAGATTCTCTAAGTATCCATAGAAGAACGAGTGAGGCAGCATTCGAAGGGAAAAGAGTGAATTTTTCGCTTGGCCAGATCGAATTCTGTGGACATTCACATTTAAAACTATTTCATCTTGGCTGAGCAGCAATGCATGATATGCTTTTGTAATTTGTATTTAATTCGCCTCTTTTACCGACTGTACACTTGGTATTCCCGCAAAGGTCAAAATGTGACTGAGCAAAGACCAAACTATTTACTACCCATACCATAGGCATTCCGATATCGCAGTTTTGAGACACGTTCCTATTCTTGACAAGCTATATATGTAGATATACTAATAGGACATATATGATTATTACCTGAGTTAAAAAGCTTCGATAAATTGAGGTTAGACTTTCTTAAGGTATCTCGGCACAAGCAAGCTGAGCATTCAGAAGACCTTTAGAGTTTGTAGGGACTGCGATATATTTCACAGTTTGCACCTCATAATGCTTGATACGTGTTCAATTTAGGATATATAGAAAAATAGGGGTAGCTATAAAATATTATTGACTTTCAAATCTTCCATAAAACTTAATGTTACATTGGTAATGTACAAGTAATCAAGGTAGCAGGTAACTTACCCTACTGAAGGTTGACAACAATGGTCGTAGCGATAGCCTAATAAGATTGGAGGAAAAAAAATAAAAAATACCCCAACAAAAATCTTGACGATCGAGAATGGCTTTAGAGATGCATAGAGTGAATTTCACCAAAACTCCGACACAGGTCGTGAAGAAATGAAATACACATTCAAACAAACAGACCCAATTTTCTAATTTCCTCGGTGAGTTTAAGTATAAATCCATCTCAAAGGTAAATGCTCTTTAAAAGAACTTAAGGAGAAGCAATTCCCAAGTATTACCTTGACACAGATAACAAAGTATAATGATCAGTAGAAAAATAGATGAATATCAGCAAGAAAACCCTCCCAGCACGTAAGAGAAAAGGAAAATGGATTAATCAAAGAATATAAACATAATTTTCCGAAAGAAAAGGAGAGATAAAAATAGAGTTGTCTTAACAAATATAATTAAATGACAAAAGAACTGCTATTAGGCCCAAGATATTTATAAAAAAAATTAAATAGTACAATCATGATGATTGTACATGTTACTTCAGAACTAAATGCTCACATCAAGATTTATAAAATCTATATAGAAATTACTGTGAAGTTATTGCAATTTTTTTTATTCTACAAAAATGTAGAATAGTTGAACATTAGATAGACGATAATTTTTCAGATTATTATAATGTTGGCTGAATAGTAGTCAGCAGCAAAATGTTGAATAAGAATTCTACTATGTGGTACGTGCCACGGAATATTTGTTTCGTTGGTGAAACTTCTGATAAAGAAAGAAGTGAAGGCCAGTTGATTACCGATATAAACGTTATAATTAACATTAGCCAAATTAGTATAAGCATCATATAACATTGATGCAAATAAACTACAAAATTCAGGTAAGTTTATGGTATATAAGCCTATTTTGTGACTCATAATGATATAACTTGTACAAACGTGAATATTTTATTGGTAGATAGATTAAGATCATCTGTTCTATATTCTGGCACTGTTCTATATCTATATTCTGGCACTAAATATGTATCTTCGGTAATGAAAAAAATAACATAGGAGACTTTGGATGTTTGTTATAATCAATATTTTTAGTAACTTAATGAATTTAAGACGTTACAGTTAACATAATTCAAATACGTTATTTTTTGTGTTGTATTTTATCGAATTATTTTTATGATATCACTTTGGAGATGAACTACATCGACAAAGATAGAGAAAGCCCACAAAATGAAGCCATCGATCTAATTATAAATTGCATTTATTGAATATATAAATATTAATAAGGATTTAAAATAATTTTAATCTTTATTTACTGTTTTAAATAACCTGTATCTAAATATAAATTTACTTATTTTTTTTTTATTTAGGGCAATTCTTCACTTTTTTAACTTTCGAAACAACACTTTTTGAGAAGACTTGAAAATTACAAAATTATGTTAATCCCATACCATAATTTACCTATGGACTAAAAAAATAGTTTTTTTAGATCTTAAGAAATAAAGAGAGATATTAGCGTAAGATTGTAGCCAAAAATATATTGAGCAGGTGAAAAAGCAATTGTACCCAGATTCAAGGAACATATGGCCCACTTAAAGTATGCAAGATTGGAAAACTCTTCCGTTGCCCATCTTATTTTCTAAAACATTCATAGAATAGACTTGCAATTAATTTACCATTGATAAATCTTGGATGTCTTTGAAACTATCAAGATAATTATATATGATAACAGCATGAACAAAGACAAGAGCCCTAACATAACAATATATTATTTTGACTATTATGTGGATCAGTGAATTGAATATTCACGTCGTTACCATTCACTAAACATGAATGGAAATAATTCTGACAGCAATAATTAATTAAAAACAGTGGTATTCCTTCACTGTTCACTTAATGAGCAGTGCATGAAACCAAAAAAATTATTCGTAACTGCATACAGTTTTGTGGGGCATTTGAGCTGGCGCTGCGAGGACATGACGAAGCTGAAACCTCTCAAAACTCGGGGATATTTCGTGGTTTGATAATTTTTCCTGCTGAGCTTGATGTAATTTTAAGCGAGCATCTACAAACTGCTTCAGTATTTAAACGAACCTCTAAATAAATACCAAATGATCTTTTAGACTGTATATTAAAAGTATGTCATGAATAAATAATTAAAGAAATTAACAAACCTTCACTTTTGGCAGTTATGGCAGACGAAACAACTGATGTGTCTGCAAAAACTCAGTTAGTGGTAGTTTTAAGATATATTCTCGATGGTGAACTGATTGAACGTTTTTGGACATACCTGAAACCTACAGAATGTGACGCTAAAACTATTTTGGAAAATATTTTAAGTGTTATAGACCCTCTAGTAGAAAATTCACCTTACAAGCCTTTTCTCTTAACCAAAGAATATGACGGCAAACATGAATGTTCTTCAAAAAGGTATTAAATTCCAAAAATTTTTCTTGTGAAAGTCTATATTTTTGTATAAACGGATTTTACATAAAAATTCTGAAGTATCAGAAAAACGCGTGACCTTGAAAATTTTCAAAATTTTCGCCTGGGGCGCAGTTTCTTTGCGGCCCCTCCGGCGCCAGTAGTTTGGATACGTTTGAAATTTGCACGCGGGCGGCCAGTACCCTAGGATCGGCCCTGTGCAGAACACCCGTTTCATTTTATCACGAGCCGCCACTGCCAGACTGCTATCAACAAGTCTTGATACAGATGATTTTCCGGTGTTTATGAAAAATGTTGCCCTATTAAAATATTTAAAAAAACATAAGCTATCGCCAGTTTATCATGTTATACTTTCATTGTTCTTCCTTAATTAAACAAGCGGCACTGCACTACCATTAAGAAAAGTATAAACGTAATTGAGTTGGACCGTATATTGGAATCATACATCTTGCGAAACCTTAAACGTATTTCTTCGGTTCATTTTAAATTCTCCATTCAATATATCACTATTTGCACTCTCCGTATTTCGTTGACCTCGTATTCCTGCAGGCGTCAATGAACAAGGTGTTTTACTTCGGACTTGATATATTGTTACAAACTTTGAACAAAATGCGATCGTTTAAGCCCCGACTGACTTAAAACCCTATTGCTTCCTCGCATTTTTATATTGGTGTTTAAACACCCCGAACTTTTGACAACACAATACATTTCCTTTTGTAAAGCACGTCTTTTGTCTCACGCTCTACCAAGTAAGGTATTTCATCATCTGTAACAGGGGGTATTTATTCTGTATTTCGTATTTTTAAAGGATAAATACCACCAGCTGCTTAGAGAAACTAAATAAATAATAACATTCTTGAAGGCTCAACCTAAAATAACATGGAAGAAAAGTTCATTTCTACGTGTGACTATAAGTATAATAGAGCAAATTTACTTCTTTAAATTTAATACCCTGATGTTTGTATGTACATGTTTGCATTGGCATTTCAATTTGGAATATCTTAACCTGATATTACAAATTAATTTTCCGGTGATGGTCGATGTGGACATCCAAGCCACAATATATTACTGCAACAAGATGGTTACAAAATCACAACGTTCACATCTAACGGTGTTAATGTTCACTGGTATCCAATTTAGGTATTTCCCAGTCATTGTTTGGATGATAAATGCCCAGCGGCAACTAAGATGGCCAGAACGAAATCTCTTTTTATTCTGGAGTTATTTGAAAACAAATGAAAACCATCAAATTAGTAACTACAATCTAGATCATCATCATCATCATGAGGTCATCAGTCCTAAGACTGGTTGGACGCTAACCTCCAGCTTCTCCTATCTTGTACTAACCTACGCATTTCGCTAATTGTGCTACAACCTACATCCCTTACTATTTGTGAGCAGTAGTCTAATCTAGACCTACCTCTGCCTTTCTTCACTCCTATTTCTACCTCTAAAATATCGCGGACTATTCCCCCGTGTCTCAGCAAGTGGGGAATTCCTACCATTCTATCTCTTCTCTTCTTTATGTTTTTCCACATACTTCTTTTCTAGCCGACTTTCTCTAATACTTCTTCGTTTCTAACCCTATCAGTCCACGGTATTTTCATCATTCTTCGGTAACACCACATCTCAAAAGCTTCTAATTTCTTTCTACTTGCTTCCCCTGCCGTCCAGGTTTCGCAACCGTATAGCGCCGTGCTCCATACATACATTTTCAAAAATCTCTTCCTTGTTTCTAAGTTTATTACCCCGAGCATAAAAGTGCTTTCTTTTTGTTAAAAGCTACTCGACCCTGCGCTATTCTTTGTTTTATATCTTTATCGCTTCTTCCATCCCAATTTATGTTACTTCCTAAATAAGTGAAGTCTTTAACTTCCTCCAATCTTTCATTATTAATTTGTACTTTCGTTTTTGCTCTGCTCTCGCGCCCTCTACACACTAACAGTTTAGTTTTGTTTTTATTCACCCTCATTCCGTATTCCTCTGTCACTGCCTCCATTTCGTTCAACGCTGATTCTAATTCCTCTTTACTAGATGCTAATACTGCTATATCATCCGCGAATCTCAGCATTTTTAGTTTCTGTCCCTGTACTTTAATCCCGAAATCCACTCTATCTTTTACCACATTAATCGCCTCTTCGATGTACAGATTAAAAATTAGTGGTGATAGCGTACATCCTTGTCTTACTCCTTTCCTGATACCTACTTCCCTTCTTTCCCCTTCTACTTCTATAACAGCAGTTTGCTCTTTGTATAGATTGTGTACTACTCTCCTATCTCTATACTTCATTCCCGCGCTCTTTAGTATCTCGAACATTTTTTCCCATCTTACATTATCAAAAGCTTTTTCTAAATCTACAAATCCTATATAAGCGCTCTTTCCTTTTTCTATTGTTTTCTCTAACATTACTCTTAGGGCCAGAATAGCTTCGCGAGTTCCCCTATTTCGCCGAAACCCGAATTGGTCTGCTCCTAGTATTTCCTCCGCTCTATTTTCCATCCTCTTCTGCACTATTCTGGTTAATATTTTTGACGCGTGGGAAATCTAAATCGTTCTAAATCGGCTAATCGTTCTAAAGTTCTTGCATTTGTCGGCTCCTCTCTTTTTCGGTATAGTAACGATAATGTTCCTCTTATAATCCTCCGACATCTCGCCCGTTTCGTATATGTATTTTACCAGTTCAAACATCCTATTTACTACTTTCTGTCCCGCACATTTCAAAATTTCCGCCTGTATTTTATCTACACCCGGCGCTCTATTATTCTTTAGCCCCCTTAGTGCTATTTCAAATTCCTCTCTCAATATAGGTTTTCCTACATCTTCCCTATCGATGCTAGATTCTTCCTCTAATATCTCTCGTATAAATTTCCTAAGTACTGCTTCCATCTATCCGCTTTCTCCTCTCTTCCAATCAGTATGTCCCCCGATTGACTCCTAACGTTTCTACTTATTGGTTCTATATCCCTGAAGTTCCTCTTAATTATTTTGTAAGCCTCATCGGTCTTACCTATTTATCTTATCTTCTTCTTTGCATTTATCTTCTATCCATATAATCTAGAGATAAACATAAAATTAAATGCGATTATTACAAAAAAGAAAAAACTTTCATTGACAGTTAACACATGGTGGTATTTGAAATTAATATGCTAAATGTATATGAAAAATACACGGTATCTACACAAAAATACATAAAAAAAATACTTTACTGTGTCGCATATTTCATTCATAATGTTTTTACAGAATTCTGGTAACATAATTCACTCTCCAGGTGAAGTAATTATTCTCATAAATAGCACTGTAACTAAACAAACTACAAAATTATCTAGGTGCCAATTATGTGGAAGCTTTGCAGTAAGACTCTACAGATAAATAATTTTTTTCCAACAGAAGTTACTTCCCACTATGCAATCCCAGCTTGACATTATTCAAATGAGGTGTGTGATAAATAGATCGGAGAAAGATTCAGAAAATCTGATTTACACATTACAAGGCTTAATTCCTCTTGCTCTTTTCTTCCAATGTAACTCTATAACTCTCTTAATTGTTTCTAGATGTAGGTGCATAATGGAACTACTACATTCAGATCTTAAAGCAATAATTAAAGAAATGACAAAAACTTTACCAGATAACTGAAAGTTATTGAAAATGAACAGTTGTCCATCTTCGATCACTTTTTGCAACTTTTACGAATTCTAAAATCGAGAACTTTCTTAACTTAACAGAAGAAGTAATAATCGCATCAATAGTAAGCCTGTAATTTAGTTAGTTCATAGCTTATTTATTAAATTTTCTTAATTTCAGCAACAAATATTGTAAATTAAGAACATTTGTTCATTATAATCTTATAATAATCAGTTCAGAAACATAATTATCTATTATTGGGACAAAAGTTAAAGCAAGAACAGGTGCATCTGCTGTCAATATTAAAGTCAACATATTAGCATATAATGATCGCATTTATGTCACAAGCCACTTTAGACAGTTATATGTCTATACATCCATGGAAGATATTAACACTACAATAAAAAGTTACCTACTAACTGTAAGAACAAAATCTATTTATTTTTAGATCATGCGCCAACTAGTGGTGAGAAAGACATCTACTTACGGCAATAAGCAAAACGTTAGGAAATATTTATTTTAGAATTTAATAAAGCGTCTTAGCAAAATCATTTT
Source organism: Rosalia funebris (assembly GCA_037954035.1). Lineage (NCBI taxonomy): Eukaryota > Metazoa > Arthropoda > Insecta > Coleoptera > Cerambycidae > Rosalia > Rosalia funebris. The sequence continues at coordinate 16,504,280 of JAZFAV010000002.1, forward strand.
TGGTGATAATAACGCAATTTACGTGAAGCCTATTAAAAACGATATTTAATTAGAGTTAAATGGTTTTTGCTTGTGGTTAATAGAAAGGTATCTCAATATAGTTAAATTAATTTGAATCGAACAAAGCATCCACATATTGAAATGATATTGGCGCCTTCACCATTTCCTCGGGCCGCTCGCCAAAGCTATATATGGGGCATCTTTATCATGAAAGAGTGTTATAATAGGATAATATTTACTTTGAGACTGATATCGTGTAGAACTTCAGCGCAATAATAACGTGCATGATAATAACGCAATTTATGTGAAGTCTATTAAAAACGATATTTATTTAGTGTTATACGATTTTTGCCCATGGTTTATAGAAAGGCATCTCAATATAGTTAAATTAATATGAATCGAACAAAACATCCAAACATATTTAAATGATATTGGCGCCTTCGCCATTTCTTCGAGTTTCTTGCCAAAGCTGTAGGTATATGGGGCATCTTTATCATGAATGGGGTGTTATAATGGAATAATCTTTATTTTGCGACAGATATCGTGCAGAACTTCAGCGCAATATTAAGGTGCGTGCTAATAACGCAATCTACGTGAAGCCTATTAAAAACGATATTTATTTGGAGTTAATCGGTTTTTGCTTATAGCTAATAGAAAGGTTTGTCAATGTAGTTAAATTAATTTGAATATAACAAGACATCTACACACATTGAAATGATATTGGCGCATTCGCCATATTTTCGAATTACTCTCCAATGCTATATATGGGGCATCTTTATCATGAAGGGGTGTTATAATAGAATAATTTTTATTTCGCAACTGATATCGTGCAGAACTTGAGCACACAGAGGAATACTAGTAACGTATTGTTGCTCCACGATATTTCCAGGCACCACGAAGCTCGCGGTGTATTTTACGATGAAGGGAACCTCTTACTTTCGAAATTAACCCCTCGGATTATGGCTGTATTCACAAAATATGCTAAAAACGTATATTAAGTGGCAATACGTTCTTGAATTGACTAGATTTCTACTCTGAACTAACTGCATTAGAACTTCAAATTTAAAATGGAAATGACTACGGAAGAGATGTTTCAGTGGGTGCGCAAATTAGAAGCGGGGTTTCCTCATTCTTACGCGGCTACGTTTCGTAACATGTTTCTTTTTCGCATTGATGGTTGAAGGAGATGCCGTATTATATATAATAACGAATAATTAACAGGCATACGGGCAGTCACGATGTCAAATGTAATTAAAATTATTCTATATACAGTTTGTCAAGAACAGGAAAAAGTATAATATTCTCTATGTATGCGTAGAAGAAAGAGTAAAGCATCATTTGGGGGAAAAGGATGTACTTTATCCGCGGCCAAATCGAACTGTGTGTACATTCATACATACTCGATATTCACTCTGCAAAGATCTCAATGCGACTGAGTAAAAATCAGGCTATTTATAGCACACCTCGTGGATGGTCCGATGTCGCAGTTTTGAGACTTGTTTCTGTTCTTGACGACCTGTACCTTAATATTTTAGTCAATGAACTGAGTTTGTCAGTTTTCAAAAAGTCATAATTATTTAGAAAAATATATGTTAAATTCAAAACTCGTTTCTAATTTAATAGTAGTATTAAATTATAAACGAGTTTGTTGAAGCTATTTTGATAGCGTTCTAAGATCAATACCATTTTCTGTACTGTATATTAATGCTACTAGAGACGCATTTACTAATTTTAGGAATTACATATTGATATAAAATATGAAGAATAACACATGTATATAGAATATTCGAAGCACATATGTCTATATATTTAATATATACTTAGAAAATTAGTTGGATATTATATCCAAATATGCAACTAATTAGAATAGTGCATACCGCCATAGTATTGCTTTAAATAAGTGGCGGAGTCGCCAGTATCATATTAATTCCTCAGACATTGTTGTAATATTTGTTGGTATCTTATATCTTTAATATCGAATAATGGACTTATATCGAATTATACAAAGAACGAATATAATAGCAATATTTAAATAAGTTAAAATATAACAATATTTCGATACAGATTAAAATAATATGGACGCATTTTTTTATTATAATTTGAACTTTCTATATTAATGGAAGTATCTTACCAGAATTATTTAATGTAAAATTGTATAAGTATCACATATAACGTTTTATTTCAAATAAGTTAACAATTTTTTTTTTCATTTTTTCTGTCTAAAATAACTTTCCACATGCTTGTATCCAGACTTGTATTGACTACTTATATGGACTTGTATGGATTATATTTATATCAATGGATCAAATTCAGTGATTTCTGCGCCAGTATTAAGGTAAATAACCTTAATACTGGTGCTATAAAAAGTATTAAATACTAAAAAAATATTAAAAGTTTAGATGAACAATAGCATCTAGAACAAATGTGACTTCTGAATGTGAAATAGAGTAGAGTTCATCATTGTGATACATGAGACTCTGGGTTTTGAGTACCGTGTACAATTCAACTGGCGTGAAAATTATTCGTCAAAAAAATTCTGCTGAAAATGTATAATAGGACAAGCAAAGATTTATTTTTGGAATTTATATATATGGCCATCATCTTATTTCGTTTTCCCTGATTTTTTAGAAGAAGCAGGGAACGTCGCAAAGATATAAATAACGCTATTACGGCTTAATCAAAAGTGCCATTATAATAGCAGTTAAGAGAAAGATCTCGGATCGTATGTGTTTCCTTCGGGCGAACTTTGGTATCCGGTAACAGGTCTATACGACACCGAAGGGGATATCATCAATTGCTCCTACTGAAATGAGTTTTCATGTGAACCATATTTGTCCTATCAGATATCATAATATCTACATATGAATGTGTTTTTATTTTACTATACAAGTTTATAGTGTAAGTAGAAATACATTGCAAATTTTAAAACTTTATTTCTCTTAAAAAAACATATCAAACCATATATGTGTAATCCGACTGGTGGAATAGTTCTTCAGTTTACATCAAGCAGCCGAGAGTTCTTATTGGAGATACACAGATTGAAATTTTATCATTTCCCTATTGATGCTACCATTTCAACTCCAAAAGTCGCTAGGTTTTACTAATATTTCAATTCTTTCCGTATACAAAGCTTTAAAACTAAATAAATTATTTTCATTATTCAGTACACCGGGGAAGATGACTGTGACCCGAATTTGATAAAGAACATTTGTTTCAGTGATGAAGCAACATTGTTTCTCAATTATTTTGTAAATAAACATAACTCTAGATACTCAATATAACAATAGACAATAAAAATCCACATGCGCTTCGAGAGGACGAGACGCAGTTTTCTCAAATTATTAACGTCAGCGCTAGAATTCTGGGAAATGAAATGATTGGACATATGTTCACTGAAGAAATTTTTACTCATGAACTTGAATGGTGTACTTAAATTTACTGTAAATAAAATAGACCCTCCCATACCACAATCACTAGAGAATCAAGTCGATGAAGAATAAATCCCACTGTTTGACCCACATAATTTAGTTTCAACACGATTAAAGTTTACACTTTCAGTGCACCACCACATGACGCATTACCTGTTTCACCACCACCCCACGTTCGACAATGGCAGGACAAGAAGGTCTCCTGATAAATAAATTGGCAGATGAGATGCTTTGAAATCGCCGGCAGCATGTCCAGTTATTTTTTCTTGTGAGGTTATTTGAAAACATTTATACACACATACAAAACTCCGCCCCAGATTATTCAAGATCTAAGAAATAAGATTATCCACACATGCGCACTAATTACTAAAGACACATTTCAAAATGTCCAACAAAAATTCAAGATCATAGATTGTACTTCTTTTTAGCCAAAAATACTGAGTATTTTCAGTACAATTTCAAATCGTCTCGTAAAAAATAAATGTATTCTATTAATTCATTTTGTATTTAATTTACATTATTTTATTTTTGCTTCTCTTACGAGGGCAAATGAACCGATTTCTGTTTTCGAAATGAAGTTAAATTTGAATTTTTAAAACCTCTGTAATGATGTATTGCAAGATAGAGGGTGCTAGTTGAATTTTTAAATTTGGGTAGCTGAGGTTGAGGGAATCAAACTTATACTTTCCCTTCGAAATTTTAATTGACGTATTTTTGTCTGGAGGTAATTTAATCTGCTCAGATTTACTTACTGTGGTAAATGAATCAGAGCAGATCAGAAAGTTATTTGATTGTAATTGCCGATTATATTTGATATGAACAAATCTGGAAGTATTCTTTATTTTAATACCAGACAATGGAATTTATTACTGTTAACTTAATCATCTTAATTTTGAAAGAGACTGACATTATTAAATTCCAATTATTCTTGTTCCAATTATATTTGTTCCTACAAGAAAAATCAAACACATAATGTGAATGAATCTTACTTATTTATGTAGATATCATACCGCGTCTAAGTCGATTTAGTTCTTATTATGTCAGGGTAAGTAATTACACTTATTTCATGCGAGGACATGTAATATTATATTAGGTTTATTTGTACGTTTAATCATACATCACGTTGCACGAGGTTTACGGTTAATACGGATAAATTGGATCTCGACCCACACGCAAAGCAGCTTTCGGGCTAGGTGCACTTCATGTTATTTATTTAGTTTAATTATCCAGCGGGAAGCTCCTGTGAAAATAATCATGGGATTATAACATCGGCAACTTCGGATGTGCAAATTAGCGGGATGCAAAATGTGGTTTTGCGATAGTAAAAAACCAGAAAATGTAAATTCCATGCCTTGCTCATAATGAAAACTTGATTGATGACTGCGCGTCAAAAAATCTATTATAAAATAAAAACTTCGTGGCAGATATTTACTTTATAAATTAAGAGAAAACACGGTTCCACTTTCTTAGGCATAAAATGTTGCGCAGTTTGTTACCGTAAAGATGTTTGGAAAAAGTTTGAATTCTCTCATTCTTATTAACCACTTATGTAATAAAGAAATAATAATAGGACAGGAATATATTCTGAGAACTAAAGATCTTAAAACCATTTTAGTCAAATATCTTAAGTTACAGAACAAATGAAATTTAATAAGGTACTTCATTTGCAAAACTAACTATAGTCAATTCGAACAAATTTTCATGAATTAAGGAGTAATATAAGTAAGTATAGGGAGTAGTATGAGAAAGTAAGGAGTAGTATAAGTAATATAATTTTAGGATAGGTAAAACCTTCCCCCTGGGCAAATATACTACCGAACTGTTGGCCGAGCTAGCTGCAATTGCATATGATGTTCTGGGGGCCGACCAAAACCGAACCCAGGAGAAGGTATGTATCTGCTCAGATAGCAGGGCGGCGTTGACAGCCCTGAATTCAGCAATGACAAAGTCGAAGCTGGTCTGTAATTGGAGTGAAGCGTTGAACCACTTGACAGGGAAGGGACCGGTGGAACTCTTATGGATACCTGGGCATAATGGCATTAAGGGAAATTTAATTGCAGATGACCTTGCCAGACTAGGGACCAGGGAAGACCTCTATGGACCAGAAGCTGTAGTGGAAATAAGTCGGAATCTGACCAGAGACCGCATCAATGGCTGGGCAAGAGACCAGCACAATAAAAGATGGAGAGGAGTATGGGTTGTCGAACTCTTCATCGAATACTCAGAGATTGAGAAATGGGCACAAGAATTCATTAAATTGAACAGGTACAAAGCCAGTACCCTGGTGGGAATCACAACGGGCCATCATAGTAGCCTGAATACATATAAGAACAAACTGAGGCTGACTGACAGGCCGGCCTGCAGATACTGTAGAGAAGACGAGGAAACCTCGACTCATCTTCTTTACACCTGCCCCGCACTGTAGGAGAGGAGGTGCCTTATTTTAGGGACCCCTGTTGTCGTAGAGGAGGCGAGGCTTAAGGCTGGGGACGTGCCTAAATTGCTCCTTTTATGGGATAGCATTTTTGGATAATGATCCGGATAAGAGGGGATCGCCAAGAGACTACCCATGCGATCAGTGGCTGATGAGGCCCAAACCCATATAACATAATAATAATAATAATATAATTTTATATTTCCCATTTTCTCAAATGCAAAATTTAAGCAAATATATAACATTATTATATAACTATGCATTTCATTATTATTAAACATAATTATATAATTATTATACACTCACATCTAGAAGCAGGGTATAAATGTATTTCCTATATGATTTATATATTTTTATTAAAATCTTGAAATAAATTAACTGATTTGTTATTTCCAAAAAATTAACGAAGAAGAAAACGGCAGGTGTTCCAATTTCCCGGTTTATAGCATCATTTTTAGGACCCTTCAATTTAACGTTTCCTATAGGTAGTTCCATAATGACAGACTTTTAAGGTAAAATTTAGTTCATGCAACCCATTATATAATGAGTATATAACATGACCAATATAACTTGAAATATCAAATTCTAAGACGAAAATAATATTTTATGGAAAATATCGAGTTTTATCAACAATTATGCAGGAATATTCTAAAAACATTGAAAAAAGGTCGCAAGAACTTAAAATAAAGTTTTATACGTGTAATATAATTATTCCGCCTACATTATTGTATGGTAGAAATATTAGAAAGTCAAAGGTTGCACTATACAAAATTTAATACAGAACGAACAAACGAAAAAATTATAATTAAATACACGTACATCAATATAAATCAATACAAAATAAAATATTACAAGTAAAGAATTACAAGTCCAAAAGAGAAACCCAGAATAAAAAGTGTTAAGTGGAGTGGAAAAAATGGTTAATCCAATCTCTGAAGAAAAAATAATAAAATATTTTAAAAATATATTTTGAGAAGATATATTTTATAGGTTATAGATTAAAGATATATTTTAATAACAACTATATTAAAACTCACTTATTTTTCCATAAGACAACAAAACAGAATACACTACACTCGATGCGCGATTCGCCAACAAAGCTGTCTGGCATCATCTGGAGATGATTGAAACTCAATGATAAAAACTGAACTGAATCTATATCGTAAGGTTAATGCTAAGATTAGATTAATGGGAGCATATATTTGGTTTCTAAGAGCCTGGAAACGTCGATCAGTTTTTCCAAATTTTATTCACATTAAAGTTTCATCTTCACGCACCTCAAATAAAATCGAAAATTTAGCGAAACAAAAATGGCTAGACTAGAAATCAAGTATATGTATAGTAAAGAAAGTATGCTGGAATTACAAGCATATGAACTTTAAAAAAAGTTTACCCATAAGTTAGAATAATTTAGAATATCAACAGAGTTGTTACTTCCAGAGGAACATGATTCTATCAATTAACACAAAATTTATTAAGAAAGTGTCGTTGCGAGACAAGAAATTAAATAAATGAATAAGTTTTAATTATCTCCAGTTGATGCCGACTTTGTTGACGAACGCGCGTCGAGTGTAATGTAGAGTGTTTTATGGAAAACTAAGTCAGTGTTATCTTCACACCAATGGTTCCGACCTATTCCAGAATTAGGAAATAGGAATTAGAACTATATTCTCTAATTAAGTATATTATATTTGACATCATGTTAGTTCTACAACTTCTTCACCTTCTCATACAATTCAAATTATTCTGTATATCAAAAACCAATATACGTTTTTAATAGCCTTACTCTATGACATATGTCATGCGATCGTTTCCGCACATCTGTGGATATATTCCCTCCTGGATTATCCACGTGAACAGTAATAATCTTAAGATAATATAAATCTAAAATATTATTTTCATCCACGTCCAATCCTCGTGCGTGGAATGTCGAATCGAATTCAGTTCATTTTCCAATGTAAACATGAAAAATGATCTGTGGGATCTAAGGTCAATTAATGTTTCCCCGATGCAGTAAGGAATATCGCTTATATAGGAAGCTTTCTACCTTGGAAACGCATCCCTTCCGGTCGACACACGTGCCGCCAGTCTCACACTAGTCTATATTACAAAGCCTTGAAAGCACAGAAAGCTCTTTGGTGTGATCGAGCTTTCAGGCTTCGCATTCAATTTAAATAATACCTGACTACGAAAAAAAAGTTTTAATTTAGGTAGAAGCAAGGTATACGCGAACCGAGAGGTATAGATTGACGCAGATGCGCCTCTACGAATCGATTATGTTAAGACGCTTTCTGGAAACAAACAAGGAATGTACGTACCTCAAAAGATATAATAATTACTGGCTACTTGACGAAAAACGAATGTTACATTACGGTAACATCTAAATAAATTATATTAACTAAAAAAATACCATACGGAATTTTCTAAAACCGTATATATGATAAATATTTTCCATTTATGTATTAGGGATACTTTTTTTAAAATAAACAAACAACTAAGTACATAAGGTGCTAAGGTAAATGGAGGACAGTAATTTTTTAGAACTAAAATATTTTTAAAATTATGATAATGACAAGTATCAGTACACTATATAACTAAAAATGGAGATTCTGTTTCTCATTATATTAAAAAAATAGATTTCACTCGACTCTTTCTCCCTATAATAACTAGAGGAGAGGTGACTGAAGAGTGAAGGTACATTTTTGAACTTAAGTTTTCCATACAACATATACATACATGTGTATATTCCACAAAATAACATATTTCAGAAACTTGTTTTTAAAACCAAGAACAGTGTTATGCAGGTCGAGTATTCTAAAAAAATACCTTATATTTATACATAGTTGTATTTTTGGCATTCGTTTTATGTTTCCAAATAAGAAATGCTTGCCTTCGTATTACAATAACTGTTGAGAAAAGTTCCAGAACATTAACAAGTTCTACTGTATGTATTTATGATTTATCCATAAAGTAATCAGATCATTAGACTTATATATTAATGAATAATATAAATTATAATTTGGTTCGTATATAAATTATTGTTATTGACATTTCGTTGAAAAGTTTTTCAACGAAGTATTTATTGGAGAAATAACAGTCAAGCTGTTAATAGTGTTAGAAATAATGGAACAATCGATTCCAACCCGACTGACGAGAAACACCGAAGACGATGGTGAAATTAAAATGAATCATCCTACATCGCATCAGATACCTACTTAGCTAAAGACGTTGTCCTGGTTCCTGGTTTCTGATCTGAATTAATTGTACGAGTTAATGTGGATACAATTTGCGAAATTAGTAAAATTAAGTTGATAAAACGAAAGAAAAATGATAAGAACTTATTAAAGAAATTATGACTACTGATCAAAACACTAATTCAAAGCAGAAGTCATAGAGTCTACGAATATTCTAGATTGGTTAACCTCAAGCAGTGTAAAGAAAAGTTAAAGAAAGGAGAAATGTTTGGAAAATTTATTAAGAAGTTTTATATGTATCTACATAAGAACATAGCTCGAATACCAATCTAACGCCATGGACATTGCAAAAATCATCGAGAGTTCGAAATAAGTTAAAGAAATGGAAGTGGTTAGGAAAATAATCTGTTTCCATCAAGTATGTTAAAGTAAAGTGTGTACGAGTAAAATCTCATTTGGTAGCTGCTATTCTATATTTAATTTTTGAGTTCAATATCTGATATGCAATATTCTATTGGATAATCAAACATGTTTATTTTAACATATATTTTGATTTTTGAAAATTTTTACATTTTTATATGCTAAATAGATATTTTATAACATTCTGTTATAAAAGTCGCCTGCTCAAGTGTTTTTTCCGAAATTAACATTCATTCTTCAGCAAGTCTCTAACTGAAAACCTCCATTGCTTTAACGGATTCCGTAACGAATCTTAAAGTATCTTAAATTTTCATTAACCCCATAGCTTAAGTGAGCCTATTGTGCCCAGGTGGTCAATCCACCTTGTAAGTGGATTGGACTATTCATTGAGATAAACCCTTACTGTGCCATTATAGTGTAAAGTAATAGCATCTTATTGAAAAGTTCCTTCAATATCTCTAAATTAATTACAGTTTTCCTCTAGAATATCCAAAATAAGTGCATACCCAATAGCAACCCAGTAACATTCGGCAACAAATCTATATATACATCTCCCGTTAAATTTCGATTTCAAAACACAAGTCATTACATACGGTCCCTGTCCAAACATTGTCTTTTCCTGAAAATTGTAGCTATCAACAGAATCTAATACTCGTATTCAGGACAATCGCATTACCATTTGGGAAACGCTAAACGTTGATTCATCGCTAAAACAAATAGTTCTTGAGTATACACGTTTATGGGCTATTTATTCTGATATTCACAAAATTAACGTCTGTGATCGGGATCAGCTTCTGTGAGCTGGTTAAACATACATACTTTATAGTGGTGAATTCACTAACACTTATCACAGTTTTTGCAGATACTTCACAAATAGTTAACGTTTAGATGCGTACTGTATATCCTCATTGAAAAGAACATACGATGAATCAATTTATTGCAATATAGGATCAGCACTCGCGAGAATTTCCTGATTAAACGGAGCAAGGAAAAATTTTTGGCAAAATAATATAAAATTAGATAATTATTGAATAATATGAAATCTGGAAGAAAATTAAAGTGACAAATTAAAAACCGATGTAATTCTAGAACTAACATAGGTGATTTCTACCAATGCGATCAAGTTTCACTATATAATGCCGCGAATAAAAAAAAAGCTCTCCTACGCTGTAGAAGTCTTAGAATAGACTATAAAAAGTGATCAAGAGAATCAGTAGAATAATGTAAAGGATGCAAAAAGAACCCTGAGCAAAAATGTTTAGCCCCTACGAAAGAAGCAACAAAGAGAAATGATACCTGATCGGGACCATAACCTTTCGGAATAGAGCAGTATAGATAAGATAAATTAAAGTTAAATAATTTATAAAGTCAATATTAGTCTATTACTTTAGATTTACGTCATTACTTTGCCTTTATACATATAGTAATTTTAGACCTACTTCTGTTTTTTTTTTGTATAAACCGCGAATGCTTGATATATTGATATTTTACTAGAGATTATTTTTCAAGAAGTTTCTGAGCTACAATAAGGCTAGAATTAGTCGTATACAAAACGTCGAGAATGGCCAATTACTAAAGTTTTGTAAGCAGTGTTGACATAGTTATAAAAAATATTGTATTTGATAGTTGTAAATGAAAAGCTGACGAGTAAAAGTTTCATATTATGATTTTCTGTGTTGAGGTAAAGCACGCAATAATATATATTGTCTTAAGCAGCTATATTAATTGTATAAACATTTACAAAGATAGTACTATAAACAAAGCAAAGTCCTTAATATGCACAGAACGCTTTAGCTATTATCCTGGAACGGGAAACGTTGATGCAAAACGTAACAAGAACTAGGCAAAACGCAATCAATAGTAACTGCATACAAAAACCAAATCTTTGTGTTGCAACATCTTGTTAGTAGTATATCCATGCGCCCCTAATGTCCATTATTATACGGTTCGTTATTTTCGCCATAGTTGCTTGGAACGTAAGTAGTGTGCATTCGAGGAGTGTTTCTTTTGTTCTAATAACGATTAATAATGCAAAACACAGTGCACAAGCTCCGCGAAACAAAGCTCCAGCGACTTGTACGACCGTCTATTGTCCCGCACAGGGGCATTAACAATTTATGCGAGTTCTAATGAAGTATTCAGGATGCCGAGAACCTTTCTAATTGAGTCTGGACTAGGAGAGAATAAAAATGCGTTATTGTTGCCCCTCTTCTATTGCGCCGTTTATCATAGCAAACGGCTCGAAATTAGTTTATAGCGTATTGAAAATATGGTGTGAGAATGGTGCAAATTTCACTATTTCTGATATGAAAATGAAACACCAGTGTAACTAATAAAGCCTTACACCACTATCATTGTAAACATTTATACATTTTATAAAAACTAATATAGATACACCACAATATACTCACTACTCCACGTGGGATAGATTAATTCCTGCCTGATAACTGTTCTAGAGTACGCATCCATGTAGTCCTATAGGTAGGAGTCAATATGGCTGTTCATAATTTTTGATTAACCAGGAAAAGCAAGCAGGAAAAATTAATTGTGCTAACCAAGTTTACATGAGGCGCTGGCTGATATAGCCAGTATGTATCTGTACCTAACCTATAGAATGTAGTCTTCTTGGACAACTGCTAAAGACTGAGTTTTGGATACCTTGTGAAAGAGCCGACAGCATAATCAATTAAACACCAAAATTAACAAACACAAGTTAACAAAACCGCGACAAGACCGGAAACAACCCGTACATTGTACCTAAGCTAGTCCTTTTGCCATGAAAGAGTAAACAAGATAATATAAATGCATATTTTGTATCTATTATTTCACATTTATTGTCTGCTTATTATTTAATAATAGTAATATATACATTTTACCAAGAATATTAAAAAATTTTTTTTTCAGCAAGAATTATATCCCAACAACAATTATTAATAATCGTTAAAACCTGAAGTAATGTGCATATTTATAAATAATTATGCTGAGATGGCGCGTCTATCTTATTGTCGTCTATCGATAGAAGGCGACAGAGTATTATCCATTTCAGTACATTTGTATTATTGAAAATATTTGTTATTCAATACGAAACAATTTTGACTCATACAAAGAATATATGTCAGTAACATATAAGTCGGAAATCGAGAAAGGAACTACCAAAACCGCCAAGCGGTTATCAAGTAGTTCCCGAATAGCAAAGCTATTACATAATCACTCTAGGAAATCTAGAAAATCGCTGCCGGGGCTTTAGCCCGAGGAGTAGTTGTTTCCTAGAGCGATTATGTAATAGCTTTGCTATTCGGGAACTACTTTGATAGCCGCTTGGCGGCTTGGTGGTTCCTTTCTCGATTTCCGACTTATAAGTTACTGTTAGTTCAAGTAGTTGAAGACTTAAAATTGGTTAAAGTCTGTAGTATAGGAATACTTAAGAATAATGAACAGACATCGAAGAAGATCATAATTTGACTTTCTGAGAAATTGAATCTATTTAGTGTTAGAAAAAAATTAACTTATTTATAAACACTCGACTATTAAATTAAGAAATATATCTTGAAGCACCAAATTTATCTATCATATACATAACGACCTCCAAATATTTGCACGAAATGGAAAAAAACGCGAATCATACACGTTTTGTACTAATAATTTGGGAGTTACTGAAAACTAAATCAATAAATCGTCAGCATTTTTTTAGTTTTGAAGAAGAAAACGTTTATTGAAATCGGTATCTATTTTACATTAAGTAAATAAATTTTTTTTTGGTAGTAAATATGTTTTGTTTTTACTAGAATCGCCTACAACTAATAAGCTCCCTCTTCAAATTGTTTTACATTTTTTATTTTAAGATCTTTCTTTATTTAGGATTTTTCTAAAATTTAGAATTTCGATTGTCTATTTCATGTCGATATGTTATTAAAAAAGATATTTCGTTAAATAGCTTCTGATTAATTTTGCCCAAAAAAAATTTAATAATGTTTTGTATTTTCCAATGTCTTCTATTAAAAATACTTTCAATAATAATTCAATCAGATAAATTTTAAATTTATCTAGTTACTATGCTTACTAAGACAAGGTGTCCTGAAATGTATTCTTCATTTGTTTGTTAAATATGAAGAATATGAGGAGTTTTTATTGAACGTGAAACTTAATGAGGATACGTGGTTTCAGTCAGATGGGATTACAGACCATACTACAAATTTAACAATGAAAGTCGTTAGAGTGATGTTCCCTGAAAAAGTTAACTCTAAGTGGGAATATTAATTGGCCGTCCAAAAGTCCCGATTTAACGTCTATTAATTTCTTTTTACGGGGTTATTTGAAATATAAGGTGTACACCGATGCTCCTAGGATTATACTTCAATTAAAAGCCGGAATACACGAGGGAAATTAGAGAATTAAACCAGCATTAACTCGACGAGTTATCACAAATTTTAGGTATCACCTCAAAGACGTACAGAGGCGTAAAGGAAGGTACCTTGACAATGTTATTTTTCATACATAACTTTCTTTACATTGTAAATTTAAACAAAATACAGTGAATGCAGATATCTTTTTTGATAATCGAGTTTTATTCGCCCAAATAGAGAAAAATATTCCAGGACACGTGTTATTTCCATTTGTTCTTAAAATAACTACTGATGTATTAAAATTGTGCAAATTGTTGCTCTTTCTCTTTTAAATTCAATTCTGTTATTCCTATATCTTCCTGAATATTATTATAGGAATAGATTAACTGATTAGAAAGTGAAATTAACGTTACACAAGGATTTCGTGATTTTGAAAAATTAATTTCTGCTATTAACCATATCAGAAAACATTTTTTCATCCTAAACTTAAAAAATATTAACTGGACATATTTAATAAATTCCTATTAGACTTCAGACATACACACAGTATTGTAGAAAAAGCAACAAAAAGCTGAAACCAATTTGCTTCCATTTGGCGTAAACATTTTCACTGCACTTACATATGTATCAAATCGCTAAAGTTACCGATATTTTCATTACTTCGACATAGGTTACGCATTCCTCACTAATTGTTCTTCCACTATGAGTCTATCAATCATTATAATAGTTTCTGTTCATACGATAATAAAGTTATTATCTCAATTCCAGACTTCTCCTATAGTAACTATCTCTCGGCCGTTATTCAAAGAACATAAAAGAGGTTGTAATCAGTTTAGAGAATTCAGTCTTCGCGGCAATATCAAAGAAATACCAAGGATTGATGTTTAAGAAGTTTAACTTAGCAATGCCCCCGGCGAAACGGGGAGAACACAAGCTTTATGTTTTATATCCAAAGTTGAGTCTATAACTACATTACTTGTCCATTAGAATTTTCCAACTCAAGAATACTGTAAAATTGGGGTTCAGATACCCTTTCTATTTTAGTATACGTTAATCAACAAGATGTTGCAATGTTAAGATAATAGTTTTTGCAGATACATAAGTAGACATCTGTTTGTTTATTGTTACTTTCAAGATTTCAAATCAAATAATTCTGCTTGACCACATTTTTTACTAAACGAATAATATTTATATTCCTTCACGTTTTAGGAAAATCTTCAGTCAATATAAATGTCTTGATAATACAGGTAATATGGTTTAATAGACTTTACTCCACTATTGATATAAGTTTATACTAGCAGCTGGGAATATTCCACAGCTTTTGCGGTTTAAAATACTTAAAAACAGTAACCGTAAAATAAGTCTGATGTATAATTATATGGCACATAATGCCGAGTAATATAGGGCCGTTAACTCTATAATGCATCAAAAGTTTTCGTTATACCTATTTAAACTAAATATATTTACATTCACGATATTCCCTGACCAAAAATGAACTTTTAAAATTCAGTATTGTACAATACACTCGTAATTTATGACACATTGTCAAAAGAGTTTAGCGCATTTTCATGTATCTATCGCAAAACAACGATCGAAAATGACAAACATTCAGCTCACATATTTTATCGTTTCCAATTAAATGGTACTAATCTAATACCTGAAAGGATACATTATTTATACACTGGTGTACGGTATTACTCATGCAGTTCACAACTGAGCGTTATAGACAAAATTGGGTGATTTTAATTCAGCAATATTTGCAATTCCATTACATAAACATTACATGTGTTCTACTGGCAATATGCAGCATTCATTTCAATTTTTAACACAATAAAATCTCTAATTGTAAGTTCACTTAGTTGATAGTAGTTATTCGTGTATTTTACAAATCGGACGTTAGTTGTTATTGAACCGTTTTTAAATAATGTCGATATAATATATACGATGCGCATCAGAATCTAAATATTGGCATACCATGAACCTTTTTACAAAGTACTAGATTCTTTCTAACACAGTCACACAAAAAGTTACTTAGAACGTTTTATTAATGAAATTATTTAAAGATATTTGATGCTACTTTTTACTTTCATCATGCAGTTATTTATAAATTAAATTTATTGTTTTCCATTGACCTAAACTTATTTTTAAATTAAACACAAAATAAGGCTCATATATTAGGTGTCCTGAAATGTTTTCCTCTTTTTGAGTGAATGAAACCCCGTTATTAAAAAAGATTTTCACATTCACTATTTTTTATTTAAATTTACAATATAGGGAATGTTGTATGTGAAAAAAAAAACACTAACGTGCCTTCCTACATATTGCTGTACCTCGTCAATGCACGGACGTATAATTTGAGAGAACTCGCCGACATAATGTCATTTCAATTATTTGAATTAACTGACGTTTTCTGGCTTTTAATTTAAAGGAGGTCCTAGGAGCACCAGTATAAACCTTATATTTCAAATAATCCCATAAGAAAAAATTCATCGGTGTTAAATCGAAACTTCTAGGTGACCAATCTATGTCCCTCCCGCTTAGATATCACTTTTCCAAGAATAACCGTTCTAGGGGCTTCCACTGATAAATTTGTGACAAAGTTTTCGAATAATCCTTGCCCAAAAGTGAATAGAATTTGGTAATCTCCAACCTTCAACGCACTAATTCCATCTCGTAAGGATAAAATTTCAAATCCTTTAAGGCCTCTGCATGTCTTTGTATAGAACAATGAGTTTCGTATAGTACGTGTCACTGCTGCACGAACACGCTCGATGTTTTCGACACTTCTTACTCTTCTGGGTCACCCCGTTAGTTTTATATTAATGGTAGTGTCTTCTCTTTCAAATGTAGATACCCACGATTTGATTAATTTAACTAAAGGAGCTTGATTAATGTTGTGAAGGAGGTAGTACGCTCGATACAGGCGAGGAGCTATTATGAGAAAATTATAGTTTTCGGAAAAGCTTATAACAGACATGGCATGTTACTCACCGATGAAATGATCCATTGCAACGGAATTTTGAAGACTAACAAACAAATGTGCTCGCACATTTACCACTATCACTTTCCGAGGTATTCAACAAACATATGAGGAGAACAGTTTAGAACATTTTGTATAAAAACGTCTAAGTGACTTCTGGCTTGATTTGTATCGGAAGAAACCGACACTTAGCTTTTACAGGTAGACAATGCCCAGAAACTATGTTTAAAAGTAAATGATTTTTTTTCAAATATCAAGATATATGTCAAAATGAAAACAATATTTCAATAGATATTCGAATTAGCTTTCAAGTGAAGTGTTACTTGCATATTAGTGCCATTTAAAAAATAATTTTCAAATTGACATCATCTTTGATGACTTATATATTAATAATGATGACTATGTATTAATTAAAACATTATTTTTCCATTTTAATGTACGCATACCAATTGTCGTTCTTTTATGTTTCAGTTTTTTATCCTCCTTTAACTTTTATGTAAAAGTTAAAGGAGGAAAAATGGATTTTGGAGGCGCACTGTATACGTATATCTCAATATAGACCTATAAGGGAGAATTTCTATAATGATAAAAATTAATTTTACGAGCACGTCATAAGTTCAAGACACAATTCGAAATTCACAGTTTAGCTATTACAAGTAAAATGCTTAATAACATTTTTTTTTCTATAAGCGAGGAGCAACAGTAATACTATTATGAGTAATATTTTACAACACTTACAAGGATATATCATTTAATGGCTATACCATTTATAGACATTACAAAAGCTCTATTCAAGTATTTTCATGTGGAGTTGATGACTATTCCATTCAAAAGCATTAGATCATATCTATATAGATTATTGGTATAGATAAAATAAGCGCTGTTAATAATAAAGCAATATAATAGCAACAAGTAGTTCGCATTCCTCAATTTGAATGTAAGACACACCACACATATTAAAGAAGACCCCAAATCCAAAGCCTAATCAATCTAGGCAGTGACTATATATTGAAAAAATGCCTATCCCTACTGCCATTGCTACTATCAACGCTGGAAATCGAACTCACGTGATGAAAGGGTGGATTTATGCATTCGACACTTTCATTTTCATGAAGCTTTTATACCAAGAACAAGGAAAATAAATTTATGCACCTACCTTTTTTTGATATTTAATGCCCACCTATAATAAACCTTTATTTGCGGTTGTTACTTGTCGATAAATTTGAATTTCAGTTTGATTTCTTAAAGTCAAAATTTTAACAACAGCTAAGAATATCGTATATAATATAACACCTCAAAATGTAAAACATAAAATTAGGATTAGATCTTAGTTCGGGATGACCCGCGCATTCGTAACCTTATTTTCTAATTTCATTTAAGTTTAACTCAAGTTAAAAGTTAATCATCTCTTAATAGAAATGTAAAACTAATAATGTTAATAAAACCAATATTGGGCAACATTGATATATGTAAGTTTAACTTTCTTAGTGACAGTTTAAAATTAATGAAAATGAAAAAGCATGGTGCATAAATCCAATCATAGAACATTTTTTTGTAATCATACTTTATATTTTTCCTGGGAGAGGCCTGATTAGCAAAAATAAAGTGGACATAATTTCCCAGATATTAATAATATGAAAATCCTACACTGTGCCAGCAAACGTTTAACACTTAATTGGTTAGAAGCAATATAAATCTATAAATATAACCATAGTGATAATTTTAGCTTGTTAAATGATCAAGTAGATATACTATATTCTCCTCTTTTTACTGTTACCCAAATGAATTACCCCCTATATAACAGTCTTCAATAATCCTCATGGAAATTCCCACCAGTTGATGGTCGGGATTGCACCATTTATAAAACCCGTTTTCTTGTAAACCTTAATTACTTGTTTATTGTCATAACACTTAGTCCCTGTATTTGGATAGTATATATTAGAGGAACAGAATTTTTGTATTTTATTCTCAGTTGAATCATCGTTTTGAAAATGACATAAAATTGTCGAAACTTCAGTCACGTTTCTGTGTAAATATAGTGGTATAAAACTTTTGCTATAAAATATAGTTGTTTTACTCATTTCAATTGTGAATTATGAACTACCACAGAGTAACGGCTTCCTCGATTAATTTCTAGAAAATGTATTATTATAATACAGAATAATGTAGTACATACTCAGTTTAATACCTGAAGTGGAAGTAATAATAGTCGAAAGCTTGTTCCGCATCTGCACCGTGAATTAATGACTTGGAGAGGTAAATACCCCTACCCAAATTACTTTGATACTGTGGTCCGGGGTGTGGCAGAGTCGACCTAATATTGGAGGTATTATTGCATGCTTGTGTTCCAGTCTCAAGCAACAGGAAGAGTGAATTATTGAATATTTGATGAATAAACTGAATGATATATTCATTATGCACAATTAATATTCATTACAGGTAATGGAAAAATAGTTTTGTTTTATTTATAATGTATATGAGTATATAAAATAAAATCATTTACTCCTACGTAGATTCTTGTGAAGAGAAACTTGAATTATCGTATATCATAACAATAATGTTTTCCATTTTCTCTGATGAATGTTATTACTGTTTATTTTAACGTACGTCACCGGTGGCGTACGTCACCATACGCGTGAATTCAAACAGAGTGAGGTTTTACGTGTTTTACGAGAACAATCATTATTTTGTTTTTTTACGAAAAACAATTTATATAGCTTAAAAATAGTAGTCAGCATTTACAACATATTTGTTGTTTGCATGCGAGTAGTAATGAATAATAAATTCATTAATTTACTTAATGTTGCTTATAAAATGGTGTGACATATTTGTATACGACATTGTAAATAATTTCACAAATTTATCGAATTATTTTATTTATTCACGGTTCGTTATTATATTAAAAATTACTTGTTTACTTTATTAAGATAGTTTAAAAACAGAAAACGAATAAATACGAGATCTATGGTAAATGTGGCATATCATTTCCTGATTATTATACTTTCCATTCATTTTAATGACTCACTACTCAATATTCACTACATTATGTATTACATAGAGTATATACGAATTTATTTTTAGAACAACCAAAAACAAGGCTAATAAAGATACCTTTAAATTATGAGTTCAAATACACAGAAATCGACTTTCGCTTATTTGATAATCAGGATGAGAATAAACACCTCCATACTCAAGAAGAGACACCAAACTCTTTCCATTGGAACTGAGACACAAGCACACAATAACACCCCCAATACTGGGTCGACTCTGCCACACCCCGGACCACAGTCCGAATAATAGTTGTAGGTATTCCATCCATGTACATGCGGGGCATTCTCTTGACTTTTATTACCTGTACTTTGGGTACTGAACTAAGTATATTATACATTCTTCTGATATTGTATCTAATCATGTATGTCTTACTAACACGTCAATGTATTCTTAAAATAGTGGCTGAGTTTAACCATTTTTACTATTTTGTATCATCTGGTATCATTTACTAGGTAAAGTTCCTATGAATTCTTCTGCAATATAAAGTAAATGTAATTAATGACGACGTTCTTCGCAAAGAAATTCGTTAAATCATATACATCCTATAGAGAATACTAATCAAAGCTTTTATCCATTTTCATTTTCAGGTTAAAAATTCGTATTAATAAACAAGATAAAACAATTTCTTGAAGATCTGAAGAAGCAACGAATTAATCTAGATGCAAATAACTAAAGGCGATACTAAATATTGAAACTAGATCTAGATGGTGTTTTTTAATGTTAAACAGCATTATTGTTTTTCCTACGAAACAGAATAAATTTGTTTTTCTATTTTCAGAAAAAAACAAAATAACAAATTTATTTGTTTCTTTTCTAACAATTCTCAAATTGTTAGAAAAGAAACAAATAAATTTGTTATTTTGTTTTTTCTGAAAATAGAAGCGCCTGCTACAATGTTATTTATTCTATGGTTCGTGGTGGCGGACTGGGCCCAATATTAGGGGCGTTATTGTATGCTTGGATTGGTACAACCATGATCCCCCTGAGCATAGGTGTATTTATCCTCTTATCTATGTGCAACCCTTTCCCCTCTCTCTCTTGAGGCTTTAAGGAAAGGAAGTCGATTTCTACATATTTAAACTATTTTTCAAACATTCAAAGAGCAAAAGGTTTTTCCTGAATTGTACATATAACACAAAATAAATAAAAATGGTCTTATCTAAAGAAATACCATTTAGGAGATGGTCATAGTTTCATCTATTGTGATGTTTATATACGAGTATAAAATCCTAGAATAGAATTTTTTAGAAGTGGAAAGCATAAACTTTGTGATAATTGAGATACTGTTAGCTAATATATCCGAATGTAGTAGAAACCAAAATTCCTGTGGGAATAGATTATTATCAAATTATCTACATAAAATATGTTCTTAAATATGGTAATAGATGTAGGTGTAAAGATATGAATATCGTGATAATTAATTCTACAAAATTTGTGTAAAGGGAAATCAGAGATAGATAGAAATGATGCATCTCATGACATTATCTGCATCATCAGTAACGCCATGAATGATGATGCAGATAAATTTTGCTTTTTTAAGGTTCATGTCAATTTCCATATAGATTCCACGGGTACTTAGGCATCAAAGGTTGACACCAGCAGAGCCCCAATTGCTGGTGCAGGGCCTAGATACTCCAGGAAATACCCCAGTATCCCGAAGACACCGTTAGTGACACACTTGACCCAGGTGCCATCCAGACGTAGGCACGGTTGTTAACACCGTAGCTTGGAGGCGCATTAAACCCCAGGCGAGGGTGAAACACTCCGCCCGGGAAGACTGCTTCTTAGTTCGGTACCTCACCAACTAGGGTCTCCACCGCGGTCATCTATAGGTACACCGCAGTGTTTTGTTCCCTACTGGGTCATCGGTAACATTAAGATACCCTACGAGGGTCCTGCGATCCTCAAGGGAATTAAAAATAATTAAGATAAATAGAAATGTATTTTGAACCGGTATAACAATAATAACCAACCTTAGCTAAATCAGTTTAAATATTTCTGTGGATCAGTAGCATCAAATTATTATCAAAATAGATAAAATAGGGAAAATATTTAATAACTTCCTCATAAAATTAACAATTGTTCTTCTATTCTAAAAAAAATTCTCTAGTAAACTAACAATGTATTTATTATATTGTCACGAACGCCTCGAGCGATCCCGAACGCCGGGAATATTCGAAACCATCAAGAGCATGTGGAGTTGCATTCTAGTGCGTTTTATACTAGAATGTTCGCCAAAGTTCTTTATATAGAATCGTCTGGAAAGACGTCCTACTGCCTATATAAGAATTGTGTCGTCAAGCCAGGAATTAGTTAAGTCTTGACCGCGATAGTGAGCGACACGGTGCGAAGAAAGTGACATTGTGTAACACAGTACGAAAGTTAGTTTATAAAGTTAAAGTATAAAGAAAGTTAGTTAGTTGGTTGGACTTGTAAATAGTTGGTTTGTAAATAAGTGTTCGAAATAAAGGACTTTCTAGTAAATTCGTTACAGTATTTTTGCTATTGTATATATTTCTAATAAATGTTAA
Source organism: Rosalia funebris (assembly GCA_037954035.1). NCBI lineage: Eukaryota > Metazoa > Arthropoda > Insecta > Coleoptera > Cerambycidae > Rosalia > Rosalia funebris. Next base: position 16,526,661 of record JAZFAV010000002.1, read on the forward strand.
ATTAAATATTTTTATATATTTGCGTCATGGAAATGAGCATTTTATAAAATTTAACGTGGCTAAAATTATAACCACTAATGATAAAAATATATTTGACTTGAGACAGCTTTTTTTATTAGATTCTATGCTAAAATTAAGCATTGTAGATTAGATTCGGTATTGGTTTGTTAAATAATGTTGGTCAAATTACAACAAATAAAGTTATTTTTTCTACAGAAATAATTGAAAAGAAATGTTTATCTATTAACAAATGATTTGAAGAATATTATACAGTTATAACTCAACAAATAGAAACATTAGTTAAATCATCTAATTTCGATTTGAACTATAATAAATTACATAAATGTATTCAATCACGTTTAAATATTGTCTTGATTTTTTGTGAAGCCTCTACATTTAGTTACCATTTGCAATATGTATAGAATTTGTTATTTTATTTAATTTATCCTATAAAATTGAAAAAAAAACACCACTTTGTTCCAAAATTTATGTAAATTGTAATGCCTAAATAATCTAGAAAGTTTTCTAGTTTTCTCTTTCTGAAATGAAATAATAATATTCTTTCCAATACGTATCAACAGTAAAAATGTACTTAAATCAACAATATTCCTAAGCATAATTAATGCATCAGCAAAACTTTTCATTTTCTTTTACAATTCTTCGAAGTTTTAAATCGTTAATCATATGTATTATGTAGGTATCCTAGGATATCCTCTGCCACTACTGATAAATAATTGTCATTATTTGACAGATGTAAAGTAACATATTGTAATTGTTTGTTAATAATATACACTATTTGAAGTGATTAGTAAAGGGCAATAAATTCAGTTATGCTAGTGTTTTTTTTTATTTAATGTCACTAAATGAATGAAGCACTTTGTCTAGTACACTTAGAATAGAAAAAGTTAATCATTCACGTAACTTAAGAGAAGATGAAACAGTGAAAACCCGTAACTCTACTTAATGATAGACGTAGCCAGCGATATGTAGCTAATTTGTTAGACAATAAACAACTATTCGAACATTTAAATGTTTCAGTCAAATTGAATTTTACTGCAGAACCCCAAGACAAGGTCATAAGAAGTTTACAGATAAAAGAGATGAGCGATATATTAAGAAACGGGCATTCTACCAGATTAGAACTGATCAGAGCCCTAACAACAGCTCAAAATGTAGCAATTTCTGGACCAACTGTCAGGAGAGGCCTAATGAAGTAGAAGATTGGATAGTAGAAGACTAACTATTGCACTAGTGCTGACCAGAGAACATACTATATGGGATACTCTAAAATGATGGGTTAGGCATCAAATACCTGCCATCCATCACTTTTGGAACTCCAGCAAGTCGTTCTTGTCGAATGGGAGAATAATGGAAACAGTGATAAAAACTAAAGGAAGATCTATACGATACTGAATTCAAATTCTTATAATTTAACCTCCAATTTTTATTTAAAGTTTTTCATTTACACCGTTTGCATGGCATTTGACGTTAGTATTCCTTCCTGTTATTTATTAAGGTTTTTTCTGGATAATTTCATTATAATGAATTAAACATTGGTTGAAATCATTTAATTACAATATTACGTAGGTACTATGATTTAAGTCTTCAAACATAGAAGTAATAATATGAAATTTCACTGATGCGTTAATTTTGTCCAGGAGTTTATTAGAAGAAAAATTAAATAATGCTATATGTAGATAGAACGATGAAGGCCAAACATTATTATAAAATAAAACTGAATTTAAAAAAATCTTGACTATACAAAGAAACTGAAGATGATATGGTCAATAGTAAAAAACCCTTTTACTTTTCCGCACACAACTATACTAGGCCTAAAGAGCAAAAAAATGGTTATTAAAAAATTTTGTATGTGTGTGTGTCGTCGTTGTCATTGTCGTCGGCATTAAAATTTCTTGTTAGCACGATAACTCAACTAAATCGTGTCGGATCGATCGGATTTTGACTGATTCTGATTGGGGACGTCTCCTAGATGACACCTATTGATTTGGAGGTGAATAGGGCACACCCCACCCTGTCCAATCATTTCAAAAGTTTTGTTTGTTAGCACGATAACTCAATTAAATCGTGTCGCATCGATCGGATAATTCTGATCGGAGACGTCGTGGATGTCCATACGACACCCATTAATTTTGAGGTGGATAGGACACACCCCACCCTGTCCATGGGTCATGAGAAAGCACGATGGTGGACTATTTGAGAAATTTTTTTTGTTAATACGATAACTCAACTAAATCATGTAGGATCGATCAGATTTTGACTGACTCTGATCGAGAACGTCTCCCAGATGACACCTATTGACTCTGAGGTGGATAGAATATACCCCACCCTATCCATGGGTCATGAGAAAGTACGACGATGGACTATTTAAAAAAAAATTCTTGTTAACACGATAACTCTACTAAATAATATCGGATCGATCGGGTTTTGACTTATTCCGATCGGGGACGTCTCCCACTTGATACTTATTGATATTGAGGTAGATAGAACACATTCTACCATGTTCGTGGGTCATGAGAAAGCACAATGGTGGACTCTTTAAGAATATTTTTTTGTTAGCACGATTACTCAATTAAATCGTATCGGATCGATCGGGTTTCGACTGATTCTGATTAGAGACGTCTACCAGACGACATCTATTGATTTTGAGGTAGATAGCATACACCCCACTCTGTTCATGGGTCATGAGAAAGCACGATTGTGGACTATATGAAAAAAGTAAAACTGTCGCATAAAACACATATTCTGCATTTATGTGTTGGTTTATTTTTTATCGGCCACTCAATTTCTAGATAGAGATGTTCTACGTGCGGAAAATTTCGTTTTAAGGTTTTTACATTATTTATTTTAAATAAATTTTGCCAACTTAAACGCTAAAGTACATATAAATCTAAATTAAAAAGTGGTAAATTTCTTTTACCACTATGTTGTTACTTCTAATTATTGGTAGACTAGTGTATAATATTTCAATCAATTATTATCAGTGAATATTTTTACGTATTAAAACCTCTCACGAACCTGGTGTAACTAGCTGTTTAAAGGCCTTCCATCGTCGAAATCGATTTATATCGGAACTTTAAATGGTGTTATTGCAGAGTTCGGCAAAGTTCCGATTAGGGCTCTGACCTGATTAGGGAAATATGCAAATTCTCAAGAATGCCAAGTCGGTAACAGTACTCGAGGTACGCCGGGCCAGAAAGCTCTCGTAAACGGAAATGTCGTAGCCGCGAAGAACTCTCGGCAGTCTAAGGGTTATGCCTGCGTAATTGTAAAGGTGTTGACCGCACTGGTGTTGAACGTGAAGGACTATTAATATTAAAAGCGCCTGGAGTTTAACAACTTGTTGAAATTAATTTCAGTTTCTCGAAATACAAAGGCGTTTCCTCATAGCTTCAAAGGACACTTAACATCTCGGTTTAAATAAATCCACTTACGGACGAATTGTTGCGTTAAAATAAAAAGTAAATTCCATTTTTATTATTGTAATATGTATAGTATGTAAATAAGTTCGCAGTATTATTTAATTTCATGGTAATTTCTTTTTAAAATGTAGTAATTAAATTAATTTTAAAGTAGTATTTGTATAAAATACATTTTTCTGCAGCAAAGTTTTAAAAATACTTATTTTTAGTTTTACCACTATTTTCATAGTAACGTTTATATTTGTTTTCAAATTACAAGTAATTTAATATGTGCCTAAAGTAATAGTTACAGTGTGAATAAACAGAACCAATGACTAGTATATCTGCACGATACCTTCATTATTCATCTACATGTACATTTTATTATTCATCATTCTTCATTAAAGAAAAGAGTTGAAGAACGCCTTTGGTATGGAGAGTCATTTTTAACTGCTTTTTTGTGATCTTCTAAATACCCAATATTCAAATATCAAGTTCACTATGTACTCTAGATATATTATTCTGGATATATTAGTAAAACGGTGTTAAAACGAACAACCTGTCCAATGTACTGTACCGGATAGGCCGATGTTCACTGGCAGACGTAATGGGGGTAGTAATCGGATAGGCAAATTTCGATGTTCTTATTAGGAGTCTCGTTAAGTATAGGAGGTACGAAAAAATAAACCTCCCCCGCCCCTCATTCTTAATCTCTTGTTTCGAGGGAATCTCAATGGTGATGTGATCTTAATAATTTTTGCATAGTAAACGAAAATTGTATCAAGAAATGACAATGATTAGGCGTAATAGCACGAATAAAATGACTTACTTGTCGAATATTTGATTTATATTTACAATATGTCAGTTTAGAGGTTTCAAATGATGTATAGAAATTACAAGAAAATTAAATTATTGAATTGAAGGTAACTATAATGCTGAAGTTGAATCTTAGAAATATCTTAATCGCTATTCAGAAAAAAAAAGTTTAAAAAACTTTTTTTAAAAGAACAATATAATAAATATGCTTTTATAAATTAAAAGAAATTCTTGTTAAATATTGTTAAATATATTAAAATAATATTAGAAGAACATAAGTATATAATAATATAAATAGATGCGTTCATTGTCTTAAATGGTTTCATATATTTTTAAATCGATAATTCCCGTAATTTGTTATTTCTTAAGATGATATTCATCTGCTATACAAAAAAATGTAAGAATAATATCTTTTTTTTTTGTTGAAATCATGATCCAAGTTTGGGATTAACTCCAACCATTAATGGTTGAAAAGAGAAATATTTTCTGTTTTTATATAAATTACAGCCAGCTATAAATGTCGGAAAAATAAATATTTACGTTGTTATTTGAACGACAATAAATATATCAAAAACCTTTTGAGTACATCTTATTCTACTCAAGAAAGTGGCTTAGAAATGTTCAAATAAGCTTTCTCGAATTCTGCAAACAAGTGCGTTATCGGTATGTATCAGGAACTCGAAAGAAAACTAATTTTGATTCATAATTTAAAAGCGAGAATTATAGACAATTATAGTTTTCACTGCTGTGCCCAAAAAAGAGACATAGTGAATAGGAAGCATCTATTTTTCCATACGTCCTATCATTAACGAGATTTCCTACAAAAACATCTTAATTTATCCACTCAGTAAAGGGAGAAAACTTACACAGACAGTTTATTTATTACCTTAAAAATCATTAAAATAACCTTTTAGCTTAAAAGTATTTGATTTTCATTCAAATCGACGCAGAAATAGACTCCACATGCCATACATATTTGAAGGAGTAAATGTCTCTTTTTGTGTAAATCACAGCCAGCTATGATTTGTGGTTGAAAAACTCATGATAACCTATGATATTCAGAAAAAATAGTTATATCTCAAGGAATATATATACTAAATATAATAAATATATTAAAAGTCTTTGGAAGGCATCCTATTTTACTCAAAAAGTAGAATAGGAATGTACTAATAACTTTTCTCTAATGCTGCAAACACATGAGTTATCGACATGTGTCGAAAAATTAGAAATGAAAAGCGAATTTAGTTTATAGTTGGAAAACTAAAACTGATAAATAGTTCTAATTTTCACTATTGAGACTCTCGAAAAAAGACATCGTGAATAAATGATGAATATTCTCAATACCTGCAATTTTACCTATCTACTAATCATTTAAACAAAAAGGGCTTCCTGAGAGAAAGCAACCTGGTTTGGAAATTGGGAATTATTGTGACATCACTCCATATTTAACTCGGAGAATTTTATTCTGCGATCGAAATCGTCTTCTAGAAGTTCGTGAACTAATTTTACTTTGTACCAGTGTCATTATTTAAGGTATTTCAAAACAGATAGCTGAGATTGTAAATTCCAATGCGATTTTGAAATGAGAACTCTCCTTAATACAGCCTTATAATACCTACATCCAAGTGTATATCTTCTGGAACAACAAGACTATCTTTGATCTCTCACAGAACCTACATTTATATATTTTACTTCTATCTTCCTTACAGTTGAGTGTGTTGAGGGCATACTCTGATAGTACGCATTATTAAATAACTCCTATAAACCTCAACTTGCATATATCAACTTGCTCAACCTATTGCATGAGGTCCTGTCTCCATAGACAATCATCATAAACATTTCAATTCGTATTGTTTTACTTAGGCGCAACATATTTTGAAAACTTTGATAAGTAGATAAGTATTATATTTGTATATAGCCTAACAAATACAAATAACCAAGTAATATAGAGCCAATACACAATCTTGAAAAGGTTAGAGAGGTTAGAAAAAAGTTACGTCAAGTAACGTAAAAACCTGAGGGATTGCACTTCCTATATGTTACGTAGTGTGATCTTGCAATTACGTGTACAACGGCCGCCAGAGGTGCTAGTGATCTTGCAGGTTTTGCAGTCTCGTATCCCAATTTCTCTTACGTCCCTCGCCTACAGTAACAGTAAACATAACTTTGCGTACATGTAAATAAACGCGTAATCGCGAGTTGTAATTAATCTGTAGTGTATAAATATAATAGTGTAAAATGGAGGATCCGCCGAAAGTAAAAAACAAAATGCGTCGTTTGAGATGACGTGGCATTGTGCCCGCATTCAATTACGAAAAAAGACGTTCCGTAGAAGGCGATAAAGTGCATTATTTCAGAGTACCATCAAACGAAGAAAAATGGGAACTGTGGCAAAGTGCTGTTCGGAATGATTTAACTCTGATTGCCTATTACAAGTGTACTTTAATGACATGTAACTAACTTAAGAATAATTCAGTGTTTTTAAAAAATGTTCTTCATTAAAAGATTATTATGTGATGATTCGACATTATTCAAAGTTTTGTATTGTTATTTCAACCGAAGTAATGACTACAATTGCATTAGTCTAAATACACCTTTTCTTTTGCACAGGGACCATATAAAGTTGTCGGCTTAAAGAAGACAGCAGTGCCATGTGAAAAGTTGTCAAAAGACTCGCTTGGAAATGTGATGTGTTTTGTTTTCGGTAAAGTGCAGTGAAATAAATAGCTTCATTTTCCCTTCAACGATACTTTAATTACTCCCAATTTACAATATTATAGTTTGTCGTGAATACTACAAACTTTATTTGCCTCTGTGAATTAATATTTTGAAGTAATTTCTCGTATTTGTAATAAAAATATTCATAGAATAAGTTTCAGAACTTTTCAGACAGATTAAATACGTATGTGTACATATTACGTGTAAATAAACAATTATTGCAGAAACACAAGAAAACATTTTTTATAATTGCAAATTAACCTAATTCAATTTCACCTATATGGTAAACAATAATAGCGTCACGTAATAAATTGTGGCTCAGATAATGTTGCTATAAATTCATTTTGTTATTAATTTTACATCATCCGTTACGTGTATATTAAAATTTAAAAATATTTATGTTCAAATTTACCGGCAATTTCGCGCTACAAGACCTGCAAGATAACTAGCGCTCCTTATACAGTAATTTACCAGCGAACTACCGCAGTGCCAGGGGGCTGGTAAAAACAATAACAAAATTTAGAAAGAACAAAAAATGGAATTCTCAAAAATGTCGCTATAATCAAAATTGAAACTAAATAATAGAAATATCATACATCCTATTAAAATTAAATTAATAAATTTCTCGAAACGGTTATTATGTAACCTACAACAGAATTTGATGCACTATACGTAAACAAATCTCTCTTAAATGGCATCATTTGAAAACAGTGATGCTATTTAAAATAAAATTGTCGATGACTTTGATTTGATCTAAAATATTCCAACTTTTACATGCTCACTGTATATGTAACCTTCCCCTCCCCAACCGGAGGCTCTATGAGAAGAAATGTGTATTTTTGTTGGTCCAAACCCTTTTTGTAGAGAGCACTTTAACATCACCAGACACTGATTATTTTTACATTATTTAGTTTTTATTATCGACTTAGGGCACTTATTCTAAAGAGATTACATGCTCCACTTTGATATTTACAATCATAACAATATAACTTTTCTTTATTTCTGTAAGCTTTATTATGACATTTGAATACTTCTAATATAGGATGTCTCAGTTGGAACTATAGGATAAAATTACGCGCAATTTGTGTTCTGTCGAGGATAGGGCGTCAATAGTTCAATAAGGAGTAACAGTTCAAAACAAATACTTTATGTACAACAGTATTGTGAAGGTGAGCGATTATTTACAATCGCATTAAGAACAAATCGCATAAAATTATTACAAAATAATACTCCTACAGAGTTAACAGTTCGTAACTTTATCAATAAGTTTGAATAGACGTGTGCTGTTATTGATAAGGCAACACCAATATGTCCTCGTCGTGATTGGTCATATGGAAATATTGCTTCAGCAAGAAAATATGTTCGAGAGTATCCAAAAGCATTAATTCGACGTCGTGCACACAACGAAATCTGTCAATAGCCACCACGCATCGGATTTAAAGAGAAATCTGGATCTATCAACAAACAAAATTCAGTTGACGCAGCAACTAAAAATTACAGACCATTTACAACATTTGACATTGTCAAAAATTATTAGTTTTACTCACAAATCATATAATAATTCCGAATGAGACACCCTTTACTTTTCTTTTACTATAATATCAACAGAAATATCAGTTATTTTTATTTAAATAAAAATTATTTCCATAATACAAAGTTCCTATTAAAGAAATTTAAAAAACTTCGTGACGTCATTACACTGATGTTAATCATTATGAATGAATGAATTTATCTGTATGTATCTATATAAATTTATTTAGATTTATCTAAATAAATTTATATAGATGCCTGTATTTACGACCAATGAGAAGTACATCCTCCATTATTTGACCCACCTAGTTGCATATTTTTTTACTGAAGTAGTTTCTTTGACGGAGCCGTAAATTTTCAGCGGTTTTACGTCTCGCTGTACGGTGTACGCTAGCCGTTTTGTTACATAAACTGCTTGAAATGAGCACGTTTTAAAAGGAGTATATGTTTTATTCCGTACCTTTAGAATTCCATTCCGCACGGTAAGAGAGAGAACGAGTGTAAAATGTTCACGTTATCGATAAGTATATTATTCTATTAGAATATAGGGCGTTTGTAAGAGGACTCAATAAAGATGCCTTTTCATGGCCGTTACGCTGATGTAGGGTAGATTGCAACGGGGTACGTGTTCGAAGCGCCAGCGACCGGCTTTCAGAAATTTTCGACAATTGATTTAATTGTGGTATTAAAAATAGATTTTCTAAGTGTGTGTTAAATTTCATCGACAGTCATAACAAAAACCGAAAATGAACAAACAACAACATCTAGTTAAATATATTTTGAACACAATGCATGAGTTTATAAAAGTACCTGAGAAATAACAACATTCTCAATAAATACTGAAGTGGAATGCGGATGAAATACAAACATTCAATATTGATGTTCAATAAAGTAAAATTTCTGGGATATTCGATGAAAGTCACGATCATCACATTCAACTGGGCGTTGTGTTGGTCATCCTATAAGCTTCAAAAGAAATCTGAAGGACAAGAATCAACGGTCGTCAATAATTACTACTATTCTTTGTATTAACTTAATAATAACAAACATGTGTTAGTTAAATGTTCATTATTATATTAGAAGAAAAACACGCTATATTTTGATGCAAGTGTTTCCTAGTAATACTTAAGAAATAGTGACAGGAAAAATAATTTTACTTTATTTATATAAAATCTCAAACTATGATTTATGTTCTTCATAAATTTTGAATCAAAAATAATTATTTTGGAGTAACAGATGTTCAGGAAGAGTATCAAAATACCACTTTTGTTTGACGCTAAACAGTCCTTGAACTTATTCTTTTTATCTATAACACTTTTGACGTCTTACATACTCCTTTTGCTCTATAGTTAGTTTAATGTTCAAATATACATAAGAAATCTCAAAGTATTTGGTTAAATTAGACCTTTAAATCCCTCATATTCTTTACAATTATGCTCCTATCAATTATAGTGCTATATTTTTTTCTTTTCCCTGCCTTATTATTTGATCATAATAATTTTAAAGTACTGGTACACCTGCGATATAACCAGAATAAGGTTATGAAATTTCATTTTTTCTAATTTTAAAAGTACTTCTTCATCCAATTTAATTCAAGTCTGTTAACCACCTGGTAATGTAACCCTATGTGATTTAGTTTGAAATAGTGATGAAATTGACATAATTATCGAGCATTAGATACTTATACCCTTACAAAAAATAACCTGTGTTAAATATGTAAACTGTATGTCTCTTTATATTCCCAAAAATTTCCGTATTAGCTAATTATCCTTTTTTTCCGAATTAACATCTTACTTTGACACATTCAAGACTGATGTTGAAGTTAATATAACTAATTTTTTTTTAATAATGGTGTCAATTTGTTACATATAATTTGTAATAATTTCATCTAATTTTATTTTAATTATTTCATATTAATCATCTCCCGAATCTAATCATTATATTTCAGGAAATAATTATACGAAAATACTATTTTATTCTCTTTTTCTCACATTATACCATGATACGTAGATTTTAATGAAAATTATGTATACTTAGTAAATTCTCAATTAAATAAAATTTATTTGAAAAATAATAGTATTCTAAAGTCAGCTATACATTTTATATCAATGACACTACATTTTCAGTTTTTCCTGATTAGTTTTGATTATTTATGGTATATCACTTGAAAGTCTATTTATACTGGGCACCTCTTAAATAGGATTTTTTTTTTTCATCTAAAGTAGTGAGTTTTCTTTAAAACCCTAAGATTTTATGGGCCAGTAAGATTTCATTGATTTTCATTTGTGAGCTAGGCCCATATAAACGGTAACTTGATTCCTCGTGGTTTAGACCATGACGGGCCTCGTGGTTTAGACTAACCATAGGATTCTTATATATTTCTATTGGCTCTTGGTAGAATCTCCAACAATATTCCCTCTAGGCCACAAGGATATATTGTCAAATAATGTAACGTGACTCATACCTACATCGTCCTGCTTATTTGTCCTCTGTAAATTATTCATATTTCTACACGTAAATATTGTCACAGTTATACATTTTTTCTGCTTGATAATTCACCAATGTTTCTTCCTGGTTCTCTATAGTAACTTATTGTCATCTGTTATATTTTCCATATTAGATCTCCTCCTTTCTGTACCGCGTAATGAGCTAAGGTGTGCTGGACAGATCTGACTACACTTCGTATCGTATTTGTAGAAGGATATTCGGTTTTTGGTTTTCATTAGACAATACAGTTGCCGTATTCTAATATCCATTTGAAGTATGCTCTTGTGTATACCTCTTGAACCGTTTATAATTAGTTTGGATGGGTTCTGGCGATAGCTTCTCCTTTGTCAGTTTATCCAATAGACTTCAGGTGTTTCTATCCAATATACTTATTGAATCTTCCATGTTAATTGAATATAAACGTGGTGTTTGACTCTTACAATTACCTGAAATTACTGCATCATCCAGGCATCGACCTAAGACGTCAATTTGGCTAAATATCTTGTTTCCTTAATTCAACGTCTGTTTCTTATTCTGATATAGCAAGAGATATATAAGAACCTTAACATACATTCAAAATAGGACAGTGTATTTACCAAATATATAGAAATCATTTATAAGCAAAATTAAATGATAAATAATCAACGATAGGCAATGCATCTAATAGGCCATATAGTCAGAAAAAAATGACAGCATATGTAAACAGAAAATTTTAGAAAACCTTCTGAAGGATAGAGACAACATTCTTTTAATTGCCTCTATTTTTTTCAGGTTTAAGTTTAATTTAGAGCTACTCTTCCACCTAACCCTTGGATAGTCATACAGATACACTTAGCTCAGTGATGTGGGAATCAAACTCACACCTGGATTACTCCAAGCCGCCAACCTAGACCAACTCCAAGCGATTGGCGTCATTACCTTAGATCAGTCCAGGTAATTTGGAGATCCTCTGAGAGGTAATTGTGGCACAATTTACTCTCTAAAGATCTGACCATACTTCTCACATCAATATAACAATTCAGATAGCAACCACATTAAAAACCATCCAACCATGCATGATCATAATCAACCATCTCTTTATGATCATGGTGCTTCATAGATTTCTTCATCGAATTATCTTGGATTGCATATGATTATAAGAAAGACAATAAGTAATTTAAAACAGAATTTAGAACAGAACAGAAAAAAACAACAATATACTATTGTATCCAGTAATTCATTAAAATGTTCAACATCGTATATTCGAACTTTCGTTACCTTGTATTCGGTTCTTGATATTTTATATATCTGAGGATATTGGAAAGAGTGTAAGCTAGTTTTAAATAATTGTAATTTCCATCACAATCAACTTTCCAAAAATCATATGCAACTATCTGAATAATCCACATTCATCTAAAGGCATATTATATGTGAAAAAGGTATTATATGTAAAAACAGTATTAGTATTGAAAAATATAATCCTATACAATAAAGATATTCAGTAATTTTGTAAATATCGTAAAATTTACTACACAAATATTCTAACAGAAAATATTAACAATGTTCAGTCGTATCTAACATAAGCAATGTTTTAAATTATACCCACATCATATACTCAAACCTTGGTGGTTTTATATTCGATCATTGGTATTTTATAATACTGAATCTATCAGAAATATAATAACGTGAAGACGTTACTATACCAGAATCACGTTATTATACCAGAAGGTATAATAACGTGAGACAAATTTATTAACCTTATTTTTATATTCCAATCGAAACAGTGTAGTATTTAAGTATACAGTTAAATACTACACGAAATATTAATTTTTTAATATTATTTAGAATATGCATATTATTTTCTTTAAAAATGTAGATGGTGGATTCTTTACTTAGCCCAATGTAAAAGTAAGAATAAAGTTAAATACTTATAACCGCAGGTGGAAAGGCAATATGTCAAAATAGTCATTTTGTACATAAGATATCCACTAGCTTCTATCGTACCCGTATTTATTTTATCGCCATCGTAATCCTTTACATACGACTAGAAAATAGGATGCAACCCGATAGATCCTAAATTACAGCTATCTTTTAGACACCATTTGAAATATCTCGATGCATTCAATATATTTAGATTGCCGTATCACGTGTATATTAAATTTTGAACAGGTAAATGTTCTATGGCTGTAAATGGGGGATATACTAAACATTAAAGAGGAAATAGCTCGATGCAGCCAATTCATTATATAATTAATTTTAATTAAAGGTATATATTGTTTTAAAATGATATCAAAGACACAATAAAACAGCAAAAATTGGATATACTCTATGCCAATTTCATATTGTATTATACATTTTATTGGGAATAAAAGAAAAATTGATCGAGGGAGCCGTTACTCTATTGTAGTTCATAATCCCAACGTAATTGAGTAAAACAACTACTAAGTACTACTAATATAGTGGTATAAAACTTAGTAGTTGTTTTACTCAATTGCGTCGAAATAAAGAAGTGTTAAGGACGCATACACTATACACAATTATTTTATAAGAAGAATTTAACAGGCTTTTCTTTACAAAACCTATTAGTAATTACATACAGAAGGTGCCAGCCGATACGTATTGTTAATGAAAGTGTGCTCTGTAAGTTCAATTTAAATTCTATTGCAAAGGCGGGCAGAAATTGAGAGTTTGTTTACTAATTTATTATGTTAATTTATACGAATTTATCGTAAATTTACTTAAAATCACCTACTGCATTTTAAGTAAAGATAAGGACACTTCAAAAATATATTTGATATTGTTTTTTAATGTTAATTTATTTATGTTAATTATTTCTGTAGATTAACTGACTCCTCTTGAATTCATTATATAATAATAATTCAACATTGTTTAACATAATACAATGGCTTATGAAGTTTTGCATAATGTGTGTTGAATATTCATATGCTTCATTTTGTCAATATACAGCGACCACCGGAACATTTATATTTTTCTACACTTTTTACTTGACAGAGTAAAAAGTGTAGGGCCCAAAATAGAGCCTTAGAGTACACTTAGTATTTACCGTTAAAGCATCAGAATATTTCCCATTCAAAATAATTCTTTGTTGTTTCATGATATACTATATCATCAGTTCACTCGAATTAGCATCACATCCAAAATATTCTAATATTACAAGAGCTGATGATTTAACATACCAAAAGCTTTGCTGTAGTCCAAGAAAACTAACAATTTAAGATTAGTACTATCTGTTGACAGAACGATATCGTCAATTACCCTTAACACCTTTGTTATTGTATAAGTTTTGCGAAAATATAAATAATATTAAATAGTATTTAGGCTAAATATTATATATATTTACATGTTCTTAAATCTGTCAATTTTAAATGAGTTCTGTTACCTTTGGTATAACTGGTAATATGGTTTTAAACTTCCCATATATACAGTATTAGTAACTTTAGTCAAAGGTATTATATTAACTAGTTTTTTTTTCATGTTGGGAAAAACAGTATTTTCTATACGATCCTGGTCAGAAGTTTCCCAGGAATACCTTACTTTACTTTAAAATCTCTTTATTTATTAGTGACTAGATGATACATGATAAATATCTGAATATGTTTGTCTTAATACTCATTATTCATTATTGTACTTTTGTACTCTCTCCTCGAATATTGTACTTTTTAGGCGCCCTTTTCTCCCTAAAATATAGGGAGGGTGCGAGGCCGCCCGGCCGATCTCGTGACCTTGCTCTAGATATTTATCTTTTTCTTTGTTCGTTTTCACCACGTTCCCTAGTAATACAGGGTATTATTCCGTTCTGTTAACCTAGGTTATATATGTTTATTTATTTGTTTGTTTTATTGCTTATGTATTGTGTTGTGTTTGATCTATTTCTTGCAGGAAAAATTCTGTTCAAAAAACCTGCTTCAATTAATTCAACATGTTTGGGTATTATAAATTGTTAATTCTTTCCTTGTGACCACGAATACCGAAAAATTAAACGTGTACTCTTTTCGGTGTTTGTGGAAAACTCGTCTCCTATTTTATTTTCTATACGATAATTAACCACATTTGTTTTTAATGGTAGAATACGTTGACATATTAGGATTCTTGCATACCTATGACGTTTTAATGTTGACTAATTCCATTATAACTACACAAAATCGTCTTTCTCTACTCTAAAAAGTCTTATTTCTTTTTACAGACAAGAATGTATAACCTCCCTAACGGAACGTAATTTTCAGGCGATAGATAGCTGAGCCAAGGCGTTTCATCGGCTTACGGCTAGAGAATGTTACCCGGGTAAAATATGTGCGGACTGACACCTTTCCAATAAGTCGAGAAATACCTGACTGCAACAACATACCATCTTGTCAGGTGTGAGACATTGAACAAGAGAAAACTCACTAATACTCGTCGCTCTGGACTTTACTTTTCAGAAACGGAATCGATTGTCAACTTAACGAAAACTGAAATCCGGATTATTACACCGCAGTGCACATTCACCTATGACGTGTTATGGGCATGACATATCAAGTAATGTTTGTTTATACATATATGTTTCAATACCCACATATTATATATTTTATGGGCTAAAAACATATAAAAGTTTAAGTATAGAAAATCTAACGGTTAACGTTTATCTGACTTAATAATTAATCTGATATTTCAACTTAATCTCAAAAAGTCACATTCAAACTGTAAACAACTGATTTAAAAATCCGAAAATCGACTTTTCTATAGAGCTAGCTTCATATTCATTAAAATTGTCACTTCTAAATGCTACTGTGTTAGACAAGTAATATTTGTACATCTCCAATTATATATGATGTGAATAAGGTTATATATCAGATTGCCATTCAAATTTAAAACATATGAGAAGGAAATATTGGCATACATGTATTGAAATGCATATACATTTTTGCATATTTTGGCATACATATGAGGGGGTACCCAAAATAAACCGAACTGATGTTATGGTAGTGCCGCGTTCTGCTGCTAGGAGCGTATAAAGCTCTATCATTCTCCAATCAGTAGACCAAGCGGCGTAACTAAAGAATGGTCTATTAGGCATTGTGACAGTTGTTTTGTGTGTTCGTTATTTTTTGATTCTCAAAACAGCGAGCGCCCGTAAAGTTTTGCTTCTTGCTAGGAACAATTGGCACAGAAACTCTTGAAATATTAATAACAGCTTATAAGAATGATGCTATTGAGAGAACTCAAGTGTTTTAGTGGTTTTTCCGTTTCAAAAGAGGTGAAATGTCAAACTTCGCTCTGGTCGTTCTTGCACGGTTGGAACTTATGAGAATGTTAAAAAAATTCGTCATCATGGAAGATTGACGACGAACCATTGACAAAATTGTGGGGATTTTTGTCAAAAATTGGCGCACAAATAGGGTGGTGTAAGCAGGGGCGTTATCGTGATGGAAAAGCTAGTAGCCCGACTGTCAAAAGCCTCTACCGCCGAAAACTGTTGCACAATATTTTCCAAACTTCCAGGTAGAAAGTCTGGTTAACTTTCTGACACTGTGAGACAGTCTTTGAATGGACAACTCATTCCACGTCGAAATAAACAAAACAACGACGAGCACACGAAAAACTCACTAAAAAATTTACACAGGCCAAATGGAATCTTGTTCAGCAATGACACTTGGCTTATTAACTCGAGAATGGCAGCTCTATATGTTTCTAGCGACAGAATGCCGTACTACAAAAACTTCACCCACCACAGTTCGGTTTCTTTTGGGTATCGCCTCGTATATCACCAATTCATCCGATATCCCATCATTTTCGTCGTCCCAACACCCTCCATATTTTAATATACTCCAATGTTCCATGAAATTTTCTATGCAATGAGTTTAAATTTCCCTCGGTTTATTAAATTTTTCTATAAAAATCAAGATTATTAACTAAAAATGTTTGTGTAATGAAAATCTTACAAATAGGCATTGAATAATTATTCATATTTTTAGGTGCAATATATTTGGAAGCACATATTTTGTTATCATAAATTATTTGCACATAAAATATTATAATGAAATTATTTTAAATAATTCATATTTTTTGGGAGACAGTTACTTTTTTTCGTTCAAGTAAAGGACTTCCCTAACAACCTGTTGTTAGTAAGACCTGTCCTACGTGTTACTTCCCTATAAGAAATAATAGACAGGAGTCACCACTCGTCTTTATCATTTATTATATTATAACGACTAATCATTATAATTTCAAAGTTAAATTGATGCAGTACTATAGAAGTATATATAGTTATATAACTGGTACAATACAGTACCTAATAATAACGGATTTTAGTGTAAGTGAATTGCAAAAAAAATAAATATAATTTTTTGTTTCGTACAAAATATATTAATCTAAAACATCAAAAAGGTACCTTTTTTGTACAGTTAATTTACGTATTCGTTAAACCAATTTAAATATTAAATTATAATAATTCCTACAGAGAAGGAAGAAATCGGGCTACTAATTGGGGTTAAGTATTTGAGAAAAAAATTGTCGGCTAAAAATCAGGGAAAAATTAGAACTTTTTTAAATAAATTGTTTATAATAAAAATTTTCTTCAATATTGCAAATAAGGATAACAGATTAACTACATAAAAAAATTATTATTAAGATTTTCAATTATCACTTGGACCTTTTATTATACATTAAAATAAGTGCGCCATATTTAATATAATTTTATATATAATCAAAATCAGCTTCTTTATTTCTCTTCTCTTCTTAATACGTAAGTTATATGTTTTAAAATTTAATGCCAAAGAAATGGCGGGTAGACTTCTGATCTCGTTGATATCTGGTATAATTAGTGAAAATATAAATAGATCTCCTAAGTCAGAAACATTGATAAAGACGATTGATAATTATTTTCAGAATATTAAAATATACAGTTAAAGCCTTTTGAAACCTGATAGACCTATGAAAAGCGGAATCTTTGATACGTCCTTGATCTTTGACTTATTTTTTAATTCATCTAGAAACTTATTTGATATCATAAGAATGTTTGTTTTCAATGTGCATTTGTTTTGCTTGCGAGCGATACATATACAAAGTGAAAACGACTTTGGGAGTAAAACTATCTTTGGCATTATTTTAAAGATTTCTGAGAATATATTTTCAATTCAATGAAATATATTCAATTTTAAATATATGTTGATTTATGTAAGTACAGTATAGTATAGATGTTTTTCTTATTAAAAAGCGTGTATATTTTTTACTACTGAAATTTTCATAAACTAATGTTAACTACCTATAATATTTGTGCGAAATAAATAAAGAGTTAAATTTACACAAATACCGAAAAGTAAGAAAAGTAAAGATTTTTTAAGATCAAAATAATTCTTCTACAATCTCCAACGTGCTTTTTACGTATATGTATACAGCAATAAATTTAATCAGATATGTTTTGGGCCAAATTCTTGCAAACACTGTTTGTCTTAAAATAAAATCAATATAATCAATAGAAATAAAATAAGTCTCATTAATATAAATACATAGACAGTTTATTGAATTGTCTCTTGAAATATCCTTCTATGCTATTATCTATTCTTCTATATTAATAAACAAAGCGATGTATGAAATAATTTCATCGAATAAAATCGGGTACATGTGATGAAATTAAGTGGAAGTTGCTACTGTTTTTAATCAAAAGTACCCTAGTTTTTCCAATATCTAACAGAATAACCGTGCCTAAAATTCATTCACAGGTAAGAGACCTATTAAACCGTTAGTAGGTAAATAAATATTACATCATTTTATAGATTAAGTGAAAATAGACACTTTATTGAAAATAATCCAACATTAAATTCACAGCAAGTCTTTTTAGAAAATACTATCAGCCATACAATTATTTTGAAATACTACCATAAAGAAAAACTGCATCCATATAACATTATATTTGCCCACTATCGAGTAAGTAACTCGGAGGAACTATAGATACACTTAGACATGATATTACTCCTTGAATGTATGGGATACACACAACATTCTCAAAAGTGTTTATGTCTATATCTCTATAACATTGGTCCAATTTTTATTAAAACGAATCTGACAGATGAAAATAGGCAAACAAAAAAGTATTTCAGTCCCATTAGAGATAAAATTATATCCAGATTCTTGAAACTAAATGTCACCGAGTGACCAAAATCTTACCAAATCTTACTGTTCAGCTGACAATATGGGGGAACACAGCATTATATTATCATTGTAAGAAATTTTTTAAATGAAACTTTGCCCAATAAATGAATTGCAAAGGAAGTGTCATTCAGTGACCAGTTAGAGTCACAAATTCTTATTATTATTTTGTTAGGGTTATCTAAAAGCCATTAGATAACAGCGGTCATCTGAAAGAGATAATACAAAAAGATATAAGGAAGATTTCACCTCATGTAGTAGTTAGACTAAAGTTTAATATAATAAACAGTTTAATATTTGTAATTAACTAATCAGCCATAAGATGAGAAGTACTCTATCCGTTGAATTCAGATAATTAAGAAAAGTCATTATTATTAAAATATGTAATTTATGTGTAAATGTATTTTAAAACATAAATATCATATTCAAGAGTTTTATATATTATCTTGTAAATTTATGTCTTGAGCTAGCATACCAGGCACACGTCATGTCGTTTACTTACCTATAAATATTTCAATTATATTTTCATATTTCTGAGTATACAGTCTATAAGAAACCCCAGCATAGTTTTAAGCAAGAAACTTATCGCCAAAGAATTTATGGAGACCCTTGCTTTACAAATATCGGCTACGGTTGTAAAAAATCTACACGATAAGTTCGACAAAGTGAATAAACAATTAAATACTTTAAAAAATAAAATAACTAACATAGTGAAGGAAAATAAAAGCCTGTTTATAGAAAATAGCCAATTAGAATCCAAACTAAATGATCTAGAACAACAAATAACGAAATTTTACCGGTTGAAGCAGAAAACAATCAATTTGAGGAAATTTTGCAGGAAATGCATGAACGAGAAAAACGAAGACAAAACATCATTTTCTTTGGCATCAGTGAGGAGCCTAACTCGAACATAAAATAAAGAACAATTGGTAACAGACATATTTAATTCATTGTTTATTTCCGAAAATGGAAATATCAAAGCAATTCGCATAGGGAAGTCTAACCCGACTAAAGAGGCTCCACTTCCACTTAAGGTTATGGTTAGTGATAAGTTTATTGTTCATGGCACTATCCATAAGGCAAAAAATTTAAAGAACTCAAGGAACTATGAAAACATCAGTATCTCATTGAACCGTACTCCCAGACATATCAATCTTTATCGTACAATTAAAAAGCAACTTAACGAACGTGCGGCAGCTGGGGAAACCAACTTAAAAATTAAATACATACGTGGTGTTCCAAAAATTATCGCTTTAAACTAAAAGAGCCCAACAATCCAAAAACACCGACAACAGAATTCACATGTTATTACTAAAACGTCCGTGGATTAAGAACTAAAGCGAACGAATTTTATTCACCTGTTAGTACAAACACGTTAGTACAACGACATTATTGGCTTAATTGAGACCTGGTTGACAAGCGAAATTTCAAATTCGGAATATTATTCCGATGCCTATACTGTGTTTAGATACCTATACTGTGTTTAGAAATTATTGTCGCTTCAAAATTATTTTGTGTAGCTAACAATAATTGAATCGATACATTAATTTTCATGTTACTATTTTTATTCATCTATTTATATATTTATGTATCCATTTTTACTTAATCAATTATTATTAAATTTATTACATTGTGCTTTTTACACTAGTAATGTTTTTGTTCTTTTCTTTCTTGTCTAGACATATTATAGTTTCATATGTTTAATCTGTATATGTTTATATTTGTCCTGTAATTGCATATTATCTGTTGGCAATAAATAAATTTAATATTTCTTTTAGAAAATGCACCTCTTATATAAGAAATGTGGTAGCTTTCTTATCATCATGAGGTCGTCAGTCCTAAGGCTGGTTGGGCGCTAACCTCCAGCTTCTCCTATCTTGTGCTAACCTACGCATTTCGCTAATTGTGCTACAACCTACATCCCTTACTATTTGCGAGCAGTAGTTTAATCTAGGCCTACCTCTGCCTTTCTTCACTCCTATTTCTGCCTTTAAAATATCGCGGACTATTCCCCCATGTCTCAGCAAATGGCCTACCATTCTATCTCTTCTCTTCTTTATGTTTTCCACATACTTCTTTTCTCGCAGACTTTCTCCAATACTTCTTCGTTTCTAACCCTATCAATCCATGGTATTTTCATCATTCTTCGGTAACACCACATCTCAAAAGCTTCTAATTTCTTCCTATTTGCTTCCCCTACCGTCCAGGTTTCGCAGCCGTATAGTGCCGTGCTCCATGCATGTTTTCAAAAATGTTTTCCTTGTTTCTAAGTTTATTACCCCCGAGCATAAAAGTGCTTTCTTTTTGTTAAAAGCTATTCGACCCTGCACTATTCTTTGTTTTATATCTTTATCGCTCCTTCCGTCCCAATTTATTTTACTTCCTAAATAAGTGAAGTCTTTAACTTCCTCCAATCTTTCATTATTAATTTGTACTTTCGTTTTTGATCTGCTCTCGCGCCCTCTGCACACTAACACTTTAGTTTTATTTTTATTCACCCTCATTCCGTATTCCTCTGTCAACACTACCTCCATTTCGTTCAATGCTGATTCTAATTCCTCCTTACTAGATTATAATACTGCTATATCATCCGCGAATCTCAGTATTTTTAGTTTCTGTCCCTGTACTTTAATCCCGAAATCCACTCTATCTTTTACCACATTAATCGCCTCTTCGATGTACAGATTAAAAATTAGTGATGATAGCGTACACCCTTGTCTTACTCCTTTCCTAATACCTACTTCCCTTTTTCTCCTTCTACTTCTATAACAGCAATTTGCTCTTTGTATAGATTGTGTACTACTCTCCTATCTCTATACTTCACTCCCGCGCTCTTTAGTATCTCGAACATTTTTTCCCATCTTACGTTATCAAAAGCTTTTTCTAAATCTACAAATCCTATATAAGCGTTCTTTCCTTTTTCTATTGTTTTCTCTAACATTATTCTTAGCGTTAGAAGCTTAGCTTCGCGAGTTCCCCTATTTCGCCTAAACCCGAATTGGTCTTCTCCTAGTATTTCCTCCGCTCTATTTTCCATCCTCTTCTGCACTATTCTGGTTAAGATTTTTGACGCATGGGAGGTTAGGCTAATCATTCTAAAATTCTCGCATTTGTCGGCTCCTCTCTTTTTCGGTATAGTAACGATAATGTTCCTCTTATAATCCTCCGGCATGTCGCCCGTTTTGTATATGTATTTTACCAGTTCAAACATCCTATTTACTACTTTCTGTCCCGCACATTTCAAAATTTCCGCCTGTATTTTATCTACACCCGGCGCTCTATTGTTCTTTAGCCCCCTTAGTGCTATTTGAAAGTCCTCTCTCAATATAGGTTTTCCTACATCTTCCCTATCGATGCTAGATTCTTCCTCTAATATCTCTCCTAATTCCTAACCCTCGTATAAATTTCCTAAGTACTGCTTCCATCTATCCGCTTTCTCCTCTCCTCCGATCAGTATTTCTCCGGATTGACTCCTAACGTTTCTACTTATTGTTCCTATATCCCTAAAGTTCCTCTTAATTATTTTGTAAGCCTCATCGGTCTTACCTACTTGCAGCTTATCCTCTATCCATTGTTCTTTCGCTTTTCTACATTTTCTAATGATTTCCCAGTTTATTGCCTTATAAGTTTTCAATCCTTCCTCGTCTCGTCTGCTGTTGTAGCTTCGTCTCTTTTGCATTAAGTTTAAGATTTCGTCCGTTATTCAGGGCTTCCTAGATTCCCTTTTCTCGTGTCCTAAAACGTCCGTAGCCGCGGAATCTAGATTATTCTTGATACCCTCGCACTCAGTTTCTCATTCTTGATTTCGTCATTACTTGCTTTATTTATTAATTGATCTGTTTTCTCCTGGAACTTATCTTTCATATTCTGATCCCTCAATATGTCTACATTTATACGTTTCTTATCCTTCCGGGTTTTCAGATTTTTGAACTTTAATCTAGCTTTCATGACTACCAAGTTGTAGTCGCTGTCTACATCTGCTCCTGGATAACTCTTACAGTCTTTTACTTGATTTCTAAAACTCTTCCTAACCAGAATGTAGTCTATCTGATACCTGTCTATCCCTCCTGGCATTTTCCAGGTGTACCGCCTCCTAACGTGATTCTTGAATAATGTGTTCGCGACTACCATCTTGTGCTTTTCACAGAATTCTATCAGTCTGCTACCTCTCTCGTTTCTGTTTCCTAATCCATAAGGACCTATAAATTCTCCTTCTTTCCTAGCTTTCTCATCATCATCATCATCATCATCATTAGGTCATCAGTCCTAAGACTGGTTGGACGCTAACCTCCAGCTTCTCCTATCTTGTGCTAACCTACGCATTTCGCTAATTGTGCTACAACCTACATCCCTTACTATTTGCGAGCAGTAGTCTAATCTCGGCCTACCTCTGCCTTTCTTCACTCCTATTTCTGCCTCCAAAATATCGCGGACTATTCCCCCATGTCTCAGCAAGTGGCCTACCATTCTATCTCTTCTCTTCTTTAAGTTTTTCCACATACTTCTTTTCTCACCGACTTTCTCCAATACTTCTTCGTTTCTAACCCTATCAGTCCATGGTATTTTCATCATTCTTCGGTAACACCACATCTCAAAAGCTTCTAATTTCTTCCTACTTGCTTCCCCTACCGTCCAGGTTTCGCAGCCGTATAGTGCCGTGCTCCATACATATGTTTTCAAAAATCTCTTCCTTGTTTCTAAGTTTATTACCCCCGAGCATAAAAGTGCTTTCTTTTCGCTAAAAGCTACTCGACCCTGCGCTATTCTTTGTTTTATGTCTTTATCGCTTCTTCCATCCCAATTTATTTTACTTCCTAAATAAGTGAAGTCTTTAACTTCCTCCAACCTTTCGTTATTAATTTGTACTTTCGTTTTTGCTCTGCTCTCGCGCCCTCTGCACACTAACACTTTAGTTTTGTTTTTATTCACCCTCATTCCGTATTCCTCTGTCAACACTGCCTCCATTTCGTTCAATGCTGATTCTAATTCCTCCTTACTAGATGCTAATACTGCTATATCATCCGCGAATCTCAGCATTTTTAGTTTCTGTCCCTGTACTTTAATCCCGAAATCCACTCTATCTTTTACCACATTAATCGCCTCTTCGATGTACAGATTAAAAATTAGTGGTGATAGCGTACATCCTTGTCTTACTCCTTTCCTAATACCTACTTCCCTTTTTTCCCCTTCTACTTCTATAACAGCAGTTTGCTCTTTGTATAGATTGTGTACTACTCTCCTATCTCTATACTTCATTCCCGCGCTCTTTAGTATCTCGAACATTCTTTCCCATCTTACGTTATCAAAAGCTTTTTCTAAATCTACAAATCCTATATAAGCGTTCTTTCCTTTTTCTATTGTTTTCTCTAACATTACTCTTAGCGCCAGAATAGCTTCGCGAGTTCCCCTATTTCGCCTAAAGCCGAATTGGTCTTCTCCTAGTATTTCCTCTGCTCTATTTTCCATCCTCTTCTGCACTATTCTAGTTAAGATTTTTGGCGCGTGGGAAGTTAGGCTAATCGTTCTAAAGTTCTCGCATTTGTCGGCTCCTCTCTTTTTCGGTATAGTAACGATAATGTTCCTCTTATAATCCTCCGGCATCTCGCCCGTTTCATATATGTATTTTACCAGTTCAAACATCCTATTTACTACTTTCTGTCCCGCACATTTCAAAATTTCCGCCTGTATTTTATCTACACCCGGCGCTCTATTATTCTTTAGCCCCCTTAGTGCTATTTCAAATTCCTCTCTCAATATAGGTTTTCCTACATCTTCCCTATCGATGCTAGATTCTTCCTCTAATATCTCTCCTAATTCCTGATCCTCGTATAAATTTCCTAAGTACTGCTTCCATCTATCCGCTTTCTCCTCTCTTCCGATCAGTATGTCCCCCGATTGACTCCTAACGTTTCTACTTATTGTTCCTATATCCCTGAAGTTCCTCTTAATTATTTTGTAAGCCTCATCGGTCTTACCTACTTGCAACTTATCTTCTACTTCTTTGCATTTATCCTCTATCCATTGTTCTTTCGCTTTTCTACATTTTCTAATGATTTCCCACTTTATTGACTTATAAGTTTTCAGTCCTTCTTCGTCTCGTCTGTTTTTGTAGCCTCGTCTCTTTTGCATTAAGTTTAAGATTTCGTCCGTTATCCAGAGCTTCCTAGCTTCCCTTTTATCGTGTCCTAAAACGTCCGTAGCCGCGGAAGCTAGACTATTCTTGATACCCTCCCACTCAGTTTCTGCGTTCTTGATTTCGTCCTTACTCGTTTTATTTATTAATTGATCTGTTTTATCCTGGAACTTATCTTTCATATTCTGATCCCTCAATATGTCTACATTTATACGTTTCTTATCCTTCCGGATTTTCAGATTTTTGAACTTTAATCTAGCTTTCATGACTACCAAGTTGTGGTCGCTGTCTACATCTGCTCCTGGATAACTCTTACAGTCTTTTACTTGATTTCTAAATCTCTTCCTAACCAGAATGTAGTCTATCTGATACCTGTCTATCCCTCCTGGCATTTTCCATGTGTACCGCCTCCTAACGTGATTCTTGAACAATGTGTTCGCGACTACCATCTTGTGCTTCTCACAGAATTCTATCAGTCTGCTACCTCTCTCGTTTCTGTTTCCTAATCCATAAGGACCTACAAATTCTCCTTCTTTCCCCTCACCTACGACTGCGTTAAAATCTCCTACTATTATTAAATTTTCATGACCCTTCACAAATCCTATTACCTGCTCTATGTCCGAATAAACGGCTTCTAACTCTTCCTCACTGTGGCTAGAAGTAGGCATGTATACTTGCACTATTACTGTTTCCACTGGCTTCGAATCTAACCTAACCATCATTACTCTCTCGCTGTATTGTAGGTAGCTATCTACACACTGTCCTGCGTTCTTCCGCTAGCTTTCTCATAAAACCTAAAAATAACGCAAAACATGATTTCACTACTCTAAAGTAGTTTCCACCCTGTATATAATACTGTGAAGCTGTCTGTTGTAACTGCTGATGTTAACATTTTACAGAGAACGTCTCCGCCTAAATTCGGGCGACGCATTACAAGATACGACGACTATAGCTTTATATCATATAATAATTTTAATCCTCTCACTTCAAGGAATGGTGCAGGACCAGAATAATAAAAAGGGACACATCACGCCCCCGCAAACACGCATCCTGTTGGAACGTGATAAAATTTCAATTCGAAGATCTGTGAAGTGTCAGGCAGGCAACAGAAAATCGCAACAAAACGCAAGGAAATGCCTGTGAGGATTTCATAACAGGTGATGAAACAAGGGTTCGTCATTACGGGCTTGATTTAGCCCGTTCTTTTCGCCAGATACTGTGTTACGCGGTTTGTCGTGCCGGGACATTTTTCTCGCAAAGTTTATTTATTATATGATTTGTGTCGCACAAGAAAATGCAAAAGATCTCTTATCCCAAAAAATCAAAATCATAACAAAATCATAAATTAAAAGGATAACACCTCTGTAAATTTTTCAAAAAATTGTTTTAAAATAAAAGACAGAAAGTTTGTCCTCCATCAAAAAATGTTTTTCTCCAAATATCGCGCTGTTTTCTAAGCACGTCGGACTACTCCGAAATGACACCTTCATAAAATGAATACCTGGAAAGGTATAGCAATGAAATCGGCAATAGAATTCTAATTTTTATTTTTCTGTTTTCTCTTTTATTTCGCAACACGTAAAATGTAGAACGTGCGATTCAAACATCACGTTTCATGAAAAAAGTCCTCGAAACTTAGACTTCAAAATAATTATCGCTCCTTGGAAAATATGAAAAATTAAATCTGTAAAAGCTTACATAAGTTTCAACCGACCAAAATTCGCAGCAATAGATTTGCTCAGAGTCTTGATGTGACTGAAAGAAGGCGCAAACAGTGGATTCCTTGGACACCTTCCATCATAAGCCGTCACTTCCTAAGGAGGTTTTTAAAGATATCAAACCGATTTAAGAGGACCTGAGCCAAGACGAGCACCTAAACCGTTGCTTGGAAGGTTGAACGCAAAATAGCAATAAAGTTTCAATTTTACTGTTTGGAAATTGACTCAAAAATCTTATTCCGGTGGCAAAAATATCTTGAATATAGCGACTGATATTGCAGTGTGCACTTTTAATGATAGTCTGACTAATATTATTCGAATTATGAAAGTTATGGAGATGGATATTGGCGTCCAATCATACAATTATTGTTTAGAAGCCTATGCTAAACCGATCAAGCACGCCGAGATATAATTAACGGATGCAGCGAAAGAAGCACGCTCTAACATAAAATATTTGGGGAAAGAGAATGAGGGAGAATATTTAAGTATAGAAGGGCATCTTTATTGTCCTGGGATAGCAAGTTTATTCTTTGAGGCTTTCTATGTTGCACCAAATTAATATGAAATAAACTTTACGGGATAGACGATTTATTGTTCTATATACCTACGATATACTTTTACGTAATCCTGCTTTGCTTGGGAATTTTAAAAAACTCGACTAGACTTAAATTTCGTATTAACTTTCATACCACATTAAAAATTACCACTTATCCAATTACCAACTCCAAGTTACATTTCAAATATTCTTAAAAAAATTACATTACAGAAATTTTCACTATTTTCCATTTTTTTCTTTTTTTTTTGTTATTTGATTTATCATACTGAAGTAGGTTGGAACCTTTGGTGTGAAGATAACACGCGTCACATGTAGCGTATAGGGTTTTGGTATTTTGTGGAATACTAAGTTAGTGTTATTTGATTTATTGTTGTACAGCCTCTGATATCTCTTGGCATAATCAAGATGAGAAAAAAAAGAGAATCCAAGTTTTTCCATTCCATTGTCTCCTGAACAATGTTTTATACTTATTAAAATGAAAGAAAGTTGTTTCCTCTTGTGGAAAGTTGTGACAACTGGACGAATTGACACGAGAATTTTATTTTACATAACTTAATTTTTTTTTTTTTGAAAATTTCCAGGATTATTGAAATATTCCTTATTTTCAAAATTTCATTTCTTGTTGTTCCATTTGTCGCTTTTCAGTCAATATATTTTTAAATTACCAGAGTATAGAATGGCATTACACATCCCTACCAATGTCTTTTATAATTTTCCATAATCAAGGAGATATAAAAAGTCGTCTTCCGTAGAGAAACTAGGGAAGTCTGATCCGCGAATTTTATTTTCACGAATTGTCAAGTTTTTATTTATTTGGAATCAGAATCGGACAATTTTAACCAATATTTGAAAATTAGTTGGAAAACATGATTAAAATCGTTTAGCACTTTTTTCCGTATCTTGAATACTTCAAAAAATATAATGATATATAAGAATATAATGAGTAAACAATAAATTAAAGAATAAAAAACTAACTTTTATAGCAAATATCTCAATAATTTGTGAAATTTTCGAAAAAGGATTCACGTGTAACTTTAGGTTAATTTATAAATTAAAATTTAGAAATTCTATAACAATTGCATTTGTGTGTCAACTTTCTCGAGTTTTCCCAAGTATTCCCGAGTATTAATCCACTGTATTTCTTTTAATTATAAAACATTCTAAAGAAGGTTTATAGATATTCCTCACTCTTTCCAATATCATGACACATTGAAAAATATTGGTTGTATTAATATGTGAAACAGTAAATATCTCGATAATTCTTAATTTTTTTACAAATGCTTCCAACGCAATATTGTATTCGATGCTCATTCTGAATACAATAATAGACCTTATAATGTTCAGGAAAATATAATTCTCGTGTCAATTTTTTGAATTTTCTCAGGTAGCGCCTATTTTTCTATTTTTCTGATGACGAAACATTTTAGACAAAATTGTTGCCAAACTTGCTTTGTCTTTTTATTTTTTTCTTATATTGAGAACCTAAGCCTTTCTTATCTTGAAGTAGATACCAACTATTATAGAAGATTAAATCAAATAATAAATCTGAAATTTGGTAAATAGATATTAACTCAATTACCGAGATGTTTTCTTGAAAATGTTAAGAAATGCCTTGAGACTATATTCGATACTGATGTCAAGTATAATATCTATACAACAGTTTCATAAAGCAATGTATATATTCGTTAAAAATTCAAGGAATTACTTTTGAGAAAAGTTCTCGGCCCCGTCAAATTTTATTTTCAGTTAGGTATATATTTTTTTAAATGTAATTAATATATATACACAGTGACTGGTATAGGAGATATGGCGTCGTCGATTTTTGTGTAATGGCAACCCCATGTTTTTATCACGGAATATGAAAGAGCACATTTTATAACATACAACCACTGTAATCATTACATTAGAGTGAGTAGAGATTAGATAAAAAAATTAAAAACGATTGTTCAATTTCAAAATACTAAAATTAATGGCAATGATTATTTTTTTAATCAACTAAATTATATATTCAAATTATGCACCTAACAGAAGCAAGATTAATAAATTCTTTTTGAACATTGCTAATAACTTCAGAAGGTATACGTTGTATTTTGTAACGAATTCTTGCTTGTAAATCTTCTAAATTCAAGTAATAATCTAGGCGTTTCAAATCTTAGTTACAAAGGTAGTACTCAATAAATACTTACTTCAAACGTACTGTCTTGCTAAACAAAATATAATAAATATATTATTTAAATATATAATTCCAAAAACCCAAAAGACTATTTAATGAAGTATGATTTCAAGTTTTTATTTAACAGCAGAAAAAAAGATATCCATGACTAAGGCTACTGTGTAGCAGCTAACGGTGCAAAATTTGAACATTTAATTTAGTTGATCTCTTATGTGAAAATTTTCATTTTAAATGTTCTAAACTTAATGGCAATAATTATTCATTGCTATTACATTTTTAGTATTTTGAAATTGCACAATCGTTTTCATCATTTTTGTATCTAACTTATACCCATGCTCACGTTAACGTATTTATTACCGTCGTGTATGTAAAAATATATGCTCTTTTACATTTCATAATAAAAGAAGGGGAATTATATTAAAAATATGTGAAAATGGTACACCTCCTACATGAATCAGACTATATATGTATTAATTGAACTTTAAAAAATTGAATTTAATTACTCCTTAAATGTTTAACGAATTTATTTATTCATTACTTTACGAAATCATTATATTTAGAAATTAAATGAATATAGAGGTAACACTAGTTTATTTTTATTCTTTTTCTGATTATGGAAAATTGTAGAAGAGACCAATAGGAAACGTTTACGTATCACATTCTTTCCTGTATCTTGAACATATGTTTTAGAACAATAAATCTACCACCCTGTATATTAAATATTATTTATAAAAATCTACATAAAATTGCACTCAAACTCTTTCTTGGCATGAATCAGTTGAGATTATAATTTAGGCATTAGTTTATAATAACAAATGCAATTCATATGTGTTCGCACGTTGCGCATTTAAAAATATTCAAATTATACCAATATAGACCATACTAAAGATCATAAAAAATAAACTCTGTTATTATTAAATGGAGCGCATGTAAACTGTCCAGTTCTCCATGAAAGATTTTTCGATATTCGTCAGTTCTCCAACGAATCATAACCTAAAATTTTCACAAAATTTTTAATGGACTACTTCCAGTTTCCTATAATTCCGGCATAAATAGTGACAATCATTACAGTCCCAAACTAACCTCAGGTGGTTTCCAAATCACAGTTCCGCTAAATGTCTCACCCTGACTTGTATACTTGCCTCAAATGGAACGCCGAAAGGTCGCGCAAGTTCGGTCAGGGAAATGCGTCCTCATCTGGTTACATTAATCACGGCCACAAAAGACGCCGTTATGTAATCTCCCGCTAATTATGAATTTGATTTAGGGCCTTAATTGTAGTAATTCGAATGGCAATATTACAATAAAGGTCTATAATGTTATTAGGTATTAATTCCACTAGAACACCACTTTATAGTTTCAAACATACTCTGTAAAATACTCATATATACATATGTGTATAAGTACATAGCGTAAAGATGAATGTTGATTTAATTTTGATGATTGTTATATTGTATTGTATTGAATCGAGGTTCGTAGTTATTCGTATTTTGAAGGTAATTTTCCTAATTTAATCTCAACTTCATATTCCGTATATAATATTCGCAATGTATCTTAGTAAGTCGTCTATTAGTTAGATATTAATTTAGTTCTAGAGTGGCTTAGTTATTAAATTCTGTAATTGCAGTGGTTTACCATTTCGGGTTCGGATTCTATAAAGTTATTAAGTGGGGCACACTATACTGTACAAATATCTCCATTATTTGTACTACCATTTACGCTGATGTCAGAAAGTAGTGGGAATTAAATAAAACACCAATTTTAAAAAGAGAACTATACAACGCTACCAAAGACTTAAAATAATTAATAGCAACTGAAAATAATTATAGAATTCAAGAATCTCTGTCAGTAACATACAAGTCGGAAATCGGGAAAGGAACCACCAAACCGCCAAACGGTTATCAAAGTAGTTCCCGAATAGCAAAGCTATTACATAATCGCTCTAGGAGACAACTACTCCTCGGGCTAAAGCCCCGCCAGGCTTTGAATTATACCCAGAAGCGATCCTCGACCCCTTTCTCGTGTTTCTGAACGATCAGATAAGGTTTCAAAAAATAAAACCCGCCACAGGTAGGATTCAACATTTGTCCCGGATCGGAACCGAACGACTTTCTCGATTTCCGACTTATATGTTACTGACAGAGATCGTATCGATAAAGAAGTATACGCCATAAAGTTCATTCGGCATTTGTCCTGAATCGGCGTACCATGTACGGCACCAGTCGTTCGGTTCCGATCCGGGACAAATGTTGAATCCTACCTGTGGCGGGTTTTATTTTTTGAATTCAAGTATACCTACGAAATCTTGATGCATTATAGAGAACTAAACATTCGCTGTGAAAGGCAACAAGAAAAACTAACATGGCAACCACAAACCACAACACCTCCCATAAGAACAAATTAGGAAAATTGGGCGAAAACCCTGAAATAAAATGCAAATTTACTTGCAGGATACCTGAAAGATGTCTTTACTCCAAACGAAACTAGAAATATCCCTGATGATGAAAATGAGATAACGTCTATGCTAGGCATACTAACTTGAATTACCAAATATAAACTTTACCAAGAATGAGATCATACACGTCATCAAAGATACAAATCCTAAAAAAGCACCCGGATATGACCTCATTGCAAATAAATATCTACAATAATTGTTAGACATTAGATTATTTTTCCTAACACAGT
This sequence comes from Rosalia funebris, assembly GCA_037954035.1. Taxonomy (NCBI): domain Eukaryota; kingdom Metazoa; phylum Arthropoda; class Insecta; order Coleoptera; family Cerambycidae; genus Rosalia; species Rosalia funebris. The sequence continues at coordinate 16,559,020 of JAZFAV010000002.1, forward strand.
TGTTGAATATCTGCCTGTTCAATAGTAGCAAAAACTGTCTACTATCCATCGCAATGGAAAGTAGCAACTCACCATTATAGTGAGACGAGAAAAAAATCCCATAAGAAATCAAATTTTGCTGACCCACTAGTCTCCTACTAGTAGCCTTAAAAATATTATGGAATTTCTTAAACCTGTATCTTAAATATTCATAAGCTGATTCCAACACACCACTTCGGACTACAAATTATTGATCATTGTTAAGTAGCCAACGATGCACAATCTAAATAATTAATTTAGTTGATTTTTTAAATAATCATTTCCATTATCTCTAGTATTTTAAAATTACAAAATCGTTTATCTTCATTCTTTTATCTAACCTATATTCAAGCTAATGTCATTTCATTATTACCGTAGAGCAGGGGTACAGTAGTACGAAAGGGAGTGTGGCAAATATATTTATTTAAATAGTATATAACGATATTAGGCCTATATTAAGAGTATAACAATCGAGGATAATTTTTTGATAATAAATATTATCCGAGACAGTTATAGGCTTTTGTCAGCCGTATATTGTACAATGTACTTTATTGAAATTTTTTTTCTCCCCACCGCAATGAATGCTTAAAACCGGATAGTTTGCCGGATATCGGAAAAAATTAACTTTTTCTCTTTTTTTTCAAAAGGACAGTGTAGTAATGAACAGTGTTTTTGAATTCGTAACATTATGTACAACAAAATTTCGAACAACAAACATTTTCTATTTACTAGTAAAAAGGATATGTTACAGATGGACTAGGTGAGGTGCGATGGGTGCGATTGAAAAGAGAGGGCGAGAAAATTCCGATACCAGCGCCTTGAGTGGCCGTTTATGCCCTTGGGCACTGTTTGTCATTACGGCATATAGGAAGTCCTGTTGTGCAGTATGCCCCTGTCGTCCAGTATGTAAAAAATGTGCTTTTTCATATTCTGTAATAAACCCACTTCTTCTTCTTCTTCTTCTAATCTAGCCTGTTCTCGTCCACTCCTGGACATAGGCCTCTTCCATATATTCATTGTAGATTATTGGCATTACAACACCATGTTTGCCTTGCGTGTTGGCGAGGATAGGATGTAGGAGGGAAAGAAGAGGGGGGAAGGAATTGGGTTTAGGACATGGCTCCCCCGATGTTGGGAGGTGGGGAGGTCGGGAGATAATCCATGAGCTCACGTGGGCAGGGCCGCTAGTCCCTGAAGTAGGTCTGTCCTCTACCGAGGTCGTAGAGGAGTATCTACCCGCTACCCGGAGTATTCCACATAACACCGTAATACAACCACAGGACTTTCAACTTAATTTTCCCCACCCCCTTAGATAGGGCGTGAACATCAAGTAGCGATACTATAAGCTTATTAACCAAATCAATTTTATTTTTATTTTTTTCTCTAATATTTTAGCTTTCAAAAAGCTAAATTTAAAAAGCTCTTTGAATGCATTTTATATACCGTTGAGTTTGTTTCAGGAATTACATAACTCAATAAAACCCATTTTTAACCGACTTCAAAAAAAGGAGGAGGTTCTTAATTCATCTGTATATATTTTTTTATGTATGTTCAGGTATAACTTTTGTGTTTATGAACCGATTTTAATTATACTTCTTGCGTTGAGTTCAGTATAGCTCCGAGGTAGTTCCATCTTAATTTCATTGATATTGGACCATCGACTTCGAAGATACACAATGGAAATCCTTATTCAAATAGCCATCGTGTTCTTATTGGCAAATCATCCTTAGTAGGTCTACCCCCATGACATAAAATTGTAAAATAATAATTTTAAAGAAAAAACAGTAACTTAACTACAAAGCAAGAAATAAATGTTTTTATAACAATTTCATTCTTGTTTCGATTAATGTAATCAAGAAATTATTGTTTATTATATAATTATTATTAATTGTTTTTTATAAGTTTTAAGCCGGTGTCAAGTAAAACATAAAAAAATATATACGTTGCTACTATAACAACGAGTTTACATTTGAAATTGTCGAGGGCCGACATTCTCAGTACTAATATTGTATGGAACCGATTTAAAAATTATATATAACAATTAACAATTACATAATAAACAATGACTTCTTAATTACATAAAACGGAACAACATAAGTAATTTTGTTTACTTACTTATTATTATTAGTTTCAGGTTCGCGTGCTATTCTTGTTAGTTAATTCTACTGAAACTGATTCATCATAATATTCTGATATTACGATATTTAAGTGATATTTAAAGTTTGATAAAAAATTATTTTATTTTGAAGTCTGTTAAATATCACTGAGTATGCCATGAGCAATGACTGATAAAACATTTGGAAGATGTACAGTTTTTAAAGCCACAGCAGAATGAAAATACTATTCTGTAAATGGAAGCGGAAAAGTAAAATAACAGACCACTAAGAAAGTTATTAATCCTTCTTACTGAGACTATTGCATCACTAGATTAGTGAAAATATATATTCCACTATGACAATTTATCATAAATCGTTTCTAAATAGTGGAAGAAAAATATATTTAAATGTAGCGAAACGTTACCTTCCCTGAATTATTAACCTAGCGATATTACCGGAAATGAGTACAACAGACCTTTGAATTTTAATAGCAAATGAATGCAGCTTTAGTTTATCTCTAATCGTACAGATGTTACAAAATTTATGACTTGAGAGGAGCAAGAGGCGCTCTCTCTGTTGCCGGCACAGGAGCACAGATAAAATGGAATTTATTTTCATTAACGACAAAAAGAAAAACGATCCCAATGAAAGGTAAAACTAGGACATTAATTAAATTTTTAATAAGTGTAATGGATTTTGTTTTTTGCGAGATGAAGTTCTCCAACGTGAGGTCTTGATTAATTTCTGGAATAATCTGGTGCAGGGGTTGAAGGAATTGAAAGAGAAAAGCAGAATACACTAAAACCGTCGTTTAAACTGATTTGTAAGTCTAATATTTTATATGATAATTATGTATCGGAAATAAATGTCTTATTAAACAAAATAATAAGTATTTGATAACAATTAGTATAGTAATTGAGAAAGTAAATTAACAATTAGTAAATGTTCCGTTAAACGATTGGTTTTACTTTATGTAATTTAATAAGAGCCGCAGTTAAACTTTTTTATACTGAATTTTTGATTGACTTTATCAATCATTAATCTAGATATTTCATCCTAAACATGTGTTTGATTCATATGAACAAGTAAATTTGCTTCACCCTTCACAACGTTCATTAAGTAATATTCATTAATTATCAGTTGTGAAATTAGCTAAGTATCTGCACCATGTTAGAGTCTGACATTCAATATGAGAATGACCAAGAGATGTTTCAAAAGAAGATGGAAAATTTTACTCAGTACATAAGGCGGTGATAGCAACTAATTTGTTTTTGTTAAGTTTTCTAGATACAATCGAAAATTCTCAGGTTTTAAATATTGTTATTAGTAACTTAATAATAATTAGTTGTATTATGTTATCCGTCCAATAAATCCGATAAAAAAAATTCAATACCATACGTTAGAAGCTGACACGCGAATAGTTCTGTAAAAAAAATTGAACATTTTGAATTTATTAAACCAAAATTTGCTTAGTAAATTTTATAGGAGATAAACATAGTTACCTGTACTATTCATTTCATCGCTATTTGTCAAATAAAAAATTCCCTTATCTTGCCGATAAATGGAACAGTCTACCTGCGTCTAGCCTTAAAAACAAGCCACGGTATGAGATAAGAGCCGTTTGAGATTTTTTATTTTAATTTTTTTTTATTTTGCAAATTTACACTATACATAGGCTAGTACATAAAAGACATAACTAAAATTAAAAACTTAAAACTAAACTAAAATAAAAATAAAACTATATAACATACAATAAAATATATAGGTTTACAAAGTTAACACGGTAGTTCGTATTTCACATATCCGACCTTATTCAATAGCAATAAAGTTCTTTATTTTATTTCTATTACTTTTTTATTTATATTTAAACACTTCAACTATTTTGGCAAAGTATTAAAGATTTTGATAGCTATAATATAACTATTTTTATCACTTACCGCTTTCTTCATTTTAGGCAGTATAATGTATCTATTTCTAGTCTTTGATGTACTTTTTGCATACATATCCTTTAGTTTCTCGTAATGATACATTACAGACTCTAATGTAAATAATTTATTTGTATTCAAAGGGAAGCTACATCCAGGAAAATTATTTTTATTTATAATTTTTAATATTTTTGTTTGTACACTGTATTAGATTTAAATTATTTTCTATATGCACCACCCCAATGAGCTTTGTGAGCCAATGATTTTTAACTTTCAAGTCACATGAAGTATTTAATAAAGAATAGATGTGCCATGCTTAAATTTTGTATATGTGCATAAAACAATTTTAAAATTAGAATTCCCCAAAAAATAACAGAGGGTCTGGTATTGTCCATTTTGTTGTAAAATTATATGTTATATTACCGTACCTTATCATACCTTAATGTGGACCAAAGACAGCGCATAACAATAGTATAGAATGTTTTTCCGATTTGTCTTTAAATCAAAAAAGTGTTAAAAAATTCCAATTTACTTGAGGGGCTACATCCACCTAAGATCTTCAAAATTTTCGATCATTTTCTTTATATATTATTATAGTATGAAGTTTCTTCATTCATAAATATATTCTGAAAGTTTCAAGTCGACATGTTTGAAATTTATAGATTTTTTGAGATATAAAGCTTTCAGTCACGATAGATTCTTTTGAAATTTGGCGGTCGCCCTTTAAACCCTTGTTTACAGAACAACGATCGCATTTTTCAAAAATAACCAAAATTGTTTAAACAAATTACTATAATAACTGAGATTTTTACCAAATTTTCGTACTTCAGTTTCATGCGCCATTTTTTTAAGAACAATTTTCGGAAACGGCAATAGTGAATATGTTTCGCATACACTTAGCTTCATAATAGCTTACTATATTTGATTTCAGATGATCAGTTTTAGCAAGAGATGGGTCACCGCAAGCCGGGTTGCGAAATAGACGCTCCACTTCCGGTGGACATATCTCTTTCGATTTAAAATATTCTTATATTATGTTCATTTCACCATGTTTACAATAAATTTATTTTTAATTTAAAAAAAAATGTATTTATCATTAATGGTTTCCAAGAAAATTCATCCCGAAGGTCGACTATTTTGTCATGTTTCTAGGTGGATGTAGCGCCTTATAAGAAAAATTAATACATGGATGATGTCCAAGATATCAATATAAGACCTTAACTATGCCCTTACTTAGTTTTGTTTTGAAGATCGTTCCCCTACAATGCTGTTCATATCTAAATAAGTTAAATAATAGTTTCAAAAATTCATTACTACACATTTATTAATAAATTAAAAATCATCTGTTAAACCTACAAAGACAAAAAGCTGTATTTTACATTTCATTGTGATTTTCTTGATATTTTTTAATGTAGGATATATTCATTATTTTTACTTACTTTAAATTGAATTTTATTCAAATAAATTGTTGATAGAAAAAAAATTATATCTCCCTTCTTCTGTTTTGTTTATGAGGTTTTTAACTTTCTATTTTTGTTATCTAGATGTTTTATAGTGTTTGGCATAGACATGTTGACAAGGAATTTATTGTAACTTGAAATTATAAATGTTCTGTAATATATGATATACTACTGTTATACTTAATATTATATTAAATTAATTAAAATATATATTCTCCTTTTTTAGCAATTCTGTTGCGCTATTTTGAACTCCTTTTTTACGTATAGTAAAGTATTGTAAGATAATAAGAAAATAATAATTCAATAAAACATATTGAATGTATGTAAGAAAGTTAATTTACACTAAATATTCAAAATTTGCTTCTTTCACAGCTTCTCGATGTCCAAGACGATATACAAATTCCTTCTGTGCACTTTCAATAATTTTCAATGTTATTAACCGCCCTTCCCCTCGGAATCTCTCCTTTAACCCATTTTATCCCATCGTACTCATTTGAGTATACTTCGTAAAACCCGCATTTTCGCGATATCTGTTGCAGATTTTGTGACTTTTATTTCACATATTACCAGCCGAGTGTCCAGTGCTGTGTAGTATGTGTATTTGAGGCCAATACTCCCGTCAATTGTGATTTGTTTATTGTGCCATCGAAGGAAAATTTAACGAATTGTTTAGAACAACTTTGTTTCCAGTAGAAACTGTCACGTTTATTGTTATAATTTTTTTTTTTTTGAAGAATGGTAATTAGGCATATATATATATATATATATATATATATATATGTAGAATATCTCGCGATTTAGCGGATAATCCGACAACCTCGCAAAGTGTAAAACATTAAACGACGTATTATAATTCACCATATCATTTACTTCATATCCGTATTTTTTCAATAATAATACTATCACATAAGTAATTATACAATTTTCTTTCAAATAATCCCACATATATATATATATATATATATATATATATATATATATATATATATATATATATATATATATATATATATATATATATTCTTTTAGAAAACATCTTTATGGAGCCAAAACCTATTTCTTCTAGTATGCTTTATGACAGGAGGTACAAAATATCTTGAATATACAATAAAACATATTTACAAAAATAATCGAAATGTTGATATTGTTTGATGAATGATTGAAATGAACCAGATTGTCTAACAGATTTAGAAGATTTAAACAGATGTTCTCGGGGAAATAGAAATCTTTTCACATGATGGTGATGAAGATTTGTTTAAAGTAGAAGACAATATTCCCCTGGCAGAAATATATAGTATTAGCAACACTGGTAAACCGCGATTAAAAGAACGACGCATTGAAGAAAAGAGTCAATTGTAGACAAAAGATATAATGGACATTAGCATGACTGAAGGGGACGGTTACTTAGCCAGAGAAATGTCAATGAAGACTGAATTGGCAGGAATGAATTCTATAGAAATATTTGAAGAATTGTTCGATAGAAAAATAATAAAGCATGTAAGAATGCTGTAGAAAAAAATTACCACTCTTTTATAGTAACTGTTGAAGAAATGAAGACATTCATTGGAATTTTATTATTTAGCGAATATCAATTACCGAGAGAAAGACTATACTGGGCTTTAGATGACGATGTAGGGATTATACTTATCGCTAGCAGTATAAGTAGAAATCGTTACTATGAAATAAAATCTTATTTCCATCTCGCTAATAATGCAGAATTAGATAAGTCTGATAAATTGTTCAAAGTGGGGTTACTCATGAATAAACTGAATACAAATTGTTTGCAGTGGGGTATTTTCCACGAAAAATTATCTATTGATAAAGTTATCTATTGTTAAATTTTTTGGGAAATATTTCAAGGCATTACCTTACAAATTTTGATAAAACAGCTCTTCGTTCTAGGCGCGTAGATAGTGTTCCACGAAGTGTAGTTACTGATCGTACAGGACATTTTCCAAAAAAAAAAAATAGATAAACAATTGAGATGTCACATATGTTATTTACGAGTACGGTGGAGTTGCAAAAAATCTAACGTAACTCTATATACAGAGAGACTGTTTTATAAAATTTCATACAAATTAGTTGTATAAATTGTATGTGTATTCACTGTAGTGTACTTTTTCTATTATATATGCTTAACATGTTTTGGTATTTTAACGCCACTATGATCCCATTGTACTCATTTGAGTACCCTTTCTTTTCGCTTAATTTACAAGTAAAGAGTAATTTAATACTGAATTATGGATTTAACTATATATTTCTAGCAGAAAATCAAGGAGTTGTAATATGTTTATAAAAAATTTACGTTGTAGTCACAAATGGGTTAAATCTACCAAATTGAGTACATGCTCTATCATCACATCGAACCATGTAGACTATTTTAATATTTTCTCTCTCACTTAACTATTACTAATCACAATTTACATGACTTAAAGATAGGAAAAGTAATAGTTACCATTAGAACTAACATTTAATAAACACTCATGACTTTTTCACGACATTTAATAAACAATGAACGACATAGTTCGTATGCTAATGCTCCCCAACGTTAAATATGAATGAATGACTTTTTTTTTTTTTGTGAATTACTTTGTTATATTTTTTATTTCTTGTCGATGTCAAAATTTCACTTGTTCGAAAATGATTTGTGTGTAACCAATTCCTTATTTTTCTTTACTGTACGTAAAACAGGAGTTTATTCGAACGATGTAATACAACAATCAGGCTTTACATTAAAAAATATCAATCGCGTCATAATTTTTGAAAACACGGCTCGAAGAGATTAAAAAGAGCTTTTTCAAAGTGGCATTTCAAATAAATCTTTAGACGTGTTCCCAGTGATATAAAAAAATAACATCAATTTTATCGAATTTTTACATTACTTTTCTTGACTCACTGTATAATTCAATAAAGTCGTTTTATTATTATTATTATACTGGAAATATACTTTAACGAAATTATGCAGAATAAATTTATCCTAAACAAATAAAACGTTCTTTATTAAATTGCCGTAAAAACCGCTTGCTACAACTAACACTTCAAAACGCGATGAGGAAAAAATTATGTAATCGTGCAAGACAAAATCCCCTGAAAATTAAAAACCCAATTAGATGAGAGCGAACAGTGGATTTACTCAGCCGCAAAAAAATTCAAAGGAGCAAACTTTCCCTTTTAAAAGAGTTAATATAATGCAGCCATCCCCAAATTAAATAAAACTCAATTTTCTTCAATTAGTCGAATTAGCAGTAGCGTCTAACAGATCTATTATGTTTTCAGCTGCTGAACGGAACGAGGACAGCATAAAGCGGGGCGAACAACAATAACAAGTTACAAACTTAATATAATAAAATAATTGAAATATGTTTTCAAAACCTAAAAGCCATTTAAGTAACAAAGGGTATAAATTTAGTTATATTATTACCGTCAGAAATACCTTTTTGTTCATTTTCCGCGAATAATGGAGTTTCTTTCTGTACAAGTTAACTGCCTGTTTACTTCTACGTGTTTTTCCGCCATTAGCCTCAACAAAGTTCTTTTTAAAGAAAATTGATGCCCATTTATTACTTATAAAAAACAAAATATTACAATTCGGTACCATATTCTTCAATTGTAACAGACGTTTCTAAAATAGGTACACTGAAAATAGAAACCTATACAAGATCAATACAAAACACAAATATAATTCTGGATATAGCAAACAAATAACAAACGGTTCTGTTACAGAAATAATAACTTCAAGTATATTGACAAACCCTGATCATTCTAACATATTAGATATGATTTAGTATTTTCATTTATTAGACAAGAAATATATTTCTTATGTGATATAATTATTTCGGTGAATAATTCGGTTAAGTACTGGTTAACATTTGACTTACTAAGTAGTTTGTTTGGGTATACAGAAAAATCCCCTCCCTTCCCCTAAACTCTCAGGTTGCCAAACGGAAGGTTATACATAGAGACGAGGCCAAGCACGCCCATGCTCAATCCTAAACAGACAGTCACTTTTATTAGCTCAATGTGAGACAACTTACTTAGTACCCACCGTATTCTCTAAACAGCGATATGCCCAAATCAATTTACGTGTACTATGTACCAAAATCAATACGATGCACCTATTTTAGTTCATTTATGCCTCTTGTTTAAAGTAACACAAAATAAAAATAGAAATGTTTTAATGCAATATATTTTATATTTCGTTTTCATAAATTAAATTAAACTAAGGGCAATATTTAACGCATTATATCAAATTACAGTTTATCTCACAATCATTCATATTACATTGGAAATTGGATAAAGAGATTACTTAGTAGTCGGTAATATCTATATTTACTAAAAGACGGTTTCCGTGTGTGTGTGTCACAAAATTCTTTAGGTCTATTTACGAAATGCTTTTTGTTCTAATTTCGGCATGTCGACAAAATTAATAAAGCGAATCGACCCTTGCAAACAACGTGGTAACTTTTGTTTTTTGATCCGAAGCCTCTAGAGGCATGCTCTAGAGGTGCCTTCAATATGAGTGAGGGGACGCAGGAGGTGAAGTATTATTGCAATGCTTACTCGTTTACCTATTAAATCAGCAGTTAACATACACGTTATCTCAACAATGTCCTTGAATAAGATTAAAATCAATATGGAGGTCAGATAATATGACAGTTATATTAATTTGTGCTTGACGATTCACAATTTCGGATTTTATGAATCTTATTTTTTATTGAATTGATTAAATTCAGCCACTCCCGTGGCTATACCTATATGCGATGGTGCCATATTAGTCAAACATTAAACTACCACCCATCATAATATGTTTTAATAATCCAATACATTTTTAATCACATTCACCTATTTAGACATGTAGTTGCTGCTGTATTATTTTGCTTACCTACTTTAGGATCACCCTGTAGACGACCGAAAGGTACATAAATAATGAAACCAAATTAGTATCAAACTGAGTTACCCAATATAGCATTACATTTTCGTGCTTCAACAGAAATATCCGCGCACAGGAATAGAACACAGTAGAAAAAGAATTTCATTTTTGTAAGCCATAATTCCACAATAAATAAATTTATGATAAATAAACTTATGATAAAGGAAATAGGCTCAGATGAAGGATACGTTGTTGGCTACGTTTGCGTCGACTTTGGGGTAAAATGCATTACATGGACTAAAATTTAGCGAATTACTTTTCCGCACTCCGGAAAAGTAATGTAATCGTGTAAAGAAAAATTGAAATAAAATTTTTTTGGGTTTATTTTTCATGTTTCGGCCTAAAAACCAAAAAAAAAAGGGTTTTAAAAATGTTTTCTGTGAGTGTCGTTGTCGTCGACATTTAAAAATTTTGTTAGCACGATAACTCAACTAAATCGTGTCGAATCGATCGGGTTTTGACTGATTCTGATCGGGAACATCTCCCAGACGACACCTATTGACTTTGAGGTGGATGGGATACACCCTACCATATTCATGGGTCATGATAAAGCACAATGCTGGAGTATTTCAGATTTTTTTTTGTTAGCATGATCACTCAGTTAGATCATGTCGGATCGATCGGGTTTCGACTGATTCTTATTAGGGACGTCTACCACACGACATTATTTTGAAGTGGATAGAACACACCTCAAAATAATGTCGTGTGGTACATGAGTCATGAGAACACCCTATACATGAGTCATGAGAAAGCACGATGGTGGACTATTTGAGAAAAATTGAAAAAAGTAAAACTATCGCATAAAACACATATTCTGCATTTATGAGTTGGTTTATTTTTTCTCGGTCACTCAATTTCGAGATAGATGTTCTACGCGCGGAAAAGTCGATTTTTGAGGTTTTAAAACTGTTCATTTACGTTGAACAATGAAGATCAACTAAACGCGATTTATTATCAGAAATAAACTGTTTTCTCGGTGTATAAATACATTAATGTTCTTAGTAGGACTATAGACTACTTTATTTATGTTTATTATTAAATTAAAAACGTATGGAATATGTAATACTATTAGCAAATATTATTAAGGAAAGAAATTAGAAATATGAAAAATACATTAAGAATAATTACAAGCTCGATAATATGCGCTGAAGAAAAGGTTATAGTCAGTGACCATAAATTTAAATGTTTGGTCATTAACTGTGAAATGATAAATTGCATTTTGGACCTATATTTCTCTCAAAATAGTATAATTACCCAGATTTACTTATATTTCTCCTGATTTAAATTCAACGACTCCTCTTTGTATGATAATATAAACAATAATATGTAGGAAATAACATCTGAGGACCATCAAATAATCAGTCATCAAAATCAGTGACAACCAGATAAAATCAATCTAGCTTAATAGTACTTTTCAAACATAAAAATGGGGAAGGCCTGATCCACATTCACTTAAAAAAGAGGAATTTGTTGATTTATCTCCTCTAGAACGTGCACCTGTTTCATCTACCCGGCATATTTTACAGACCTCCACATACAATCATTAACGCATCCTTCTCTATATAGAAATAAAGAGGTATCAGTCCAAAAGCAGCTTGTGAAGCTGCTGTGGGTATGATCCTCATCACATTACTAATAATATAAACACTGGGGAATATACACTGGGGAACAATTTGTTAGCCTTCGCTATTGTAAGATATTACTACAGATTGTAATAATATTTTCATCTCTGATTTCAAATCCAAAATTGGTTTTTCGCTACATGATCTATATTGTAATTTGATGTTGAATATGAGCATGCCATATTAAGTTAATATATTAGCTGAGTATTGTGCACTTAGGAATGCTTAAAAATGTTTATTTATTAGCATACTTTTCGCACTAATAGCCTTCAGTCAAATAGTTTTTAAAATCTAAAGTCAAAATTATTGCGCTTATATGAATATTTAAATTCTCATTTATATCAATTATTACGAACCATTTTCTACTATCTATCGTATTAACGTTAAAATATGTACACGTTAATTTAAAATAAAAATCCTTTGTACCTGCCAATATTTGAATATATGTGTTTCATTTTGCGCGACTGAAATTTTTGCTATCGTATTATACGAAGCGTCAAATTTTGTGAAAATGAAAATATCGAATTGCAAAAAATTTTGAGCTTACAGAGCAACACCACCTATATATGTAGATTCAGTGCCATTAAATTAGGTAAGAGCGTGTGTTATAATAAATGCAACAAAATGTTTGTTGCCTGATGGCATTGAACAAATAAATAATTGAAGTGTTAATTTCAAAAGATGACATGTCCACAAATTGAGTCTTTTTCATAGAAACATAAAACTAATTAAGTATGGGATTTAAAAGCCTATATTTGCAAAGTCCACGTTAAATTGCAAGCATTACCATACTTGTTAGCTTATTATTGTGTGAGTTTTTCTACCCCACCCGCTGATTCACATAACAATAAAAATCAACTTGGACGTCATGTTTTAAAACTAAACTGAAGTTAAATTCCTGTTAAGACAATAGTATATCATAACCTTTACTATAAAATGCCATTTTTATTACATGGTCGCTGTGTTATTATTATAATTTCATTTAAAAAAATAATATCTGTTTGAAAATATTATTTTGATTACATAAGTACCTAGGTAAAATAGTAAATAAAAATTAGATGGCTAGAAAGAGACTGTCGATTAAAGAAATAAAATAGAAAATGATATTATGCCGTATCTAACTAAATAAAATATTTATAGTTATCTCCTCCACTCGTCCTCGTCTTCCTTGACAAAATCCTCTTGTAAAATGCAAAGAATTTATGGGGAATTTATCTAGACACACGGCAATGTGACAGCCAAGTTAGGAACAGATAAGGGCGACGCACCGTGTAATATTACACAAACCATTTCGTGCTACTTTCAACCCCGCCATATCTCAAAAACTATTAGACCTACATACTTTCAATTTTGCGTACCTATCTAATAAGCATAAACCCCCTTGAATACCCAGAATCCCAAATTTCATCAATAGACTAGGAAACTTAAAAACTCCGAATTTGGCATAAAAGTAGATCATTAGGTGTATAGAAAGGAAAAAATCTGAAACCACATATTATCGATGTTCAGTGTCAACGAAATTGTTGTTGCTGCTAATTTTAAGTACTAAGTATCAATAAATTAGTTTCAAGTACTAAGTATCAATCAATACAATGAAAAGAGTTGGCACCACTACACTACGTACTTTGTTAAATTATTTTCTTCTCGCTAAGTATCAAACATAAAAGTAACATAAATATTTGTAACAAATTAAAATAGAATAGGCAATTTATATTTAGGTATGCCCACAACAACCACATTGTGTTATGTTAAATAAAACTTTTAACAAATTCATGATATTCCACCAAAAACGTAAATGTGAAAAGGGGACCAAGTTCGGTAAAAACGATATTCGATGTTGTCGGCTTCGTTGATGAAACTGTTGAGGTCTGAACGGGCGTCAAGTTCCATATGAACTTACAACAGGAACTTATAATAGAAATGTACAATGTAATATTTGTTACGTTCTTCAATATTCAATTAATAACTTGATTAGTTTTATATACAACTAAATTGTTTGTAGGATAAAGTAGAACAACTAGCAAAGTTAAATTTTAAGCTTGTATTAAATATTGCCACGTTAAACGTAACTTATTAACTTTAAAAGTTGCCAACTTATAAGTTCAATATCAAAGAATATAACAAATTTTCTTTTAAATTAAAATTGTCCAATGTTGAAAATAATGTACCAAGTTGCTGTACCAATGGTTGGTTGCCGCTTGACCTCGAAGCTGATTAACCTTCCTATGGATAAGAGTTTCTCAAGACGGTCTCGCACCAAATTATAACGAAAGGGAGTCTTAAATAAATTTATCTTATACATATCTATTAATACGTGGGTTCTATCGTGAAATTCTCTTACTTGAAACTAAGAAAAGGAAATCATTTCTTACCCAACACCTCCTTCTCGTCATCGGTCGTGATTGTTCTGGCTCTATACCAAGACAAATAGTCACTCTATTCACCTTACCTTAATTACTCGCTTTATCGAGTTACCCCAGAAATTTTTACATTAAAGTTAACACTAGCCAACGCGAGAGAAACATCGATTTGATTAACAAGGGAAATGTTTAATTTAAAAACAATGAATAAAATTAACAAATATATAAAAAGAAAAGAAATATGATGAGAAACATGAGATAGTTACAAATATTAAGCAATAAAATAGTGTAAAGTTTAATAATGCTCTACAAAGGTAACCCGAATCTAGCAACACAATTTAGAAAAGGGATAATACTTATATACTGAATACTTATTAAAATGTTTACTGAAAGATCACCGAAACAGAACTGACAAAAATTATAACTTTCTTCAAGGGCTCAAGATCCCATAGGGATGGTTTAGACGAACCAGACCAGGATTGGTTGAGATCTTGAAGCTTTCGTACTTCAACCAATCATATTGATTTTCGGGTTACCGTCTGTGCATATATTGAATATCGACATCCCTCCTTATTATGCAAACAAACATGATAGTTAATTGCAAGATTATAATATACAATGCTGTACATATGTATGTATAGATTAAAACATTGATTATTAACTACATATATTGTTAAGATTTTCCCTCGTATCCCGCTATATGTCGTGATATTGTATGATCAGTTATGATTGGCCCATGCCTGCATTATCCAGAGATAAATGCAACGAAAGCTCTCCATGGACCAATCGGCGGGTATTTAATTAAATACTATATAGTCTTAATTATTTTAACTTAGTCGTTCCTCTATTTCAATTAATTTACAATCTAATATGAATTCCTTTCATGAATTTTGTCCATTCAGACATCTCTTAGGTGGCCTACTTGAATCTTTAAAATAGCTCTTTATCCAGTTAACCCTTGTTCTGGGAATTTAGAAAAATGTACGCCAAATATAACTTTCTCGACACATGTTAGAAGAATGCCATTCACTTGTCCACTTATATCCAGGCAAATATTAGGGCACTCTTCAGAATGTCGTCGCCAACTTCCTAATAAGTTTTGATGACCACAATGGCGCTTTACTAATATTAAAAAAAAGGTTACTCAGGATAGAGAGCTTAATGGCAACCGTATATTCCCTCAATTGCGGACCTGCGTGAAAAGACACTACATATGGGGTTTCTACAATAAGAATATTACACGAGAGTCATCTTGTTACAAAAATGTCCAATTTTTAAAAAATTGGACATGTCAGCTTTTGAAAATAAACGATTCAATTGAGTTTGGTCGACATTAGTCGTCAATATTTAATAATAATTAGATCGAATTGTAACCCAATCCTCAAATACAACGCTCCTTAATGGAGTGGACTAACTAATAACGGTTTTGTGCTGCACTGTATCAACACCAAATGTATTAATTATATGAGTTCGCTTGTTAAAAATAGATATCGTATCTTAAGTAAGATTTATATTCCGCGTATTTCATACATTTTCTACTTTTGAAATATTTTTTGTAATAACATGAAACATGAATCACTAAGCAATTTCACAAAATTAAAACAAATCAGAAGACAATCTGATATCTAAAAATTGTACTCATCGTTGGGGTATATTCCACCCCGAAATCGCATGTCCATTTAGAAGCCACAAAATAAAACCCTCATCAATCTAATCACCGAACGAGCTTTAATTTAAACTTAACAGTGAAATAAATCGAATCAGAAAAAGTTAAAAACAAACTAATTTGAAGTTCATGCAGTATTGGCTATAGTCGGGCCGGAGCTGAAAGAAGACAGGAAACATGATAACCTGACAGTAACACGTTCGGCCAAGGATGTAATTGGCAGAGTGGAAAAGGAGGAATCATTGAAGTGAAAGGATCATGTGCTTCTACTATGCTAGTCGGAAGTGACAGATGCATCCAAATTTGAGTAATTTCTATACATTTTCTTTGCGATAACTGTATGTATGCATGATTTTAGTACACATGTTCATAAAGTAATACCATTTCTTTAATGAATAGTTAAATTGTTATAAGCAGGTTTTTAGAACATTTCCTGCGAAGGTAATAACGAATAAATATTAGATAAATAATAAGTAACAAAACAAAAAGATTTATAAAAAATTCTCAGAATTATATAACCAAAGAGACCTTGTATAATTGGAACAGGATACTTAAATATAAAACTAAGAAATGGTATGTTTAGGAGGTCCATAACATCGACCAAGCGGTACTCTAGCCCCCCTTTACTTTGTTTCACAGATGAAGTAGAGCTATTAAAGAAGGCCCAACTGGGCTCGTCCATACGCTGTCTTATTTTTACAGGTCAAAATTGTATTATACTATACATAAAATACCTCAGTATTGTCATATTATATTTATGAAATACTTAAGTATTTTATAAATAGATAAGTTTTAAAATAATAGATCTAACATAATTTAATTGTGTTACAATAATACGCGACTGCAAAGTAAAATAGTCAACTATATTTACTAGATCAATTAAACTATAGCGTATCCGATGACTAACCTATATGATTTTAATTTAATTTGTGAATTTATTGTCAATTTTTTACCATATTTGATAACTGTAATGTCATTTCATATGAAACCATCACCATTTTTATGGTACATAGCAATATTTATTTTTAAGACACCTTAGGTAATATATGGTTGTATGATACTAAAAGCGTTGCAGTAATGGATACGTTGTTTCTGCTCTGAATAAACAAAAAAATTCTTTGTAAAATATAAACACAGAAATAATCGTATCTTTGACTCCAATTAGTGTATATTTTGGATCAACTTCGTATGTGTTCATAGGTTCCCAAGAATTTCAATAAATTAACTCAAAAAACAGAAGACCACAAACACTGCAGAATTACAGGCTTTTCGACATGAATTTCGCCAACCAAATTGGCATTATCAGAAGATGATTGAAACTACATAGTTATGAGTATAAACTACGAAACATTATATAGTACAAATTGTAAACTACGTTTTCGAAAGCATGTTACGCACCAGAAAATTTCTCTAATCTTCTATATTTTAAATAGGCCATATACACCTTAAATCGAGTCACAATTACTCGTTTTATCTGTCCGATATACTTCTTGCTACAATTTTGGCAATCGACTTCATAAATCCTTAAACTTCTCGCTATTTTCAATGTTACCTTTTGAAATCTGTAACAATTTATTGCTAAAACAATTTCACTAATGTCATTCTCACATCTTCAAAAACTCTCTTGAGGCCTCTGGTATATTGTGGTTCATAAGAAATTAACACAATTTTACAATTTTTGGAATCTTTCCGAAAGGGTGGGGTTAAGAATAATTTTTCTAAATCTGTGGTATCGTAGATTTAAAAGGTAACAACGTGTAGCTTTTCGGTGTTCGTGGAAAAAGGGTCTCCATTTTTTTACAAATGCCTGTCGAATGTTTTTACATTTGTACATTTTATAACATTAGAGTGAAAAAAATATTTCAACTGTTATTATATCGATTTTGTCAAAAGTTGAAAATCAATCTATAGCTCGAAAAAGATAAAATGTGAGTAACGATAAAGAAATATTTAAATAAAGTCTGCTACAATAATATATATATATATATATATATAGATTATTAAAATTACATTGGCGCCTTCGCCATTTGCTCGAATATTCAATTATGAACCTATATGATTCCTTTGATGTATGTTTAGAACTTTCTATGGAAAACTATGGAAAATATACATTTTCACGGCTTAATATATAGGACAATAATTACTTAAATGACTATGACACTTCACAAATTACACAACTAATCTACGGTGTTATATTACTTTTTTCACTAATCGCTCTGAAAACAAAATTCATATACATTTTTAAAATACTTCACAATTACTTGATAGTATGTCTCTTCTTCAGTACCTCAAACTGAAGTACATCAAATCATCTAAGTTAATGAAGGTAATTTACAAAAAAAAAAAAAAATACATTTGTTGTTAATAAAACTCAATGAAAAAACATACTATACTATTGTTTTTTAATTTAATCTATATCAATACCATTTTTAAAAATTATACATAAAACTTGACAATTGTTTCACGTTTTGTCGTAAATTTATATTAACTATATATGTAATTGCAATTACTGAAGATTTCCCCAAACTTTAAACTTCATTCTCTGTTCTAACCCCACGTTTTATTAAGTATTTTGTACATTGTAGATATGTGAGTGGTTAAAAGAATTATGTATATGTTGTTTATAGATTTTAATCATTTTTGGAAATAAATCACTGAGGTTTTATAGTTCACGACTGTTCCACAATTTTTTATATAATAGGCTATTAGTGAGTTCATGTACCATCTCTGCTACTCTGCTAGACATTCTAACACTATTAAAATTCACAAACTCTAGGCAAACTCTTTGAGTTGCTAAAATTAAATTAAAAGTTATAAACAATATACATAATCTAAAATGTATAAACCATCATTATCATTAGTCAATTAGTTCTCTAATATATATTGAACAATATTAGATTTTTTTTGTCTTTCTATATTTGTATATTAGTATCCGACATTTGAACATAATTTTCCATAAACCAAGTTCTCCAGATAGTTTAATTAAATGTTACTAATTCGTTTCCTCTGTACAATTTCATGAGTGTAGAAAGATTATTGAAATAGTAATACTATAAGTATAGTACGTTCCAGCAATCTGTAACGTATTTTACTTTTTTCCGTATACACATTTTTCACAATGTGCTAGTAGAATAAGTCTTCCTTATACTTATTTGCGAACAGCAACTCTTTGTCGTGCGAGTACTAGGTTAAATTATAAAAAAAATGTTTACGAATACTTTATCTAATGGTTACTTGAAAATAGGGGACGCCACTAATTTAAACAATACAGTGTCATTTTCAAAGTCAGTCAATAGGTGAATGGGTACTATTTGTATTTAACAAAAGAATGTATATACATTTGCACAAACAACATACAGTGCTGCCGTAAATTAATGAACAAATTCGTTCAAAATTCTAGGAATAGTTAGCAGTAGCTTTGGGACAAATACTCGGACCCGTCAAATTCTATTTTTAGGTCATCATTTTTTTAAATATAATTAATACATACAGGACGATTAGTGTATTAAGTATGACATCATCGATATTTTTTTAATGCCAACCCCCTTTCTTACAGGTATTCTGGAATGTCAAAGAGCATAATTTGTTACATATGCTAGAGCAGTGATTCTCAACCTTTTTTCGTCACGGTACACGTTTTTTTATTGTTTTCAAAAGATAATAAGTCGTACTTCATTAAATAGTCTTCTTGGAGGATTTGGAGTTTCTTTAAGGGATATATTTCTTAGCTTGTGTTTGGCAAAAACTGTATGTTTGAAGTGATTATTGGGCAGCAACATTGTCACTAAGATTTGACAGCCCTAGATTACTTTTGTGACTATACTTAAAAAGTAGAGTACACGTTATTAGCCCAGATAATTTAGACTATTTAAAAGCAATTTAGAAGATTCGAAGAATTTAGAAGATTTGTCACGAAATACTACAAATATTTTACTACCTTTTAACGCTTTTGACAATATTCAAATAGAATTTATTAACTTGTTGATTATTAATAGTGATAGGCAGTCAATTATGCCAATTTGAACATTATATTTACTCGATTTCTTAAGTAGTCATTGCCACTAACTTTTTTATTTTAAAATTACATAATCGTTTTTCTTTTTAAGTTTAACCTATACTCACGCTAATGTAATTATTACTACAATGTATGTAAAAAATTGCCCGTTTTATATTCCGGAATAAAAAAGGTGGTTGTCATTAAAAAACATCAATAACATCATACCTCCTACACTAATACCCTATATGTATTAATTATATTTTAAAATATACGCAACTCAAAACTAAATTTATGTTTTAATTACTAATTCAATGTGGCAAAGAAAATTATATATATTGAATGAACTCAATTTTGTTTTTAGTTTTCAGCAAACAACAGTACGTATATTCTGCAATACAAATAATCTACTTTAATAAATGCACTACTATCAAGTAATTGTAGTATTATAAAATGATTACATTCCACGAAGAACGTAAGGACATTATATACCTATATTCTAACATCTTTAATGCTACAATAAAGAAAGTAATAGCTGTAAATACTAAAAAGTAACATATTATTAGGATAACGTATTTTGTCATTATAAATCAAAAACTTTATTAAACATTTATAGTAAGTTTCTATTCCTTATTGTGTTCCTTAATGGGTCAGGTAGCTATATAACAGAGTTTGTATCTGGCGGTCCAAAAAAATATGCATTTAAAGTATTTTCTACTCGTGACAATGAAGAAATGGTGGTTTGTAAGGTTAAAGGCATCTCGCTTAATTATGCGGCTTCTCAGCTAATAAACTTTGACAGCATCAAGGAGATGGTTTTAAGACAAACAGAACCTATATTTATTGTGTCTAAAAATATACGACGTACGGCGGAACACGAGGTAATAACGACTGCCCAGCGGAAAATATATAAACCTAATTCCTTAAAAATAAAATTCTCAGAAGACTATAGTTCTGTACCTTACGGGTTTAAAAAACTAATACATTCCTGAAAATGTTCTATTTTGTGGTACAAATGAAAATGTCGACTTTTTGTCAACTCGCTTATACTATAATTGAAATATTTGTGTTATTATTATAGCTCTAATAAACCTGAAAATTAATTGATAAAAATAAAATTTTTGTGTATTATTCCCTCACAAAACCTTCCTTATCTCATTGACAGTCTTCGACCGCCGAGAACATAAAAAAGTGAATTTAATACGATAGATGTTTTAAAATACCATACCCGATAGCATCTTGAGTACCATCAACGAGATACCTCATTCTAACGCAAAACATCCATTATCATAAAAAGTAAGTAAATCATTTAAATATAATTAAAATATAATTTAAGTTTAAAAAAATCACCCTGTAAATACATATGTATTGCATTTGAACACAAGCGAGAAATTTTAAAGTAATTATGTGAATGCGTCATCAGTTTTTTCTTTAGTGCTGCCATTTTTGTTTTTTCTCTACTACAGCCATACTATCGAGACTCGAACCCACAACAGTGGTCATGTGAAATGTTTGCCGGAGGTCATGAGTTCGACTCCTTACATGGCCGGACTTTTTTTTTTTATAATATTGAAACAAAATTAAAGCCTCCCCATTGACAGTCTTCGACTGCCGAGAAACTAGTTCCACCGTGAGAACTATCACACCTATTTAGCGGTTCCTTTGATATATGCCGCCAAAGACCCCCTGCCGACTGTTAATTGATTGTAATTGATATGTCATTTGTCACCTTTGACGTTAACACCTCTCTGGCGGCATCCCTTGATGTCAATATGACGCGTGCCGGCGGAAAACATCAATGGATCAAAAAGTTCCCACGGTCATCAGAATTTTCCCATCCCCAACCCACGCAATGACTACTCTCCTATTTATTTTCAAAATACTTATAATATTGTATTACATATTCATTATAAGCACCATAAAACGTGCAGGTTAAGCACAAAAATCTAATAGATTAAACGCTCTTAATTGTTTTTACTGCTTCATGCTAAAACAACAGTGCTTTAGGCCTTGTTCGTTTCCTGGCACGCTACATGAAAGTCAGAAAATAATTTAAGGAAATAATAAAAGCAAGTTTATAAAACACCAAACAATAAAGGGAAAGTACGACGATTCACCCATGTGCCTTTCGTCCACACAACATCGTAACACGGTTTCTACTATAAAATATTGTGCGGTCCAACAGCTAGCAATTCCTCGACACTGATAACATCATCCATCATAGCAATAGTAAACGTCATTGAACATAACTTTCCTCAAAATACCGAGAGCACACCAACAGTCCGTCTCACTCCTTACTACGCCGAATTGATACTTTTTTATTGAAAGTCGCAACATCGAAACGCCATTTGTGAGAGCTCACAGCAAATAATCCATTAGTACGCGTCAATAAAAATCGACACTAACAAACACAATAAAAATTCTTTATTTGAGGTTTGCCGAGACAACTTATATTTCGTTATATTTTCTTTAAGTATATTCTTTCAGCATCTATATAGAAATGTCCTTGATTGTAACACAGGCGGCTTAAATATTCCTGCTGTGGTTAACATACTTTTTTAATACGAGTATACTATTTGATAATATAAATTTTTCACATAACCATAACCACTTTAAAACCCTATACAGTGTGATGATAAAATTTGGTGGAATATTCATAATTTTGCAATTTAATAATTTTTTGAAAAACTGTGAATTGCGTTAACTTTATTTCTTAGATAACATTGACTGACGTACAGATTTTATTTTTTCCAAACACTGTTCAAGTCGTAATGTCATGATAGTATTTTTATTAATTTCAACTACCCCTTGATTGTTAATGGACGACATTCTAAAGAATTTAAAAATTTCAAAATTGAAACAACAACAAAATTTAAGTTGCATTTTCTTCATATGGTACAATTTTACTCG